>JAUMJJ010000160.1:658296-1316592 GCA_033556795.1 Tapera naevia | reverse complement strand
AGAATTGAATGCAGTACTTCAGATGAGGTCTTATGAAAGCAGAGAAGAGGGGCAGAACCACCTCCCCTTCACACCTCTTATGTCAACTTTCTTCTGATTCTGCCTTTTTTTATCATCCCATTTTTTCAGCTGATTTTTTTCTCTCCACAAATATTCCCATGGTCTCCCTGTAGTTCCTGGCCAGAAAGCACTTCCCATGTCACAAGCATTTGCCCCCTACCTTTATTACCCAAATCCCTGTATTTTTCCTAGCTTTTAATGACAGTGGGCGTCTTTGGTGAAGAGTGAGTTAATCTGTGCCTCAGTGCACTGTGTTCCAACTCTTTCATTTCACCCAGGATTTACAGAGTTGAAAGCTATCAATATCCTTCCTATAAAAAAGTATTTTAGTGATGCCTGTAAAAAAACAACCAACCAACCAATAGCCACCCACAGGTGATATGTTTTTGCACTGAGTAGATGATTGCTTTTCCCTCTATTTCATGTCTATAACTGCAAACACAACATCTCTTCAAGAACAGGATATCATAGTCTCTTGCTAATGCATTGATGACCCATTTTTATTTTGTATCATGCTGTTCAAAGACAAAAGAAGGTGAGACAATCTGAGGGAGTTTTCATGATTAATTGGTCTGTGCTACCTGTCCCAGAATGCAGATTGAAACTGGAACACTCTGGCTCCCAAAGCTAAATTCAAAGAAAGCAGCTGGCTTTTTTTACTAATGAGCAGCAGAAGCACACACCTGCCACTTAATATGTGAATGATCTTTAAAATACTGGGTTATTTCAACCAGATCAAAGCAACAATGGCTTTAGACACAGTCATTTAAGCCTATTTGCTTACTCTTCCCTGTTGTCTATCACCACTGTAGAGAGGCATTTTTAAGAATGATGCATTCCCGAAGATCATGTTCATGTTTCAGTTTAAAGCCCCCGGTGGTAGCTGATTTCCATCCTTTTGACTGGATGAGAACACCTCTGATAAACTGTTCATTTGGCACATTAATAATAATGGAGAATCAAGCTGGTTACAGCACTTGTACCATCCTTGTGGTACTTGAGCATCTTGCTGTCGCGTGTGAATGTGTTTTACAACACTTGCACAGTGAGACATAAATATAGAATAGAATTCTTTTACATAAATATAGAATAGAAACATTCAGATAGACAAATGCTTCTATGTCTGCATAAGAAGTAATATTGCAATCAGCAAGCCTCCTCACAGGAGCCAAGTTAAGCATTCAGAGAAGTGTTTGAAAAAATCAGAGAACAACTACACTTCCAGACCAGGAGCATAAAAATGGCTTGAACAGATGGGAAAGGGATCACCAGAGCAATATGACTTATAAAGCTCTGTAGCTGAATGGAAAAATACCTCACTTAAAATAATACTTGAGGGGAGAAGAGACAATAGGAGACAGAGCCGCCACTAGGGGCCAGTTCATGGAATGACCTGAGTTGGAAGGATTGAGTCCAACTTATAAATTAACTGAGTCCTTGGAAATCTTAAAAGACACAGTTAGTAATTTCGTGCAAAATACTTTGGAATGAGTTAATCTACTCTGAAAAAAGAGACTGTTTATTGATTCTTGTTTATGTGTTTGGTTTTGAGGAGGGCGGGTAACGTAGGAATTGTGTTGGAACTTTTAAGATGTGTAAGACATTTTTTACTTCAGTTTTTGTTCCCTTTAGAAGCCTTCAAGCACGTAACTTGTGGTCACGCTCTGCAGATATCACAGACTTAGTAGAGGTAGGTGTTTTCAGAAGATTGATTCAAGGTGTTGTAGGAAATAACCACATTATGTTTTATGCTGCTGCTCTTGCTCTTATGCCTGGGGAAAACCTCCACCTTAAGTCTTGGCCATGTTTGGCTGTCAAAAATACAGGGTCATCAGGATTCATGTCTTTCCAGAGTTGTGATTTGTACAAGGAAGTCATGCCTGGCTGAGCAGGCTCTCACTTTGGGGCAGATTGCTTAACTTTGCTCAGTTCTTGCCTGGTGAGGGGTGGCTGTCTCAACCCTGCCTCAGAGCTACGTTGTGTCCTCTATTTGAGTTTCACGGTGCAGTGGGGCAACTGATACCCATATCCAACCGCTCTCGCTGAGGATGTGAAAGTGGAGAACCTTAATTATTTAATGTTGTAGACTGTTCCAAGGTTCCAACCCGGCAGTACAAAGCCTTTTCTTGTTTCTTTTCAAATGGATGGAGTCACAGGAGAGTGTAAGTGCTTCACTAGTTATTGACAGCTCTGGATAATTCTGTTCATGGTCAAACACATTATTTCCATAGACTGCCCAGGCATCTGATATCAATGGCAATGTCATTATGAATAGGGTGTCTGCTGCTGTAAGGATCTTAGGAGGAAGCACAGGTGAAAACCAGCCAGGTGACAGCTTGTTTCCATTTAGCAGCTGTCAGAGGTAGACTCGGGTATCGGTATTAGCTGTCAGCTGCTGGATGGGCAGCAAATTTGTTTTCTAAGAAGCACAGAGGTTTTGTTATTCTCTGAGATCCAGTAATCATTCTGAATGTCAAACATGGCATCTTACATTTCATATTAATGCCAAAGCAGCTTTCTGAAGGGGAGGCTCACACAGCTGCCTGCTCGGACCGTGGCAGCCTGGAAGGGAAGGTGTTTTAGTCATGGAAGAGGACAGATTTTATAAAGGTTGTATGTGTGATATAATATATAAATACACATATAAAATATACATATATATTATTTATATTACAACATTAAAGTTACTTGCAGGTTGTTGGAAACTCTGCTCTTGGGTACAGAAGACAGACATTTGAAACAGTGAAAAGCCTAGAGCCCAATTTATGATTATAAAAGTAAGACAGAAGCAGTAACTACAGTGAACACTGTCATGAGCACAGATAATATTTAATGATGTACTTGTACTTGGGCTTTGGCTGTTGTGAGACCCTGAGGAAATCCAATCTGTTACAGCCCTTCTAGAGACTTCTGTGCCAGTTCACATAAGTTCATTTATCTTTAGTCCTGATGCTTGAGATTTAGCACTCTTGGGGCACTATGAATATCGAAGTTAGAGCAAATAGTTTACATATTTTCTGATGGAGCAAATCCAACCCAAACTCAATGTTCTGCCACAGTACTGTGACCCAGCTGATATCTGTAACATGGGCATTACAATCAAGAACAGCGTGCAGCTCCTTATTTCTGGGTTACCATAAAATGATCTATTATGGCCTGCAATATACCGACAGACAATCTGGGACAATAGGCACATAACATCATTTTGATATTTTGAGAATCGGGGACAAAAGAATTAGAACATTCTTGTTGGCTGCCTTAAAAATTTCTTCATGAGAGATAGTAAAAATTTTACAGTAGGGAAAAAAATCCTAACCTTTTCAATGGCAAGATTTTTAAAGAAAAAAAAGGACTTCATGGACATCTTTAACAGTAAATGCAGCTATTTAAAAGAACAAATTTATAAAAGGTATTCTGAGCCTTCTAGCAATAAAATCATTTTATTGCATTTCCCTCACCAGTACAATTTAATACAAAGACAATGTTGATGAAATTTAGATAAGACTTTAAATTCTATATTGTCATAACAGGACTTTAGTGTCTGTTTTTATGGTGGTACATGTCCCAGCTTTCTAACACAAATTTACTTATAGAACTTGAAACTTCTGTTGCTGCATCTAACACATTTGTAAAACTCTATAAACAAATTACAATTCAGCTTGACTTGATAAATGACTTGGTGTCCTGTGTGTCAAATTCTGAATTACAGAAACAAACAATACTCTTTGGGTATTGGGTATTTTTATTCTGCTGCTTTTGGATTTCATCCACTTTTCTGTTATTAACTTTTACCAAATGTAAAACCTTGCAAGCAATGTGCACAGAAAATATTCCATGCAGATTTAAGTCGTCTTTAAAGCACCATTTAAAGATAAATGATTGCTTAAAAATATCCATAAAACTGGACTCAAAGAACTTAAAGCACATTAAGATAACAATTGTACTGTGATTACTTCAGAGGAGTGGACAGAGCATCCTCTTCCTGGGAAAGCTCATGAAACAGTGTCTCTGAATTCAGGTTTACTCTGGGGTGCAGATTCAAATGGTGTTTACCTTATTGACATTGAAGCTTGAAGTAAAGGATTGTTTCATGCTATCCAGTTGATTTAGACAAGTCCCACATGAAACCCAAATTTCCTTTGTTTGTTCCTAGGCTATAGTATGAGTTTGGTGTTCAATTTATTGCATAAACCCTCAGCCAATGGACACTGCCTATGGTGAAACCTGTAGAATTTGTGTTGGTGATGAAGGAGAAGTCTGAGACAGACATTAAAACTAAGATAAAGTTTTATTATAACTGAAAGTTAAGTAACCTCAGTGATAAAGGAGGAAAGATTTGTGTCCCATTCTTATCAGGCTGGTAACACTGGCTCAATTAAACCAGAGCTGGTTTGAACCAGACTCTTTTACACCCTTAAAGGACCTGTCACCTGTACAAAATGCATGCCATAGCAAATAAAAATGCAGTTATACTACATTTTCCTTTCCTACCATGAACACATGCACCCTTTTTATTGTGGGATTTTATGTAAAGACTTCCACAGAAAAACTCAACTGATTTGTTTTTCACTATGGGATTAAGAAAACAATGACCTACTTGACTACTGCCTTATTATTTGAGATCCAGCATTGGCCATCCCCATAAATTCTCTCAATTAAAAGCAATATCTGCAACTCAGAATAAAAGAAGTTTACAAGATGTTAGCAACATAATTTATAAAGGAATACATACTACTAAGGAAAATTGTCAAGAAATCCAGATTAAATTGGATAAAATGAGCCATGGAATATTTTACATGTCTGAAAGTTGTCAGGTTTTACTTGGGCAAGTCCAGCAGATAACAGACAGAAAATCATTCTGAAACCTCATCAATGGGTATTTCTGTATCTTTATCTGTATAACTAAAGAAATATTTATTTCTAGCATGATTTTTAACTTCAATGGCAATTTAGCTTGAAAATATGTTTTTAGACAGACTCTTAAAGGAATGCAAGCAGGAAGCCTCACTGACTTTAACAGAGCAATATGTGGTTGATTCAGCTGATGATTCAGAGATATTTGCTGGGACAAAAATTCAAGCAGGGAAGTGGTATGGAGGTTCAATAGTGGGATGCAGCATGAGTGTGTCACCTTGGGCCCAACATAATTTTTCATAGTGTATGAGTATCTTGGATTTTGCTAATTGGGACAGACTAACAGTATGGGCATGCTCGGTGTTGTCGTGTTCTCTACTCCACAGGTGTGCATCACACTTTGTAGAAAGTTCAAGAAGACAATAATCTTCAAGTAGCAGAGAAATGCAAAATGGAAGTGATGAGAAGGAAATCCTCTTTCATCTTGTACTCCTCGGAAATTTATGGTCCCACATCAGGGAACACAGTGCACTGTCTGGATGAATGAGTGCCTCTTCTTGACAAAGACTCGTGAGTAAAGTCGGCTTCATATTTCCTTTGTTTGCTACCTCCCTAACAGATTTCTACTGCAGATCTCAAGGGTCAGTCAGTTAAAATCCTTAGGCTCAATCTCTAAAGCACTAGTGAATTAGTTTTGGGTTTTTTTTAATAGCTAAATTACTTTTGTCTTTCATATCTCTGGAATAAGTTAAAGCACATTTTCCATCTGTTCACAACTACTTACAACAGGTAAAAACACAAAAAGTCAATAAGAAAATAGTGAAAAAAACCCAATCAAATTAAAAAAAAGACCATTTTCAGTCTGAAACTAAGAAAATTAAAGTAAATGCATATGTTTAGGTTACTTAAGTGATCAAGCAAAATTATGCACTTTCAAAGAATGTTTTTTTCTGAACCTATCAGAAACCAAACCTCTAATGCAGAGAAATCAAATACCTACATTTGTCTATAAGTGATTATTGTTAGGAGATTTCATTCTTTCCATTGTGACCTACTCACTATTAAAATAGATCTGCTCCTCAAGGATGCTGTCTTATAAACTATCTTTTAGGTAGGTCCTATATCCTTTCTGGTTGTGCTGCACTGTTTTTGTTAAAAGAGAATGTTTGTTTGTAAATGCCCTCCACTCTCAATCTTATTTCCTATCCAGTAAACACTTCTTCAGCTCCATGAGGGGATGGACTCTTCTAGTTTCTGAGAAGATGGTTTGTATAACTGTCCTACCTGCAGGTAACTACCCAGTTTTGTCTTTAAATAGAGAGTATTGTCTTATAACTCCATCTTAATTTATTCAATCTCATATGAAATATTGTCAAATTTGTGCATAGAGATAAAAGAGTTGATTCTGAAGGATGCATGCTGGAAAAACAATCATAAAGGAAAGCCATGGAAATGCATGAGTATTATTTTAATCCTTGTTTGTGATTTTGTAATGAAAAACTGAATCCCTGTAAGTCTGCACCGAATTTCAGGTAATCCCTAAAGAGCAGAAGGCTTTTAAAAGGATTCTCTGTAATGGGGAATTATACTATAGATGTATAGTTTTACATACTTACATATAAGTATCCTTATACAGTAAAGATACTGTAAATTAGTTTTAATTAAGGTAGTGATCCCAAGGGGAGGGGACAGGGAAAGAGGGAAAATTTGCTTGCTTGGAAACCTGAAGTACAGAAAATGCAGTCAGTTATTAAATTACATTGCAAATACCAAATCAGAGTGATGCTACACTACAGAAACCTGTAATTCTGGAAGTTCTGACAGGATGATAGTTACAGCAGGACATACAATTTCCCCCTAATGATTTTCTTGCTCTTTTAATTTACAGAACTGCTCTGAAGTAGATTCATTTTTTTTTTTCAACCTGAAGATTATTCATGTTATGACTAGTCATGAATATTCAAAATCTGAGCTATTATTTGAATGTATTTGGCCAGATAGATTGTACGGAACTCCTGCTACTTGACTGGAGAAAACCAGAGGAATTCTTTGTTCAAATATTTGCATTGACACATTTGTCATTTGTTTTTAAATAATAGTCATACATTTGACTTTCAAATGATTTTTCATGAACGTTGGTTTGTGAAAAGTTGATTGCTCAGATCTTTCCACAAAATGCACTCACTAATGACAGGACTGTGGCCAGATTGTCTTAATTCAAAACTGGGAAAGAATATTCATCATAGATTTATCTATAATTTATGCCTAACTTTTATGAAATGTATTTTTTATGCACACATGGTTGTGAACTATTTGCTTATAAAATCTGCTCAGCAAAATGGCTGTGTTGGTATCTGGGTTCTATTGCTTCTATCCATTCATAGAATCATAGAATCATAAAATTACCTGAGTTGGAAGGGACCCAAGAGGATCATCAAGTCCAACTCTTATCCCTACATAGGACACTCCCAACCTTCACACCGTGTGACTGAGGGCATTGTCCAAATGCTTCTGGAATGCTGGCAGAGTGGGTGCTGTGACTGCTTCCCTGGGGAGCTGTTCCAGTGCTCCACCACCCGCTGGGTGAAGAACCTCTTCCTAATATCCAATCTAAACCTCCTCTGGCACATCTTCCTGCCATTCCCTGGGGTCCTGTCTTAGGTTGTGAGAGAGAAAGGATCAACACTTGTTTCACCTCCTTCCCTTGTGAGAAGGCAGTGAACAGCTCTGAGATTGCCTTTCAGTTTCCTCTTCTCAGGCTGAACAGACCAAGTGACTTCAGCTGCTCCTCATACGACTTCCTCTCTAAAACCTTCACCAGCCTTGTGGCCTGTTCAATCATTTAGGTTGCACAAGACCCTTAAGATGATCAAGTCCAATCATAAACCTGACACTGCCAAGTCCATCACTAAACCATGTCCCTAGGTGCCACATCTACAAGTCTTACCTCCAGGACTGGTGACTCAACCACTTCCCTGGGCAGCCTGTTCCAGTGCTCAAGAACCCATTCGGTGAACGAAATTCATAACATCATGCAAGCTGATGCATACCTAGGTGAAAGGGAAAACCAGAAGTAAGAACATCAGTGCCCTACAGAGAGTCTTGCAGAGAATTTCTGCTCACTTGAGGGCTCTTAAGGCAAGGTAAGCACAGCCCTAAAAAATGAAGCTTGGGTTCTATGTGTCTACGTACGTGTGCCTGGTGCTGGCTTTGCAGAGGTAGGGTCTATGCTTTTTTATTATTATTACTATTTAATATTGAGGATTCACGGCAGCTTTTTATTGCAGGAGCTGTTTGGGGCCTTCATTTTGTTTTTCTCAACTATCAGGCTGGTCCTTCTAATATATTTTGCTACCACTAAGTCAGGTTTCACACCGAGGGAGGGAAAAACCTGATGAAGGTGACAGCCTATTTGCTGCAGTTAGCGACAGGGCCGCAGCTTCAGCTTGGATGAGATAATAAAGAGAAATGTGTGGACTTAAAAGGTGAAATGGCACTGGAAATCACGTGTCATTTCATTTCACAGAATCATAGAATTGTTTTGTTGGAAAAGACCTTTGAGATCGAGTCCAGCCATACCTGTCCACTACTAAACCAGATCCATGAGCATCTCATCTACTTGTCTTTTAGATCCCTCCATGGATGGAGACTCCACCATTTCCCTGAGCCTGAGCCAGAGCCCTTTCAGTGAAGACGTTTTTCCTGATATCTAACCTGAACCTCCTCTGGCGCAACCTGAGGGCACTTCCTCTCATCCTGTGTCACACTTGGATTCATCCATACCAGTGCCATCTGAATTTCCCATCCTCTCTTCAGGCAGGCATTTGTTTTCCTTTCCTAAATGACCATTGCCTGGAGGGGAGGCCTTTTCTGCTACCCCCCAAAATCTCCTCCTGATTTACCTCTGCATCTCCTGAAGTTGGCAGAGAGGAACTTGTACATCAGCACAATTTGCTGTTGACTGTCTCTTTGTCTGCCTCCTGCATTCATACCAGTGGGGACTGGGAAACACCAGTTCCATTTTCCCTATCCCATCAGCAAATAATAAGGCATCCAAATATTATGCAGACAGAATGACCTCAGAGCACCAGCAATGTAGATGAGTTCACAGCAGAGGGCAATTTTAGGTACAGTAGGGTGCTTTGCGTTGTGCCAAGAAATGCATCAATCCACCCGTGTCTCTTGGTTCCCGGAGAGCAGAATGGGGTGGGGTGTACAGCCACTCCAGCTGGTGTTGGTCCATTGCTCACCATCCACCAGAGATATCCAGATATGGAGCTCTTGGTCTTTTCTGCACTCAAGGGAAGATATCTTTACACCACTCTCCTTGACTGTCTTGTTACAACAGGTCTAGCAGGGGGCTGAGACACCCTAAAATTTAACTGAGCTATTGGACTTGCAGGGTTAAGAGAAGACAGAATATTACTGTAAGTAGCACATGATCACTGGTGAAATTCAAAGGGTTGAGAGGATTGCAATGTTGTTAGAAGAACACCCAATACTAACATGACTTATGCAATTTATTCCAAGCCAAGTGAAGACATTGATCTCAAGCAGCACAATGTAAAATGATTCCATGCCCGTCTCAGCACCATTTCCTTCCTTAGCTGGGGTTTCTTAGGTGACCATGTACATTACTAAAGAGAAAGAAACCAGCCTGCTCCATCCATTATCAATTCTATTATAGTATAGAAACATATCCAATGGAATGGTTTCTTTTTTTGGGAGCAATGAAAACTGTATGAGCTGCATGAGATCACCAAAGGTTTATGTATGTTTTATAGCAGGAGCAACCATCGGAGTAAAACTACATTGTTTTCCTCTTTCCTAAATCCTTTCTGCTTTCAGACCACATTCCCTGTGAAGTCAAGCAGGAGGTTCTTTAGTTTTGGCAAAAGTCTCAGTGAAAAAAATCAACAGTACAACTATGCATTTATGCAATGGCATCAAGCAGATCATAACTTTTACAAATGAAACAATATTGCCAAACAGGAGGTTATGTGTGTCTGCCATTCATATCTCCTATTCAAGCAGGAAAGTCAGGGTACAATATATTTGATGTAATTCACTTAAGTCAAAGGCTGGATTTTCCCATATCCAACTCCACTGGGTGTGTTCCACCACTGATTCACTCCAGCTTATTTCCAGTGCAATGGGATTTTCAGCAATGTAAAATTACATTCTGAAAATGCTCAGTGATGACATAAAACAATTTAAATGATGTTATGCTCATTACAAGTCATTGCCATTGTGTATGAGTGGTAGAAAAGCAAGAAGTTTAGTCCCTGTGAACAAGCTGGTTTATGTATGTTTGGGTTTGTTTTTTATTGGTATATATTGGTATTTTTTTTAAGGAATAGTAAAATTATTTGCAAAATGTTGAGGTCTGACTATCCTTTGTGTATGTTTTTTCTGAAAGTAGATATTGGACTGAAATGGACCTCTCAGATTAGAAAATTCAATGTATTGCTATTAAATGTAGACATATTTTGAGAATACGTAATTTTTCAGTCGCTAATAATTCTGGAAGACTGACAGGCTTTTGGTGCCTAGAAATCTTCTTTCAACAGACAGTGTTCTGTTTCCTAAAGCACAGATTGACTCCTGTCCTCCCTGAAATTAGGGTCAATTTATTGCCTTTCAATGTAGCAGAAAAAGAAAACCACTTTGAATTAGGGAAGAGTCAGAAGTGGAGGAACGCGTGATCATGTAAGACATAGAGTAGCTAAGAGAAAGCTGCCTTCTGGCTCAAAAGAAAAGATGAAAGTTTTGCTAAAACAAATAAAAACCCAGAATTAGCTGCACCATTGACTCAAAGAATTCCTGTTATGTAAATCGATTCCCCTGGGAAGCTATAAATGTTACGGTGTTCTAAATTAGCTGAGGATGATGACGTCCTCTAAATTAAGTGAGGATCAATTTGTCCTCAGACAGCCTTTTGACTGAAGGAAGAAAGAATGTATTATTTTCTATCATTAAAGTAATCTGCTATGGAAAATTAAAAACTAAACTAAACTTGAGGCCTTTCCCTCAATCTGTGAAACAAAAACTGTGATTATTTACCTTGTCTTTAACGTTCTTAGTAGTCACCCATCAGTTTAAACACTAATTGGCACTTAAGTACTCGTTAATATTAATATTCTCTATCAAAGATTTAAAGCAAAAAAAATCTAAAACCCTCATAATGGAAAAATGTTTTTATGAAGGAAGAGTGTTTTGCATCACACCAATAATACAACTTCCAGCAATTTTAACTAAGGAAAAGCTACATTTTTCCACTCAGAAATACTGTTTTCACCAGTCTAGTTAGAAAAATGCACCCAGAAAAAATCTTTAGTGTGCTTATTTTGATTTTACTTTGAATATCTGACAATATTTTACAAATAAGATTCCAGTCCAATAGCTTAGATTTGTTTTCTGTTGAGTAAAGCATTTGAAGACACATTTATCTTCAAGAATTTGCCTAAATGCAGGTGTTATGAGGTATGTACATCAACACTTTGCTAAATAGGGATAAATTGCTGCAGCAGGCTCAAAATGAATTAAGTATCAAGCTGATAAAGGGATCCTTTGGGTAAACTATGCTCAGTTTTGTGAGAAGTTGAGATCCCCTGACAGTGAGCACTGTGTATCCATCTTCATCATGGGAGCTTGAATTATCATCTCCATTTTTCTTATCTGGACATTATAATGCAGGTGGAGGCAGCAATTTGCTGATGGTTTCTATGGTAAGTGGGATGTGATTTTGAGAGCACTGCCAAATGTGAATTCTGTTCTCATAAGGGGAATATTTTCTTTTTGACTTGAGATTTTCAACTGATATTAATGAGTGTTATGTATGGGCCTTGAGGAAAGAGCATGAGCCAACATAGTCTAGTCCTCCAAAGTGACTACTCCATAAAGAAACTTCCTATATTTCTGAGTTAATGGGCCAAACACCCTCCCACTGACTTCAGTGATGAACCTGGCCCATTATTCCTAAATGTTACTGTCTGCACATGTTCTTACTTGACTGTTATATGGCTGGAACAGGCTGGTGAGCACGATTATATGGAGTGTGTGCACAGAGGACCATGGCAGAGACCAGTGTGGCTCATTATGACTGACTGAGGGTGAAAATCAAAAAGTCTGGCTGTGTAATGGGCTGTTCTAATTGAGATCTTGTTCACAAAATACATCAAAAAAGACAAAGTCTTCAAAATAACTTTCCAAAGCCGTGTTGTGTTTTGTTTTGCATTTTTAATTAGTTTTATTTAATTTCAGCTGAGATGTGGAATGAATCATTTCCTGTAATCAACGGGTAATCCTGAGAAGGCAGGGAAATTCTCCATGAATGTGTAGCAAAAACATTTATGGCTTTCACATTTCTGTAACATTAAACTGAAGAGTTGCAAAGGGAAAATGCTAAAGCATAATTCTTTTCTGCAAGTTAGTTCTGAAGTCTATGAAAAAGATGTTGCTGTGGTTCAATCATGGAAGTGATAGGTTGATTGCGATATTCTAAGAGAAAACTGAGTAAAAAAGACATCCATAAAATAATAGCATGCCCATTTTTCTTATACTAATTCCAAGGAGCTGGATGACACTTTGAATATATGTAGTACTGAGTAGGTGTTTTAATGTTTTGGTAATTTCAGGTTTGTCTTACACTGGTCAGCTCACAGGTGGAAAATATTTACTATTATTTCTTGATCACTTCTCACTCTTCAAAACATTCTCTCTTTTCATTGGTATTTTGTAGTAGCCCTAATGGAGTCCAGCATTCTGGGAACTAACCCTAATTAATCCTTATCAAGCAAAATCAAAATGGGGTACAGAAAATGGGTCACTGACACCCTGCCATGTTATCTTCTATTGTACAGGATCTAAGGACAAGACCGTATTCCAGGCACATCATCTACTAAAATGGATTTTAAGCTATGATTTTGAAGTATTTTGCATTATTGGTTATTTATTTTTATAAGCTTTATGACAATCAGCCAGATTGTTAAAGCATCCTGAATTATGCTGGCAGAGTATATACCCAGAAAAAACCGAAGTAAATCCAAATGTATCCAAATATCTATCTGTCATCATTGAAAAAGTTTTAAGAAAGTTGGGACCAAACAGCTCTTTATTTTTTTTAAATAAAGTTATGATAGTAATAAATCGCTTTTTAGATCTGTAACATAAACATTAAGAGGTCAGTTCATTTACATTTTGTCCTTCTATAAAGATTCTCATATATCTTGATTACTTCACTATATCATGCAATGACACCCATAGCAGCCTCCATCATAACCTTCATTTTAAGATCATCTGTCCTTCCAGCTGCCTCTATGACGTTTTCCCCCTGAAAAATCAAGTACCTAGTGTTTATAACTGCACAAAGCTGAAGTACTTTTCTTTATGAGTTTGGTTTTCATTTTAATTTTTTAAGAGATGAACAATAATATCATTTCACCAAAATATGGCAAAACTTTCATGGACTTCACAAGAACCAGTGCATGTGTGTGTAGAAATACAATGCTGCCTGAATCAATCACCTGCTGGGTGCTTCAGATAGCAGCTCTGACTTAGAAACATGGATAGGAGAAGAGGAAAAAGAGCTGTAAGAGCTGAGAAACCTAGCAGAAAATAATCCATTCCCTGTTTTGGAAATACTACTTTTAACAAGTCCTATGGAAACTATAACTTCTTTCAGGCTGCTGCCTTCTCTTTACCAAAAATCCAGCTCTTTCTACCAACAGTGAATGGATTTAGGTGTTAGAGTCGCAGACAGAACAGCTGCTGTGAATCATTATATCTAAAACCACTAG
This sequence comes from Tapera naevia, assembly GCA_033556795.1. Lineage (NCBI taxonomy): Eukaryota > Metazoa > Chordata > Aves > Cuculiformes > Neomorphidae > Tapera > Tapera naevia. Next base: position 1,302,880 of record JAUMJJ010000160.1, on the reverse strand, counting down.
AACTTTGTGCTGGCTCCGAAGATTCATTCACATATAATACCCTGCAGAATAAACTGCATCCAAATATATCCTAGAAAGAGCCTTGGGAGGATACCTCCATAAATATTGTGATCAGTTTTCAAAATGCATTTGGTTTCCATCCTTGTTATTGCTTTACAGTACAGGGACTTGTACTCTCAAGTCAAAACAAATGAGCATTCTACATAGAGAACTAAACAAAACATAAAATCCATGCTACACTTGGTCACAGCATCGAACTTGTGCTCCCTATGACCAATGCTTTCATCTTCTGTTGACCTTGGAGAACTATTTGTCGCATTCACAGACAGATGCCAGAGCCTGTGATGTCTGGGTTTCCATTTCATGGCTCTGAAACCCAGCTGGATATTACCAGAAGCAGCATGCTGTATGGGGCCTGAAAATTTGTGCTTGAATTTGCTTCTTCCAGGTGTAAATGGCTTGTAAATAATAAAGAATTCATTCCACTTTGGTATTTCTACTGTCAAATCTATAGAAATAATTGACAAAGTTGGACTTGCATGTATTTCAGATCTCTCATTTTAATCTGTTTGGGAAGGTCATAGCTTCCTAATTGTCATGGAAAAGAAAGTAATTAGCACTTTTTTGCTTTGACTTCTTGAATTCCTACACTTTTTAGTTTCTCACCATTTACAATTTGGGTTTTGTTTTTCTACTGTGTTGTCTTGGGTGTTTCCCTGGAAAAATCAATCAAGGTGAAATTGTAATGCAGACCTCTGGTTCCCTTCTGACACCTCATTATTATCTGCCAGTATTTATACGACGGTTCATGTTATGTACAATTAACTGCATGTGCAGGAGATGCATAAAACACCAGTGAAATAGTAATCTTTTTGTTTGCAGTTGTTTCATACACAGAGATTTATTTCAACACCAAGTCATTTTTCTCTTGCTTTACATTACCTTGTTAAAAAGGTTATTACGTGTTCAGTTTTCTTAAACTGCTGCTCGAGCCAAGAACTGGAAGAGGTTGTCAAGGTGTTTCCAGGAGATGGTTAGTGACATTTTGAAGTTGGCACACGTGGGAGCTGGACTTCAGAGAGCAGGAAGCTTTGTGAACAGCTGCAACTTTGCTCTTTTTAACTGCCTTTTACTTGCTTGGATAACTATACTTTCTATGAAACTAAGGAAAGCGACGGTGAAGGATATTAGATATAATGACTATAAAAATAAGTGAAGGAAAAAGAGGACATACATGACTTTAGTGAAACTTATCTTTGACTCACTGATCTGTTATTTTTCACTGATGCAAAGGTTAAAACCATTAAGTGGTGGTCTTCCAGTGAGGACAGAGAGCTGACAAGGCATGAAGGGCTTGGGCCAGCAAAACCACAAAGTACTTGATCTTTGAATGCATGACTTTTATTGTCAGCAGCAGAAATGACTTGACTTTCATATGTTCCCTCTATGTGTGAGGAAATGAATATAAATTAATAGCTACAGTAATTTCCTCTGGGTAAATCTAACTAAACGATCTAAAATATTAGAATGCTGAAAGGCTAAAGGCTTGAATATCTGACATGATGAATATTTACAGCTGTTTGTGAAGCCAAAGGGAGGTCTGGGTGCTCAGTGTCTTTGAAAATCAGGCCACAACACCAACAATGTCTTTATATAGAGAATCCCCTTGATTTCAGTAAAATTTACATAAACTTGCAGCAGGATAACAGCCTGATGTACCAAGGGAAGTGGCATCTCCATCCCTGGAGGTGTTCAAAAAATGTGTGGATATGGCAATCTGGGACATGGTTTAGCAGGCACAGTGGTGTTGGGCAGTGATTGGACTGGATGATCTTACAGGTCTTTTCCAACCTTAATGATTCAGCGATTCTATAAATAATGTGTCTGAGTTCCTAAAAATTACAAGGCTTGGAAATGATTGCCTTGTTTGCTTTCTAAGAGGTGTTAGACTACAGGTGGAGTGTTTTTATCTCCAACTGTTGAATACACCAGTGGTTGACATTTATTCTGAAGAGTGAAACAATACATAGGCCTGAAGAGTAAATTGTAGGAAACAAACAGCCAGTTCACGTGCATGAACTCTCCTTGCTAAAATTACGAGAGATAAAACAAACTAAGGTGTTTGTGTCAAAGTGATTACAATTTTTCTGTGTCACGAGGTATTTGTAAATCTGTTACACAGATTTTGTATTTATTGCATTTTTTTGTCTGCAAGGAAATGATTTCTTGTCAATATTGTCATATTGTTGGGTAATCTTAACAGAATATGCAGTAAAGGGAAATATTTTTTAAGACATTAAGATTTACCTGCACTACATTTGTCTATTAGGACTCCGTGCCTGTGTGTTGCAATGGTCCAGATCTGATTCAAAATACAGCTTTCACATAATTTCTCAGTTTCTCACAGATGAACTGTATCAGTGATTCACTCAAGATACAGTCAGACAATCAAAGCAACCAAGTTAGCAAATTTTGGGAAACTGGGAAACCGGTAATGGTTATGTACACGCATCCAGTCTTTCCTAACAACAAATAAAACAGATTAGCCATAAAGATTCTATTAGTTTATTTTATGAATGGCTATTTAAATTTGAGTTTACCTGCCCTCTCAGCTGGTACGCGTAACAATGTGTGAATTCTTCCATCATTGCAACAAGAAGTAAAACAGGTTGATTTGAACCTACTGCCTCTTGTAATTAGCAGACAGCACTCTTGCTCAGTGACTTGTGGTCTGTGCCGTCCGTTCAGAGGAAGGAGTGATTGTGCTAATCCAGCAAAGCAACAAAACAACAAGAGAGAAAAAATAGGAATATTTTCTCTCTTTGCTGTTTGCCCTGGGTCTCCAATGTGACAGACAGGACAGAGTATTCACATATATTTCAGCTTTTAAAATTGATTTACAGTTTGAGAGAGGCTGAGAAGTAATAAAATCTAAGCTTACCTAATACCTGGTAGCATTAAATACAGTCCAGAATCTTCAGACTAATATAAGAGGGAATATAATATGGATAAGATGAATTCTCCATCCACTGTGACTAACTCACGCCTTTGGGAAAATTTCTTAATCTCTATTTTTACCTTAGCAGATCCATGTGGAAAATGAACTTCCACGGGAATGCATTAAAGGTATTTATGAACTTTGAAAACTCAATGTAAATAAAAACAAGCAGTCAATGATTGGTAAAGACATTTAAATATTAACTCTAAAGAAAATAATTAATCTGTTTTTTTTTTTTTTTATAAAATGTTGCTCAGCTCTCCCTGAGGTGCTGGTTAGTGAATGTTGAATATTCACTATTAAGAGAGTAATGCTTTGCTTTCTTTACAAATTGGAGCTTATATATGTGCATAATCAAAGACTGCTTTACCTGCAAGCATCTCTTCCTTTGGTTGAGCAACCACCTCTTTTGATGGAGACAAGATGGATAGAGTGCCTGTTTAGCTTTACAGCAGAAAACCTTCCCAGTTTTGATGAGCTCCATCTTTTAACAGCAAACTTCAATGAAGTCTTACTTTTAAAGACCTGGGGTCTATGTAATCCCTGATTTGAATAATTAAACTCTGTAAAAATCTCATTGTGTGATTATGAAGCAAGCACCAACCTTAGTAAATGGATATAATGGCTGTAAGCAGTGGCATATTCCTCATCCTGAAGAGTACAGTTTGAGACAGAAAACCACAACATGAAAAAGTGTTAGTAAATATTCCTATTGGCGTGAGAAAATGTTAGTAAATATTCCTATTGGCATGGAAAGGAGAACATCTGCTAAAGCCACGAGTGGTTTGTTGCCTGAGTTAGCAGCAGGACAGCCTACAGCTGATTAGCGATGGCTTGATAGGAGAACAGGAGTGTAGTGGATAGAAACGTTTGCCATTTGAAGTTGCTTGAAATCACTCTAAAAACGTTAAAAAAACATCATCCTCCACTTTTCTTTTTAATTCTTTCCTTGGTATCTTTGGAAGCTGCTGTAATGACTGCTTAACTGTTAGTTTATATCCAAACTGGAATATCCTGATTTGATTTTATCTTCACTAAAGCATTTAAGCAAGCATTTGCTCATTCCTACCAAGAAATACACTTAAGCACATGCAAAAGACCAAGCACATCTTCCAAAATCAGATTTAGGGTTTCCCACATATGCTGAGGCAACACTGAAATTAGGCAGCATGTAGAATTTGCATTCTTTTAACCCTGTGTTGAGGGTCTGGTCTTAAGAGCTGCGATACCAGCCTGAACTTTGGACCACAGGCTCCAAACAGTTCTTGCCTGCTTTTTTCCTGAACTCTGTACGTGGGTATTTCCAATTTTAAACAGATCCAGCAATTTGAATCTCAACTATCATACAGTTAGGTTTGGTGTAATGGTGAGGTAACTATGGATGCTGACATAATTAACCATGGATGTCTGTTATGTTAATTCTTAAAGATAGATGCGTTAGCATGTGGAAATGGGAACAACCTCCAGGGTTTTACTGCAGTCTAATTGAAAGGAGGAGTTTTGTTAAAGCTGCTGCAATAAGTTGACCATTGACTTCAGGAAGAAATGTTGTATGGTGAGGGTGGTGAAACACTGGAACAGCTGAAGAGGTGGCGGTTGCCACCCTGGAAACACTGGAAACACCCTTGGAAACAACCCAAGGTCAGGTGAGACGGGGCTCTGAGCAACCTGATCTGGTTGGTACCTGCTCACTTCAGGTGGATCGGACTCGATGACCTCTTCGCAAACCATTCCATGATTTTTTTACTACAATTGTTCCTGTGAGGACTGTATGAAAGATTTCTCTCCTCTCTGAAAATAAATCAAGTTTGGAAAGTCCATAATGTCTTTTTATAGGCATGTTTAGTAAATTCTCATCCAGCAGCTGAAGCATTTGGCCACTCAGACAGCAGATTGTTGTAAGGTGACATGTTATGATCACAAATGGCACATCCCTTAACACTGCCTTTCTGAACATTTCTCGGATGAGAAAAGGAGAGGACCTTCTGTCTTTTATTTAAAAATGACATTTGCAGCTGGAAGAAGCTGAGGTGACGTGGAGGGATGGCTGTGTGCTTGTACAGCTGCTCTGATGTGTGCACAGGAGCAAGAACAGCTCCAGGGAGGAGGGCGACCACCTGTACCTCAGCTCTGGACTAAACCACAGCCTTCCCTCAGGGCTGTAGAGCAGATTAAGCAAGATGACTTTGATAGTAACCTGTAAAACTTCTTGGGCTGCTTTACACACATCATGAAGCCAATTCTATATCTCTTACTTGTTGTCTTTGGTCAATGAGTGCCAGTGGGGCAATAAAACCAACCAATGCGATAACCGCAAAGGTACCAACGGAAAATGTGATCTGGAAGGTCATGATGATGTATAACACTCATGACGGGCCAAGTACAATGAAGTTCTTAAAATAAACTATTTTGTAGTTGTGTCATTATGTGTGTAACCTGAGGAGGAAAGGAATTAGCCTTTGAAATTAGAACAAGCATATTACAAACCACAAACCTCTCAGAAAAAAAAGAATGATACTCCAACCCTTGATACAGGAAAATGAGATAATTTATTGTTTGATTTTGCTATATAATAATTTTTGCTTGTATATTTATTTTCTAGACAAACTGTTTTCTTGAACAAGTTAAGGAGGGCAAGTTTGAGAAGACTTTTCTGCTTTCTTGCTTTTTAATAGCAAGAAAATTGCAATGAATGACTCCATGATAATTTACCTATAATCAAAAAGGAACAGACTTATTTCCTTATCAGTCCAAGATTAAAAAGTGTTTTATCTTGGAATGCAAGGAACCTAATAAAAATTGACACAAAGCATTTATATTTAAATGGCTTATTATTTTAAAAGGCACAATAATCTTACATCAGGAGATATTAATGTATTTTACACCTCTTTCAAACCTGTGTTGAACCAGTGCTTTTAATGACTTTTCTTATTCTTGAAGGATGTAAAGAACTGCTGGAGAATTCTATTCACAGTTACAGAAAAAAAAAAGCATGAATTTAACTTTATATTTGTGTAAGTTTAATAAGATGGCTTATTAAGGCAAGTTAATAAACTGTTTCTGAATAGAAAGGAGGAAAAGAGTTACTGAAGAAGTATGGAAACAAAGTACAAAAAAGCAATAAGGATGTCAAAACATCCCACCCAAAAAGAGTTTGGGAAGTCCTACTGAGTGTTGAACAGAGCATGGGAAAGGATTGGGAATCCAGTGGTGAAGATCTTAAGGGCAGGACCATTTAAGAGAGCGAGGGGTTTGAGATCTTATCTGTAAGAAAATATGTTCTCCATGATTATATAAAAGATTTGATTTGACCATGGAAGTGCTTTGTATGGGTTTAGTAAATGTGTAAAAAAAAAAAAATCTAAATAAAATCCCTAATTTATACAACTTATAAAATCCTAAGGAATATGTGGGTTTTTTTTTAACAAAATATTTCACTTTTTACCTCTTGTATGAGAAATCTGAATTTGGAATCTGCCCCATTATAGCTTTAGTCCTGTCTTCGTTTCTACAATTCAACGACATGCAGGTTCTGCTTGACTGGAGTTTAAAAAATCTTGTAATAACCTTAATAATAAGTCTGATGTTGAACTTGCATTCAGAATGATCAGAATGCACTGAAACCAGGTTATTAATCTAAACAAGGATAGGTTAAAAAGTTCTTGAACCTTCCTTTGCTGCTAATGGGTTTCACCCCACTTAACCCTCTCAGCCTCAAACGGTTAGTTCTCCAGTTGAACACAATGAATAGTCAAACCTACCCATGAAAGAACATTCCCGAGGTTGCAAAGTTGTTTAATTTCTATCAAATATAAAGATTTGCTCTTGCTGTACTTATATTTGTGTGCTTTTGGAAAGCTAAAATGTTACAGACAAAATTTCCTAGCATTACAACCCAGTTTATGAAGGGTAATGTTTTTAAGCTGAAAGAGGGGAGATTTAGATGAGATACCAGGAAGAAATATTTTCCTGTGAGGGTGATGAGGCTCTGGCCCAGGTTGCCCAGAGCAGTGGTGGCTGCCCCATCCCTGGAGGTGTTCAAGGCCAGGTTGGATGGGGCTTTGAGCAACCTGATCCAGTGGGAGGTGTCCCTGCCCGTGGCAGGGGGGTCAGGGGGTGGAACTGGATGATCTCTAAGATCCCTTCCAATCCAAACCATTCCATGATTCCATGGACTTAACCATGTTTTTCAGGAAATTGCCCGTAGTTGGGAGTAGCTGCTTTGTCCCAGTTTTCTTAGTTCTTCCTCAGCTGAAGTTCTTGAAAGATGATCTTAATATTTTTCTAATGCAAGAAAACATATAGAAACTGAGAATCTATTTACTTCTAGATAAAGGTTTGATAGGACTTAACTCATCAAGTTAAAGTTTTAGACATCACAGTTGAGAAAATTGAGGGACATACAAATTTATTTGGGTTTTCCTGTTGTCTACATCAGTGTTTATAAAATACTCAAAGGATGCCAAATTTTTCTTGTGCCTTAGGCTTGATGAGAAATTATAAACAATTCAATTCAATCATACTTCCAGACTTCATTTGAAATTTGATGAAGATATATGTATTAATTAGATGCCAGTAAAAATATGGATGCCAAATTATGCAACTTCATGCAGAGCAACTGTTAGACATCACCACTGAGGTAAGTAATTTTCCTTTGTACTTTTTATATGCTGGTCACTGGATACAATATTGAATTTTGAATTACAGCCCAAAAAGGAATTAAATATTTTTCACTGTTTTTTGTTGCTGATGCTTGTTGTTCACTGTTTGCAAGTTTTTAATTGTAAAAGATGCTGTAGATGGAGTTTTCCTTCTTAGCACTGCTGTCCTATTTTCCCGTGATATCCCCGGGGGATCTAACATGAGTTTAAGTAAGTCCATTTTTTCTCGACTGACAGAACAAATGTTCAGATGCTTTAAAATTTAAAGAGCAAAACGTAGGGATGGGTAAAACAGTTTAGAAGAGGTACAAAATTTCCCATTCAAATCAAATTGCCTTCTTTTTTGTTTGTTTGCTTGCTTGCTGCTTCTGGGTTGTTTTTTGTTTGCTTTTAATTTGCTATAACGATGTTACATTCTGAGAGCTAGGCATTCCAAAAAAAACCTTCAGTTACATCTAAAAGACCTCCATGTATCACCAAGGACTTGCAACCAGGAGGGAGAATTAATGTGTCAACTTTGCCAGTGAATGCACCTTTTTGCCTAAGTTTTGCATGAAAATTATTTTCATGGCATGTGGTTTAATATTCATCAATATTTATGTGGTAACATAGTTGCTCTGTGTATTTTAAAGATTATTTGCCTTTTCAAGGGTATTTCTTGTTTAAGAAGAGCCATTTGAGAGTTACCATAATAAAACATCTTATAACTTCTCAAAGGAATTCAGAAAGTCCATAAATGAGTTGCTAAATATATTTACATCTGTTTTCTGTTCTATTTACTTCGAAATGGCTTATATGGAAAAAATATAGCGAGAGTCATTGCTGTTACATTTCAGTGTGCTGTTGTGCCTGAAGGTTCACTCCTTCAAGTGGTCCAAAATCCGTATTCTGTGTGGAGTGACTTGAAATTTGCACTAAGTGGCATTATTGATTTGAAATTGATGTTGTTCAGGGTTTAGGTTAAAGAGTCAAAAGTATAGCCTTTTTATTTTAGAATGGTGTTTTACCAAGTACTATTCCAAGCTTTGTTGCAACTCAAACTATGGTTCTAAAGTCTCCAAATCCTTTCTGTGGCTTGGCAGGGACCCTTGTTGGAAATCAGTGCTTATCAAAGCAAGCTATCAGAGATTCAGCCCATGCCATAACCAACTGTGCTGTGTTTGGGATTATCTGTTAAGCTGTAGCTGCCCCTTGGATGCGGGTGCATCCCAGGTGATGTCTGGGAAGATGTGGAGAGATGGCATGGACACTTGGAGTGCATGAGATCAGCAGCTTCCACGCATTGCCTGTGTGCTCCCCACTGCATCTGGGTCCACATCTCCATCCAGGATTTCCTCCCTAGCCCGGCATTTGTGGTCCCTGCACCCACCCCATGCTTGGATCTCCTCATGGGTCGAGCTGGACACCTTGTATTCCTCTACAAAATCAATGTGTCAGTTGAAGTTGCTGACTTCTTGTGTCGGTTGCGATATTCATCCCTAGTAGCTGTGATATTCACTCCTAGTAGCTGCGATACTCATCCCTGCTTGCTACCATATCCATCCCTACTAGCTGTGATACTTATCCTTACCCAGTGTGATACTCATCCCTACTAGGTGTGTTAATCATCCCAAGTAGCTGTGATACTCATCACTACCAGCTGCAACATTCATCTCTAGTAGCTGCAGAGCTGGCTGTCCAGTGGCCCAGGTTGCCAGCCTGATCCTCTCACCGGGCAGCTGCCCTCTGCCCATCCCTCTGCCTGTACGCAGCCCATCACCTCGTTCCTCCAGTGTGTGGGATGCAAGTGCTGGGACTCACTCCTGCATCCTCTCTGTGCACTACAGGGTTGGATGCGGAGGAGAGTGTTGAGGGGGGAGTAATATCACAAAATAAAATCAATCCCTAAGAAAACTGAATATGCAAACCCCAAGAAAACTGAGTATGCAAACCACAAGAGAACTGAGTATGCAGGGCTGAGCTGCTGGACCCAACCCACACACCTCGAACCGTGTTCAGTTTTGGGCCCCTTACTGCAAGAAGGACATTGAGGGGCTGAGGCGTGTCCAGAGAAGGGCGATGAAGCTGGTGAAGGGGCTGAAAAACAAGTCTTATGAGGAGCGGTTGAGGGACCTGGAGCTGTTTAGCCTGGAGAAAAGGAGGCCGAGGGGAGACCTTATCACTGTCTTCAACTGCCTGAGATGAGGTTGTAGTAAGGTGGGTGCTGTTCTCTTCTCCTACGTGACAAGTGATAGGATGAGAGGAAATGCCTCAAGTTGCAACAGGGCAACAAAAATTTTTTAGCTGGAAAGGTTCTCAGGCACTGGCAGAGGCTGCCCAGGGAAGTGGTTGTGTCATAGAATCATAGAATGGTTTAGGTTGGAAGGGACCTTAAAGCTCATCAAGTTTCAACCCCCCTGCAATGGGCAGGGACACCTCCCACTGGACCAGGCAAATCCCCATCCCCGAAGGTGTTCAAAAGATGAGTGGATGAGTTTCTCGGGAATCTGATTCAGTAGCGGACGGGTACGGTCGGACTCGATGATCTCAAAGCTGTTTCCCAACCAAACGATTCTGTCACTGATTCTATGATACCCCCGCCCGTAGCGGTAACCGGGCCGGGGGGGTGGGGAAAAGCCAGCAGCCGGTAAGCGCGGCGGCGGGCGCTGCCTGTGTGAGCGCGGAGGGGCGGCTCCCCGGGCCGGCCCCCCCCCTCCCGCCCCGGGATACGCGGCTGCTGCCGGGAGTGAGGGGAGCGCTTCCCCCCGCGACAGGTAGGGACAGCCCGGCGTGGGGGCTGGAGCCGCCGGAGTCACCCGCGGAGGGGAGGGGTCTCGCCCCGGGGAGTGGGGAGGTGTCACCCCGCGGAGGGGGAGCAGCGCCCCGCGAGTGGGGGGGTCTCACCCAGTGGAAAGGGGATTCTCGACCCGCGGAGTGCGGGATCGCGTCCCCGCGGAGTGGGAGGTATCGCCCCGCGGAGTGCGGGATCGCGTCCCCGCGGAGTGGGAGGTATCACCCCGCGGAGTGCGGGATCGCGTCCCCGCGGAGTGCGGGATCGCGTCCCCGCGGAGTGCGGGATCGCGTCCCCGCGGAGTGGGAGGTATCGCCCCGCGGAGTGCGGGATCGCGTCCCCGCGGAGTGGGAGGTATCGCCCCGCGGAGTGCGGGATCGCGTCCCCGCGGAGTGGGAGGTATCGCCCCGCGGAATGCGGGATCTCGTCCCCGCGGAGTGGGAGGTATCGCCCCGCGGAGTGCGGGATCTCGTCCCCGCGGAGTGGGAGGTATCGCCCCGCGGAGTGCGGGATCGCGTCCCCGCGGAGTTGGAGGTATCGCCCCGCGGAGTAGGGGAGTTTTCTCTCCCCGCGGAGTTTGGGGGGGGGTGTCTCGCCCCGCGGAGGGGGAGTTCTCGCCCCGCGGAGTTGGGGGGTTCGCCCTGTGCAGCGGAGGTTCTCGCCCCGCGGGGTTGGGGGGGGTCTCTCCTCAATGGCACCAGTTCGAGACCCCATCTCTGCCCCGTCTGGAGGTCGGGGGCTGGCACCCAGGTGGTGATTTTGGGGAGTCAGGGCGGGCCCCCCATCACCCCCCCCATCACCCCTTTGACTTTGGTAGCGGAGTTGCCTTATCCTGGCGCGGTGAGCAGCGCAGTCTGGTACCCGGGAACGATGGAGGCAGGAGATGCCGCTTGGCTGGAAGGCGCCTTCCTACCCTCGCTGCCAACCTGAGATGCGAGCGGTGGAGCCGCACGTTTGGGCTGGGGGGTGCTCGAAATAAGAGGGGTGCGTGGTTGTGAGGAGGTGGGAAAGGGGAAGGCGCCGGGTGGGCTGGACAGGGCAGGGATGAGGGTGGACCTGGCTCTCAAACAGTGGGGGCTGATGGGCAGTGGGGGTGAAAGCGCATCCCAACTCTTTGGCACAGAAGGAGGAGGACAGGAAGGGTAGAAGTAAGCAAAGAAGTAGGGAATGATAAATACTCAAAGCGGAGCAACCTTGCCTCACGTTGTTTGTATGTCTGCGAGCGGCAGGATGAGGTAGGAGAGGGGAATGGAATTGGAGTATGAATAGCGGGAAAGGGCTTCCCGGGGGCTCCGTGGAGTCAGAGCAGTGGGAAATTTAGCCAGCTGCTGGCAGGCTTTGTCTGAAACACCTGCTTAAGGAGGCCTCGCTCTTTAACACAGGAGAAGTCACAAAACCTCCCTGCAAGTAACTAAATGTGCCCGTGAATTTATCCTTCTCCTGAAAGTTTTTACATACTTTCTTTTTTTTTTTTTTTGTTTTAAATCTTCCTTTTCTCCTTTCCAGTGGTCTTGGCTCCATTTAACTCCTCTCAGAATAACCTGCCTTGTTGAAGGGAGTCTCTGTAGGGGGATGGGGGAATAAAAGTACTCAGAAACAAATGCTATCTTTGTTTAAAGCTATTTGTGGATCAAGGTTGTGACTTTGCTGTGAAATAGCACGGCTCTTGTTTGGTTACATTAAAAACACAATAACACATTAAAATGAAGTCTTGAGAGGTAACTAGACTGAAATGCAATTCAGCAGTGTGAGACTTTAATGTAGGTTTTACAGTACCTCATGTCTCTTGTGAATAAATATATAATTAGTGGTAGGCCTTCTCACTTTTTTTTGTGTTCTATTTGAAGGACTTCAGGGTAGAGATTATAATTGATAATACTTTTAATCTTTCCTACTTCATTGCTGAAGACTGCAGCCATGTGTTTAGCTGTTTCTGTTTGTTATGCTATGCTATTTTACTTTATTGGTACAGAATGATATTTTAAAACCTGTTGTGTGTTGGTGAGCAGATTAGATTTCCTGTGGACCTGTTTGAATGAGGCTTGTGATTGTCTAAGTGCCCATGGTCGTTAAGAATGAGAATCAATAAACAGCATCATCCTTCTAGTCTCACGTTCCTTTTATATTGCATTTATATCACCTAGCACAGCGTGGCCTTACTCTGCTTGCCATTGTGGAATAGCACATAGCTGAGGGAGTACGGAGATGAAGCAGCAGTGGCTGTTGCCTGGTCTGCTTGGAACATGGTCTTGAGGCTCAGTAAGATGCTGATGAACACCCCACCTCCTGTCTGCAGTGTGATACCTGGGGCACTTCCATGTACGCTGGCTTAAATGTGATAGGAGACAGCAAGAAAGTGGGTTAAAGTATGGGTCCACCCTTTCCAGGTGTTCTATTTAAAATTTTCAGATTGTAATGAGTGAGCTGGAGTACCTGCTGTTAATTTTTTGAATCTGTTGCTGGGTACCAATGGAGGAGTTTTCAGGCTTGGATATGGGTGTGAGTGGAAGCTAGCAGGTCCTCAGCATCTCTGAAATGTAGTAAGTTTTGAACACACCTCTATGTATTTTATAGCCTCAAGACAATGAAGTCCCAGCTATCCTTCTGGATATCACAGGACATTAACTTTACCCATATTTTCTATCTTAAAAATGCAAGGACTCCAGTTCTGCTATGTATGTTAATCCCTCAGAGATCAAATGAGAGCACTAAGTACAGAGCACAGAGAAGCAGAGATGTCATCAGTGCTTAGTTCCTTGCAGTAGTAGGAGGGAGTGAGCTGGTAGGATGGATCCCAGTTAGGAGAAGCACTCCCAGTCTTGTAGGAGGAGGCAAAATGGCCTCAAAAAGTCCTTGCTGAATAGGGGCAACACTTTTTACAGTCCCAAATTTGATGACCCATATGATCTTGCATATATTAGGTATCGGCACCACCCAGCATTTGTGATTTTTTCTGCAGCACCTTCAAACTACAGTGCAGCTTTAATCAGTGCAGCTTTAATATTTCTTCTCCAGTTGGTCTGATGGTTTAGAAGAACTAAGCTGAAAAATGTAGCAGCTGAATTTAGGTAACCAGGCTTTAAGACTGGCCAAAGGCAGCGGTGTTCCTATCCATCTTTCCAGGTGTTTTACTGTAAACTAGAATTAAAAGCCCATGAAGATCCAGCTGAGAGTCAGGGCCATCTGACAAATGCTTTGTATTGATTCTGACCACCTCTTTTGATAACCCTTGTTTTATCTTCATGTTTTTTATCTTCGTGTTTTTTATCTTCATCTTTTTCCTGCTGTTAGGTCCAGAAGAAAACAATTTTTCATTTCTTCAGGTTGGTTTTCCCCTGCCTCTGTCCCAGCTTTTCTCATTGTCCCCACATTTGTGCTTCCCCTGTCTTTCAGCTGAGGTTATTCCAGCTTTCTGTTTCTTTTAGCTTACAGATTTCTCAGATGCTGTAACCCCTGGGTTACTTCTTAGACCCCAACTCAGAAACAACCCTGGCTCTTTCTCACTGCTCGCAGCTGGTGGCCACAGCACTCTCTGAGAAGTTTGCACCTTGGAAATAATACTTCTCTGCCTGGTACTATGCTGTCTGGGGTTGTCCTGCAGCTTTAGCTGATTAGGATTAGGATGTGCCTCAGATGAGGTGTCTGCAGGGTGTCTGGAATGTGGGGAAGGTGGAGGGCTGGGAGGCACGGTGCTCCTCCAGATCGGCCGAGGCAGTCCAAAGAAGAGAAGATGAATTATGCAACAGACAGCAATAGCTTGATCACATTTCTTTCTTAAGTTTCATTGGCAGACTTCAATTTCACTGCTTCTGAGGTCAGACTATTATGTTGGGGAGTTTGATGAGCGTTCGCTGTGTAACTGAACTGTGAGTTTCTAGAGAAGCCCCTTTAGAGCCCCAGTGTGGTATAGGTTCAATCTGATTTTCTGTTAATTTATGGGCCCTAGATCATGTAAATTCTTTGATAAAGGATAGTAGAGACAAGTTATTTATCTTCAGCATTTTAAGACTCACTTTTTTTTGACCTTTGCTTATTCCTTCTGTGTTCGTTATTCATGTCCCTTGCATATCTGAAACATCTTTGCTGAAACCTACAGGAGGATCATTGCTCTATTTTCCAACTTCTCAATCTTGTCCTAATCAAAAATGTAAATACATGCATAATGATTTGCATGTCATTAGCCTCAGAGCAACACTGTCATGCTAAAATCAATGTTTTTTGAAATCTAATTTTCCTGCCTGCCTGAGAAGTAGCACCTGGAATTCATAAACCAAGAATTCAGAAAATATAAACGACTTTCAGCACTATTGTTTGCTTTCTGCGTTTTTCAGTTCAGTCAGGCAAAAAGAATAATTTAAAAATATGGTGATGGTGATTTTCCTAACCAGTTTCTCCTTTCAGTTTTCATACTTCAGTAAAAATCTTCATTGTCTTTTTATTTATAAATCAATAAACTTGGTATGGTGTATAATTACACTCAACTTGCTAGCACTGATCTTGATGTGATCATTTAGCAACACAATATCTAACACATTTCAAAAATTTCAGTGAAAGTCCCTACATCTTTGGACAGAAATGTGCAGATTTTTGAGGACTACAGGGAAACCAGAATACAGCTACAACCAGTTGTTGCAGCTTTGGTAGCAGTGTAGCTGACGCTGGACTTCAGTTTCCCCAGTACAGAGCTTTGTGTATGAACGGAAAGATCAGGCTGTGAGTCTCTGTGTGAAGCAATCAGTAGACAAGGATACAACACAGGGGCTCTGCCAGCAGTTTACACAAGTTTTTATGCTTGATGTAAGAGATGCTGAGAATAAAAATACTCAGGTTCTCGCTTGGTTGTGGAGGTGATTGCCACTGACTTCTCGGAGATGCTGAGTATGTGTATTAGACACAGCCATTCCATCTTTGAGCAGATGGGATTTAATTCATGTTAAAAACCTAAGGTATGAAATGAGCCCTTGATATGCATCATTTGCCCAGAATTCATGTCTTGTTTTAATAGGCTGGCTTCAAGTCAGTGAGTCTGTAAGCCAGCACAGGGTTACTTTGGATCAGATGCTGTAGTGTATAAGGGATGTCCCAGTCTGAAGGTGCTCACAGTGTGTGAAAACAGGATTAGCAGTAGTGCTGCAGATGCTGTGTGCTGCTGGAGTGCATTATACTGTTGGTTAGAAATGCACATTCTAGACCCCTTAGGAGCAAACAGAAAGTGCCACTGTCAGTGATGATTCAGTATAGCAGCTTTAATGTGTCCTTTCTTTCAGGAAGGAGGGGAGAACAGTGTACATCATTTCTTTTGATAGATGTAAAGACCTGCTTCTGAACGGTGAGGTAAAACATAAAGGCAAACTATGGCTCTGATTTAAGTTCAAATTATAATTGGAAAGGCATTTTGATTTTTCTTTGCTGTGACACATCCACTGTATGGCTTTGTCTAATGTCTGAGATACAGTAGCTGTATTTCATGCTCAACCCTGTTTCTAATAATTTTCTTCTATTAAAATTAAACAGTATATGGCATTTCACTTCAAAACAAAACCCTTTTTTTTTTTTGGAAACCAGTTAAATTTTTAGAAACCACCAAGGCTGCTCTGTCTTTTTGATGGTAAAAAGTGCAGGAGAGCAGAGCACCCACTTTTGCTCTTGCACCTTTGTTTTTTTATGTCGGGGTGCATTGTGCTCAGCAGTGTGAGTGTGCTGCAAGCATCTCGGTAGCTATGCACAGCTGAGCAATAGGATGCTTAATGAGGGGATGCTGAACGATGCAATAAGTGTTGTGCCAACACTTTCTTAGAGACACCAGAGACCATGCCTTTACAATTAAATAAAATCATCCAGTGGCTGTTCTTTGTCCCTGAGGCCAAATGGCACAGCAGAGCTCCTTCCCACACACCTGAACTTGCTTCCTTTCCATAACAGAGTGGCAGGACCAGACTTTCCGTTGGGGATGGAGCATGAGTTGTGCCAGTGCATTTGCTCTCTGGGATCCTGGGATGAGTGGGCAAAAACCATGCTAGCAAGAGCAGAGGCAATTAAGCAGCATAAACAATCTCTGGCCTCTTTTGTTCAGTAGTAAAGCTGCAGCTGTAATGTTCAGGACATATGGCATCATAGTTGTGAAATATTAATTTATAGAAGGGGTTGTTGTATATAATTGATTGAAACCACTTCATTCCTACTTTTGGATTCTAAATGTTTCCGATTAGGTTTTGGTTAACACTCTTGTACTTAGCCATGTACACCAGTTCATCGTTGCAATTTCAGATTCATAGTGCACACGTGCATTTTGTTTAATTAAACTTTACTGACAAAATAACAGAGCGAGTACTTGACAAAATTTGAGAATTATAATGAGGATGCTGTAGTTATGGAAATACAGTGCTGGGACTAACATCCTTTCAATTACAAACAGAGGATATTTACTCTGTCTGAGTAAATTTTGAAAGCAAACCTTAGAAAAAGTTAGTTAAATGGTACATTTTTGTTCAACACTGAGAGTGTGAAACCACGAATCCAGAAGCTTAGGCTATAAATCTAAAGTTTAATCACCAGAGCATAACAGAGAATACGTTCAACAGTCCTTATTATCCTTATTATCAAATATAGCTCCTTTAATTTGTGTTAACACTGCAACATAAATATTATAAATGATTCAGCCATTCCACGGTCCTGACTTTTACCTGGGGGTGTCAGAAGAGGCTGTGTACTTGAATAGTCTGTGACTTTCGCAGATCATCCTTTCCCATTGTTAAGCTTCAGGGAGAGAGATCTTTTTAATGGGTCATTTACAAGAGCCGATGGTTGCTGATGGGCGTCATCCTACCTGGTACAACCCAACTGGAGTACTGAGGGGAAAAAACAGTAGGTGAGAAAAAGGAAAAAAGGTGACTGATACTAAAGAAGATAAGTAGAGGTGGAGAGAAATGATCACAAGTGAACGCTATAACAGTTAGGGTGTTGCATTATGTTAATCATAACTGGGGAGAAAGAATTCGCTGACCTTAATGTGGGACATATGTTTAAAAATAATCAGTGGAAAAGGCAATAAGAGAAGTGTTAGAAAAAGTCCTTAAAATGCCAATTATTTAGTGTTGTTAGTAAAAGAATCACTGTAGCTGGTGAAAACTGATATCTCTGTTTCTCACTTAGTAAGATGTAAATGTAAAGTTCTTCCCGAAATTTACCTTTACTTCTTATACAACCTTTGGCTCTCTCCATTTCTAGTTGAACTGATGTTCACTTTCTTCATTAGCTGTAAAAGTCGCAGTTACCCAGTTCTGCAGCTGAAAGTCTATGATGTTAACTTAAGTGTAAAAGACTCAAAGTTACTTGCCCCTCCTTTGCGTGCATTGTGTCTCCTCTCAGAATTTTTTAAATAAGAAATCTGGACCAGTCCTTTTGGTAGCTTAAGCTGTCACTGACAGTGTATTGTACACAGACTTCAATCTAATTTTTAACCAAAATGTAGGCTAGAATTAAACGAGGCATATAATTAAAGAAT
Source organism: Tapera naevia (assembly GCA_033556795.1). Lineage (NCBI taxonomy): Eukaryota > Metazoa > Chordata > Aves > Cuculiformes > Neomorphidae > Tapera > Tapera naevia. Next base: position 1,284,947 of record JAUMJJ010000160.1, on the reverse strand, counting down.
TTGAAATAAGACTTTCCTAGGTACAAAAAGCTTTTGTAATGAGAAAAGCCTGTGCTCAGGCCCATCAACCTATTTTAAAAGGAGGGCTGATGGCAGACCCTGTGATGTGCAGTAGGCTGTTAGTGAGTTACATTGGTGTCCCTTATGTGGATGTTTTGAAAACAACTTTTCCGTGAAAGAGAGTGTTGGGAATAGGGTGTGTCCTTGGAAACTGCTCATGTTTTGGTTAACAATCGCATTCTGGTTAAAATTGTTGAGTATTGACATTTTCCCATTTCCCCATTATTTGCAAATGTTTTACTGACCATTGTGACATATGGAGATTTTTTTTCAGTTAATCAAAAAGAATACAATGAGTTCCTCCATCATCTAAGTTATGAAACTGGAGGGATTCCCACCCAAGTCATGTCCCACTGCCACGGGGCAGATGGGGAGGAGGAACTGGGCACCTGTCACTACCACTCACCTTCTCTCTGGAGAAGGACTTTCAAAAAACCCAATCTGATGAATAAATAGAATGTAATAGAACTTGTGCCAGCTTTTGGGTTACTCTCAGGACATGTTTGATGTTAGCAGTAAGAGTAAATTTTAAACTGGCAAGTAACTGACCTGTGGGAATCTTCCAGTAGCTCTTTTAGACCAGCTGCTTTCCAATTAGGTTCCCCTTACAGCATGCCATCAGTGTAGCAAGCTCAGTAATTTGGCCCATTAATTTAGTCCAGTGTGTACATATACCTGCAGCCATTATTTCTGAAAATAGATTTTTAAGTACACTATAAAAGATTGTAGCTGTATAAAACATTATGTCTCTCTTAAATGATATCTATCCAATTAGACAACATTCTCATAGGACATGACTTTGGTGTAGTAATTGTTATTAGGTTTGTTATTATACATCACTATAATAAGACTGCAGAATGATCCTACCATCAGTGCAGTGCACTGTACAATTTCTGTCTTCTCTAGGAAATATTAAGATAGGATTTTCTGAGGCATATTATAGCCTGAAAAGAAGAAGCAAGGAGATCATACCCTTTCCTGCTACTGATAGTCACATATCCTCTGTTACCCATTGTCTTTTCCTAGGAATCATAAACAGATGGCCAATTAATTTTTTAAAACTGTATCCTTGGTTATATATTTTTTAGTAAGAATGTTTTGTATTACCTCCCAGAAGCTGGAACTGCTGTGGGAGCAGCAAAAGTTGCTGTGAACCCAAAGACATTAATTTGACTCAGTCACTGCCCCTCTTCGATCGCAGACTGATACGCTGTTCAGATGAGAGCTGAAAAAGTTGAGGTCTAAAATGAAATGCAATGTTTTTTGGTAGACAAGGCTTGTCTTTCTGCCTGCTGCAGGCAATTGTGGTTTGTAAGCATGTCATTTATTAGAATCAACAGGATGTGACATCTGTGGGCTCTTGAGAGGAGGGATCTAGATGAGAACCTCAGCAAAGTGACACCTTTTTGTTTTTTTCACTGCCTGCTATCATAAGAGCCAGGAACCAAGGCAAAATTGTGGACTGCACTGAATGGTTTACAGGGCTTTACTGCTTTAAAATCCATTTAATTAAGAGTAGGCTTCATTTCACCTAACTTTGGTACTTTAAGTGCCTTCAGTGGTGAATAGAGAATGGTCTTTCTTTCCATGTGGCTCCTCCTGAACAACAAGGGATAGGATAGGATGAGAGCAAATGGCCCCAGGCTGCGACAGGGGTGGAATTCTTTACTGAAAGAGTGGTGAAGTATTGGCAGAGGCTGCCGAGGGAAGTGGTGGAGTTTCCTTCCCTGGAGGTGTTCAAAAAACATATAGATGGGGCACTTTGGGACATGGTTTAGTAGGCACATTGGTGTTGAGCTGACGGTTGGATTGGGTGATCTTTGAGGTCTTTTCCAACTTTAATGATTCCGTGATTCATCCACCTCTGCAAGGATGAGTTTCTCTTTCCCACCTAAACTCACAGAGTGGTGGCAGGAATGGCAGACCTGGCTGCTGTATCACATAAAAGTCTGCAGTTGTGCTCCAGTGACTCTCTGGTTTGAGAGAGGAGGGTGTGAGGAGCTTTCGGGTGGAAAGCTGACGGCTTCACTCACCATCATCTTCTCTCTAAAGTGGACCTGAAACTGCTTGGGAAGTCAACAGCCCACAGAAGTTTAACACTTTCCCCTTTCTCAGTTCCAGCCCTGTTACATCTGCTTGGACCCACCCTGCTCCCCGTCGGAAGGCAGGAGCCCAGCAGAACGGAGGAGTGCTTTGCAGGCTCACCTTCATGGGCACCAGCCACTGGACGAATGACTCCCCTCTCAGACACTGGGTAAGGTCATACGTGGGGGAGAGGCTCCTCACATGAGGGAAGAGCGATCTCAGGGTCAGCACAGAATCTCCCTCCTGGCCTTTCACCTCACAGAAATTGTCAACACATATAAATGATGTTTTTTCTCTGTTTTCTTTCCCCCGGCTGTAATTCTGAGTGTCGTCCCCGTCCCCTCCCCCAGGTGCTGTCTTTGCAGTTACAACTGTGTGAGGCCTGGGGGCTGTGACAGAGAGGCAGCCATCCCTCTCCTCCTGCAGTCTGACCTTAGTTTTGAGGTTTGCTACAACTCCCACTGCTGTTGACAGTCTCTGCATACAATCTTCAGGGTTTGTCCTCTGGCGTCTGCCAGCTCACCAGCCTGTAGTTGAGGTTTTAGCTCTGCTTTGCAAACACCACGAGCACCACCTGCAAAACTGAATTTAACCTACAGTTTTCCATCTGAAGAAAACGCATTACAGAAGAAAAGCATGCCTTTTTAAATTTTTTAATGAACCAGAAAAAGTATGCTTCACCTTGTCATCAGCATAGTGTTTACCTGATAGCGAAGATTACCTCTAAACAAATATTTGAAAGAATATCATGAAAAAACTAAGCTTTTAACAATTTATGCTTTTTACAGGGCTTGTTTAGCCTGGGGAAGAGAAGGCTGCAGGGAGACCTTACAGCACCTTCCAGTACTATAAAAGGGGCTGGGGAGGGGCTCTTTATCAGGAAGTGCAGGGATAGGACAAGGGAGAATGGGTTTAAGCTATAAGAGGGGAGATTGATATGACATCTTGGAAAAAAATGTTTTACTGTGAGGGTGGTGAGGCACTGGCAGATGTTGCCCAACGATTTCATAGATGCCCCATCCCTGGAGGTGTTTAAGGCCAGGTTGGATGGGGCTTTGAGCAATCTAATCCAGTGGGAGGTGTCCTTGCTCATGGCAGGGGCATTGGAACCAGGTGATCTTTAAGGTCCCTTCCAACCCAAACCATTCCATGATTCTGCTCTGGCCTTTCCACTTTTACAGTCAGGTTTGAAGAGTTACATTTTTGTATCACTGCGAATGCCACTTAGCTTGTCAGTCATCTGGAAAATGAGTGTGTAGAATAAAGCAATGCAAAATTTTTAGACTTCAAAACCCATGCAAAAAAAAATTTGTGGAACAGAAATGTTTATTTAATGTACTTTGAGGTCCTCAGCTTGTGTCAACAGCTCTGCTGAAGTCAATTACTTGTGCCACCTCATAGCCAACTTCAAAATCATGAGCATCAATGCAAAGACCAGGCACTGTGAAGCAACCCTTTAAGTGCCACAGGGAAGAAAATACATCAAGGTCCTTAAAGAGCCACACTATATGTCGGGGCCATCCCACCCCCTGGTCACCTTCCCTCCACCTGAGAGGACAAATCTCCCAGGGTAATCCAAACAATATTTGTTTTGGACACAGACAGAACAGCAAATCAATATTTTGGACATGGCCAAAACATGGAATCAGTACTTGTTTTGGTCACGGCCAAAACAGCAAGTCAATACTTTGGGCACGACCAAAATATGGAATCAAATACTTGGGTGCACTCTGAGTTACAACTTCCAAAAAGTTGCAAAATATTCTGTTCAGATCACAATTTGATACCCTCAAGGCAGCTGCACAGAACAACAAAACTCAGATCCAATTGGATGCACAGTAGTGCCATGGAAAACAGAAGAAAGGAACAAAAGAGAGAGAGGGAGGGAGAGAGAGAGAGTGTGTGGAATAAAAGTGTGTGGGGGTTGGGGAAGAGGAAAATAGTCACCACTCCTTGGGCCTCTGGAAAACGTGGTCTTAAGGAGCACATGGTCCCGTGGTTCTTCTGCAGTGTCTTCTCAGGTGGTTTCCATGGGGTGGTGGGTGCATTCGCCTGACTTCTTGGTTGGCTTCTATTTATAGAACAAGTCCATGCCCCCTCCCCTACCATCAGGGGTGGTCTTGGTGTGAATGTTCTTGAGTTGGGCATGTGCGGAACCTTCCTTGTGAAGGTCCTGGAATTGGGTCTAGGGGCTCCAGGGTCACTGGGTGTTCAACAGACCCTTCCCAGAATAACCTCTGCCTGAATCCTTTGGGTCTGCATGTGCAGTCAGGTGTGGGGGGGAGCACTTCTGCTGCACCTCCTCCCCCTCCTCTGCAGCAGCACAGTCAGCCCATCAGGGGCCACAGCACTCAAGAAGATGTTAGAGACAACAATAGGAGTGGAGTCAGAGGATGTTTGAGACTTTTCAAGTAGAATTCAGTTGAGGTTTAAGACAACAACAGAATTAGAGTTGGTCTCTACACTACAAACGATAGTTCAAGGTAGTATTTTGCTGTTTTACTCTTCTCCTTCCTCCTGTTTGCCTTCCTGTGATATCCCAATAAGACCATATTCTTTGTTTTTCCTCCCGAGGAGGCTGATACCTCCCACACAGCTGCACGATGGCAGCACAGTGGCTTCTGTCCCACAGATATTGATCATAGTGTGTCACTGCATCTTTTGTTTCCAGCAGATTATATTTCTAATCCCAAATGTCTGTGCACAACAGTGTTCCTGTGTCTGATGGCTTTTTCACCTTCCCTTCTATTGAGGACATGATCTTAATTTTTAATGAGTTCCTGAAATAAAAACCTTCCGTATGTTTCGAAGGCAGAAAAGAGAAACGGGAGCCTTTTTTGAAATTCAACTGAAAACTTAACTTTTCTTGAAGTTTTCTCTCATGAGGTGATCCACCTATTTCGTAGGACTTTCTCATCTGTCAACAAACCTGAACTAAATCTTTGAGGATTATTGAGAAACTTTCCTCATGCAAGACTTCACATTGACAAAGAAGGTATAAAACTCCATGAAATTAAACTCATCAAACTACTTTTTGATTCCCTTTTTGCAGGCTCCCTTAGTTGCCAAACCAGATGGGACAAATACACAAAGCCAGTTACAGTGAATGTAGCAGTTTAGCAGTGTTACCAGCTCTTGGTTATATACTTCTAGCAGAAAATGCATGCTTATTTTTTTTTTAGAGTTTGTTTATGGTTAATATTTTTATTCAGAATAACAGCATATTGTGTTCTACAAAATGATGTGTGTAGTATATTCATTATTATTGGTGGATGAGAAGCTCAAAATGAGTGGGCAATGTATGCTGACAGACCAGAAATCCAACTGTTTCCTGGGCTGCATCAAAAGAAGTGACTTGCAGGGTGAGGGAGGGGATTCTTCCCCTCTGCTGTGCTCTTATGAGACCCCACCTGGAGTCCTGCATCCAGTTCAGGAGTCCTCAGTACAGGAAAGACTTGGATCCGTTGGAGGTAGTTCAGAGGAGGCCACAAAAATGATCCAAGGGCTGGAGCACCTCCCATACGAGGACAGACTGAGAGAGCTGGGGTTGTTGAGCCTGGAGAAGTCTCTGGGTAGACCTTGTGGGGCTATCCGGTGCTTAAAGGGACTCCAGGAAGCTGGACAGGGGCTTTTAATCAGGGTTTGCAGGGATAGGATGTAGGGGAACAGTTGTAAACTGAAAGAGGGGAGATTTAGATGAGATCTTAGGAAGAAATGCTTTCCTATGAGAACAGGAAGGCACTGGTGTAGGTTGCCCAGAGAAGTTATGGATGTTGCATCCCTGGAGGTATTCCAGGTCACATTGGATGAGGCTTTGATCAACCTGATCCAGTGGAAGATGTCCCTGCGCATGGCAGGGGGTCTTTGGAACTTGATGATCTTTAAGGTCCCTTCCAACTAAACCATTCTATGATTCTGTGATTCTGTGATTCTTTGATTCTACTCATGTTTATTGATACCTAAAATTCTTTAATTAATCCTAAACTGGAAATAATATTGTACTGAGGTCCTCAGATATCAACATTTCCTTACTGGTCATCTGCATTTGGCTACAGGTGAATTGTTTGTGAAATTACTCTTCAATATTTCAACTTCTCTCCAGTTCTGTCAGCTGTCACTTTGAAAACTACTTTTTAATCTCTTTTTTTCTTTTAAAAGAAAAATGAAAGAACCTTCTTGAACTAGATGGTAGCTTTAGCTTTTCAGTTTGGAATTTTGGGATTTTGTTCTTCTTTTTCCTTTTATTTTTTCTGTAAACAGTACATTTGATTCTAATCTTTCAGTATGCAATTATGAATTATAATATTTTGTAAAGTTTCTAGAGTGAGCAGCATCACGTATACAAAGTTTTAAATATATCGTCTCTGAAAGGCAGCTATTCAAGAGATATCCAGAAGAGTTAACAGGATTACTTGTTTTCTAGACCTTTATTTATGTGCTGGTTGGTTAAGAGATAAAGATTTCAGATTTCTATGCAAATATTACTTCTTTTCTTGATTAACAAAGAATTTCTATGGTTGTAGAGTCAGATTTACAGATGCAAAACAACAAGAAAATAAATCTCAATGTGAAAATGAAAAAAATTAATACCTCTTTTAGATTTGCTTTTCACTAGGCCTGTGGAATCATATCAGTGGGAGAGCTTGGGTCCCCTTGGGTACTTCTGGCTGATGTGCAAGTTCCTGATTTGTGTTTCAGTGTGCTCAGTTCTTATGCCTCATCCACAGATTAATTTTGTCACTTTCTAACAAACTCTATACAAATGGTGTATCCTGAGTTGTAAATATATACAAAAATATTGGTGCTCTGGTAACATCTAGAGGTGTTAAACAAGTGTTAAACAGCTTCTCATCCTGCCATGTGCTGTAGAGAACATTGGTTTTGCCTTGAAAGCTGTCTGGCTTAAATGTGATATAAAAATGGAATTTAAAGAAGAAGTTTAGATTGGATATTAGAAATAAATCTTTACTGGAAGAGTAGTGAAGCATTGGCAGAGGCTGCCCAGGGAAGTGGTGGAGTCTCCATCCGTGGAGTGGTTTAAAAAAACACATAGATGTGGCACTGCAGGACATGGCTTAGTGGGCACGGTCATGTTGGGTTGATGGTTGGACTGGGTGAGCTTAAAAGCCTTTTCCAACCTTGCTGAGTCTATTATTCATATGAGATACTTGAATACTATCACATTTAGAAAAACAACCATTGAATTGAGTTTTTTAGGTGACCAAAAATATTTGCTGCAATTGGCTGTAGGAAAACAACCCAAATATTTTGTACCTCTTTACTTCATGGACATCCTGTGTACTTGATATTTCTGCCACGTGAAAGTCTGAGGCAGGTAGAGTGATGTCACACGTTGTACTCTGCCTGTGTCTGTAAGGGTTATTTAGTTAATGCTCAGTTACTTTCAGGCTTCTTAGGGAGCTTGTAAGGTCACTCAACACTTGTAAGAACAAGTAAGAGATACCTGCTGGGATATGCCTAAGTCTATATTATCTTCCTTAGGGGCAGAGGCTGCACTAAACATGACCTTGATGTCCATTTGACCCTAATTTCCCTGGTATTTGATCTGCCTGAAGTGGTCAGATAAAAGCTTGCTGGAAAATATTTTATGAAGCTGAGAAAGTGTAATTGAATTTATTTTTCACAAACAAGTTCATTCACTAAATATTGCACACTTTTTTTTTTCTGCTGATGATAATCAGTTAATTGTTTCTCCAGAATTTCTTCATTAATTCACCTGTATGTGTGAGGAAGACCAAAATCACTTGTTCATTAGTGTAAAGTGTTTTGCTAAAAGAAAGTGTAGCCCCGGTGTCCTTTCTGGAGTCAGGATGTACCAAATACAGACTGGCTGCAAAGCCAAGGAGAACTGGTGGTCTGGAACACAGGGGTGTGAAATCCTGCTCTAGTTTCTGGATGTGGATCATTTAATTAATGGACTGTCTATAATGAGGACACGCCTTTAATTCAGGCTTTCTTAAAAAAGGACGGTGTATGGCAAATTCCTGGCAGCCTCACTGAGTTATAATGCATTCAGAAGATCTGCTGGACTAATTAAGGAATATTTGGGGTGCACCCATCAGTTGTTCAGTCAAATGAGTATCAACAGGTTGTTTGCATTCCCTGGCTGGAGCTGCTTGAAGATAGAGACTATTTTTATGTCACTTCTGGCAGTAATATGAAACTCACTGGAATGCTTGAAAGTACCTTTCCATGAGCTTCTCTTCCATTGCAAAGGTTGTGATTTCTCAGGTCATGATGGAACATGTTGCCCAAGGACAGTTCAGTGAGGTCTCCTGAATAACATCATTAAGGTGATCCATCCTTTGTAAAACGCTGAGTTTTCTGCAAAGAGAAAAGACTGCAGTGGCCTATGAACCGTTTTTTTCAGTTTCTTGAAAAGGTTGAAAAGAACTGTGTTTCAAAACCAGCAAAACCAAAATCATATGTAAGGAGTTGGCAGTTATGTGCCTTTTGTTTTTAAAACTTTCATCCCAGGCCGTGCTAAGCAACAACTAAATCAGGTTTTAGTAAGGTACAAGACGTTTGTGTAGTACATTTAAACTCAAGATCAGACAAGTATGCAGAAAAAGAGCTTCTGTTGACTTGTAGTTCTACCAGTGCAAATGTTATTTTAGTTCTACAAGCATAGTCCTGAAAAGGAGCTGCAAACAAAGGATTTTAGAGATTTTATTATGGCAAAAAAAGAACCGTGTGAGATAGATTTTAGTTTGTTTTATCCAGAGCATTTTTGTCCACTTGATTCATTGCCAGGAAAAAAAACCTTTAACCACTCTGTCTTTTATTTCTTATTTATGGGATTGCATTCCAGAGCTGCTGTGGAGATTGCTGCTGTAAATATTGTTGGTGGCCAAGCGATAAGGGAAGGGTTACCTTCCAAAGTCTTTGGTATAATTAAATTCTCCTTCTCTTAACAGAATTTAACAGGCAGTTAAAAAGTAGCAGGTGTAAAAACCTTCAGGCCAGGCAAGTGTGGGAAAGAGAAGGACAGGGCAGCTATCAGTCAGGGCTGGACGTGGGTGGAAGGAGTAGGACCTTGCAGAACTGTCCTGGAGCTAGAGAAGCCAGAGAGTGGTGAAGCTGAAAGTCAAATATTATCAAGTTTGGAACTTTCTGGATTTATTCTGACTTAAGCTGTGCGCGGAGAAAGGGTAGTGAGTAGCTTTAGGACACTTGCATTAGATCTGGTTGTAGGGTTTGTCAGGAATGCTGGATGTCATGCAATAAGCAACAATTCAATTATGTTCTAACTGTATCCTTTAAGGTTAATGGAGGTGATAAGTGTTGTCATAGGGGATTAGGTTACATAGATTTGAGATGATGAGGAAAATAATGTACTTGAGGTTTGAGAATGGTGTAGGCAAAACCTTGGAAGTCTCAGTTAAATCGTTGAATTACATCATTCACATACAACCCTGTGGTCCTTCAACAGCAAAAGGCCTCACAAGGATGCTGGTAACATTGTTTAAAGCAGGTTATATAGGGGTGGTCAACAGGAGTAAAAGGTTTTTTTGTTTTCTAAAAATGTCTGTATTGGATGGGTATCTGATGCCTAGAGTAAGACTTCAAGAATAAGGCACGTATCTTACAATATGTCACATTCTGGCCTCAGTGTTAGTGTTTCAGGGGGGTTATTTAAAGCTCAGTGATGTAGGCTGTGTGCAGTCAGGTTACTCAGTGAGCTCAAGTTGGTATGGGATTTGTTTTCTCAGGGTCTCAGATGCGTCAGCTGTGCCATGGAGGGAAGGATTGAATACTCATACCTGCCGTATTATGCTATATAACTTCTAATTTTAAAGAATGCTGGTTTTAATGGAGATCTACATTGTGTTAGGCATGAACATGAAGGTCCTGAGAAGAGGGCTGAGGGCATAATTTTTCTGCTATCTAAACACTTAGTGTAACATAATTATTTAGTGTATATATATATCTCTGCATCTCATAAAGGATGTAGTGGAGTTGGAAGGGGTCCAAAGGAGGAATAAAGAAGCTGTGACTTCAGTTTGGAGAGAAGGCTGAGTGCAAGAGAAGCGAGGTTTTCAACATCATGAAGACAGTGGATTAAGCGTTCGTGGAAGTGTTGTTCATGGAGTTTTGCAACATGAGAGCTAAAAATTGAAATTTCTAGCTGAAATTGGTAGATTACTTTAAAACAGATAAAGTACATTTTTGCACAGCAGATATTGTACTGTATGGGCTCTGTATTATGTGACCTTATACCAAGATGAAGCTTCTAATAAGGGTAAGAGTCTTTTTGGAATAATGCAAAAAGATTTTCACTACTGCTGTCTGAGCAGGACAGGGTTAAACCCAGACCGCTCCATCTGAACACTTTTTGTGCTGGAGAGTGTAGCGACCTCAGCCTTGGAGTTCTCTGCTCTGTGAGGTGAGGAGACCTGGTCACTGCTGGCAACAACTCATTGCCAGCATGATGGTTGTTGGGAGACACTTAGGAATTGTGCTTTATTTGGGGAAAAGGGAGCATGTTTGGGATTTTTTTCCTCTCTCTATGAACAACGTCTCTATGGATATCATGTTTTCAAAGCATCCAGAAGTAAACTGCAGTCATTATGGAGAAACTCAGTAACCTCTTAATTGAAAATGTTACATTTCAGGTGGGACTTTTAGGATGATGTTGTGTTTTAAGCTATTCAAAATATTGTTTGGAAATTGAATGATAGATAATGAGCATAAGTATCCAATTTGCTAATCATGATGCTAATAGGCTATTAACAACTGATTCTGTTGGCACTTAGTGATGGTACTTAATTCAGGTTGCTTGCTATTGTGTTTGCACTTATTGGTACTAATGAGGAACACCAGGTGATTTGTCCTCTGAAGATCTGTCTGAAAAATGCTGCGATAAACATAGTCTTTGTTGTTTTCTCCGTGATAATGTTTATTCACTTTTTGTTTTCAACTAACAGTCAAGTAGTTATAATTTGCATGCAAATGTTCTGCAAAATTTATGTTCAGAGAGCAACTTTTCGATTCTTCTGATTTGTCTGTGATTGATAATGTTGTGTTGTTCACAATGCTGATAAGAAAATGTAAAGAGAAGCCAGGGCCAGTAGTCCCATCGAGGCAGTGATGCAGTATCTTCAGAGCCCTTGAAGGGTTTTTCTCTAGGAACATGTTCTCCAGCTGCACTTTGAACATACGCTGAATTTCAGTGATCAATGGTATCCTGTAACAGTGAGCTCCTCAGCTTCACAGTGTGTTTTGAGCTCGTGAGATTCACTTGTTTCTTACTCCTTTTATTGGAGGAGGTAGAAAAGCCCTCTGTTGTCTTTCTCCAGGCACTCATAGTGGCATAAAAGGATATAATACATTTTTTCCTTATGTGCATCGTAGCTATTTTATATTTTATATCGTATATTTTATATCGTATATCTTATATTTTATATTTTATATTTTAATATTTTATATTTTTATATTTTATACTTTATATTTTTATATTTTATACTTTATATTTTTATATTTTAAATTTTTTATATTTTATATTTTTTATATTTTATATTTTCTTGGCCAATTTTCTGTATCTTCTGTGGTTCCACCCTAGCCCTTTCAAGATTGAGGGAAGCAAAAGAAGACAGGAAAAAAAATAGGGCCAGGACATTCTTTTCACGTATTTATAATGTGGCTTAATATCTTTTATTTTGTTAATTTCTTTCCTAATATTCTAGTTATTCTTGTGAATGCAATGCTTAAAACTGTCATTTGCAAAACACTGTCTGTCTTGAATGACAGTGGTTAGCTTAGTTTCTGTTGCTGTGTGTGTAGAGCTGTTTTTACCCATGTCACTTCATATTTATCAGCTTCATATTCGATCATCCATTTCTTACCAGTCATCACTTTCTGCTGTTGCTTCTTGCAGCCACTTTCTTCCCTCCCTTCAGATCTCTCCTGGACCTTGCTGAACATTAAGCTGGAAACGCTGTGAGAGTGATGTAAGTTTTGCTCTTTGATGCAGCTCCATGGAGAGACAGTGATTCCTTCGCTGTAGGAAGTAGGACCAAGAGCTGTTCTTTGGAGGAAGAGCTCTCTTGGGAATCCCCCAGGACAGCTCAGAGAGATCCAACTGCTCAGACCTTACTCTGTGGATTCCTGCCAATAGTGGCTTTTGCAGCTCTTTTGTGCTCCTTGCTTTTATTTCTTCCACGTAGCCAGAAAATTGTACTTGGTCACCTAGAGATTAAAGAATTGCCTAATGGAATCCTAACACATCTTTCAGCAAATCAGTATTTCCCACACTCAGATGTGCCCTTCTCAGTTTCAGGTACTTTTTTTTCCTTCTGTTTTGAAGTCTATAGTACAGCTTGGAATTGTAGCTTAGGTCAGGGTGACACTAGGCAGTGTTAGCTTTGCTTCATTCCTGACAGACACACACCTTGGTGGTTGTTTCTATCCAAGATTGCATTTGTATCAAAATAATCTGTTCCTCAGGGTAAAGATCGCTCAAACAGAGGTTACAGCTACCTTGTGTATATGAATATTTGAATTCACTTAACAGGCTACGTGGCCATGTGCTGCTTTGGGGCACATTAACATTTATTCTTTCTGCATGGAAGGCCAGTTCCCCATATAGGAATCCACGTATTTGTAGAGCTGGTTTAGTCATCTGTAGTAGCCAAGTGTCTTTTTATAGCTATATATGACTTTCTCAATACCTTATTTTTGGGAACAAATTTTCTTAGACTTACATTATTTCACAGTATTTGGGAGATTAAACAAACCAATTTGTGGATAACAAAACTAGGTCACATGGGCAAGACTAATTAACCTGTATATAGGTAGATAAAGCCAGGGAAGAGAACAAGCTGTGAACAGAAGAAACTTAACAAAAGACAGGGTGACCTGTATTTGAAAGCTAGGGGAAAATGTATGTGCTTTCTTTAATTGTGTTTACACTTTCTATATTCCAGGCAGATCCAAGTTTGCAAAAATTGAAGACTGTCAATTATATTCACACAGTAGATCCTTACTGGAAAATCCAAACAAATAAACAAATTCATGCCTGGTGTAACTCGCTTTACTGCAGTATGTTACATGAGCAAGAATTTTACATCCATGACTCAGCTTCCTTGTTGGCATTAATAAATGAAGTGTCAATAATGTGGAACAATATGGACAATATTTTTTACATTTCCACAGACCCTAAATTCAATACTTTGGTATTAAATGGGCCAAGTCATCATATTTGGTGTACACAGCTGTGTCTGTCTAGGTAGGTAACTAGCACAAAGCCAAACAACTCATTGGGATAGGAACCACACTATCCACATGAAGGAGGTGCAGTTGTGCAGCGCGGGGACAGTGGGTGCAAAGCTGCCTGCCAGAACTCAGCACCAGTGCAACAGCCTTGCTGCAGAGTAAAACCAGTGCACTGCTGATGCAGTCCAAAGCTCAAGTCTTATTATCAGTAATGGTGTGTAAACATGGGTAACACGATCACTGAGATGTGCTTTGTGAGGGGGAGTCAGCACGGTGCAGCTCGAGTCAGGTGTCCTTTACGTAAAATGTCCGAGGCTGCCTTCTCAGGGGTTTTGCCTTCTTCTGTAATTCTTCCATTGCGAGTATTTCAGTGTATTTTCAGCAAAAGTCAATAAGCATTGCATAATTTAGTTGATTGGCATGCGTTTTGTTCATCTAACTTGAGATCTCCACTGAGACTTGTGTACATCTGTCAGTTTTATGCTCTTCTCTCCCATCCCTTTATAAGAGAAGTTGGGTTTGCCTGGGTACAACGACTTCCCTGGGGATAGGGGGTTGTGAGTGAGGCTTAAAATACCTGATTGTCGTCACTACACTGCTTGCATGTGGCTATCCAAAATGTACAAAGACTTACAAATCTGTAAGTTGTGGAAAGCTTTTTTATTCTTCCATTTGTTTTGCTTCCAGTTTCAACCTCGTTTGTTTGCTGTCTGTATTCATAAGGGAAAGAAGAGAATCCTATCCTAGAGTAAAACTATTCATTTGAAAGACAATACATTGTTAGTACAGATGCCCAAGATCTGCTTCTGCTCTACATATCTGCTGTGTTAAAGCACATAAACATGTGTTGCAATATAAATGAGACTAATCTTGTTGGGTAGTCTCCAGCATATATTGAGATAATCCTATTTAGGCAGCTCTGAAAATTCACAGGAATGTTCTGTTTCTTGCTATTTCTACTTATGCTGTTGAGTCTCATTCATTGTCAACTGTGCTTATAGCATATCTTGTGGTTTTATTTCCTCATCTGGTTCCCTTCCAGCTCATCATATTTCACCAGTAAATCCAGGGCTGTGTTAGGAATCATGGTATTGTTAAGGTTGGAAATGACCTCTAAGGTCATCAAGTCCGACCATCAACAAAACACCACTGTGCCTGCTAAACCATGCCCAAAATCTACATGTTTTTTGAACACCTCCAGGGGTGGTAACTTCACCACTTCCCTGGGAAGCTACATTTCAGATTCAGTTGAATGTAGTGATCGTATCTGGGGAGGCAAACTCTTTCCAAGAGTCTGCCTGAACTCTGCTGCAAGGAAAGGCTTGCACGCTGCTCATTTGAAGGGCATCTTTTCCTGCACCGTGTTAATGGAACGAGAAAAATATATCCTTGGTCATCTGGGATAAGCTGAACAACTTGTATTTTGTCAAGAAAATACGTAATTTTTAAGTTGTTTGTGGTTTTCACTGTTTTATTTGTTTTGCTTGTAATTTTCTCCACAAAGAGACCATCAGAATAATTAGGCCTGATGAATTTTCTAATATCATGCTACAGCAGCTCTTGACCTTTGTAGCTTGTTATAAGCATGGTGATTTACTTGCTAATTCTTAACAAAATCTTAAATTAGCACAAATATGTTCTTTATTATTGACAGGGCTGTCATGGCATTTTTAGTAGGAGCAGTGTAATATTCTATGACAGGTTGAGCAAATTATTTGAAATAAATTGCTGCATTTTATCTTACATTTCTTTTTCCTTTAAATACTCCCAGCATGATACAAGCTAGTTTATTTCTTCTGAAAATGACAAATGTTTTTCTTAACCAAATTTTTGACCCAATCCTCCCTTCCAATATTAATAATCCTGTCCCCTTCCACCAACCTTGATGTGTTGCAAATAAGCTGAACTGATGGGAATGGGTTGGCCTGTGTGTTCCCATCGCTGGACCTGGCAGTTGAATAATTGACTTCTGAGCAGGTTACCTGTCCTTGCACAGGTCAACTACAACTCTGGTTTCTCTCCTTTTCATTACTCCATCTTTCATCTCTCTCAGCTCAGCCAGGAGAGTTGATACGTTCCCATTTTGAATTAAAAGTCCTGTCTTTAAGAGAATGATAAAGAAACAGAGGCTGCAGCTGCCGTCAATGATTTGTGATTTATAACCAGGGGGAATAATCTCCCTCCTGTTGCCAAAACAGTAACAACTGTTTCCATAACCCAGCAATGACTGTTTAGATGGTACATGTAAATACAATGGGGCCGTCTGGACTGCTGAAAGCATGGCAAAGACAATACCCAACTAATTTGAGTAGGTTAAGGCTTTTTCTTCCTTTTCGAGAATCATAATCTGTGGATTTCATTCATTTCTTAAATATTTTGTTCTCTTTGGCCAACAGCTGGTAACATTCACAACCCTTTGAATGTGCTGAAAATAAGCAGTCTCCTTCTGTTTGGTAAATGCAGTTTATAGGTTTTCTTTTGAGTTTGGGCTCAAAATCCAGTTACAGGAAAATGGTTACAAATCTTTCTGTGAATCTTAAGTGTCAAAGTTGTCCACCTTCTTATAGAACAAAAGAGTAGAAATTCTGTAGTGCAAAATTTAAGATTGAACTCATTGATTGGACAGATCTGATGATTTACATTAAAATTTAGAGCCAAGGTAAGCACCTTCTGGCTTTTTGGAAAGCTTTCATAATTTATTAGTTATCATGATTTTTGCAGTATTCGGGAAATGAAATAATTATGAACCATGAACTGAGGATGACAGAATTTTCTTTCATCTCTGATTGCTTATAATTTGCAGTGATACTTATTACTTTAATTATATTGCCATTTTATGTTTAAATAAGCATAGGAAGGAGGTATTTTTCTTTCCATAACTGAACATTTTTTTAACCTGCTATGAACAGGCAACAAAAATGCAGCATCTGATGCTAGTCTTTGTTTCATTAGCATTAACTCAGAATTTTAGTTTTTTGGAATTGTATTATTCTTTATACATCGTGGCTCTCCAACTGATATAAGTCTCTATAAACTTACATTTTGGAGTGGAAGTGTTTCATTTTAGAAATGTTGAACATATGGATTAAATAGGTCACACATAAACTATCAGCAAGACATCCGGATATGGATACGGATACGCTGCTCTCAGGAGACTCCCACCTGGAGTCCTGCGTTCAGTTCTGGATTCCTCAGCACAGGAAGGACATGGGGCTGTTGAGTAAGTCCAGAGGAGGCCATGAAGGCTGGAGCACCTTCCACCCGAGGACAGGCTGAGAGAGTTGGGATTGTTCAGTCTGGAGAAAAGAAGGCTCTTCTTAGAGCACCTTCCCAGTACTTATAGGGAGCTACAGGAAATCTGAGACAGACTCTTGATCAGGGAGTGCAGATAAGATGAGGTGGAACAGTTTTAAGCTGAAAGAGGGGAGTCTGAGATAAGATCTTAGGAAGAAATATTTTCCTGTGAGGATGGGGAGGCCCTGGCACAGGTTGTCCAGAGAAGCTGTGGGTGCCCTGTCCCTGGACGTGTTGAAGGCTGGGTTGGATGAGGCTTTGAGCACCCTGATCCACTGGAAGGTGTTCTTGCCCACAGCAGGTGGGTTGGAACTGGATTATCTTTAAGGTCCCTTCCAACCCAAACCATTCTATGATTCTATATTTTTTGAGGGCTGGAGAAGGATTGTTGGCAGTGTCCATTTTATTTTTGAGCTTGACTTTAATGCTCAACTGGAGTATTGCGTCTGCTGTAACTATTTGAGTGGCTAAACCCATCACTTAATGAAGTGCCAGGCAAACAAATTGCTTCCTGTGGTCTCTTCCTGTTTGAATTCTCCTTATTTGATGATACGCTGCGAGATCTCAAGAATCCTCATCACACAAGTTAAACCACGCTCAGCTTCAGGTGACTGTCAGTCCAGCTGTTTGTAACACAACTGCTATTTAAGTATCTTACAAGCTCTTCTGATCCTGCCTCTTCAGTGTTTTCCCTAAAGGGACCTTTTTAATGAAGGTTATCCTACACTAAGTAATCTGTTAGAGAAGCCAGCAGCTGTGAGTGGTGTGCTCTGAATTTGTGGCTGTCCCACTTTATGAGAGGAGGAGGGAAATGTAGAAAGCTGTTGCCCCAAGGGTTTCTACTATAGCTTCTCTACTTGGGAAACCTCTGGTGTAAAGCAGCACAATGACACATAGGATTAAATCTTATGCAAGACCATTTGGGCAGCAGTACTGCCCAGTAGCATTTTGAGTTTGGGAAAGATTTTTACCTGTTATTGTGCTTGTCCTATTTAAAGCTCACAACTATTTGCTTTCTACCTAAAAGTGGGGAATATTTGTATGATAGACCGGAATTCTGCCTAAATTGAATCAGCTAGTTACATTCAGTTTATTTTGAGATAGTGAAGTTTGGATCTTCTCACTTCTTGATATATTTGTGTTTATATTAACTCATTTACTTATGAGTTACTGTACTTCATGTTTACTCAGCCTGATCAAGCTTCATGCATCAAATATGTCGATTCCTGCCTCTTGCTGTAGCAGCATACGCCCCTTTGGCTTCCAAATGCAAGCAGTTGTAATCTTCTGGCCAGCAGTGCTCAATTTGTGTGTCCATGAAGTAGAGGCAAAGTGTGTCAGTGAGCTTCAGCAAGGGAGCTGCACATATTTTGAACTTTATTCAGGCATTATTCCTTCTGCATTATTAATGGCCAAGGTGCTGAAGAGATCTGCAGTTCACATGCAGGCCAGACTGAGGTCTAATGGCTTTGTAAGTTGGAAAGTATTTTGGAGATCAGGGATGGTAAAATCTAATCAGCTGTAACACAGGTTGGATGGTCGTGAACGTTGCACAATTCTCTAGGAAAAGTGAAACTAGTCCTTCTTTAGTCCTCTGCTGTTGCATGGTCCAGGCAGTCTGTCATGGAAATGGTTTGGGTCTGCTGAACTGACCAGTGTATGGCTCAGATGGGTGGGATAATGCCCTACACATTGTCTTCCCTTCTCCTCCAAAACCAGGGGATGGGAGGAAGCTGTCTAGTGCCTGCGTGGGAAGGGGTTGCTGAGGGATCTCTTCTGTACACCTGCTTTGCACTTACATGGGACATCTCTGGTTTTGTGCTGATGTCTCGTTTTGAGATAGTCTGTTTCTCAAATTCTTGGTGCTGCCTTTTTCCTGTGTCTGTTAGGTGTCTTTGAAGAGGCAATGTGTGGGACTGTGGACGTTCTCTGTGTCTTTAGTGTATATGAAATTAACAGTATGTATTTATATTCTCTGTATTTCTTTTTCGCTGCCATAAGTGGTGAATAATCTGAAACTGCAAAGCATCTGGCATTTTTGAAGGCCTTTCTCTGCTACCACACAATACATAAGCATTTAAGTCGTTATGTTTACACTGCTGAGGAAAAATGATTACAGTAGTTGAGCATAGCAAAAAAAAACAAGAGTCACAAATATGTAAATTCATTTCAGTAAGTGTTCAAGCAGCTGTGGACTTCATATTTAGTTCACTAAAAAGTCCACATGGAGTTCTTTCTGTTCTGAATTTTAAATATATGCCCAAATATGGTCTCTCCTGATGAAGGAAATAATTATTTTTCCACTTCTTTGAACTGTTTTCCTGATTCTGTTCACATTTCAACCTTGTGAACAGACTTTCTTTGTTTGCTCTGGCTTTATATAACCCAGAATTAGATGATAGCAGCCTCTCAAAATCTCACATAGCTCTTCCCTTGCTAAGTTGATTTTTCAGCTTGTCGTTTTGTTCTTTGCTGAGCTGGAATCAAATCAGGTTTGCTTATTAAGTCTCTCTCAAGGAACACTTGAATCCATCATGTATAGATGTGCCAGAGACGCAGCCTTGGTTCTACTACTTACCTTGATATTTGAGCTCTCAGTTTAACATGGGGAAAAAAGTGCAGAATTCAGTGTGTGTGTTTAGGGTCTATTATTGTGAAAGATGTCTCGGAGTCTCTGAGTATTACTGAACTAATGGACTGCCTGGAGCCTTACAGAGCAAAGTGCCTTCAGCCCTCTATAAATTATCTGAGTGTACTGTTAAAGCAGCAGTGTTACTACTTTCATGTAGCCTAATTGAGTTGCTTTAGCAGTTTTTTACTGAACTGGGTTGTGTAAAGTATTCTGTAGTCACATGAACTCTTCTGGTATTCACGTTCTGTAGACATCGTGTATAAATTTTCTTTGGTAAGCTGCTAATAATGTGAGCTTAGGTGCAAATCAGAGGGCCTTCAAGGTTGATGATGTATTTTTGTGTACATGGAAACAGAGAAAACACTTAGGATGCTATGAGAGCATTAAGATGTACAGGGTTTGTTCAGAAAAACTAGGGATCAATTAGTGAAATGTGCTGTTTTAAAGTGTATTAATTAACACATGTTAGTCCTTTAGTTGCCTGGTCCCAGATGCTTAATTTTTGGATGTTTCAGTATATCCATTTTCTGTGCCATACTCATAAATTGACAGAGGTGGGTATTTCTGTGCAGACAGCTGTGCAGATAAGCTGGGAACCAGTTCAGAACCAGAAACTGGGGTTGCTATGGCACTGAGCAACCTGATCCAGTGGGAGGTGTCCCTGCCCATGGCAGGGGGATTGGAACTGAATGATCTTTAAGGACCCTTCCAACCCAAATCATTCTATTATTATATGATTCTATAATTGAAATAGTGTTAAGAAGTTACGAAGAAATATTCACTTGAGTTTGTCAAGACAGATTTATGTTTTTTGTGGACTTGTGTTTATGTGTGTCTGAATACTCACAGAATAAATGGGTGTTTGTCTGCTGAGAAGCTTATAGATATGCTTAATCTACACAGCTAAATTTACTTCAGCTTTGTTCTTATTAGTTAGTAACTTTACCTTTCCTAGGTGAGTGCCTAGGCATGGAGAAGTGCCCATAATCAAGGTTGACTTCCTTACAGAAGATTCCTTAAACCTACATATCACCAGGCAAAAAAGGAATGTGAAAATCATGACTTTCCATTCCACTTGTTAAAATTCGTACGAATATTGGAACATTTCTGCCTTTGCAACTTGATAAAGCTGGGGGAAGATTCCACCTGTGTCCTTTTGGGAATGTTTATTCTGTAGCACACTGGTACAGGGAAGGCTTTCCTGCAGCAGTGGAAGCAGCTGCCGCGCGCTGTGTTTGGGAGGCAGCGTCCCGGCTCATTCGCCGGGGGGAAAGGAGCAGCACGAAGAAGCTGAGGAGAGAGAACTATAAATACTGCATGGCTGCAGCTATCCTGCTCCCTGAGCCGAGTTACTGTTGCTACAGTGCACACTGCAAAAATGTCAGATCTCTTCACTGTACAGCACTGAATTACGTGGAGATAACTAACTCTGCTGTTTGTCTCTCTTTTGGCTTGGAGTTATACTTTGTCAATTTTAGATTGATTTGCTGAGGGAAATGACTTATGTGACTGTGCTGACAGACGTTTCTCCCCTCTTTTTACCTCTCCTTCTACTTTCCAATGGCTTTTGAATTTACTGCTCAACTTCAGCTAGATTTTTTTTAAGGGAACAAAAATCCCAAAGGTTTCCATGTTGCTGCAAACATTATAAAAATGAGTGATTGGAGACAGGAGAGAGTTCCCAGTGAGGGAAAAGCATGTTTCCTCTCACCTTTGGTGTGTCACTTGAGGGATGTGCCTGTGCACAGCCGTGCTCTTGCCCAACCACACGTGAAAGCAACGTCTGGAAGAGAAACCTTTTGCGGTGGGAAGTGCTGGGGATGTGTGAGTAACCTGGGATTTTATAACACAGAGATTTATTTAGAGTTGCGCTGGAGGCTCTGAAGTAAAAGGGAGCTTCTGTGCTATTTACCCTGGGCTTGAGGAGAGGAAACAACAGGATCTGGGGAGACTTTGGAATTTTTGTATGAGTGTGAGTGTTAAGAGGATCCTTTTGCAGAAAGAGAGGATAGGACAGTTGCTTGTTTTTCCAACGATGGTGTCATTCTTTACGGTGTAACTTCACCCAGCCTTATAAAAAGCCAGTATTGCCACCATTTAATTTGTTTTCTATGAATTGGCCTTATAAAAATATTCTAATTTAAAGAGCTTTTCCTAGCGCTTGGCAAACCCCTGTGTTTCACATTAATTTTCTAACACTTAGGGTTAGCTCTGGAGAATGCTATGAAAAATAATTTAACATCCAAAATACCAAATGAAGTTGTACCACTGGGTAGTTTGTGTAAACAGAAGAATTTGGTCTCCATGCAGAACAAATTGCTGGCATTTTCCCTTCTCTCACATGAAGTGCTAAAACTCCTTGCTATGAGATTTTCTTTGTTTGTATGGGGTATTTATTAGCTGAATATTTCACATTTATGTTGCTTCTGTTATTTGTGGTGTTTACCAACAAAATTCCAAAATATTTCAGCACTGGAACTGGTTGCCAAGAAAGTTGTGGATTCCTCATCACTGGAGGTGTTCAAGACCAGGCTGGATGAGGATGAGGTTGGATGAGCAACCTGATCCAGTGGAAGGTGTCCCTGTCCTTGACATGGTGTTAGAACTGGGTGGGCTTTGAGGTCCCTTTCAACCCAAACCGTTCTATCATTTGCTTGAGGTTCAGACTATTGCTGTGGACATACTCTGAGTAAAGCACAGCAGTATCTACCCACAATTGACCAAATCATAAATCATTCCTAAGCCAAACAAAGCTTGATTTTGGAACATTTATAACAGATGTATCAGCTTTTGAGAAGAATTTTGGAAAGTTTCCTCTGTGATGGAGATTGCCCATCCCAGGTGATTCTTCCTCCATTTGAAAACTGAAACCTGTTGTGTGTAAAATAGGTGGTTCAAAAGTAGAAGCAGTTTATCCTGTCTCTCAGAGATTAAGGAACTTGCTAGTTTAGTTAGTAGATTTTTGCTTTATACTTTCTCAGAATCGTAGAATGATTTGGCTTGGAAGAGACCTTAAGGATCATTCAGTTCCACCCCCTGCCATGGACAGGGACACCTCCCACTGGATCAGATTGCTCAGAGCCTGACCTTCAACACCTCCAGGGATGGGGCATTCACAATTTCTCTGGGCAACTTGGGCCAGGGCCTCAGCACCCTCACAGGAAAATATTTCTTCCTGATATCTCACCTCAATCTCCCCTCTTTCATCTTAAAACTGTTCCCCCTCATGCTGTCCCTGCACTTCCTGATTAAGAGCCCCTCCCCAGGTTTCCTGTACCCTTTCAGTACTGGAAGGCTTCTCTAAGGTCTCTCCAAGAGCCTTCTCTTCTCTAGGCTAAACAAACCCAACTCTCATTTTTTTTCCTTGTGTGGGAGGTGCTCCAGCCCTCTGATCATATTCATGACCCTCCTCTGGACTTGCTTCAACAGTTTCCATGCCCTTCCTGTATGGAGGATTCCAGTACTGAACACAGGGCTCCAGATGGGGTCTCGAGGGCAGAGTAGAGGGGGAAAATCCCCTCTCTTGCCCTGCTGGTCACACTTCTTCCAATGCAGCCCAGGATGCAGTTGGTTTTCTGGGCAGAAAGTGCACATTACTGGTTCATGTTGAGCTTCTCATCCACCTGTCTGCTGACATCTTTCCTTGGATGGATTCTGATTCTTGCCTTGTGAGAAACAGCTGATGGTCTTCCCTTACCTTTCCTGTAACATTCACAATCATGGAGCTCACGTTTGTATCTCCCACTTTGAAAACCTAGGTTTAATTTCAAATGCAGCTTACTTCTATGTGGTACAAAATACAGTTGTTCAGTGTGGGAAATGTCCTTCAACAGCCTTTTTCCTGCTGCTCTAAGATAGTTGTGCAGAATTATGCAGATGCTGGAGACAGATTTGCAAGTATTTTCTTCCTATTCAAAAGTTTTTGGATAGGTTTGTTTATTTTTAGTAAAGTATGTCAAGTCTATCTTCATTTTAAATAAAGAATGGGCTTAAATACACATTCTTTCTGATCTGACCTGAAATGATGTCTGTCTTGATAACCAAATACACTGAAAGTGTACTTAAATGTTTAAGTATATGTGCACATATTAGCATAACTATCACTTGAATGTGCATGGCAGGGAGAGTGTAATAAAGCACAAAATGAGGAGGGGTGAATTGGAGGTGAAATCAGTTTTTATTTATATTGGAGTAAATGGTGCAGTGCCAATGCTGTTCACAGAATTATCCTTGAGTAATTGCAGTGTCACTTATAGTCGTGTTCTGTATTTTTCTGGAGCTGCATGACTGCTTTACTCTTCTCCTGTGTCTAACAGAGAGTGTCTCTTAATGTGGTTAGAAGTAACAGATGTAGCATAATCTGGTATTACTTTTTGATGGAGTAATGCACACTGAAAAGTAAAAAAAAGTTCATTAAACTTGCTTTCTCAATGGAAATCTCTGAATTTTACTTTCCACTATAAAAGGAAGAAATATGTGATAGACAAGACTTTCCTCAGCTTTCGCTTCTACCCATCAATGAAAGCAATACAATTTGAAGATAGTTGTGAACATTTTAGAGCTTATCAATTAAGTATCATAGAATCATAGAATTACCCAAGTTGTAAAGGACCCAAAAGGATCATTGAGTCCAACTGCTGTCCCTACACAGGACACTCCCAACATTCACACCGTGTGACTGAGGGCTTTGTCCAAATGCTTTTGGAATGCTGGGAGGGTGGGTTCTGTGGCTGCTTCCCTGGGCAGCTGTTCCAGTGCTCCACCACCCGGTGGGGGAAGAACCTCTTCCTAATATCTAATCTAAACCTCCCCTGACACATCTTCCTATCATTCCCTCAGGTCCTATCATAGCTGACAAGAGAGAAGGGATCAGCACCTGTTCCCCCTCCCTCCCTTGTGAGAAGGCAGTGAACAGCTCTCAGGACTGAGATCCCCTCTCTGTCTCTTCTTCTCCAGGCTGAACAGACCAAGTGCCTTCAACCTCTTCTCATCTGATTTCTCCTCCAGAACCTTCCCCAGCCTTGTGACCTCCTCTGGCCACTCTCCAATAGTTTGATGACCTTTTTATCCTGTGGTGCCCAAACTGTCCCTGACACTCGAGGTGGGGCCTCCCCAGTGCAGAGCAGAGTGCGACAATCCCCTCCCTCACCCAGCTAGTGATGCTGGGCTTGCATTGTTGGCCCTCTTGGCTGCCAGGGCTCCCTGTTGGCTCATGGTCAACTTGCTGTCCACCAGAACACTCAGGTCCCTCTCCACAGGGCTGCTCTTCAGCCCCAGTCTGTACTGAGAGCTGGATGGGGATGCTTAGCACACATCTGCTGATTTGGGGAATCTCTCTGGGGGGCTGAAAACAGCAGACTCTAATTTCTGGATCTCAAGTGAACTTGGAGAAAAAATAAGGAACTTGCTGCTCAAATTTGGGTTGTTCAGCAAATGCACATGTGCAGGATGCTCTGTGCTTTGGCAGGAGTTAAATCAAGGAAGATGTTTATGGGAAACAGCAGAGCTGCATCTTTCACCTTCTGTCAGATCTGGCCTGAAATGATGTCTGTCTTGATAACCAAAGGAGCCTATTTTTGCTGTAGTACTGACTTCATGCTGCCAGAAGCACTCTGAAGTGAGTGGTGTTAAGTCAGGCTCTGCCCTTGCGCAGCTCTACATAATATTTATGTTACAGCAGGATGAGTACGTTGGAAATGCGCAAGGTGATAAACTCTCTTCCAGACTAACCTATCAAAATCCCCTGTGTGCTGTGAGTGTTTCTGCTTTATAGATTTTAAATCGCTTCGTGTGTCAATCTTGTTTACATCTTTCTGTATTTTTTGCAGGAATCTGAGATGAGGGAGAGCTAGAGTCTGATGATCATCTTTGACACCATTGCTCTCTTCTCTTTCTTGATAGGTAAGTGTGCCGAGGTAATTTTGTAGAGAAATTATTTAAGTTGCTCATGTCAGGTGGGCAAGCCTATAGTTACAGCCCAGGATTTCAGCCGTGTGTCTTGGATTCCACTAAGGTGTATTTCAATACACAGGTAGTCAAAAATTCTTGAAAAACCTGTTTGATCTTCAACAAGGAAAACATTCCTCATCCTGCTTTACAGTGTTGGGTGAATTACAAGAAAGATCTCAGAGCAGAGGAATTTGCAGCTTAACCTAGCTTGTAGTGAAAGTAGTTGGCAGATCTTGTTAACTTTTATCTTCACACGTAACAGCTCTCTTCCTCCTCCTACTGAACCTACTGCAAATATGAACTAGCAGGTGGACTAATGTTATAATACTTCTTGCATTAGACATGTTTAAAACCCTATTTTATTTTTCTGGGACCAATTATTCATTTCACTTTAAATTTGCAATTGAGATTAGGATAAAGAATTTCTGAGGTTTTGCACAGTAATGCCTTTGTCATACAGTTAAGTGAGAACTGATGGGTCAGTGTGGAGACTTGCTATCTTTTTTTTAACCTTATCTTTATGCTGTATTTTCAGCATTTTCTATTCAAAAGACATAGTTTCTATGTATTTCCTTCTTTCTTTGTTTGTTTTTATTCCTTTGTTTTTCTTTCTTCCTTTGTTTCTTTCTTTCCCTCTTCATTTTTTTTTTTTTAAAGTATCTTCTGTGGTTCTTTTAAAACCATATTTAAAAAGTTTTGGTAATACTATAGAGATAGATTAACTTCTTATCCAAAACAGTTTCGTAACTGGGGCTATTTTATTGGCTTCCAGTCCAATAATTACAAATAAATAGAAATTTTAAGCTCAGAAAATTAGAACGAAAAGGGCAGTGATTTAAAATTAAGTTTACTTTGTTTTGCCAAAGAAGCTTAATGCTTAAGAAGAAGCTTAATATTTCTGTATGTTCTGAAAACTGAAAAAGTCATTTTTATGTGATAAGGTAAACTGAAGATTCCTTTTCTTGCAGTGCTGCTGCAAGTGTCTATGTTAATGCACATTATGACCATAGATCAGAGATAGGTGATGAGTCCTAACAGTATCTTTGGATGAACACTGAAAGGAGAGTGACAATGCAAAAACAACATGTGAAAATGATTGCTCTAAAGTGTGTGGTGGCATGAAGTAGTTTAGAGCAGTTGCCTGTAGAAATACAAAAAGGAAAGTTTAAAAAAAGATGTATTCCTGAAATGCCAGCACAACACGAATTTCTATCTTATCAGACATTGAAATATTGACTGTTGGGTTCTGTGGTAGTGCCACTATCAAAGATAAATACATCAGAATAAATACTTAAATCAGAAGATAAAGGTAATTGTACAGAAACAAGTGCACAGATTTGGATTTTCAGTATTGTATCTAACAATGTGTTGAGTTGATGTGAATAATTATGTGGTATTGGCTGAAATGTCTATGTGAGTTTGCAGTTGTGGTTGGGAGCTTTCAAAGAGACTGGTCTTTTATCTACGGCATGACCAAAATAATCCACCACAGTCCCTGCTGTCATTCCCTGATAAGGGGTGTATATATTTGAATTGGATACAGGATTGAGAAAGCATGGTTTGTGAAAGGAAATATGTGAAATAAACAGGAAAATGAACTTATGCCACTCAATTTTACATTGTTTTCTCAGTGCTACTAAACTATTTGTGGGAACTAGAAAGACCTCATCAGTGTGTGGCTGAACTACTGCTCAAATGTTTGGAGAATAACAAGTTACTCATAACTAGCTTCAATAATGTAGAAACACTGAAATACAGTTTAAAATACAGATGTGATTATGTAAGGCCTTTGCTTACCTTTTCATTCTTGATTTTTTTTTCTTTTTAATGTAATTCTTCTCCATTTATATTCATAGCAGTCACAGTCACTGCAGGTGTGGAAAGCAGACGTTCATGACTTGAGCATGCTGTGCTGTTTTATAGTGAGAGTCAGCAGTGACAGTGATGTTTGATATGGGCTGTAAACACTCCTCTGTGCGCTTTGAGTAGTAAATGAAATTGAACTTTAATCCCAATTCTGTGGTTTTGTTACAAATGTTATCAAAAAAGTGTGATGAGCAAGTAGAGGGAGTTGATTCTGTCCCTGTGCTCTAGTGAGACCTCACCTGGAACCTTGCATTCAGTCCTGGAGTCCTCAGCGCAAGAAGGACATGGGTCTGTTGGAATGAGTCCAGAGGAGGCCATGAAGATGATTCAAAGGCTGGAGAACCTCTGCTATGGGGACAGGCTGAGAGAGTTGGGAGAGGAGAAGGCTCCGGGGAGACCTTAGAGCAGCCTCCCAGTACTGAAAAGGGCTCCAGGAAAGCTGGGGAGGGGCTTTTGATCAGGGAGTGCTGGGATGGGATGAGGAGGGGGAATGGTTTTAAGCTGAAAGAGGGGAGATTTTGATGAGATATTAGGAAGTAATTTTTGACTGTGAGGCTGTTGAGGCCCTGGCACAGGTTGCCCAGAGAAGGTGCGGATACCCCGTAGCTGGAGGTATCGAAGGCCAGATTTAATGAGGCTTTGAGTACCCTGATCCAATGGAATGTGTTGGAACTGGATGATTTTATGGTCCCTTCCAAACTCAGCCATTCTATGATGCTATGATTATTATAGGTCTGTGTTCACCTGTCAGTATCTGTTTTGAGTCTTTAGATTAGGTTGGAGATTTTTCTTTTTTGCATGCATATATATATATATTTAACATCCTTTATTACAATATACAAAATATTATTATATATCTGGTTCCTTTTAATAGAGCTGAACATTATTTTTTATGTAGTCTTTCTGATTTGCTATGATCTAATGATTTTTCCTTGGGCTAGAAAACAGGGGATCCAGCCCTGCACGTGCCTGGATCTGGGCAGCCTCCATCAGCAGCGTGGGTGCTGCTGCAGGAGATGATTTAAGGGCCATCCAGTCTTCTCTGGTCCTCCTGCCAAAGCAGTGGTACAGCTTAGGTGCTTTGTGTACCTCATATATCTGTGGGAGAGCCCTGCAAGGCAAGAAAATGCAAGCTATAATGATGAGAAATGTGAGGCATATTGGTAACTGCAGGTTTGTGGTGGGAGAGGTGAACTATTTGTTGGGTGGAAAGGTAGGAGACGACCTGAGATCTCGTATAAAACCTGGGGAGAAGCTGGTGGCTCCCTGTGACCTAATGGAGAGACAGGAGACATGACAAAATTATGAAGTAAAAGTGAAATTATATAAGAAAATTAAACTCTGAGATGCTTTTAATACCTCAGAATTGGCAGAAATGGTCCCTGTCTACGTGTGCCTGAAAAAACATGTGAGGAAGAGGAGTTTCAATTTATTAAGTCCTGGGGAAAACTTCTGAGGTGAAGCAAGTTTGAAAAAATGATGAGGCAGACTAAAGGAAATCCATGGGAGAACACGAAGCAGATGTAAAAGCTAATGACAAATCTGTTTTTAATGCTTCTTTCCTTTAAAAGTGTGAATTGAACAAAATACATTTCTAGTCTTATATTAATGCTGAAAAGCAGGGCTTCTCTCAGTCTGTCTCTGTCTCCTTCATTCCTGCAAGCAGCAAAGCAGAGAGTGGGTTCAGTAAATCTCATTAATGGCTATGTCCTGAAGGATTTGGTTCGCATGACGGGCTTAATTATTTCCTTTCCTGCACAGCTGCTTTACATGGTAGGTGGAGCTGCCTTGACGTTGCTCTTCTCCTATAATGAGGTGCAGGGATAGGTAGCTCTGACAGCATCAACAACACTGTTAGGAAATGAGCTTTGCATAGAAATTGTTCAGGTTATGATACAACGTGGAACCATTTCAGCAGAAAAATAGGAATAAATTGAGCAAAGCAAAGGATGCATCTCCTGGGTCACCCCAACCCCCAGTTCAAGCATGGTATTCCTGGGTGGAAGTAGGGTCCCATGGGGATACCTATGAAACATCTGCTAAGAACTTCTACGAAATGCTTTCTTAATGGCAGAAACTCTGGAATTCAAGAGATGCTTTTTTTTGAGGAATAGTTTATAGCATGATTCAATCAAGATTGTTTTTTTTAAAGTGCTTTTATATTCAGTTTGCATATCTTGATTAGACTGTGATAATTTCCATGGCTGGAATCTCCAAATTATGCCGTCATAAAATTATAAATGGTAATGAATTCACTTAATCAGGTTTTACAGGAGTACAATCAACATGATATCTAGTCAATTAGAACTAAATCCGTTTAAAGTATTTCTGGTTCTCCAAAAGTCTCATTTTAGGACTTACAGTACTTATAACTGAGTTGGAGACCTACATAAACAGGTAGAGATTATACTTTGTGAAGAAATCACTCTAAGTTGTATAAACAAATCCAGAACTTCCAGTGATGTTGACATGTACATGAACTTCTGTTGTAAACTACTGATTGGGCTGTTCATAGATAAAACTATAGATTGAGTCAATGACAATTTTAAATGTGATGTCCCCTTGAAAATCACAAGAAAGGAAAATACTATCCATAGTAGGTTTGACAGCCAACAGGGATTGTATGGTTGAAAAAACTTTATGAGTGTATTTTGTAGTCTGTAAATATGGTTTTGCTTATACACTGACTTTCAAGAAGCTTTGGGGTTACAGAAGTAGGGAGTGGTTGTACGTTAATGTTTTGCTTTTAAATTAAGCCTTACAGCTGTGTTTAAAGACAAAATACAGATACAAGTGCTGTATTTTGCTTTTGGCCTCAGTAAAACCAAGCTGTTCGTACATCCAGTGTGGTTGCCAGTGCTGCTTCTAAATTTGTTCCTTGCCTTGCTCTTCTTTGTAGGGTCAAGTTTTTGTAAGTGGTTTGGTCATGGCTTTGTTACGAGGGCAAAGTGACCTTATCTCTGTCTCTGACTTGGAGGAGGTGATGGAGTGTGCTTTCCTCAAGTTTGCAGATGACACTAAATTTGGAGAAACAGGGCTGCCATGCTTGGAGACCAAGGCAGGCTGGAAAAATAGCCTGATGGGACCTATGTCAGGTTCAACAAAGCCAAATACTAAGTGCAGCACCTGCAAAGGCAGAGCCCCTGCAGCAGTGCAGGTAGAATCATAGAGTCATCTGATTGGAAAAGACCTTTGAGATCATTGAGTCCAACTGTACCTGTTCACTACTAAACCATGTCCCTAAGAAGCTCATCAACCTGTTTTTTAAACACCCCCAGGGATGGGGACTCAACCATCTCCCTGAGCAGCCTGTTCCAGTGCCTAACCACCCTTTCAGTGAAGAAAGTTTTCCCTAATATCCAGTCTAAACCTGCCCTGGTGCAACTTGAGGCCATTCCCTCTTGTGCTATCAGCTGTCACTTGCGAGAAGAGCCCAAGACTCACCTTGCTACAGCCTCCTTTGAGGCAGTTGTAGACAGTGATAAGGTCTCCCTTCAGCCTCCTCTTCTCTAGGCTAAATAACCCCAGTTCCCTCAGCCACTCCTCATAAGATTTGTTCTCCAGCCTCTTCACCAGCCAGTAGGGACTGGCTGCCAGGGGAGCAACTCTGAGGAGGGAGACTGGGGTGTCCAGGTGGGCAGCAAGCTGGACATAGGCCAGCAGTGAGCCTGGTAGCAACAGCATTTAACAGCAACTTGGGCTGTCCTGCAAGCTGCACAGTCACCAGGCCAAGAAAGGTGATTATACCACTTGACGTGGCACTTGGTAGACCACATCCTGGGCACTGTGTGCAATTTTGGACCCACTGTCCCCCTGCAACACAGGACAGATATTGACAAGCTGGAGCAAGTTCTATGGATGGCCATGGAGAAGGTGGAGGCTGGAGTAGTTGTTCTGCAAGGATAAGCTGAGGGACTGGGGCTTTTTCAGTCTGGAGAAGAATCACAGTATCACAGAATTGTTTAGGTTGGAAAAGACCTTTAAGATCATAGAGTCCAACCATAAAGCTAACACTGCCAAAAGAGGTTAGGGAGCATCAGCTGGCCCAGATAGGGGGGATGCTGACATGTCCCAGCCAGATGCTGTGCAGCAATGCATGGCAGAAGGATGAGACACACAAGTTGAAACAAAAGAAGTTCAGACTGGATGTGAGGAAAACCTTTTTCCCCATGTGGACAGTCAGACACAGGTTGCTCAGAGAGGTGGTGTAGTCTCTGCCCTTGGAGGTTTTCAAGACAGACCTGATAAGCAGCCCAAGCAGGTCTCATTGCTGGTCCTGCTTGGGACAGGAGGTTGGACAAAAGACCTTTGGAGATCCTTCTGGTCCAAACGACTTGATGATGCTGTGACTCTAAGGCACAACAAAGAACCTGTGTCATTGTGTTCATGGAAGCTGATATTTGTTTTCATTCAGCATAGAGAGAGGGATGCTTCAGAAAAACAGTGCTGTTGGTACTCCAAACTCTGCCTCTAAACTAAAAGCACTGTAAGCAGTTATCCCAGGGTGATTTAGCATGCTATTTATTTTTAATATTAAATTCCAGATTACACCTGGCATTTAAATAATGAAAGCTCAAAGTGTTATGAATCTTTCTGTATTTTTAAATATTAGTATGCTCTATATTTTTTGTTTCCCTACTTCTGCATAATAGCCATAAAGGTGTCTCATTCTGTTTTCTTCAGGCTAAGAAGTGATTTTTTTTATTACTCAAGCTATTTAGTGAAGGCAACAGTTAATTGCTGGTAGCCAGTGAGGAAAACTGTTCTTTTCATCAGTTCTGTTGTGTCTTGATTGCCTAAATTTTGGCAAGATACCGTTTGGTAAAAGTGAATTTATTGTCTTTACAATGAGTTGAATCAGAAGGTCAAAGGTCAAGAGAATAATTTATTTCTTCGGTCTTATACAGTATTGCTGTGCTGCCTGGGTCATCGTGGCAGATCACTTAACCTTTCTGAGCCTGTCTGTATTTCTCCCCAGTCTGCCATCACCATCATCATTTGTGTACACAGTCCTAAAGGATGTCCTTAATTTTGCAACTAGCTCAGGCTTGCTTGCACAGGCTGGAGTATACATTAGAGCCCAAAACGTGCTTACCTTGGGTTGGAAAATAAGCAGGCAAGGTGCAGGTAAGATCAGCAGAGTTCCTTTTTCAAAATTTCCTCTAAAAAATTAGGTAAGATTTTCTGTAATTAGAAAAAGAGAAGCCCAGAGACCATCTGTCACTGGGAAGCAGGGATATTTGCTGTAGACAGACACAGATGGATGCAGGGATAGTGAGGACAAGGCATGTGGCTTTGCTTGCACTGGAGTGTGGCTAAACCAAGGGCTGGTCACCTGCTCTAGTTCTTCTACAGTGTGTGCATCCCTTTTGGCTCACCATTTGTTTGTTGTTTCCCTCTTGACTGAGAAAATAATGAAGTGTATAAAGGTCAGGTAATTCCTTCTGCCTTTCTTCTCTCCTCTCTGTGTTAGTTGGTTTAGTGCTCCAAACTGAGACCAGGGCTTGTTCCTGCTCAGCTATTCAGGAATTAAGGCAGAGACTGAGTTAGGTGTTTATTCACCTACTGTATTGCCTTGTGTATTGCCAATATGCTTGCTGATGCTGGTGAAAAATAATGGTCACAACCATGTTTACAACTGTCCCTGATCTGAGATTTCTGAACCCTCATATTAGTAATTCAAGCAAAATCTAATTACAAATGAAGCTAATCAATTAATCTAGTCTCTGCATTTGGCAGCTTGCAAAATGCTATAGTTAAGGAGATCTATAGAGGGAAAAAATTATATTTTCATAGAATCATAGAATGGTTTGGGTTGGAACAGACATTAAAGGTCGTCCAATTCCAACCGCCTACTATGGGCAGGGACACCTCCCACTGGATCAGGTTGCTCAAAGTCTCATCCAACCTGGCCTTGAACACTTCCAGGGATGGGACAGCCACAAATCCTCTGGGTAACCTGGGCCAGTGCCCCATCAGTCTCACAGTAACAAATTTCTTCCTAATATGTAATCTGGTTGCTTTGAGCCCCCTGACCCAGTGGGAGGTGTCCCTGCCCATGGCAAAGGGGTTGGAACTGGATGGTCTCTTCTGACCCAAACCATTCTATCATACTGTGATGATTGTATGACATAGTAGCCCCCATCAGGATTGTATCTGAAGAAAATTCAGGTTCAGTTTTCTAGGAAGCTCTAAATGCTAACCCATATGCAAGGAGAAGAGGGAATCTGCTTTATCTACTCTCAGGACCTGATGTAATCTACATAACGACATCAACAGTGCTTATCTCTTAGCATTTAATTACATTTATATTTGAATGATGACAAAAATATTTTCTTTCTGGATAAAGATGAAAAAGGTTGATAAGCATGAAATGCAAATTAAGAAGCAACTAAGCTGCTTTGTCTGCCAAGGAGGTGAACCTGAGGTAAATGTGTTCAATTTTTTCAAATTCCTGTTGTAAATCTTTTTAAATTATCTTATGTCCTTTCCCTTCTAATGTATTTTAATCTTTTTGATATTTACATAGTCAAGTGCAAGCAGAGGCTGGAAACAGAAAGGCACGAAGGTAAAATCACTTTCCCTACATGCTTCTGTTTTGTTAGGAAAATTTCTGGGGAAACCAAACCGAGCGTTATCTCCATCCTTTATAAATAGATAATGAGTTTTTAAAACTGAAGTGATGTAGTACTTCCACATTAGTTAGAGAACAATTCATAGCTGCTTGCTCACATTGTGTCATTCTTGTTTTTGATAACTGAAAGGGATTTTTTTTTTTGCAACGCTGAAGTTTCCAACTTTGAAATCTCCAGTTACTGTATGCAAATATGCTTCGTGGCAATAATATTTACAAGTGGTGCTTTGGACTGGGTACAGAATCAGTGTAACAGCTGAATCTCTAGCATGTTTTCCTAATAACTGAAAAGCTGTCATTTTATTAAGAAATGAGTTACTGGATCCAGAACTGGATAAACTTTTCCATGTTTCATGTTGGCTCTTATGGCTTGCCTTGCAGTTGTTTTGCTCATGAATATAATGTGCAGGGGTCAAAACTTGTTGGAACTGTTCCTGCAGTAATTCTATTGACCACAGTGGGATTATATGCACAATTTATTCCCTGTGCAAGATATGAAATTGCTTAAACAGGATCTCAGAATGTTAATCTTTATATATTTTTGCTCCTAGCACGATCAACAATATAAAGGTTATATGACAGATCCAACCCTAGTTGCTTAGAAAGGGGTATTTATTTGAAGAAGACAAAGATTTGAGATGCCGGTAAACTTTGATATCTGGGATGTTTGGTTCACTATCTTGAAAAGTTTTGTTATTTTTCATCATATTTTAATTAGTTATTTAGTTGCTACTTTGTTAGCTCTTTTTGCTTAACATCTGTTTAAAGTATTTTAGAATTTTGGATTAATACAACCTGAACAGATGACTTTTCAAATTGAAAGTTCTTTTACAAGTATGCGTGTGCAGTTGCTTTGGGATAGTCTCTTATTTAATACTTCAAAGTGCATTATGGTTTCATCAAGTGGGCAAATGGTTTTGTCCTTGTGTCCGTATCTGTGTAACTACAGCATCCATTGCAAGCAGTACTTAAAGATGATGTATGAACATTGTTGTTTGTCAGTCTATATATTGGAAAATGGAAGTTCTAATAAATGTAGAAAATTAGAAGCCATTTTAAAAACAACTACAGAAATGAAAAGAGCCTAGAAGCTGCCTGCCTTGGGGCTGACATAATTCCTTGTCTGGAAAAATGACCTTTAAATAAAGGTCAGACAGAATTGCACTGGAAACCTTGCAGGTGCTTAAAAGAAGGCACTTACGATATTACATTGCCTGTGGGAATTGGCCTTTACTGTAAACTTCACTGTGCTTAATATATATACATACTTGCTATGTTTCCCCTAGTAAAATGTTTGAATATATGTATATATATTTTAAGTTTTTTAACCATTTTAACCAACCTGACTGTGCCTCTCTGTGCTGTCTTTACACCTGGTTCCTCTTTCTTCTAGCATGTTCTGTTTTGTCATGTCAAACTCCTACTTCAAAACATTTTTCTGTTTTCTCAAGTTGAACTTCAAATGTTTTTAAGCTTTTTCTACATCTGCTTCTCCTACTGCCTCCTAGCCTTGCTCATCCAGTACAAGTTGCTTGTCTCTTCTATTCTTTTTATCTATCCTTCCCCAAGATTTCTCTTTGCATCTGACTGGTTGAACTTCAGCCTTTCGGTGAAGATACCGTGACCAGCTGAATAGTTTACAAGGGAAATAAACGCTAAGTAGAAGAGACAGAGGACAAAGGAGAATTTTAGCATCCAAGGCTCCTTGGAAAGTGAAGAAACTTTTGGAAAACTACCCTGTATTTGCTGAAATAGGTTGCATGCATAGATTTTGTATGTGCACAGGAATGCTAATGGTGAAGTACATCTGTTAAAAAAAATTACATTCCTACAGTCTGATCTCAAGACCCGCTTTAATCATATGATGTTGGTATTTAAGACTCTAAATACCAGAAGTTAATGGGGCTTAGCCTCTTCTTGGCAAGTCTGTGCTGTGCAAATATACATGAACAAGGAATAAAAAGGTGTGTTAGAAATAGAGAGTAGGTTCAACGATTGCTTCACTCATTTTTCTTCCTTTTTTTCCTTAAAAAGGGGCAAAAGTGTCACTCTTGAGCCCTTTTGCATTTCATCATCTGTGTGGATCACCTAGCAAAGAAATCAAGGACTGCATAAATCTGCCCTTACACAGAGCAATAAGAAAGATCTTCTGGGGTGGGGGTAAGAACAGTGATTATGATCATTGATTTTCAATTTGAAATTAAGTTTTGAAGTTGGCGATTTCGTGCTGAGAAACAACAGTTTCAGAGAAAATTAAAGGAGTAATTTTGCTTGGCATTCAGTACATTAATACTTATGCCTTAGTACATCTTCTAAAATATTTATTTGGGTTTTTCAGTTATTTAACAGAGAGATCAAAAATGCATTACCAGACAGTGTAACCAAAGTGAATTTAGGTGAAGGACTGGTGGAGAGGGAATAAAACTATAATTATGGGGGTTATGAACAGCAAAATATTGTATGATTAAATTTGTTGAGGTAATTACCATGGAGGGGGATTTTTTTTCGATTAATGTGCAAGTCATTTGGTTTTCTAGCATTTTCTTCCACAGAGTGCAAGTGCCTTAGAGAAGATGGAAGAATCAATTGTCCCATTTTACAGAGGTAGATCAAGGGAACTTCAGGATAACTTTCTTGGAGCCTTCATATATGTCATAGGTCTTTTTCAGTGTCCAAAACTACATCTATACTCCTGGCCCTGAGGCCACGTGGCATGAAGTAGACTTTGCTCACCTTTTGGATATCTTAGGAGGTCCTGAGCCACAAGGAAGTATTTTTTTTGTGATTTAGCCTTCTTAAGTCAGTGTCTGCAATATCACATGGGCTGCCTTTCAGTGCAGCAGGGAGACATTTCCATAGCACTGAGAGCACTGAGTCTGGTAGCACCTCGTCCGTGTGTCCTGAAGGAAGGCCCCCAGCACTGTAACCTGACCAGCACAGCTTCATGTGATGGTGCATCAACAGCAAAGCTGTCTCCTCATCTGATGGGCTTGGGAGAAGAGGGAGAGCACCAAGTGCCTCATCTGCCCTGAGATTTTACTATGGGATTATCACTTCTTGTGCATATTCTTTTTATCTTCTTGTAGATGTATTCTTTTAGATTTTTGCGTTTAGAATTGTAGAGCCTTAGAATTACCCAAGTTGGAAGGGACCCAAAAGGATCATTGAGTCCAACTGCTGTCCCTACACAGGACACTCCCAACATTCACACTGTGTGACTGAGGGCTTTGTCCAAATGCTTCTGGAATGCTGGCAGAGTGGGTTCTGTGGCTGCTTCCCTGGGGAGCTGTTCCAGTGCTCCACCACCCGGTGGGGGAAGAACCTCTTCCTAATATCCAATCTAAACCTCCCCTGACACATCTTCCTATCATTCCCTCAGGTCCTATCATAGCTCACAAGAGAGAAGGGATTAGCACCTGTTTCCCCTCCCTCCCTTGTGAGAAGGCAGTGAACAGCTATGAGGTCCCCCCTCAGTCTCTTCTTCTCCAGCTGAACAGACCAAGTGCCTTCATCCTCTTCTCATCTGATTTCTCCTCCAGACCCTTCCCCAACTTTGTGGCCTCCTCTGGCCACTCTCCAGTAGTTTGATGTCCTTTTTACACTGTGGTGCCCAAAACTTCCCCCAGTACTCAAAGTGGGGCCTCCCCAGTGCAGAGCAGAGTGGGACAATCCCCTCCCTCGACTGGCTGCAGATGCCATGCTTGATGCCCCCCAGAACACTGTTGGCCCTCTTGGCTGCCATTTGCCTGGGTGAATTTTTTATCAGTGGATTTCTGTCCTGGTTGGATTTGTGGTATTTTGGTCCTAATAATGAAGAGATTTTCATCGATGTTAATCAGGTGGCCATGTTTATGTAGATTTATTTCTTGTCACTTTGGTAGCGGTGGGTGTCTCAGATTCACTTTATGCTGGCAAGCATTAATACTGCCTTTGGAAATAAGTGGTTTTGCCCTTTTCGTGCCCTGGCTGTTTGCTTCTGGCCCTCTGCCATCTTCCTCCTGCTGCTTATGCAAACATTTGCATAGTGAGCCTGTTCAGAGGCATTCTGGATGCTGAAACATAGCTCCCAAACCAAAAAGGCTGGTGTTTAACCTGGATCGATGCTTTGTTCGGCTTCACTGTTCATGTTAGTGCAGAGATTAAAGCAGCCTGGGAGCAAGAGTGACGTGGTCCAAGGAGCGAGGGAGGATGGGATCACTTCTATGTGAGGCAGTGCTGCCTGTTGTCACCTCTAAACTGAGAGTGGGGTAAAGTGCACTGTGGAGATTGAACCCATCAAATTGCAAATTGCCCATCAGAGTTGGTCTTGATTTTCTTCTACATGGCCTTTTCTGCAGACCTAAGGAGAGATGTGAAATGCATGTTGCATTGGGATTGCACCCTCATACCTTGAGTTCTGTCTGAATTGCGTTTTTGTTTTAATATTAATATAATTAGAAAAGGCAATGCTTGATCTTCTCCAACATTTTGATTTGGTAACCAGGTGAGGTGGTTTTTGAGCTGATAAATATAATCCCACATAAAGCCACAGAATCCAAGTGTTAGGAGCTCTGGCAGGTTTTACACAGACGGAAATCCCTTTCCTGAATAGTTTCTCTTTAGAGTTAATTATTGAATCCCTCTTTCTAGCAGTTGCTGTTATTTTCTCACAGTCTGGTTAATGGCATTGCTCAACCTGTAACAATGCCGTCTCTGTATCTGAGATATTCCCACAGGCACTTTTTTAACTCATCTGACAATAGCAGTCTAGAGGAATTCTCCCCACAGGCAACAGGACTGTTATTGTGCAAATGAATGTTTATATAAAAATAGATTGTTCTTATCATGACTAGAAGCTAGTGACCCTTGAATTTGAAACCTTGCTACGATATCTAGCCTTGTCGGCCTTGGACAAGACGTTTGATGCATGTGCCTCAGGTGTATTTTAGAGAGGAGAGCTAATAACTATTGTGATTAATCTGAAAAGGCCGTTTGTGTGAGAGCACAGTCTACATTCACATGGTAACAAAACCAAAATCGCACAGAAAAGGATGGTTGAGTCCCTTTATGTCCTTTATTGTGATTTCTCTACCAAAAACTACTCTTGGTGTTAGGATTGCTTTTTCTTCTGCCTCACCATACGCTAGTCTTGCCCAATGCAGAAGCCCACGGGGAGCCTTCGCTGCAGCTGAAGTGTTGTTGTGCAGAATCTCTATGCCCGTAGCTGTTTGCTTTTGGTGGTTGTCAAATATATATTGACTGTTGGAGTTGCTCCAGACAAACTGGACAAACACACCTGCACTGCTCGTGGTGGTGTAGGACACAATAGGGAGCAGACTTTATACATGGCAGATCTTTTAAAATAGGTTTTTGGCCTGTGTATATCATTATGTTCCATATTTACCACTATGAAACTAGATGGAAGGGTTTGTTACTTCGTAGGATAAACAAAATTCCACGTAGCCATAATTAAGTTGAAGATTTTAAAATATGATATTTGTAGCAGGCAAGAGGGTTGTGTATCTCGTACTAAATCTCTGTTTAATGAAGATACCCTATGCAGTCATAGAATCATCGAATGGTTTGGGTTGGAAGGGACCTTTAAGGCTTTGAATGGCCTAGTGTGGTTTTGACAGTGTTTTTGAGCCACTCAGTGCTTCTTCGTGGAGTCATAGAATCATAGAGCGGTTTGGGTTGGAACTTAAAGATCATCCAGTTCCAAGCCGCCTGCCATGGGCAGGACACCTTCCACTGGATCAAGTTGCTCAAAGTCCCATACAAGCTGACCTTGGACACATCTGGAAGATCACCAGATTTTTCTGGCGTGATTTGCCCTTCATGAAGCCGTGTTGGCTGTTCACCAGTCACCTGCTTGTTTTCCATGTATCTTACCATAGTTTCCAGGAGGATCTGTGCCATGATCTTGTTGGGCACGGAGGTGATACTGACCAACCTGGAGTTCCCTGGTCTTCTTTTTTAGATGTTTTTAAAAATGAGGATTGTGTTTCCACTTTTCCACTCACTAATAACTTCACCAGACTGCCACAATTTCTCAGATATGATGGATGTTCCCTCAGGACCAGTGGATGCTTCTCTTCAAGTCCCATGGAGTTGTGCACCTTCAGGTTCTTTAGATGTTCTTATCTGAACCTGATCTTCTCCCGCAGCAGACAGTCCTTTGATCTCCCAGTCACTGCCTTTGCCTTCTGTGATTTGGGTGGTATGGATGGAGCACTTGCCGGTGAAGACCAAGGCAAAAAGGTCATTCAGTACCACAGCCTGCTCCATATACTGGGTAACCAGTTCTCCCATTTCCTTCTGGAGCTCCTTGATTATCTGTGCAGACCTCCTGTTTTTTTTGCCTGACTTCCTCTTTGTTGGGCTGCATTGCTCCTGAGCTTGAAGGAGGTGACCGTTGAATATTAAACAGCTTTCTTGGGCCTCCCTTCCCTCCATGGTACTCCGTGGTACTCTTTCCAAGCAGGTCCTTGAAGAGGCCAAAGTCTGCTCTCCTGAAGTCCAGGGTAATGAGCTTGCTGTGCATGCTCCTCATTGCTCTAAGGATCTTCAACTCCAAAATTTCATGCTCCCTGCAGCCAAGGCTTCCCTTGAGTTTCACGTTCCCCACCACCCCTTCCTTGTTGGTGAGAACAAGGTCCAGCATAGCACCTCTCCTGGCTGGCTTCTCTGTCACTTGGAGAAGGCAATTACCGTGAGTGCATTCCAGGAACCTCCTGGATTGTTTATGCCCTGCAGTGTTGTCCCTGCCACAGATATCGGGGTGGTTGAAGTCCCCCATGAGCTCTTTTTGTTGCTTTTAAGGTGCTGTCCTGCTGACCTGTATTCCTTCTCCAGGCTCTGGACATCTTGCTAGTATTGGCATCAAACTCGGATGGATTTAGCTTCTACTTCGCTGGCAACTTCAGTTTAAAGCCCTCTTCACCAGTGCAGCAAGCCTATGACTGAAGATGCTCTTCTGCTTCTCTGACAGATGGACTCCATCAACCCCCATCAACCCACATGTCTCAAAGCAAGTCCTGTAGTCTAAGTATGGCACTAGTCATGTAACCCTTTGCTAATTTGCCAGTTTCAACTGGCCCTTTCAAAATCCTTTCCTCTGAATGGAAGGACTGATGAAAAAAACTACCTACACCCCAGAGTCCCTTCCCACAACTTTCAAGGGCTCTCTCATTCTTTTTGATACTCCTCAGACTGTCCTCAATACTCTTCAGACTGTGACCGTATCAATGATATTTTAAACATTAAGTTTATAATATTTAAGATGGTTAAAAATAAATTTAAACATCTATATTTAGTAATTATTTTCAAGTGATGCTTAACAACCACAAGGCTCTCTCTGCTCTTGCCTTTTTACCCTCCCATGCTGGTTTGCGCTCACTGGAGCGAACAAGGTCTGAGAGTTGAATTTCTTGCATTTGATAATCTGTGCACTGTTTTAATTCTAATCTTTCATAGTGCAGTCTTAAGTCTGTCTTTCTTGTAAAGAAAAAGGCATTTAGATGGGCATGCTGCTTGCCCAGGGTGTTTTTAAATTTACTTAAAAGCT
Organism: Tapera naevia; assembly: GCA_033556795.1. Lineage (NCBI taxonomy): Eukaryota > Metazoa > Chordata > Aves > Cuculiformes > Neomorphidae > Tapera > Tapera naevia. Next base: position 1,243,646 of record JAUMJJ010000160.1, on the reverse strand, counting down.
GTTTTTAACTCCTTTTAATGGTGAGGTGGTAACAAACAGCAGGATAAGAAATTCTTGCAGATTTTGTGAAAGTTGCTGGCTGGATAGAGGAAAAAAAATAATCTAAAAATAGCATTTGTGAGGGAATTGCAGCAACCTGAACTCAGTTTCTTTCATCTGGCCTATCAGCCTGAGAAATGTAACCTGGCAATAGCCATAGAGGCAGAGTAAACATCTCTGCACTCCTGCAGAGTTAAAGGGCAAGGTGCTCAGGGAAAAGTGCAATAATAAAGGTAAGCATATGGCCATCCTTTTATTCTTTCATCTTCCAGCTGTTTTACGGCCTTCCAGTGTCAGAAGTGGTGTTTAATGAGCCAGAGCTCGTGCTTGCCTTGTTCAACCAGTGGTTAGGGATGTGCAGGGGCCAGGGAAGGAGAGTGCCTGTGTACATCTCTTTCTGCTCCTGTAGATACAATCATAGAGTCATAGAATCACAGAATGGTTTGGGTTGGAAAGAACCATAAAGATCATCCAGCTCCAGCTCCCCTGCCATGGATCAGGATGCTCAAAACCCATCCAACCTGGCCTTGAACACCTCCAGGAATGGGGCAGCGACGACTTCTCTGGCAGTATTTCATTATCCGTTCCATGGTTACACAGGCCTTTCTTTTTTTGGCTTTATTCCAGAAAATTATGTGACTTTTGCCTTGTTGATGGATCTCCAAGAAGTTCTTCATCCCACTATTTGTTAAAATTAGTGCTTGATATCTGGGAGCTGGTTCTTCAGTGAGTATTTAGACATTTCTGGGTAGTTTTTGCATGAAAATCCACTTGCCAAACCTTGGGAAGTTTTTTCCTAATTCAACTCTATGCTATATAATTGCAGTTTACTGCTCTCTGGCAGAGGAGTTGAATCCATTACCCTGGAGTATATTGTGCTCTCAGATGGCTTTAGGGAGAGCAAACTGTGTGATAGTGTTAATGTCTTTTTTCCTTGCACTCACTGTCGTATACTTCTTATGCTCTTAAATACAGAGTATCAACCTATCATATTTTGATTTTATGTGATTTAGCATTGGTACATAAATAAAGCTATTGAAATGTTTATGCTTTTTATTGACTTTAAGGTGCTTTGGAGAGCAGCATTAATCTACAGTTCAGTGAAGCAATAACAAAATGAAATACTCCCTCAAGAGTTTTGTTTTGTAAATAGAACCTTGCATTAAGCTTCTGTGAACTGGCATGCTTTCAGATTTTAGAATGCACTGTTTTTTGTCTTCATTAGCAATTATAGCTGAGGGTAATAACACTGGAATTGTCCTTCGTCAGGAATAACAATAAGACTTGATGATGGGGATATGTGATGTGCTTTGGAAATGCTTGCCCTTGACCTCAAGCTTTAGGCTTGCCTTGCCACTGTCTGTTTTCTGGTATAAATGTTGGCTCTGACATATGGTTGCCTTAAAATGCTGAATGAGAGTGGTGGCCTTTTATATGCTGTCACCATTGCGGTATAAATGACCAGACTGCAAAGAGGAATGACTAATCTGGTTGTGGTATTTAGTTGGCTCAAACTAAATTGTGAAACACAGTGGTAGGAATGTTCTGTTAGTCCCTGCTGTTGTTTGACTTTATTTGCTTTGGGACATCTGACTGTGAAACCATTATAGAAAACATACATTTAGACGTCATCACCCTCTGCAGCTCCCTGAAAGGAGGTTGTAATGAGGTGGGCGTTGGTTTCTTCTCCCACATGACAAGTGATAGGACAAGAGGAAATGGCCTCAAGTTGTGCCAGGGAAGGTTTAGATTGTATATAAGGAAAAATTTATTTACCAAAACAATGATAAAACATTGGAAGAAGCTCCCCAGGGAAGTGGTGGAGTCCCTACCCCTGGAGGTGTTCAAAAAAAGGTGTGGATATGGCACTTTGGAACATGGTTTAGTAGGTGCAGTGTTATTGAGCTGACTTGATGATCTTAGAGGTCTTTTCCAGCCTTAGTGATTCTATGATTCTACAATTCTATCATCTCAGTACAATCACCTGGAATATGAGTGACCTTGTCAAAGTGAGTTCAGCCTTCTGTGCTTTACTTTTCCTTTAATGTCTTTTTTTAATATAGATTGTTGGTGGAATTGTTTGGGTGGGGGGTTTGTTTTTGGTAGATGAGGGTTTTTTTAATTAAAAAGCAGAGAAATTGTTTTGGGAAGCTTCTTATGGAAAGTATGAAAAATAATGTTAACATTTTTCTGGCCTCTGAAAACTGAAAAAGTATATGGTTACCAGGCATTGCAAAACTTACACATTTTTCCCCCATTTTTCCATAGAATAATAATTTTAATTTCCTAGTGAAGCTTTCAGTTTTTGGGACAAAAGATGTCTTTTCCCACTGTGGTTGGAAAAACTCAGAAGGAAAGCGTTCTGTTGTTCTTATTGTGAGACCACTGAAAACAATTGTGCTTACTTTGGAATAAATGTAACTTTCATTTTAGCCTAATCTGTGCTGCAGATTACATATGTTTCTAAGTTCTGCATTTGTGCATGTGTAATAAACAGATTTTGGTAGTGTTGATATTAAAGAATGTTTTATGAACCACAAACCACAAAGCAGAATCTGCATCTGTTTGGCTCCCTGTAGTATTTTTTTCATTGATTCTGCTATTCAAAAATACTGTCTGTTATTGAAGCCTAACCTTTCTTAAAGAACAGGATGATATTAGTTTAGCACCTATATTAATCTCCTGAAATGTCTTTTTGCACTGAGAGAAGTGGGCTTCAAAACCTGATTTAGTTCTAAGTGTCACAGTATCACAAGGTTGGAACAGACCTTTGAGATCATCGAGTCCAGCCTATGACCCAACACCAACACCTACTCGTTGTCTAAACCATGGCACTAAATGCCTCATCCAATCTGCTTTTAAACACCTCCAGGTGCTGTTTAGCAGAGGAAGGGTATGGACCTGTTGGAGGGGGTCCAGAGGAAGGCCACGAATATCATCAAATGTCTGAAACATGAGGGAAGCTGAGAGAGTTGGGATTGTTCAGCTTGAAGAAGAGAAAACCCTGAGGAGACCTTATTGTGGCCTTTCAATAATTAAAGGAGGCTTATAAGAAATATGTGGAAAAACTTTTTAGCAGGGCCTGTAGCAATAGGACAAGGAGTAATGGTTTTAAACTAAAAGAAGTTTAGAACTGTTTTGATCTGTTAGAGGGTAGGATGGCCCTACAGAGGGACCTGGACAGACTGGAGAGCTGGGCTGATTCTAATGGGATGATGTTTAATAAGTCCAAATGTCGGGTACTTCATTTTGGACACAACAATCCCATGCAGAGCTCTAGACTGGGGACAGAGTGACTGGAGAGGAGTCAGGCAGAAAGGGACCTGGGAGTGCTGGTGGACAGGAAGCTCAACATGAGCCAGCAGTGTGCCCAGGTGGCCAAGAAGACCAATGGCATCCTGGCCTGCATCAGGAATGGTGTGGCCAGCAGGACCAGAGGAGTTATCGTCCCCCTGTACTCGGCACTGGTCAGGCCTCATCTTGAATACTGTGTCCAGTTCTGGGCCCCCCAGTTTGGGAAAGATGTCAGGATGCTGGAGTGTGTCCAGAGGAGGGCAACGAAGATGGTGAAGGGGTTGGAGCACAAGCCCTACGAGGAGTGACTGAGGGAGCTGGGGCTGTTTAGTCTGAAGAAGAGGAGGCTCAGGGGAGACCTCATTGCTCTCTACAACTACCTAAAAGGAGGTTGTAGTCGGGCAGGGATTGGTCTCTTCTCTCAGGTGACCAGAGACAGAACTAGAGGACATGGACTCAAGCTTGGTCAGGGAAAGTTTAGACTTGATGTTAGGAAAAAGTTCTTCACTGAAAGGGTGATTGGCCATTGGAATGAGCACCCAGGGAGGGGGTGGAGTCGCCGACCCTGGAGGTGTTTAAGGGGAGACTGGATGAGGCTCTGAGTGCCATGGTTTAGATGATGTGTTGGTGTTAGTATTGGTGTTAGTGTTGGGTTATAGGTTGGACTTGATGATCTCAGAGGTCCTTTTCAACCTTATGATACTGTGATACTGTGTGATAACGCTGAGGGTGATGAAACACTGGCACAGGTTGCCCAGAGAGCTGGTAGATGCCCTATCTCTGGGAACGTTCAAAGATATGTTGGATGGGGCTCTGAGCAACCTGATTCCGTTGAAAATGTTCCTGCAGGAGGTCGGACTGGATGACTTTCATGGCCCCTTCCAACCCAAGTCATTCTGTGATTCTATGATAGTTATGCTGGATTTTTCTGGATCCTTTGTGAGACTGGGGGTGCCTGGGATAAAAGGTCATCTTCCCTTTTATTACTCTTTTCCTTCTGCTTTCCTTCTTCTGCTTCTGTAGTAAATCACTAGCCAGATTTATTCCCGTTATACTCTGCCTACCCACGTAAATTACAGAAAGAAATAAAACAAGGATAAAACGTTTAACTTTGTTGTTAAATGCATGTTACTTCCAAGAAAACAGAACTTGTAACTGATTCATTTTTAAGACTTCAACTATAACTTACCTTGTTCTGTTTCTGCTTTGTTTTGGCAGGATAAAAATCTTGAACATGCCTCGTAGCCCAACATCAAGTGAAGATGAAATGGCACAAAGCTTTTCCGACTATTCTGTTGAATCTGAATCTGACAGCTCCAAAGAAGAAACTATTTATGACACAATTAGAGCAACTGCAGAAAAGCCAAGCAGCAGAATGGAAGACAGTCAGAGCAACACGTTAGTGATTCGAATTATAATACCTGACCTGCAGCAAACGGTAAGAGGTATTGTGTTACAATTAACCCCCCCGCCCCCGACCAATTAAATTATCTTTTCTAGCTTCAGTCTGCAATAGATGACAGTTTTTGTAGCAAACTACAGGGAAAATTTATGGGCTGTTTTCTTTAAATATCTAAATTTTTATGCCTGACTGATTGCTTAAACTAAAGACATCATCCCATCCAAGAGAGCGTATTTAGTATATTCACTTGATCACAAAGCAAAATACCTCTCTGATCTGTATTCAGAGGCATTTGGGTAGAAGAAGAAGAATAGAGATCTAAAATCTCATCAAAAGATGAGGGTTGAACTCTAAAATCACCTTATCTCTATGAAAGCCTGATACATGTATAACCTCATTGTACTTTCTCTTTTCATGAGACAGTTTGTGATTGACATTAGACTGGGGTCTAGCAGGAAGTCATCAGATTCTCTTTCTCCCTTTACCTTATCAGCTATTTTTCTCTGTTATCCACCAAAGAAAATACATCCTTATTAGATAACTGGTGGCTTTTGGAGCATAAAGATGAGGAAATTGAAGCACAAATAAATCTTCCCTTCCTCCTTTGCTGCTATGCCTTTACTACACAGTGTTGTTTCTCAGACATCCACCTAGGGAAATCAATACACTGATTTTGGAGGAGCAGTAAAACGTAGCATTGTACTGTTCCACAGTTTTTACAATGACATGAAATCACTATTTTATCCTCTCCCACCTCCTCGCAACTTATACTGGAAACATATCAGAGAGGATAAAACTGAACCTTTTCTGATTTTCCTAGAGGTGTCATTTGCAAGCTGAATTGTGGACCTATGGTTGTAACTCACATCCCTAAATCTATTGGATGACAACAGAGGCTTTTTGACAAAATAGTTAATCTCTCACATGAATCGCAGAATCATTAAGGTTGGAAAAGACCTCTAAGATCATCCAGTCCAACCATCAGCCCAACACCACTGTGCCTGCTAAACCACGTCCCGTGTTCCTTGAACACCTGCAGTGATGGGGACTCCACCACTTCCTTGGGCAGGCTGTGCCAATGCTTTACTACTCTTTAGATAAAGAAATGGAACAGACTTTTCATTTGGTAAAAAATGTCTGATTAATTGAGTAAATGAATTTGGAAAAGTTTGCCTGTGGTAGCTTTGTAAGTAAAAGAATCGTTGTCCTCTTCCAGCGCTACGACAGGAAAAACAGTCTTATCCTAGAGAACGTCTTGGGAGTTACTGATTCTGTCCAGAACCACAACCCGTCCAACTATGTCATTAATTATCTACATCACTCTGGGCCTCCTTGAATGCTGCTGTTAAGTTTTTCAGTTGATGATAGGCATCTGGCTTCTTTCTTTTCAAAGATGATTATAAAAAACACATTCTTTTTATGGATGCATGCTACATACATCACTCTGTACTGACATTTAAGATCTACATCATACTCTGCTGCCACTGCAGATCTATCTCAGAGGAAACTCTTCCTTTCTTCTTAATTAAGTTCATTTTTAGAATGATAGAGATGGCCGGCTGCAGGCTGACAGGGAAGAGCTGTTTTGACAGTGTGGCCTCAGGTGTGGTTGTAGAGCTCTTTTTTTTTTGTTTTAAAGCCCAACCTACACAGTGCTGCAGAATCTTAGAGAAATCTGCATTGGAGATTGGGAGCATTAACTCTTAAATTCTTGTACTTAAAAATTCTTTGAGATGAAGATTGAGCTGGTTCCTTCTGAAATTACCACTCCATTAGTTTATGTGGTATGAGCTTAACCCCTGTGAAGAGGAAATGGTGTGGGAGCTGAGCTGGACAGGAAGGCTTCAGAAGGCAGAACAGGACTGAGCCTCCTGTGAGCCACATGCAAGTTTTTTATTAAAAGTCAGCTGAAGCAATCATCACCTTGAGTCTTCTGTTTCTGTATTGATTGAAATACTGAAATGGAGCGTTGTACATCTTAAATTTAAAAGTATTTTGCCTGTAGTGAAGTCCTCTGTGAAGACAAGCTCTCATTTGACATGAGTAGGATTTTTTTGATGATCCTTGCTGTATCTTTGGCTCTGTTCAGTGCTCAGTGAATAGATCCAGTAAAATGGCAAGATTAGCTTTACTTGCTAGGTTTACTCTGTTGTTAAAAACAGAGAAACGTTAGCCACCTGAAGCCCTCTTCTTTTCATTACTCTCTTTTTTTAGACCAATAATAAGTTATTTATTATAGACCAATAAGTTATTTAGTAACACTATTGGAACAACTACTTTTTTAATTTTGTGCAGGAAATGATATTATTTTAGGTTTTGTTTCATTTGTTCATTTTTATTGCTTTACTTCTTTTTGCCTTTTTTTTCCTTTTCATTAAATTCAGTGAACAATAGCACAATTGTTTTAAACAGTTCTAGAGAAGGTGGTCTACTTCTTATTTAATTTATCAGCCCACAGGCTCTTGTACAGAAAAGTGAGATTCTAATTCAGTTTTGCAAATAGGAAGACTGGTAGCTTAAAGTTAGGGTAGCTAAGCTTGAAGAATATCATAGTTCCTGAGCTATGTTATAGCTACAAGCCAAATCTGACATACATATACCATTTGCTGTAAGATCATAATAAATGTAACATAAGAGATGTTTAGAATTAGTCTGCTTAATTAAAGGAACATGAAATGGCATAATTTATTTTTATGTTTTTATTCATTGTTTTAGAAACTCTGATCAAGAATATATTTGTTTAAAAGAAGGTGTGTTTGGCATTTCAGATAAAATTCAACCCACTGAGCTGAACTCACTAGGAATAAAAGTTTGCTCATCTGCAGTGATTGGTATAAATCACCTTTATTTCATTGCACATATGAGATAAATACTGAGCATCATAATTAGGATGTGCTGCTATAGAAAAAGCTACTGTCACCCATTGTAGGAAATTTGTGTTGTTACTCTTTTATTCTCATTTCAAACTTTAAATACACTGTAATCCTTGATGAGTTCATATGAACATGTAGTTTCTTGTTCATACGTCAGGTCTTTTTTGCCTCCCTTTCTGTTTGGATGATCATCTAATGTATTGAAACAATACTTGATGGAAAGAGTAATTTCTTATTGCTTTTGTGCATGATTGTAGTCAAGTAAGGGTCATCCCCAACACACAACAGTGGGAAATATTTAAATGAGGGACTGAAATATTTCCTATGCTCTGTAAAATTGCTGAGGGAATAGAGAGCATAGAAAGCCCTCTGTATTCACAAACATATGTGCATAGGAGAGTGAGTAAAAAAGCTATATTATCTGGTATTTATTTTCCTGGTTTAATAAGCCAGGAGGCTCAGCTTTAGCAGCTGCTTGATGGAGGCAGGACAGAGGTGTAGTCTCCTTTCATCAGAAGCTTATCTGCAGCACGTCCAGCCTGGAGGGTCTGGCTTGAGGATGGCCCCTGCTACTTGCTGCTGAGGTGGAAAGGACAGTAACTGACCTGTTCCTCCTCTGTTTTCAATAGTGGTGCAGGGCTTCTTGGCAGCTTAGGCAATATTTAATTACCTTTGCCCTTAAGTGAGGGTGCTTCATCCCTAGGGCAGCAGAGTTCAGTGTCACTCTGTCAGCAGCACCGATTGCTGACAGATCTGTATCTTTTCTCCTTGGTAAGCAGAGCTGGTGGTCAACAGCCCCCAGTGGTTTCCTGCCCAAGGCAACTCTCTACCTTGTCTCTAAAGGTAACCATGTCTGTCCTTGGTGTCTTTTGGACATGGAAAATAGGGTGAACCAGCATGTTTGGCTTTCCTCTAGGATGCCTGGCATTTCTGACCTCTCACTGGACCTTTTCGTCCTTAATCCAGGATGAGTCTTCTTGTATCCCTTTCCTTCCTCAGCCTGTGTAGGAACATATACCACAAGTGGTTCTGCCTGTAAATGGAAGCAGTCTGGTTCTTCTCTAGTAGCTCTTGTCAAGAAAATCTTTGTGTGATCTGACTGTTCTAGCAAATGTTTTGTGCTTAGAATTGCTCTTTTCCCCAGACTTCAAGAACGGATTTGTCAGCCAGTTGTTTTAAGGAATGTTTTAATCTTTTTGTTATCAGCATATGGTGGTTGTTCTGCTCTTTTGTTTTATCCTGCACTTATGTGGTTCCTCTGGGTTATTTTTAAAGTCAAAATGTTCAGATTCATGCATTTTCTTAAATTGTGATGCTGAGATGAGGTTGGGTCTGCTGATGACTTCATGTCCACCTGCTTTGCTACTCCACTTCAGTAATGAGCATTTACGGGCTCCCCCCTCCCCAGTTTTTTATATATTGGACTTTCCATGCAAAATGTTGTTTGGCAACTGGCAGCAGCTTAAGTTTTAGCTACTTTTTTGTTTTTCTGCATTTGCATTATTTTTTATACATTTTTATCCTTTCTTTTTCCAGTTCTCCTTGGCCTTTAGGATTAAGAATCTTTTCCTTTAGTACTCTTCTTTCTTAGATAAAACACTCGTTTAGTTTGTGTGACTTTTATCTTCTGAAGGTAGGAACCCAGCTGTTACAACTGCAGCTGGAGTCACATTTTTTTCCTAAGGTGCTTCCATACTTACTTGTTTGCAGTCTGTACTGGCATCTACTGCCTCAGATGTATTCCAGGTTTTCCTTTGGAATTTTTCACAAGTATTCTTCTCAATCCCATTTTGTGACTGTTCATTGCTGCTTTCTGTTTGTAGTTGATCTTCGTTCTTTTTATCCCCAGTTTGACAATGGAAACATTGTGGGTGCTGCTGACCTCTGTTCTTATGTCCTTGATCTGGGCAGGTGATCTGACTTGCCAACTGATGACAGTGTGGTCAGACTGTTTTTTTGACCTTTCATCTCACGAATTCTGTGTTTACTGAATGCATTTTGATGAAGGAAAGCAGTGCCTCCGAAAGTTAAGTTGAACACTGAGCAAAATATCAAAATGATCGACTTGCTCTCTATTTTTTCATGATGCCCAACTCTCATTTGCATTTTCCACCTTTTGTTTGTCACAGCTTAATGTCGGCGTCTTCTATTGGAAGGAATAACTTGTGTTTTGATATTCTGACAATCACATTTTGGAGACAGCTGTACAAACCATTTGTCATGGTTCCTCTGTCACGGTGTAGTTATGTGTGATTGACAACTTCGTGAGTCTCTTGAAAAAATGTGTTGATTGATAGATTTTGAGTGGATAAATGTTATTCTTCAGAGACTCTGTATCATGAACATTATTCCCATTGATTTAATCTCTTCCCTTTATTTGGTATGGATGAGCTGTATTTTCTCTTGTTTCCAGTCCTTCTGTTGCACTTAGTGACTTACTCCCACCACTGTGCAGGAATGCAAGATTGTAATTGACTCTGTCTCTCATACTCCAAAGAACTTTAAAATCAAAAGTGCAGGTCTCAGATTTCATCAACCAATGTTAATGTATTGTCTTGCTGCTAGACTTGGATTCTGAGTGGCCTAGTGTGGTTTTGACAGTGTTTTTGAGCCACTCGGGGCTTTGTCATAGAATGGTTTGGGTTGGAAGGGACCTTAAAGCCCATCCAGTTCCAGCTCCCCTGTCATGGGCAGGGACACCTCCCACTGGATCAGATTGGTCAAAGTTCCATCCAACCTGGCCTTTATGGGGCATCAACAACTTCTCTGGGCAACCTGTGCCAGGGCCTCCCCACCCTCATAGGAAAACATTTCTTCCTAAGATCTAATCTGAATCTCCCCTCTTTCAGCTGAAAACCATTCATCGTGGTCCCGTCCCTGCGCTCCCTGATCAAGAGCCCCTCCTCAGCTTTCCTGAAGCCCCTTTCAGTACTGGGAGGCTGCTGTAATGTCTCCCCAGAGCCTTCTCTTCTCTAGACTGAACAAACTCACACTCTCTGCCTGACCTCTTTTTTGGTTCTTATCTGAAAGAACTGTTGCAATTTTTGTAGTGTACATAGCTAACCTTTAAGACAAACAGTCACATTTTATCTGAACTTTGGATGCAACAAAAAGGGTGGAAAGAGTAGAACTCATGTTTGTCAATGGAAAATATCTTTGTTTCGTATCTGTTTCTGTAGTTCTTTGTCACTCAACTATCCCTAATTTTATTATGTTCTTTTTTGCTAGTAAGAATAGACTGAATGAAATTGAATATGTTGAATTCTCTAGGTGCATTGAAAAGCAGACTTAGTTAAACTGCAATCAAAGTTAGAGGTTTGTATCATTAAAATCAAAGTAGTGTTGTACAAGACCAAAATTCATTTGTTTAACATAAGAATTTCATGTAAGAAAGACCTTCCTGAAGATAAAGCGCATGCAATTTCATAATTATCTTTGCTTCTTCCCATTATAATAGCACTTCTTGTAATCTTTCAGGATGTTTGGATAATGACAAATCGCTGCATACTGGCACAGCTTATAGAAGTTAAGCTTATAACATGCATTGTAGCTGACAGTTTTCAGAGTTGCTGAAAACTGCTGATGTTTGAATCTGAACTTCGTATTGCAGTTTCAATCCAAGAATCCAGTGAGGTTCAGAGCTGAAAGGGAGACAGTGGTTTAAAATGGATTGCCCTTACTGTGAAGTCAGTATCTTAACTAATGGGCTGTTTGGGAATGAAAATACTGTTTATGATGTTCTTTCTGTCTCCCTCTTTCCTTCCCTCAACCATTTAAGAATCCCAGCTTTTCACAAATACCTTTGAAACGTAAAATGTACATGGGGAATGGAAACCACTTCCTAGCCAACCTTATTTGTGACAAAATCTAATATCTCATTTCATGACACTTTCATGTTTAAGAGTAAACGTTTAAAGGTATGTGCTATTTCCTAGGCCAAAGCATCACCTGAGCACATTACAAGGAAAGGTTTATCCCTCTTCCTTTATGTATCCTGAAACACGTTAGTGTCACTACTTGAGCTGTGTCTTAAAAAGTGCTGTTTGTGCAGGAACTGATGAAAGACAAACCAAGTGGTAATTTTCAATAATTCATGCAAAGCCCAACATTTACAAGCCTGCTTTGCTTCCTTGAACAAACCCCTGTGAGGTGCTGTCACGACAGCTTCAGTGGCACTGCAAGTCAGCAATGATGAACAGAGGACATCTCGGTATCAGTGCTTGTTGATAATCCTCATGCCTGGTGATTAATCCTCAGAAACAGAGCCAAACTCCTCAACTTCAATATGTTATGATATTCAAAACCAGCTGTTCATCTCTGCTCTGATAAAGTGAATAAGTTCAGGAGACTGGTTGGCCATAGTGTTTGCTCACTTAAAAAGAGTTGGAAATTGGAAGTCCTTCATGTCCTGGTTGTATTTTTTACTGTTGAAAATATTGGAGCAATCAAGAAGATACTGCGATCATATAAAACCTTGTGACTTCTGCCTTTGAATTAGCCCTTCAAAATTCAGGATTGAAATATTCGAATGAATTTGTTATTTGATTTCAGTATATGGGATCAGAGATTACTTGCAGATATATGCAGAGCTTGACAGGATAAATGTGTTTAGTTCTAAAGGACAAACTGCAACACTTTCCTTATGGATGACTTTAAAAAGATGCCAACAGATACTGCAGAGGTGAGCACTGCAGCAGCAGCTGTGGGTGAAGTTAAAGGAAACGTTTCACTACCTGCATAAAACCTCAGTCTTTATTTTACTTGCTCTTTTGTTCTTTTATCCACCAACAAGAATCTCTTGCTTGCCTATAGGAAAGCTGTGGAGGGGCTCTTGATCAGGGAGTGCAGGGATAGGATGGGGATTATCATTTTTAAGCTGGAAGAGGGGAGATTTCAGATTAGATTTTAGGAAGAAATGTTTTCCTGTGAGGGTGGGGAGGCACTGGCACAGGTTGCCCAGAGAAGATGTGGGTGTCTCATCCCTGGAGGTGTTCAAGGCCAGGTTGGATGGGGCTTTGAGCAACCTGATCCAGTGGGAGGTGTCTCTGCCCATGGCAGGCTCTTGGAACTGGATGAGCTTTAAGGTCCCTTCCAACCCAAACCATTCTATGATTCCATGTACAATCATAATATGAAGAGCGGCAGAGGTCCTCAGAAAAGGCCTGAAGAGCAGTTACTGTCATTATTACTGTAGCCAGAATTACAGCCACACTCATGGAAATGTACTGATAATAAAACATATTTATCTGTTAAAATTTTTCTTTGACTCATGCAATCCCTGCATCCTGTGTTGTATCATGAGGGGACAGGGATGTTCTTTGAGTGGGCAAAGAAGGGACTCCTGTGCATTAACTCTGCCTTGGCAGCTTTGTATGAGCCCTTCTCATGGCTCAATATGGGGTGAGTCAGCTGCTTTGTTCATTTTTAGTACATCAGAGGCAACAAATTGGTTTCTAGATATTTCTGCCAGCCATTCCTAAATTTCTTAAATTCCTAAATTCCAACTTGGCAAGAAGCAGAAAAATGGAAAGAACTTTCAAGGTTTTCAGATCCTCTGCTGCTTCACATCATAGAGTTCCTCCATAAACTTACTCTAAAATAAGCTTAAAATGAATTAGAATTCTTGCCTGAATACCATACATTTGTGTGAAATTGTTGTGGATCGGATTGTCAGGACATCCTAGAATCAAGTGGGTCATTAAACAACCTGTATCATCCCTTTCACTTGGCTTTTCAAACAGTTTTGCTCTGAAGGTATTCTATTTTTTGAAGAGGGATATGATCTCTGATGTTTGTGAGAGGTCTTTAAGCATTCTGTGTTTTCACAGTACTTGATCATTAGTTACTGAAGAGGAATGCACATCTGAAATTCAATTCTGTTGATGTATGTTTTGCCATGGAAGTTGTAGGTTTATTGTGAATGTTTGTATATATTTATGACCTTTCTAAATTTTAGAATGTGAGATACTCTTTAAATGTTTTGTCACTCATTACATTTTTTAATAATTTCTCTCTTTAGAAATGCATTAGATTTAACCCAGAAGCTTCAGTGTGGGTTGCAAAGCAACGAATTTTATGCACTTTGAATCAGAGTTTGAAAGATGTCCTGAACTATGGACTGTTCCAGCCTGCAAGCAATGGTAGAGATGGGAAGTTTTTGGATGAGGAGCGACTTCTTAGGGAATACCCACAACCGGTGAATAAAGGAGTTCCTTCCCTTGAGGTATTTTGAGATCTAATATCTGACATGTTTGCATTCTGGTACAAACGATTCAATAAGCTGTGTTTGAGTCTTCTGCATGCACTTGCATTGCATTTAGGAAACAGTGATCAGCAAGTGTGAACTTGAACCCTCACTCACGGAACTGCTGGCGTTCACTTGCTTGGTGGGGCTGTTCCATGTGTTATTCCCTAAGAGGCTGCAAAGAATCAGTCCCTCTGGGAGAACTGATTTTGGTGTTTTCCTGTGCTGAGAACGTGGGAGATGTATCTTGTTCTGTGATTTAATAAAGAATTGTTAGGTTCTAGATTAAGCTTTTGGCTCTCTGATTAGGCTTGCAATAGGAGGGCAGCAGTTATGGAATAATCAGCCTTTGCTTTCTCCCAAAGAGAGGGTTTTCTGTCTCAGTGAAGCCTTTATTTTTCTTATTTCCCCATCTAGTTGCCTCTCTGCCCTCCTTCAGAGTGCACAGATTTCCTCTGTTTGTCTCCTGGGAAAGCTAAGGGAAGAGAGGGGGAGTGTGTGAGAGGCAGTCACACATAGACACTGGAATTCCTCCCCCTCTTTGTTGCTCTCTGCAGCTGGGAGATAAACTGGGCAGAACTATTATGGCATTGGGTGAACATGGAGCAGAGCCAGATCACACCGAAACAGTATAGGAAGAAACTGGGGCATGAAACTAGTATTTAATTAATTTTGGTATTGCTTGTATGGTGGTACATCAACCACTAATGACCTGCAGCTGGTAGACGTACACAACTATAACACAAATCCAAGAAAAAAGAACAGGGATCGGAGAACATTTCAAGTCCTTGCTTTTCTAGCAGTTAATTTCAGAGATTTAATCACTGGTGTCCATATTATAGCCATAAGTAAATTAAATAACAGCTTAATTTTTGTTCTGTTGTGTTGTTTTGTGAGTGTTTACTTCTCACTGCAGCTGAAGGATTGCAGTTCAGGGGTTAAAAGTGGTCTTATGAAAAGCTGGTATTAAAACCTCATTCAATGCAGTCTCCTTGGGCAACAGACATCCTGCATTCTCTGAATTCTGCATAGCTTGATTAGATTATAGTAAATTATAACTATGTAAATCCTGTAAATGCCTTAGATCTCACTACTCTGACCATGGGGTAAACTGTTCGGGTCAAAATGTGAGTGAGTTTTGGCCAAAAAATAGAAAAATAGAGGCAATCCTGTGAATCCCATTCACAGGACTAATCCTGTTAAACATCAGAAATATTCCCGTATGTAAGTTCTGCCTATGTTGATTAAAGGGTTTTTCAGGAATCCCTTTTCTTTTGTTCATTTTGAATTTCAAGCTGATATATTGAAATATGGATTTTTTAACTTAACATGCGTTCAAGGTTCTTCTTTTTGCCTGAGACTATAAATGAAAATGCACAAATACCCTTAGGGAAAAGCTCTTTTCACTCTAATTCTTGCTTATTTATGTAGATTCTAGAGGTCCATCTCATTTCCCATACACCTCCACTGATTCCACTATATTTATCCATTTTATGAATTACATGAACTGTAAAACTATGATGCCATATGTTAAGTAGAGCGCCGATTATTAGTGAATGTTTGAAGTTAAATACCAAGACTTTGTTTAATTTTGCTTAAATCTCTGCCATCATGGATGATGCTTTCTGGTGAGGTTAAAAAGTTATGTTACAGGTTTCTAAGCAAAATAAGGAGTTTAAAATGTATTCTTTTTCTCCTCCCTCAGTTTCGATACAAGAAGAGAGTGTACAGACAGTTCAGTCTTGATGAAAAGCAACTGGCCAAGCTTCATACGAAGGTATTGCCCAGCTTACTGGAGAGGGCAGCAGTTGCCTACTTAGCAAAGCAATGTGTGTGAGGAACTGGAAATAGCTGAAAAACAGACAGTATGGGCTGCCAGCACCAACAGGGAAGTGTGAATTGTGATCTGGGAATTTCTCTCATAGAAGAATTCCCATCCTTGACTCTTCCATATATATCCTAGTAATTTTAAAGGAACCTTACTTCATAAATACAACGTGCTTTCAGCATGCTGCAAAAATCCCATCTTTTAGACTAATTTTCAGGTCATAATAATAATGATTATTATTATTTCTTACTTAATAATATAATAATAATGATTATTATCACCATTCACCATCATAATTTTTTACAGAATGAGTTTTTCATTATTTTTGTCCTTAAAATTGTAATAACAAGAATCTTATTATGTTTAACTTTTAAGCATTATAAACCGTAGGGTTTGTGCTCTCAGTATAAGGTCAGGCTCTCCAGGAAGGTGAATTAGCTACTCTTCAGTGATGTCATTGACATCAATTGACAGAATGTTTCTCTTTTAGTCAAAATATTCTTTTTAAAACTAGAGGATGATTCCTTTGTCACTCTTTGTTTCAGGCTAATTTGAGAAAATTTCTGGATCATGTCCACCATCTCTCAGTGGAAAAAATCACAAAGATGTTGGACCGAGGACTGGACCCAAACTATCATGACCTAGAAACTGGAGGTCAGAACAGTAGAACTAGCAACATAAAGTAATACCATGGGTTTGTTCAACCTAAATTGATTAACAGGCTTAATCTCATACATTATTGCTGTTGCCTTCATAACTCTAGGATAATGGAATCTGTATGGTTTTGCTGTCCAAAGGAGAAAATGGATAATTTATGATTTTCTTTGAGCAACTCTTTTAAATTAACGTTTTAAAGCAAATTTTCTTTATTTTATAAATTTGCTCATCTTTTTTTGAAGTACATGCTGTTCTCTTCTTTAGAAACACCCCTAACTTTGGCAGCTCAACTTGACAATACAGTGGAAGTGATAAAAGCTTTGAAAAATGGAGGAGCACACTTAGACTTCAGAGCTAAAGATGGAATGACAGCTCTGCACAAAGCAGCCAGAGCCAAGAACCAAGTAACCCTCAAGGTAACTGCTATCAGTAGCAAATTATACATTATTTTATGGAAAAAAAAATATCTAAAGGAGAATGTTTTTAATTAATTACTGTATTGTCCTCAATGGATCTTTCAATATATGCTTGTTCTGGTGCTTTCTTAGGGCTTTCAAATCTCAGGATTTGCTTTCAGTAAAGGACCTTTTCATTTCTGATTTTTTTTGGTAGGAAGAAAAAGTGGTAAAATTTCACCTTATTCATTGATACATTGGGAAAGATCTGTCTGAGGAAATAGGAGTAGTGTTATTGTTGCTTATCTCTTTGAAAGTGAATGCCAGTGGCATGGATTACAAATTGTATCTCACACTGTCTCTTTTGTTTTCTTTTTTGTTTTTGAATAGGTATTCTTAAATCTCCTTGATAGTCTGGCTAGAATTGTACGTTTATGGCTTTTGCTTATTTCCTTTTGACAGATACTCAAATTACATGACATTTTTGATAAAGCATCTTGTAACTGAAGAGGTGACTGTGTTGCAGAGGCAATATGGCATTTTCAGAACTGAGATTTCTGAACTTTATGAGAGGATGGAAATTGAACATTGCCACTCGTCCTTTCTTTGCCATCCCTGAAGGTTCCTTTAGATCCTAATTCTTCCAAGGCCATATCTTGCTTAAGTTAGTCTGTGCCCCATTCTATCAGCTTATAATAAGTGAGCAAAAAATATACATTATGGCAAGTATCAACCTGATAAATACTTTTTCAGGTAAATACCCCTTTATGGTTAGAAGTCCCTCAGAAATATATTTTTCACAGTTTGTGATTGCTTTCAGACTCTTTTAGAGCTTGGAGCATCTCCTAACTACAAAGACAGCTGTGGCCTGACACCCCTGTACCACACTGCTGTCGTGGGAGGGGATCCCTACTGCTGCGAACTGTTACTTCACGAACACGCTACGGTTGGTTGCAAAGATGAAAATGGATGGCAAGAAATTCATCAGGTAAGAGAGATTAACTTCTGTTTGGAGTTGAAGATACGTGAGGGAATACATCACGTATGTTCCATGGTTAAAGCACCCTTTCGAAGGCTGTTTGGGTATCGTTGAGGTTGGAAAAGACCTCTAAGATCACCCAGTCCAACTGTCAGCCCAACCCCACCGTGTCTATTAAACCACGTCTCAAAGTGCCATGTCTACATGCTTTTTGAAGCCCTCCAGGGAAGGAGACTCCACCACTTCCCTGGGCAGCTTCTTCCAGTGCTTCACCACTCTTTCAGTGAAGAAATTTTTTCAAGTATCCAATGTAAACCTCCCCTGGCGCAACCTGAGGCCATTTCCTCTCATCCTATGACTTTGTTTAGTCCATGCACGTACAAGTATGGAATTTCTTCCTTTTGCTATTTGCTGATTAATTTGCATCCTGCTGTGGTGGATTAGGAATGGAAGCTGTTCCAGTGGAGTTCTGTAACTGAAACCCTATAGTTACTGTGGATTTTGCTGCAGAAATTGCACTAATCATAATTATGTAATGGACTCTTAGAAGTTTAGCATCCTGTTAGTGGCACTTCAGTTAAAAAGTATAACTCTGTCTTTTTGTTAGATGCCAGTTTTAGTATCCTTGGTAGTGCTTCTTGTGTGTTTGTCAAAGGAATTCCCTGGTAAACTTTACAGAAAGATTGGAGTTCAGGATCCCACTGAAGGATGTTAAACTCTTAGAGACTCACAGTTCAAATCAGTTTTCATTCCCTGTGTATGTGGAAATTGGGATTTTAATGATTTTTCCTTTGCTGTTTGTACATGGGTTTTCCTTTCCTCTCTTGCATTGTTAGGGGCTGGATAAAGGTGGTAGTGTGCTCCATTATAAACAAGATTTATAAAAAGTAATCTTTTGAGGTTCATGGAGCTGATGATGCCTTGAGCCAGTTATGGTGCCAGAATTCATCATGTGCTGGCCCATCTTGGTCAGCTTCACCATAGCTATTTTTCCTCATCAAGTACCTAAACTCTGTCTCTTAAAAAAGCCAATGATATTTGGTAAGGTATTTTCTGAAAGAAACTTTTCTTTGAACTCTTATCTTGTCTTCTGCAAAAACATGTGAGTATTCTTCAACAGTTTCGTAAGAATGCTGTATTAATTCCTCTTTTCATAGCAATAAACACAGTAATTTGCAAAGTTGAAAGATTCTAGCAGTCCTAATGCCATTATGGCTATTTTATGCCTTTTCTCTGCTTGGATAAGTTTGAGTAATTATCAAAAGTGGAGCTGAGGTAGTATGAACAGATAAATAAAATGGGAATGATCAACCTTCCAGGCCTGCTGAGGTTATCTAGGCTCACTTTCTTTTCTGTGCACTGATCTTTTTAGTGCACAGCTTCTTTTCTTCTTTACTTTGAAAGAAATGGGAGGTAGCTTTGGCACTCAGGTTTGGGCAGGGATCTGAGTTTTTTCACCGTGTAAGTGTGTTCAGGTTGAGGTTGTTTGGATCCATCTCTATTAGGAAAGAAAAAGAACTGATTCACTACCTTCGTTTCTGAGGATGTGGAGGAAATGGATTGTCTAGATCAAAGTATTACCCCATCTGTACTGCCTGAAAATATGGAGAAAATTCCTTGTTTTGAAAGCCAGCCTTTTGCACATATGGTTATTATTTCATGTAATGAAACAGATCTTTCCAAACCCATTGTATTGATTGTATTCCTAAATAAATCAATGTTTACATCTGGATTATGGGCAATCTGTTTTCAGTAATCAATAATAGAGGCATTTCTCAGTGAATTAAGATGGTAATATGATGCAGTCCCATATGTTGCTGTCTGTGTTAAGAAGGCAAAGTTATCTTGCACAGCAAGGAAATAATTGGTAGCAGGTATATTTTTCATTTTACAAACACAAACTTTAACTATAGAAGTGTCACGGTTTAGCCCTGGCCCAGCCCAATTTGGCAGCTAAAACCGAGCAGTTGGGCTCCCAATTCCTTTCCCCACAACCTCAGGGAAAGTGGAAAGGGAAAGGAGAGCAAAACCACTTGTGGGTTGAAAACTAAAACTCAAACAGCTTTAATGAAAAAATAATTATAATGAAGAAAATAATATTAATAAGAAAATAATAAAATATATACAAATATAAGAAATTTCATCCCCAGCTGTTAATGACTGTACATCACCACAAATGCTGCAGATTAAACACAGGGAAAAGGGCAGTGGCAGGAGGGAGCTGGATTCAGGAACACATATATCCAGGATAAGGGACAGAAAGACAGATGAGGTGCTCGCTGGATCTCAGATATCAAAGAAGAGAGTGATACACTTGTTATCCCTCAGTTTTATACCACGTATGACATATATGAGATGGGATCCTCTGTTGGTCAGTTGGGGTCACCTGTCCTGTCTGCCCCTCCCAGCAGGTGTGACCCTTTTTGACCTCTTTGATGTATGGCTCCACCAGCTCGAAGATGACCTTGGTTGCTGTTGGAACCAGTATAAGCAATGGCCTTGTCTTAAGTGGCTTTAGGAGACTAAACAGAATTGGTAATTTATAGCAGATTGTGTATTTGATCTGATCTCCCACACAGCAGAAACACATTTACTTTCTCCCTTTGCTTGTTGTTGGATGCTTGCTTTGTGTTGCCTAGTGCATCATGTCTTTGTTATTTTGACAAATAGCTTGTAAATGAATAAACTATTTAATAACGCTGTTTTTCCGTTTCTGTGTCTTGAAAGTGGAAAATGAAGGAAGAAAAGATGAAATGTTAAGGTATTAGACTGGGATTTAGGATGTGTCACACATCTAATTTGTGCATTGAGCAGTGCACTTAATTTTGCATGATGTGTAGGTTTGTAACTCCCACTGAAGTCAGTAGTAATAAGGTACCTGAGACAGAGTGAATGGCTTTGCATACCTGTATCTCTCACCTCAATTTCATATTGTTGTATAGGAATAATAGTGATCTGAGATGATAGGAAGTTAAAAACATTACAAATTAGGAGGTGCTCAGCTGATGTGCTATAGAGAAGATGGTAGTCAGGAAAATTATACTGATGGATAGAAATACTGTGATTGTTCTCAAACTTCTTTTCTAATCAGGAAAATTTCTAATTTCAAGGGGTCTGGTTCATAGATGATTATTCCTAGTATTCAGGATCTAACATTTTATTTATGTGACTGATAAAGTAACTCTTCCATCTTGTGGATCAGTGCCCTGTGTATACCGTGCATCTACTTGACATCACAGAATCAAGAAGATTATTAATTGAATTTTGGCCAGATTTCCCAGACTGTTTTCACACCTTAAAAGCAAGCTTCAGCAATCTAATCACCTTCAGTGCCATCTAGTGGGCAATTTCACGAAGTTTAGTAGGGCAGAAGAAACTTGTCACTTTTGACAGTTTCACGAATATTAGTGGATAAACAGTGTCAAATGTTGTATTTTTCGATGCCTTAAACTGTCATTCCTCAAATAAGCAGATGGTTAAACTTGTGCACCGACTTTCTGTGCCTGAAATTGGTGTTTACAGATAGGTATGTACATAGAATCATAGAATGGTTTGGGTTGGAAGGGACCTTAAAGCCCATCCAGTTCCAACTGCCCTTGCCATGTGCAAGGACACCTCCCACTGGATCAGATTGCTTAAGGCCCCATCCAACCAGGCCTTAAACACCTCCAGGGATGGGGCAGCCACCACTTCTCTGGGCAAGGTGTGCCAGTGTCACCACCCTCCTTGTGAAGAATTTCTTCCTAATGCCTAATCTAAATCTTCTCCCTTCCAATTTAAAGCCATTCCCTCTCATCCTTTCACTACAAGCCCTCGTGAAAAGTCCCTCCCCAGCTTTCTTGTAGACTTTCTTCAGATACTGGAGGTTAGTCCTGCCATTCAGTCCAGGGATGCTTCTAAAAATTAGACCCTAAGTAAAATAGCATCTTTGTTGCTAAAAGTCTTTACCTGGATTATATAGTAACCAAAATATGAATGCATCTCTCTACAGGCTTGCCGAAATGGGCACGTCCAGCATCTCGAGCACCTCCTCTTCTACGGCGCCGACATGTGTGCGCAGAATGCCTCGGGAAACACAGCGCTGCACATCTGTGCCTTGTACAACCAGGTGAGCTGCCACGTACCTGCCCTGCCGACCCTGCAGTGCCACAGCATCCCTCTTCAGTGACCTAAAGGTCCCGGTGGGAGCTGGGCAGTGCCTGGGGTCCCTTCTGCGCGGTTAAGTGGGGAGGGATGTCCTGCTTCAGGAGAAGATGGTTGGGGGAATCCAGTCCTGGAGACTGGAAACCAGAGATGTAGGAGAATGAGAGGTTGCCAGGGAAAAAAAAAACATGATCGAGGTATAAATTCTAAATTTTCATGTCCATCCACAGAAACAGAGGCTTCTTAAGTTTTATGTTGAAGAATTTTCCTGGTTTGGTAGCTTCTCCTGAGATGCAGTTTCTCCGCTTTTAATAAATGTGTTCTGGGATAAATTTCCCATTATTATTGATCTATAGAGGCAAGTTACACTGAAGAAAAATACAGCTCATTATTTTTCACGTTTTATTTAATATACAATAAAGTGTTACAAGCTTTAAACAGTGATTTCACAAACTAGAAGGAACATGTTTAAAAACTATACTATTTGTATTTTATTCAGTGATTACAAATAGGGCTGCTCATTGAGGATAGCAAAAGCTTAAATACTAATTAAAAACTAAAAAACCGCCATGTTCTATGAGGATTTTTTTGTATCATATCTAAAAAATTGCTTCCTGTTCAGAATTTATTGCTGTTTTTCTAGTATTAAAATTAAATAAGAAATGCTTAAAAAATGCTGTGGAAATGTATCTGTAGATTACTCAGAAGGTAGAGGATTCTCTGCCCTTTATGACTTGTGTAGTCATTTATAAGTAATAGAGCCATTTTATTTGATAGCATTTTGTACTCTCTTTGTGTGGATGGGGTGGGGAGGGAATGAGTTTTACAATTTTGTTAAAACACAATGCTTATGATGTTACATTGAATTAGGAAAACACAAGTCATGAGATGTGACTGCAAGTAGTGAAACATCTGTTAAAGCATCTGCTTCTTAAATTACCATCTTATTTTTTTTCAAAAGTCTTGTCAAGACAGATTCCTTGATTAGGGGTCTAAAATACTCTCAGCTTCTTAAAAGATAGAATTTTGGGGATAATTTGATTTTTACAAGACTGTGGACTTGTGTCATAATTCATATCAATTCAGAAAGAGTCTGACCTTACAGATCTCCCCTGTTAATGCTCATTGTTTGAAGTGTTCTGCATATCAGTGGGAAAAGTACATCCGTGGGCTGCTTTTTGCTTACTGCCTACCAAGCATCTCCAACAGGCTGTCTCATACCTACATCAACGAGTTAGCAATGGTTTCTTTTCTCTGCTTGGATGGCCTTCTTGACTGTAGGCTTACAAAGTTTTTCCAAATTGGAATTCCTTGAAAATTTTGTGAAGAAATGAACTTCACCTTCATCTCATCAAAAATTTTGCATCAAGAGCTTAGTATGTATAAGGACAGCTTAATATGTAAGCACTTCTGTTGAAAACAAATATTTTAAAATAATCACTTTAA
The DNA here is from genome assembly GCA_033556795.1 of Tapera naevia. Lineage (NCBI taxonomy): Eukaryota > Metazoa > Chordata > Aves > Cuculiformes > Neomorphidae > Tapera > Tapera naevia. The sequence continues at coordinate 1,220,346 of JAUMJJ010000160.1, read as the reverse complement.
TCTCCTGTACTTCACTTTTCCTCAATTTTGAAGCCCGGACCATAATTACAGAGTCATAGAATGGTTTGGGCGGAAGGGACATTAAAGCCCATCGAATTCCAGCCCCCCTGCCCTTGGCAGGGACACCTTCCAGTGGGTCAGGTTGCTCAAAGCCTCATCTGACCTGGTCTTGAACACCTCCAGGGATGGGGCATAATGCATATATAAACTTAATAAACTCATCTCCATTTTTTAGTAACCATTTTATTGCAGTGCTTTCTTGACTATAATTCTTTACATGATTATTCACTTTTAGCAAAAGTTATGTAGTATGATACTGAATTTAGGAGAATCCTGTAGAATGACAATAGTTTTTAATGTAGAGCTATGTTTACCTCCTGACCTCAGTGGGAAAAATTATTCAGTAGAAAACAGATACTCATTGAAATTGCATCTAATTTTCATATTCATTAAGCTTGGCATTGTGAATGGAAGTTTAACTTCTTGTGACTATGTGTCATACTTCTGTTTTCCTTACTCAGGTGTATGTGAAAAAAAAAAAAGTTTTCTCAGGGTGCTGTGAACCATAACCTTTGCTGATTTTTTTCAGTGTCCCTTTTTTAGAAAGTTGTTATTAGTTAATATCAAAGGCCTTTTCTGGATGGAGAGGATGGGAAGGACAGCACTATCTTTTTTACCTCTTGATTCCTGTAGATGGAGTCATTATCCATTTGATTTTCCCTTCCAGTCCTCCCTGGAGAATTTGCTTGGGATGCTTTCTGAAGTTGGTAGTTCTGTTTTGCTGAGTTAAATGCTGATATGAATAAATTATTGCTTTTTTTAAAGTTATTTCATGGCCATCCAGTAACTCAGTGAAATCTTATGCCTCTGTATTTTGCAAATACAAACACTGGGATAAAGCATGCCTTCTTTCACCAGTGGTTTGGACTCTATATGAAAACAGTCATAGTATGAAATCAGGTAATTAGTTCTCAGATAACAAATTGAATCTAATCTGCTGACAAGCCCACACTTCTCTGTGAGATTCTTTATAATTATATGAAGTCTAAAAAGCTACTGCATATTCAGTTTATGTGTAATATAATGAATGAGCAACACTAAGCTCTCAATATCAGAAATTATGAGCTTGTCAGAGCTAAAATATATGCAAACAGGAGTTATGGCATTTGTAGGCAGCTCCTTAATGATAGGGAGTTCTAAAATGTGGAATTTCCCTTATTCCTCTTAGCACTGGAAGGATGAGGAAGAGACAAAATGAGAGAGGATGAAACCAAGAATGCTTCTGTTTGTTCTAAATGAGTAAACAAACGATGTAGTACTTCATCCAAAACAAGACTTTTTTTAAAATTCTCATGTTGAACAACTCTGACCACTTTTGTCGAAAGTTTTCTTAACAAGGCTATTTAATAAATAAATCAGTTTTCACATTTTTCAGCTGCGGAAGGCTTTGTTAAATCTGTGAATAATGTACAGAGTTTTTAAATTTGCAATTATTTTGATTTTGTAGTGTTGAATTATTTATTCTGACCACTAAATGAATAATCATCCAGTAAACACAATATATTTCTTAATGTGATCATTTATATCTCAAGTTCTTGATCAAAAATGGATATTTTAACAGTAACAGGTTCTGCTAACATCCTGGTATGTTTACTAAGCAGTACCTGGTGGAACAGTGGAATAGTTGCTATTATGGACATATAATTTAGTGTGCAAGTGTAGAATCATTTAGTAGTCAGTTAAAAAGGAATTCTTGGAAATGTAAACCTGAAAAGAGCCTTTTAATTTTTTTTTTTTAACCTGGAGATCTTCATCTAAATGGCAGCTGATTTACTTCCCTTGGATGTGTGCTAATAAAGAAAAATGAGAAAAAACATTTTGACATTTTACACATGGGCTTGTTTAAAGATGCAGAGAACACATCAGGCCTGCACGTTTCAGTGCAAGTGAGACTATTTCAATTAATTATGTATCATTAAAAAATTACTGTCTGTGAGATGATTGTTAATATATGATCTTGAGATATGATTCGTTCTGTTGTTTCAGTCTGCAGAATAGGAAGTGTTCTTAAAGGGGGTCTACAGGAAAGCTGAGGAGGGGTCTTTATCAGGGAGTGCAGGGATAGGATCAGGGGAAATGGTTTTTAAGCTGAAGGAGAGGAGATTTAGGTGAGATTTTAGGAAGAAATTCTTTTGGTGAGGTTGGTGAGGCACTGGTACAGGTTGCCCAAAGGAGTCATGGATGCCTAATCCCTGGAGGTGTTCAAGGCCAGGTTGGATGGGACTTTGAGCCCCCTGGACCAGTGGGAGGTGTCCCTGCCCATGGCAGGGGGTTGGAACTGGATGGGCTTTGAGGTCCCTTCCAACCCAAACCATTGTGTGTTTCTATGAAGCATGGAAACAAAAGGATATCTTTTTGGAGTATTGAATCTTGGTGAAAGGGTAAGATAGCCCCCTCCCCAGATATATTTAGGGCAACCCCGCGGTGGAGGAGACTTAATGGAATCAAGAATCCTGTGTGATAAGTTAGAAAACACAATGATGAAAATTACTTTCAATCATAATTTCTGCACATTCACTTATGACTCAGAATCTAGTAAATAAGCTTCATTTCTGTCACAAAAATAGCTAAATTATGTGATTGTTTTCTCTGGCTGTGAATTTACCATTAAAATTGAAAGATGGTGCTTTGAAATACTTCATTAGGTAAAACTCCATAACAGAACATGACAAGAAATCTGGAAAACATATCAAAATTAATAGCAATATTTATGGTGGGGAAACATAAAAACATTTTGAAATGCGAGCTGGTTTGTGTGAGGTCCTAAGATGAACACTGAAGATTACTAGTAGGAAACAGTCTATATATGGATCATCCAAAAGTCTAGTATTCTGAGAACGGTGCCAGAACTGCAGAGGATTTCTAGCAGATTATGCTCAGTCGTATTTTACAGCAATGTAGAGTAGCAACTTAATCAATACACTGTATCAGTCCAACAAAATTGTTTTTAGGGGATTTCGTTTGCAGATTTCCTCAGTTCAGAGGGTCTGAAGCCATACTTTTCTCTTGTTAGAAGGACTGAATTAGGTTTGTGCTGTAAATGTCTGTATTTTTTAGGGAAGAAGACAGGAGGTAGGATTGGTCAGTGCTATGTGTGTAGCCAGACCAAATAATTTCAGGTCTATTAAAAAAACATAAAAATCAAATATTTAAAATTAACGATAAATTGAAAAAAGCAACTTAAGTGTATGCAAGTGGTAAAACTACTATGTTTGATTTTTAGCAGTAGGGGAGGATCCTGTGAGGGTGGTGAGGCACTGGCACAGGTTGCCCAGAGAGCCTGTGGATGCTCAAGACCTGGAGGTGTTTAAGGCCAGGCTGGACAGGTTGGACAGGTCTTTGAGCAACCTGATCCAGTGGAAGCTGTCCCTGCCCATGACCAGGGGGTTAGATCTGGATGGGCTTCAAGATCCTTGCAGCCTATGATTCTATGATATCATTCATCCCAGGTACTGTTTACTGTACTCTGAACCGTACTGTTTTTCCCAAAAAATAGGCAAACCCATATGAAAGTCAAATTTAATTTGGAATGAACACATTTTCTGCAAAATCTGATTTGTGAATTTTGGAATTTCCTTAGTACAATTACTTTCAAATTTAATTTGTTTACCTCTTGCATTCCTACATGTGTTTTTGCACTTGCATATTGTTTCTACTCCAACACACTGCAAACACCTAAAGCCTTGTCATACTGAAAGTACTATTTTAGTAATTTAATTCCTCAGATTATTCATTTATTTTACTTATTATCTAAGAAAAAATTTACCAGACAGCAGCACATCTCATAGCCACAATGTCTCTTTAGAAACTCGAGACCCTTCTTAACAGGTTTACTCTTCTAACTTTTTCAGGAGAGCTGTGCGAGAGTGTTGCTGTTCCGAGGAGCCAACAAGGAGATTAAGAATTACAACAGCCAATCTCCATTTCAGGTAAACAGGAAATTTCCCTTTACCTTAATGACCCCCAAATATTTGGAAGACAATCTCATGTGAACTTCGTTTTGTGGAGAAGTTAACACTGCACAAGGCTGAAAACATCTGTAGAGTAAGAGAACCATTATTTTGAGAACTGTGGCTTTTGTGTAAAGTAATCAGTGAAGATGTCCTGGAATAATTAGGATTGAGAGGAAAAACACACTCCCTCTTAGTTGGTTTGGTGTCACTGGCAATAAGTTTGAGAATTATATGAGCTACTGATCACAAAACATAAAATCATTGGTGTCCTGTGATTGGATGTGCCTTGGTTTGTGATTATCTCTAGTCCCATGTAAGAGACATCCACGAGTCCATATAAGAGAGCTCCAAGGACAGCTAAGCTAAGCTTTTCTTAGCCCCTGTTGGCTTAGACAAAAAGAAGCTCTTCCTTCCTTGGATGTGAGGCCAAAGAGGGATGGGCTTGGTTTAATGCACTGTCAGTGGTAAAAGTTAATGCTGTCATTCTGTGCTTCCACAAGGAAATGAAGTCTTTATTTGGATTAGTCAAAATTTACTAAATGCTTTTTACCATTTTCTTATAATAAAGTATTTTCAGAAGGCTTAATTAAAAATCCAAATGGAAGAAAATTGTTTGTCCAAAGGGTTGTCAGGAATGCCTGGCAACCTTAAGCTCTTATTTCTGGAGCAGTCTTAATTAGCCTGAATTTCAGAGAAACATTCAAAATGAAAACTGACATGTGAGGAATAGGGATGAAAGCTGTAATCTTTTAAGAAGACAGAATAGAAAGCATTTTTTTCAAGTTAGAGAAAGTAGTGCTTCTGAAAGAATGGTGGTGTGGTACCATTAAAAGGAACTGTGCTGTTGTGAAACCTGAGGGGGGCTATTTCCCAAAACCATGTAGTCTTTCAACCAAAAGAAATCCTGATTTACCTTTGCTTGTTGTATCTTTCCTATTACATCCTTGACCCACTTTGAATAATGCTGGCATATAATTCAAGGAGGACTGACTTTTCTCTAATGCTTTGAAATAGTTGGGATATTAACTACGTCTGTGTGAGTCTCTGTGTTGGTTTCTCGAAGTTTACAGATAGATAACTCCTGAGTTTCAGGCTTTTAGAAACATAAAAAACAACTCAGCCGAATGGTTCTATATCAGTTTAATTATCTCCACATTTTGAAGGTTTTCTGGGCATAAGTTTTGTATCTCAAGAGCTTAAGAGATCTGCTTGCAAGTCCCAGACAGATCATTGTTTACTTTTGGGACGATTTTCCCAAAATTGAGGGAACAGTGCATTAATAATTTATTTGTAGGCACCATTTTCGGACTGCTAAGAGTTTGCTACCTAAACATATACTAAGCACAAATTCACTGAGCACTGGATAACTCCTATCACTGCACCTTAGAATTATGAAGATGTTAAAAACTGGATTAAGAGAAAATCCTAATTATTGGATTTCCAGAGTCATCTCTTGAATTTGAGAGATTAGATTATTTTATTACTTTATGTCTTTAAGATTAATTTTTCTTTTTGGTTTAGGATTTTATATGGGGAGGGTAAATGATGAGTAGAATAGTTGCCATTTGTCTTTCTCATTGTGCTGACTGCTGCAACTTTCTTATTTTTCCTCTTAGAAGAGAAAACACAGGGGGAAAAAAAGGCAGAAAGAAAATCTTTGTAAAAGTGGTGCTGATGGTTGTAGGGCTTCAGGAAGTGAAGGATGAGTAGCCAATACTAAATAAAATCAAGTCAGCACAAGAGACAGAAAAAATAATTGTAAGAGAAGGGTATAGCTGTGGAAATGCACTTACTGAGCAGTGAACTGATCCTGTTCCTATGGAATAAAATCCAATTTGTTATCATTCATTTTAAGTTACACTTCTGATGCTTGGGCTTTTGATTGGCCACGCTTCCCCTAGCACAGACGGGCCTGACAGTTAGGTTGACCTTGTTTTATCCTTTCTAGGTCCACATACTTTAAAAAAAAGGGAATTAATTTCCATCTTTTTACTCTATAGGTCTTACATTTAGGTATAGAAAGTTTATGAAAACTTATGAAATTTACTGGGTCATAATGGAAGGAAAACTAGTCTGGGCTTCGCTCTGCGTCACTTAATTCAGGTATCCCACACTGTGTAGACCTCTCTGCCTGGGGTCTGGATGTCCAGTGGTCCTTTTTTCCTTTTCAGTCTCTAGGAGAGTTAGCGTTGGGATTGTCACGTGTTGAGGCCATGTAAAATCTTGTCTATGTTTCCCAATTAAGCACCTCAACTTTTATGAGCTACCTTTGAAGAAATGTGTTTCATCCTGTCTGATTACTGGGGCCCATTAATTAAGTAATCAGTGGTAAGTAGAGTTGATGCAGTCATAGCTGAAAGTCTGTCTGGTCTGTGACTGTCAGCCTTAGAATCATAGAATTGTGTAGGTTAGAAAAGACCTTTAGGATTTATCAAGTCCAACTGTAAACCTGACAGTGCCAAGGCCACCACTAAGCCATGTCCCTAAGCACCTCATCTACCTATCTTTTAAATACCTCCAGGAATGGTGACTCAACCCCTTCCCTGGGCAGCCTTTGCCAAGGCTTTACAACCCTTTCAGTGGAGAATTTTTTCTTAATATTGGATTTAGATTCCTAATATTGAATCTAACCTTCCCTGTTGCAACTTGAGGCCATTTCCTCTTGTCCTATCACTCGTTGCTGCAGAGAGCAATATCTCCCCTCAGCCTCCTCTTCTCCAGGCTAAATAACTCCAGTTACCTCAGCTGTTCCTCAAAACCCTTGTGCTTTACACCCTTCACCAGCTTCGTTGCCCTTGTTTGGACGTGTTCCAACCCCTCAATGTCTTTCTCGTAGTGAGGGGCCCAAAGCTGAACACGGGATTCAAGGTGTGGCCTCACCATCCTCGGGTACAGGTGCACAATCCCTTCCCAGCTCCTGCTGGCCACACCATTTCTGATACAAGCCAGGATGCGGCTGACCTTCTTGGCCACCTGGGCACTCTGCTGGCTCATGTTCAGCTGCTGTCAATGAACACCCCCCAGGTCCTTTTCTGCCAGGCAGCTTTCCAACCACTCTTCCCTCAGCCTATAGCGTCGCATGGGGTTGTTGTGGCCCAAGTGCAGGAGGTGACACTGACCCTTGTTGAACCCCATACAGTTGGCCTCAGCCCATTGATCCATCCTGCCCAGATCCCTCTGCAGAGCCTTCCTTCTCCCAAGCAGATGAACAGTCCCACCCAGCACGGTGGCATCTGCAAACTTACAGAGCGTGCACTCAGTCCCCTCACCCAGATCACTGATAAAGACATTAAATAGAACCAGTTCCAACACTTAATAGATTGTGCTGCTGATAGGACTCACTTTGCAGTAACGTGTTACGGGTCAGCAGGCATTTCTGTATGTTTTTTGTGGGGGGTCCCCCACTAATAAGTATTAACAGTGGTATGGATGTGAGGTGAATCTCCTCCCTCTGTCCTCCACATGTATGAGTTTTGCAGTTCTTGCAAAACCGCCTTTGGTCTATGTGTGAGAATTTTTTCTTTACTGTGCATTTTGGTTAAAGGCTGACTAGGAATTAAGAGTTAAGATGAAACCTGTATCACATCATTACACTATATTTTCATTTCTGTTTATTAATCACTTCTCCATCCTGTCTTGGCTGGGTAATCTAGGTAGTTTACACACTAATTATTTTGTGATAACAGATGGAAAAAACCCATCGACATTACAGAGCTGGAAGTTCTAGCTGAAAATACACTGTTATATACATTGTGTATAGCCATTTATCATTTGAATTGACTCTAATTGGAGGGGGTTTGTGCTTTCATTTGTAACACTGAACTTGGATGTACCCTCAACTATGCCTGCTGTAAGTACTACTAATGCCTCCACAACCGTTCATACTTTATGATAGAGATTGCTGAAATGTGATGTTTGCCACCAACATACAGTACATTGATTACAGCTCTTGTGTACTGGCTTACGATATGCTGAACTGTAATCTCTGTTCTGGCTATAGGTTAGGTTTCCAGTGGTTTTTAGGTTTTTTTTTTTTGTTATGTTACACTTTCTATTTAATTAGTAAAACTTCCCAAAATATCCGTTCAGAGAAGTCGTGATATCCTGTCACTGTCCGTAGCTACTTAGTTTTCAACAAATTTTAGGTACTCCTAGATTAATATAAATAATTTCTTACCTGACAGGCAAACATTAATACAGTTACTCAGAAATCTCAGTTTTGCAATATTTACAAACTATTGAAATTCTGTTGTGTAAATTAAAATGAACATGCACCTTGTTTATCGTGTTCTTTTTTTCTTTTAGTGATCAGAAGCTCTATATGAATAATTCATATGTTTTCATATTGGCTATAAAGGTCTTTCAAGCTTAGAGCTGATAGAGATAATAATTAAGTGTCAGTCTTCAAATATACAGAAGAACTGTTCTGAGGTGTTTTTAGTGGCACCTTTTCATGGCAGAGTTGTGTCTGAGGATGATTTCTCTCTCACATGTGCCATTGCTGTCCCAAATCAGCCTGGGGTATTAATGTACTTATATTAGATGGCAGAGGAACAGCAATCTTCCAGGTCCACTGCAGGAAGAACTGTTCCTTTCAATGTGTTGGCTGTACATCCATTTTCAATTGCTCATATTTTTTTGCCAGATCTGAATAATTTGATATGAAATTTTCCATGCCTAGTATCTCAGGCAGCATTGTTCAGAAAAACAAAATGATTCAGCTGTTTTGGAGTATGGGTGAGGGAAAACATGTGTTGTTTTGCTCATACTGAAAAACTCTGTTGACCTACCTCTCCTTGTCCCATCTCCCCTGTTGTGTTATGTTGATTTGTTTTGTTTTCTTTAATTGCCCTGCATGCTGTTGGGGATCTCCGTATTAATAATGTGGCAGTGTAAACCAGTTTGCAGTCTGACTTAAATATAGGGGCTCCAAACCATACTGAATATTTGGAAGCTAAGTTGTTGTTGGGGGGGAATATAGACAGGCCGGGCTGGGGATGGGCAAGTAAACATTGAGCTTGGAAGCTGGTGAGAAAGCACAAGACCAGCTGAGACTTGGACTGGAAGCCTGAGACCAAAACCGTAGAGAGAATGGAGCAAGACCAAGATTGATGATGGTCTTGGGGATATTTTTAATCATCAGGTTTAAAAGAGAAAGAAATCTGGATTAGAGGGAAATTGAGACTGAGTCTTGCTTGGGTAGTGATTCTGAAGAGGAAGCCCTGGGTTGAAAGGAGTGAGCTGGGAGGTCAGGGAGGGTGAGGCTTTCACAAAGAAGAAAGTGCATGTCAGGATCCCAGCCCTGCCAGTGGATTGTAAAAAATTAATCTTGTTGAGCCTACAGGAATGCTGGGGAGGGGGCTCTTCACCAGAGAGTGTAGTGCTAGGGTGAGGGGCAATGGTTTTAATGAAAAAGGAGAGATTTAGATAAGATATGAGGGTGGGGAGGCCCTGGCACAGGTTGCCCAGAGAAGTGTTGGCTGCCCCATCCCTGACCCTGCAAGGTCAGGTTGGATGGGGCTTGGAGCCCCCTGATCCAGTGGGAGGTGGGTAGGTAGGGTTAGGGTAGAACTGGGGGGGCTTTAAGGTCTCTTCCAACCCAAACCATTCTATGATTCTATGATTTATTTACCAGTATATCACTATAGTGCCCAAAATATTTCCGATACCCAAACTTTGATTTTGTTTATTATAATTTTCAATTTGATCTTTTTGATAAGATTTGTAGGCCAAGGAAAAGAATTTTTTCTCAGTTTTCTTTTTGTTTCTGATATATTTTTGAAAGGGTGAAACTCTGAGAAGGTGAATTTTAAAACTGAAAACCTCTGTCTCGTGCCTCACTAATAAACCTTTACAAATATATTTTCAATCTTTATGCTACAATATGTGACTGTTGTGTTAACGGGGCATATGATTTACACAAGGACTTTGTTTTTGCCAAGTATTTGTTTTCATCCTAATTCCTTTTCTGAAGCTCTTGTGTGAAGAATGCATCATTGAATATTGTGTGTTATTGGCAAATATATAGTTACTTTCTCATGATGCATTCTGCCTTTAGTAAGACTTTCAGATTTTTACAGCTTTTGGCCTGATTTGAGTCAAAGAATGGAATTTATTCATACTTACTTTGGTTGTTTTATTTTTTCACGTTAAATCACTGCTTTTGTTGATCAGTTACATTGTATTTTGCAGTATAGAAATAATAGGTGGAGGACAGTCTGTCATGGAAGAGTGTACAGTCTAATTTGCACTTACTCATTAATTATGGTTTTTAGTTATTGATAGGAAAAGATTTAAGGTTTTAATCATGTAAAACCTCAATAGTACTGGAATAAGTATTAAAAAAAAAATTCTACAGAATGGCTTTTTAAGGCTGAGACAAAGAGGTATCGGTAAGAGTTCTGTTTAGCATTTTTAAATCCACACAAGTGACCATATCAGAACAAACTGGATTTTTCCTTTAAAACCAAAGAAATATGGTTGTATGTAGACACAATCAAGTTAATTTCTTAAAAAGGCATAACTGAAATTAAAAAAATAAAAAGGGAGGGGTTTCATGGGGATATATACCGATGCAAACAATGATTAATTATGATGTTTTCTCATCACTTACCTTGAAGCACTATTTATTCAGAGTTCTCATTTGAGAAAAAGGCTTTTTGGGAATTCTAGACATCACCTTGGCATATTTATGCCTTTGTGGTGCTGATCTGTTATCTGTGAGGGCACTAAGGGAAATGTTGCCAAGTGGAAATATTTCTGACATTAGTAGATACACAAGATATTGTTCAAAGTAACACTTTCAGCAGCAAAGCGCTTGATGACAAATTAGAAGTGACCTCAGATGTCAGCAGATTTCCTGCTATTGTCAGTTTTAAAGTGCTGACAAACCGTTGGGCAGATCTCTCTCCTTACTGCCACATGAAGCACATTTACCAAAGGTCGGTATTTGGTTCATGAGACAGCTGGTGATACGAAGATAATGAAGCAGAACCATAGAATCATGGAATGGTTAGTGATGGAAGAGACCTTTAGGATCATCCAGTTCCAAACACTCTGCCATGGGCAGGGACACCTCCCACTGGATCAGGGGGCTCAAAGCCCCATCCAGCCTGGCCTTGAACACCTCCAGGGATGGGGCAGCCACAGCTTCCCTGGACAACCTGTGCCAGGGCCTCCCCACCCTCACGAATGTAATACTTGTGCTGAAAACATGGACAACAGAGATGCTTCTGCCTCGACTGGTTCTGAAAATATTAGAGGTACTTTTGGACTTGTTGGCCTTAGCCTAAGGGGCTTTCATTAATTCTCACATTATCTTGGTAAGGTGTGGATACAGTAAGAAATACAGGGACAGAAAAACACATATGGATGCAGATTGGGGTTAAAATTAAGTCATCGTGACCCAGTGATGGCTTCCTAACCTTTTTGGATGTAATATAGTGAAACATAAACAAATTAAGTTGTATGATTATCTTTTATTGAGAAAGGAAAAATATCACTACACTTGGAGTTGCTAAAAATACTTACTGCAGAATGTGTCTTTTCATAAAAAAAGCTGTTGTTGGTGCACAGTTGTTGTGTGACTGAAAACTTATGGAGGAAGGTCTACGAAAGCATCTTTTGTTTTGTGCTCTGTTTGAATGATCTGAGACCCTTTTTCCTGCTCCTTTGTGCTATCTCTCCCTGCTCAGACAGGGGTGTCCAGCTGAGATACCTCAGGTGTGAGAACATGCAGCAAGATCTCCCTGGGATAAACAGTGTCTCTGAGGTGGCTGTGAGCCAATCTGTTTGTTTTTCCACCAAATGGATAAACTTCCAGAAGCTCAGAAGCAACTGAAAGTGGGTTATAAAATGCAATAAATTAAGCAAACTAAATTGTATGGGTCACTACCAGTTTTTGCCTCAAAGTAAGAAAGGCTTGTGTGCGATTCAGATGACATTAGTTGTCAAGGGTGAAGTTGCAAGAGGCAATGGAGATTTGTAAAATCTTAATTTCATTGTAGGATTTTGATAGCAAGATTGAATATAACTCCTGTGATTTTATTTATACTGTATCATAGAAGAGAAGGCAACAAAGGGTAAGTTCTCGAATAGCCTGATCATAACTGGGCAGTCACACATAGCATATCTTATCCTTGTAAAAAGGTCGGCTGTGACAGCTGAGTATTTTTTCTGTAGCTGTAAAGAGCACTGTAAAGCTTGTCATTGGAAATACTGTATTTCATTGTTGTGTCTGTCAGAAGAGGTTTTTGGAATTTTATTGGTTTAGGACAAATTTAGATTTAAGTGATCAAATTTGTGAGGTACACAAACGTTGCATCTCTAAGACACCATAAATCCCTTTTAGTCCTAAGATGGGAGTTGTATGAACAAGATTAATATAAAATGTCTGTTTATTTGTGCTGCATTGTTGCCAAGGATTGACATGTGTTGAAAAGGTAATGAATGTACTGAGTAAATATCTAGAGAGTTTACAGATATCCAGTATTTTTTTTTCTCAGTGTTCTGTTGGAAAAGTATATTATATCAGACTCTACTCCAGAGTTAACAGCAGGGGAGGTGAGAATTGCTGTTCTTTTATGAATTCTTGATTCCTGTACCTGTATGTGTGGTATAAGAAGGTTAAACATTATGGGAAATTTATTTCACAAACCACAGATAAGAATGCTTGTGGTAAGCTGCTACATTTAAATTTTCCATTTTGTTAAATCATGTTATTGTGAGATATTAATACTATTTGGTCTATCTATAAAATCTAATACCTTCCTGCATTCTGCATAGCCCTATTATGTTCATGTAACAGCATTAGTGGTACTGATTGAATTAATCATTAACGACTGAACCAGAAGTATTAGGGATACTGTAATCCGCCTTTTCTTTTCAGACTGCTTCTGTCATGATGACCAGGATGCCCTATAATGTCCTGATGCTCTCTTGAGATCCACTGTCTGCTTGTATCCAAACAGATTGTCACAACTTCAGATTAGATTTAAGGAAGTAATATTTTACAGTGAGGCTGGTGAGAGACTGAAATGCCCCGAGAGGGTGTAGGTGCCCCATTGCTGGAGACGCTCAAGGTCAGGTTGGACGGGGCTCTGGGAAACCTGATCTAGTTGAAGATGACTGTGCTTATTGCAATAATTGCAGTTATGATCAGGCTATTTGAGAACTACCCTTGCTGCCTTCTCTTCTATGATTCAGTATAAATAAAATCACGGGAGTTACGTTCAGTCTTGCTATCAAATAATTCTTGCAATAAGCAGAGACATTGGTCTAGATGAGTTCTAACAGTCTCTACCAACCCAACCCATTGCATGATTCTATGAACTTGTACTTGCATTTCTGGGCAGCAGTGATATGTATTTTTGTGTTGTGTCCATGCAGAGTTGAACACAGCCTATGAGCAGGCTCGTGGGAACTTCAGAGTTGCAAGTATGGAATAATGACCTTAGTTACGATGGAGGGGTGATGTGGAGACACGATCTCTTGATTTGCATGATACTGGCTATTCAGTGTTAATTTCTGGCAATATCCAAGTGGGTTCTTGTTGCTTATAAAAATGGGAGATCTTTGCCTCGAGGACAGACTTAGCATCTTCTTGCATTGCCATTTGGAGAGACCATTCAGTTGGCATATACTGCTGTGCCGTGTCCATCTTCATTGAAGTATGTTGTTGGCACTGACTTACCCAGACTGCTTTTTCCAAAGGTTTTATTATAGTTAACCCATAGAGTTTGGAACAAATCCACCAAATGTATTAGGTAAAGTAATCATCATATTTTATTAACCCGATGTGTTTATCCAAAGGGATTTCAAAAAGCAGTTTTAGCTATTCAGGTTAGTTTAAGCATGACTGTTTTATTAAGTGTTTGCAGAACTGAATCCCATGAACAGTTTTACTGTGAAATAGTGGGCAGTAGCTACTGCTTGCTGTGAGTAGGAAGACATTTTTCTGTAAGTGTTTGAGGAATAAACTGCTAATACAGCACATTTGGCTTTTTTTTTTGAGGTGAGACTGCCTTTGGAGGTGAAAGTTTTGCCCCTACAGCAGCACAGACCACTTTAGCTGATTTTTTTGTATAACCTGGCTTTTAGTGCATTTCAAGGAAAGCAAAATCAAGCAAACAGCACCCTTGCTCCATCTTTTTCTAAAAGAGCTCTGCTGAAGAAGATTGTGTTTCATGGCTTTTTGATTTAGCATATTATTAGGGGGGAGGAAGAAAATTAAGCCAATTTTATTACTGCCTGTGTCTTATCTAATTCATCTGATGCTGTAACCTGGATTTGCCTGCTTTTAGTAAATACTCCTTTGAAACTGCTGCTTGCCCATGTAGCAGTAATAAGGATTATGTAATAGCTGGCTTTTGATGGCTCTTTCCAGCTTGAGCTAGATTTTCCTGTGGAATGAGTCTGTAATTGTAAATGTACATGTATCACACTGCTTCCTCCCCCCACTCCATATTAATTATTAAGACCCAAGTGTAGAAAAATGGATCTTACTTGAGAAGGACTTGCTAGGTGGCATTTTAGCAGAGAATCAGAAAGAGGATGTAATTTTTTTCCCCTCTACTTTTAAAATACAAACAAACATTAAATTTCCCAATACAGGCTTAATACAATCTACGCAAAACAGGGTAACCTAAAAAAGTCTTAATTATTTATTATCTAAAAAGCAGGAGGGAACAAAAGGGTGCTGTGAAGCACGAAGTTGTGCCTGGGATGACTTTGCCTGCATATTCCTTTTTTGCTTCCTGACATGTTTCATGGTAACTTTAATGGACTTGCCCTGTACTCAGTTCAACCCTTTCTGGTAAGCTGGTTCTTGCATAACAACAGATCCTTTTGTCATAGGAGTTAAGTTTGCATTTCAAAGCCGAGAGAGATGATTTAAAAGTGATTTGCTCACATGTTGTTAGGAAAGGACTTACATTTTTTATCATGGTGTCCATGCAGGCTTAGTTTAATCTGAAGGTATTCAGTTGAGGCTTATTCATGAATAAGAGTAGTTAGGCTTTAAGGATGCAGTTGTATATGTTCGTGAAAGGACAGAGTGAAATATAACACAGGTTCTACTTTTTAAACCTTGGTAAGGTTTACTGGAAAATGAGCAAGGCTGCCTAAAGGCATTTTAGGTGTCATTCCAGTATAGAGTCCTGCTAAGACAGCACTGCAGGACGTAGAGAGACTAAAAGGAGGTCATTCAGTGTGATACTCTTCTCTTAATTTTGACTTGAATTCGCTAAGCTCGTCAGCTCTGGCACTGTTTGATGGCTACTGAGTGTATCTCAGAAGACCCACAGGGGCTGTAAAGGCTCTTGCAAGCAAAACCAGCATTTTAGCAATGAAAATGTGCCAGCACTCTTGTGCTGGCAGTGTACCTCTTTGATAATACTCAGTTAAATGCACACTGTGTCTTTGGATGCATGTTGATGTGTGTTTGCTTGTTTTTAAAATAGTAGTTGCTCAGAAATATTTAGGGCAAAATCCCAGTTCTTTTACTCATAGAATCATAGAATGGTTTAAGTTGGAAGGGACCTTAAAGATCATCCAGATCCACCCCCTGCCATGGGCAGGGACACCTCCCACTGGATCAGGCTGCTCAAATCCCCATCCAACCTGGTCTTTAACACCTCCAGGGATGGGGGAGCCGTGACTTCTCTGGGCAACCTGGGCCAGGGCCTCACCACACTCACAGGAAAAAATATCTTCCTAATATCTCATCTAAATCTCCTCTTTTGAGCTTAAAACCGTTACTTCTTATCCTGTCTCTGCACTCCCTGAACAAGAGCCCCTCCCCAGCTTTCCTGTAGACCCTGTTTCAGCACTGGAAGGCTGCTATAAGTTCTCCATGGAGCCTTCTCTTCTCCATGTTGAACAATCCCAATAGATTGAAGTGGATAGAATTCTGTTTAAGATTTCACTGGAGTGGAAGTTTGGTCACATTTAAGATTGTTTCAAAGCTGTGTTACTGAATCTTTCTATGGAATCTATTCTACTGAATATGAATATTTTTAGTTAATATTTTCTGATTTTAGCATTATGCTGTGAAGTTACACAAAATTGCACGTGGCATTGCAACAATTAACTTACAGTATGCAAATCTTTAGCTACTAATAGATAATTTGCTGTACCTGAAAACAGGCTTTCTCTTCTGAGTGAAAACTTCCTAAGAGTGTTGGGAGGCAGAAACAGGGTAAGGTTGTAATTTTTTTTTCCATTCCCTGAGCAGAGTGTGGGACTTGGTTGCATTCCCTACAGTAGCTGCTGATGCAGAAGTCTCTTTGTCATTGCCCAGCTGAGACATGGACCTTGTCATACCCCGTGTTAGGACAGTTTCCATGAGCCTTCTGCTCTAAGGATGTGAAAAATGCTTAGATCTTAGTGCTGCTTGTAGCAACATTTGAAGTTTGAAAACCTTGTCTTTGGTTGCTATTAAAAATTAGCCAGAGTGAGGTGGTCCTTACTGAGGAGGCCATCAAGATTGCTTGCAGGGCTTACGTAAGGGACTGCACCCAGCACAGCCGAGCTGCTTGCTGCTGAGCTCTGCAAAGAGCAAACACTTTGACCTTAATCCTAAGGTGAAGAGATTGTGACAAACCTTTGTTTAAAGAGTGCTAAAATGATCAAGGGAACGATGAAGAGCCTCAAAGAAATATTGGCCCTTTCCCATAATTTATATTTTCAGATGCTAAAACTAGTTGTTGAGCAAATGTAAGGTATCTATTTTAAGATCCTGCATGTCAATATCTGAGTACAGATGGCTCCATGAATCATAGTTGGAAGAAGGAAAATGTTAGACACTAAGATATTGTTGCTAAGAGATTTTTGTACACAGTATGCTAACATGTGCTGGCAAATTTGGGAACAGTAGCAGCAGCATGCTTTTGGAGAAAAAAATTTCAGTGGTGAAGAAACTGTCTTCAAAGGACTATTTAAAGGACAGTAACATTATTGTGCTTTGTTGTATTGAGAACTGATGAAGATGAAATTGTCTTTCAAGCAGATACCGTTCAGAAAACATCCAAAAGGTAAAGCTAATCCTAATATCTGATAGAAGTGGAAACTAAAAGGAAAAAGAAAAAAAAAATATATATACACACTTTGGGGTTTAAATTAAGCACGTTTCAAGAGGATTAAAGGTGATGATTCTTGATATTTTGCCATCTACTGGACATCAGATATATTAATGTGCAAATATAGTTCCTTTCAAAATGCATAATATTAAGCTTGTATTAAATTATATAATTAAAGTTATTAAGAATTATTTTCTGTCCATGAAGGAAACATGCATGAAAATGCTGAGTATGAGTATTTCTTTTCTTTCATAACATTACTATAGTGTAATTTAGGAAATTTGTCATCGCTTTACTCTCCTAGTAGAGATGTGGGTTATTTCTGCACTTAATATAAATTTTACAACTATTATTTAAAGAAAAAACTTTACATTTTACTGCTTTTTTCTTTATTCTATGCATATCTTATTTATCTTATTTCGGTGGGTTTTACATGACAATGTTACACCTGAAATAAAGCTTCAAATTGATAAAAAACATTTTATCAATTAATTTTATTTTGTCAAAGAAAACCTTTCAATTCTGATCTATTTTCAACAAAAACTTTATTATATGTATGAAATATTATACAAGTATAAATTTCTCAAAATAGTAATTTGCTTCTGACATGCTTCTAATTAGATATTTTACATCTCAACTTCAAAACTGAATAATTTTAATGAAATTTCAGAGTGTAAATGTAAATCTGTGTCTCCATAATGCAAACATATGCGTCTTCTTGAGGTCGTGTTTCATGTCATCCATATTATATGTATTCAAGAGCGCTGTTAGCTAAGAGTGTGAATTAGTGATATTAATAGGATATTAATCAAGCATTTGGTTTTATTTTATAATGAGGTGAACTAAGAAGCTTCCGCTAGTTTTATTTTACAATGTTGTATCCTCAAAGTCAAAAATCATCTGTCAGCAATGCGACTACAAAATGTGGGATGATAATTTGTCTTTGATTTTGGAAAATAAAGTACAGAATTCATGATTATTCAGCATTTCTATTTTAGGTTATATACTTATTGGAACTGTATAGACTTTTCCAGCTGGTTCACAAAAAAAGCCCTATTTTGTTATATTTATTCAATTCTTAATGAATTTATTGAATTTCTTAATTGAAAATACCTAAAGTCTATGTTGTGATTTGAGCTCAGAACGATACTTGTCAAATTATCATGTTTTCTTAAGGTGTTACAAAAGAATGTCTTTCCAAAGAAAATTGAGTTCTAGATATGTTCTTGTTTATTCAATAAATAACCATACTTTCACATACAAGCTCTCTGAAATTGTGTAAGAAACCACTAGTGTTTGATCAGTACATCTTTCTCCCACACCTATGGAAAAGAAATTTGGAGCGCAGATTGCTTCTTGCCTTTCCAAACTGAACTCCATCTGTACCACTGAAGAGAGTTTTAAAATCTACGTGATGCTCATATATGAGTGCAATGAATGCAGATCGATTTAAGACTCCTTGGAGTCTGCAGAGTGTGCTGCATGGTTTTGTATCACTGTTTTATCAGGGTGGAACCTCATGGTGCTGTGAGCTGCACGGGCGTGCACAGTCTTACATGACAGCAGGGTCTTTGCACTTAATAACCTAAATTTAACTTTTTAATGTCTTTGAGGATGTCTGCTCCTTGAAGGAACACTGTAGCAAACTTCAAACTGACTTTAGACTCCAAAAAGCCTTTATCTCTTTGTCTTACTAGGCAGATATTTTCTTTTGAGAGAAATATGAAATATGCTGAACTACATTGTATTTTCATTGCCTCACAGTAAGCACCATTAGATTTTTGTATCAAATGAAAAAAGTTTCTGTCTCCAAAGGTTTTGATTATAATGGAGTCGTTTAGAAATTGCCTGACTGTTGGATTATCACTTGTTTCTTGATATTGCAGCTATTGGGTGCCTTGCTGATATGATTTTGGCTGGAAACTTAAGAAACGTTACATTTTTTCATATATTTATAATATTAAGAAAACCTGTCCTAATTATGACACATGGAAGAGCCTTCCAGGTGGTCTTTTCATTAAGAAAGCAATCCCCACCATTCCTCCTAAAACCACTTGTGTTAATTTCTCATGAGTCTCTGTTGATCGTGAATCTTATTGTGTAATGGCTATGACTGCTCAAAAAGTGTTTCTCCATTGTTAAAATACGATAGTCCTTAGTGGTACAATAAATAATTTATGATTTTATAAGTCTCTGATGTAAGTGGAAGGAAATTTCTTGAAAGTCTCATTGTTGCAGTCTCATTTTGCAGGGTGGCATCACCTCTTCCTTCCAGTTCCACCTGAAGGTGGGAACACGTAGGGTAGATGTACCTCAAAGTATCCTGTAGGTCCATATTCATTTCCACTGCTGAGAAAAATTAAGACTGAATTCGTGTCTTGTCCTGGGATAGCGCTTTCTCCTTTACTGTGTATTGCCAAGAACTCATTGCTCCTCAAGTTTTCTTAAAAGACCATCATTTAGTGAGACCTGCTGAATAGTGGAGACAATGGAAGGGTGAAACATCAGCCTTGAGGGAAAGAATAATGAAATGTACTTTTGGAATGGCCACAAGTTGCGCCAGGGCAGGTTTAGACTGGATATGAGGAAGAATTTGTTCATTGAGAGAGTGGTCAGGGATTGGAACAGGTTGCCCAGGGAGGGGGTGGAGTCTCCATCCCTGGAGGTGTTTAAAAGACAGGTAGATGAGTTCCTACTAAACCGTATCCCTAAGAGAGACAGGCATGGTTGGACTCGATGATCTCAGAGGTCTCTTCCAAGCTTATGATTCTATGATTCTATGATTGATTCTATGATCAGGAAAGTGAAATTGTTTGGAAGAGAAGAGGATGAAAATGCAGGTGGGGAGTGGTTTATCATGAGCTGCTCATTGTAGATTGCATCTAGAACTGAGCAGCCCAAACAGCTTCCCTCACTCTCCTTTTAGGCAGAGCTTTCTAAAGCTTTAAGTCTTGCCTTGTCTAAAATTTAAGTGTGTGTAGAAGGAAGTGCAGCAGCCTTGACTGAAACATAAATGAACTGAGGGATGCTCTCCTCACTCCCATATAGGAAGTTTGTCGAAGTTCATTGTCTGGATTGAAAAGGGAGCAACTTCAATTTCAGTCCTTTTTTGTATTGTTTCTTATTGTCTGGAGCAGTTTGTTCTGAAGAGAGGTAATGTAATATTAGTTTTGGTGCTTGCCTTTCAGGGACTAACCAATAAAGCTCTGAAATTGTATTTGCTAAGAGGCTACAAAGATCTTGCTCTAATTTAATATAAACTTTACCTGTGATACGTTTCAAGAGCGGAGAAAATCAATTGTGAAAGGTTAGTGACAGGTAAAGTGTATATATATAATTTCCAGTTTCCTGAAGGGAACAGAACACTGTATTAATCACAATCAAAAAAATCTTGAGGGTAAGTAGTTGATATATTGACAATTGCAATTACGAGGCTGAAAAGAGAGATTCTGATGAGTCAGTACTGCTGCTTCTATCTGGTCCTGAGTCTGAAAACATTATGAAACTCTTCCACTGAAACCTGTAACTGGACATCTGTCCTGTTTCACTGTTTACACAAAGTAGTCTTATTTGCCATTATTTAAACTAAATTTATTTTGGGAACAAGATTCAGGCAAGCAGAACTAAACAGATGCATCAAATATTTAATTTCTGAACTGACTTCTGAAAGCCAGCTTAAAAGCTGCCTTTATCCAGAGGGAATATTTCTGACTGTAAATATCAGAAAACCAGAGGACGATAATAATGTGATGCCAGGAGAGAGAAATATCCTTCTAAAGGTGCCTCACTAGTTATGGGGGTTTCATTCCTCCTCCAGTGCCCAATGCTGGACTAGCAATCATGAAGTGTCCCATCTCCTGTCTGCTCTCCCCTGGTCTCTGCATCACAGCTGCTTCATTCATTCAAGTTTCTATTTCCCTGAATTGTCACTTGGTTACCATCCATAGCAACTAACCAAATGCCAATTAAACTCCTTCCCTTCTTCACTAAATTTGTGGCAGAACAGCTGGCATTGCCTGGCATGGCAAGGAGTACAGCACTGTAACCAGTTGCATCTTTGGAAAGAAACATCTGTCTGTGTGACAGTAAGTGAGACAAGGGGGAGATGTAACAAGCTTCCCTTCTACCAAGGCAGAGCAAATATCTGTGTAAACACACAATAATAGATATAATATGATAATAAACCGGTAGGATTTATTAGAAACAGATAATTCACAGGTGTGTCTTGGAACTGCACCAGAGCAAGTTACTTGATTTTCCAGTTTATTTATTCATAAAGTCTGAAGTGCTTCACAAGAAATGAGACAAAATGTTGAAGTACAGCACGTTCTTCATTTTGACATATATATGGCTTGTGCTTGTCAAAACGTTAATCTTTAATTGGTGTTTGAAATTAAGAGGCTAGTGTTCATTAAATAGAAACTCTGGAGAAGTATTTATGGTTAATTAGTAAGGTGTGACTTGTTTGTGGATGCTAAAAAACATTTGAATGTCCTACATGTTAAAGATGTTGGTGAATTAATTGTTAATGTAAAATATGAAGATATTTCTCATGATTAAGAGGTTAAACCTGCAGTTCCCGGTTCTTAAAGGTATTTGGCCATGCAATTTCCTCTGATCTCAGGAGGAACTTTCTTTTAGCTAGTTAATTTCTATGAATTTGCCTTTCTATCTGATGAGACATGTTCAGGAATAGTATCTGAAGTTATGATGATATTATGAAGACAGAGCATCATGGAAATAGGAGGTGATACAGTCAGTCAAGCCGCATGGGTTTACCCTATTTTCTTTTAGGTTTGCATGTGTTACCTCATGCTAAG
Source organism: Tapera naevia (assembly GCA_033556795.1). NCBI lineage: Eukaryota > Metazoa > Chordata > Aves > Cuculiformes > Neomorphidae > Tapera > Tapera naevia. The sequence goes on along the minus strand of JAUMJJ010000160.1, from coordinate 1,198,437 downwards.
ATGCATCTTCCTTCTTAACTTTACTTTCTACTCACTTCCCTGTTGTAAACATATGTAATTATTCAGGTCAGTTATGTAGGTTATCAAATGTAATTTGAAAATAATTATGTGCCCATGTTAACAACCTTACTGGGGTCAGTTAAACTTGGAGGGGAGGGATCTGGTAAATTTTGGTTGCTATCCTTCATATCAAATTGCCTATAATGATGATAAGAAGAACCCCGAGAGAGTTTCTGTTCTCTGTATTGCACAGCAGGCTGTATGGCAGAGATCCCAACCAAATGTCAGTGCAGCAGATAAAGATCCTGGCTTGGGTCTGAAAGTGCTGTGATTGAACCACTTAGTCCTGCTTTTCAGCTGGAACTGGACTGTCACCGTGCTGTGACACCGCAGGTGCAGTCTTTCTGATTCTGGGGAGGATCCAAAGTAAACACATCCTTTAAAAATAGGGAAAAAATGCAGATTTTCATGTAAGTTTTCTGTGAGTGGGTTTTGTTTTCATTTTGCTTTGGTTTTGTTTTTTGAGGTGATGCATAAACAGGTTTTATCAGGGTTTACAAACTAAGGTCATGCAGATTTTTCAATGTAAGTTGTCTTGTCTGGGACAAAGAGATGAAATGAAAGGACATTTGCTGCAGGAATGAAAGAACCTGAGTTACAGTAAAACTGCTGTATATGCATTTTTTAAAAAGCTGCAATCTTTGGCATAAAAGAGTTTGTAGACAGCCTGTAGTTGTAAAGTGCTACCTCCAGCCTTTCATGGTAATATTTCATGTCTGTAATATGCACGAGATTCGTTTTGATGACTGGAAGCCAGTTCCTACTGGAACTGGAAAAAACCTTTCGCTCTAGTTTTGCTGGCTGTGCTACTTTTTCACTGTCAAGAAGAGATGTCTTGTGATCCAAAAAAACCTCAGACAAAACCTCCTTTCCTGCCATAATCTCTCAACTAGATATTTAGCACTTGGCTACAGAATGTCCTGAAAAGCAAAATATGGCTATTTAAAAACATGTAAATTATGAACCGTATTTTCTGCAGAGATACTACACTTATGTAAGTTTTTTCTAAAGTAAAAAAAAATTTCATACTATTATAGAACTTCAGTAAGGTTCTGATTTATTTTTTATCTTAGTCGAGGGGAGACTTGACAGCACATAAATTTGGTTCAATCCCCAGATCTTGTGGAGACAATTCACTTGTGCTTACTATTTTATTTGAACACGCCATAACTTTTGGTCAAGATAAATTCTGATAAAAAAGAGTCTGTGGTTGCTGTGCTTTGTAGTTTTCAACTTTGAAAATTGAATGAGAATAGTTTTGCATTTTTCAGATTTTTCTCTGACTTCACTTTCTCCCACACTCTTCACCCATCATATTCAAGTGAAGTGCATTGATGTTATGCCAAGAAATATTTGTACTTTTTTACATTTTTTTCTTTCTGTAGATCTCAATGTATTTTTCCTTCATTTTTGCTGTTAGAATTTTGCATACTGTTTTTAGTGAGCTGAAGTAAAGTAAATGGAGAGAAATGATACCTTGAGCTTGCTGAATCTAAGCTTGATTTAAAAGCAAGCACAGGAACAATTCTCTGTCAAGCTGTCTCTTCACTATCTGACAATATCTTTTTTTCAAGTAGTAAAATGTTTTTATCACTTGAACAGCATGTTTGTACTTGAGTTTTAAAATCTATTCTGCAGCAAAAATTCTTTCATTTGAGTAACATGGCTGCTGTCTAGCAAGCTGCCTCTTGCTGGTGAATTTCCTCTTTGATTTTTATGTGCTAATTAGGGATAATGTTGAAGAGAGGTATTATTGCTTGCTTATAATGTAGAGAAAACCCCTGATCTGCACTCAAGTGTTGCTTTTATGAACCTGAACCAAGTCAGGCTGCAGAATGTGAAGCTAAAGAGAGAGCATTTGTACAGCTCTGCTGTTACTTTCATAGTGCTGTTTGCCAGGGAGACTCATGAGTTACTCTTTAGAAGCTGTGAAGAGGAGGCTGGAGGCCAGATTCTGGTATATTACCTAAGCTGAGAAGCAGTTTTTTTCAGGAGTAGTTCCTGGAATAAAAGTCTTCTTACTACTGATTGAAATAGTAATTTCCATATGGTTAAATGGTTCTGTTGGCGAGTGCACCTCTGTCTCTGACCTCCCTTAGCTTTGCAAATATTATGGCATGCAGAAGTCTTATGACATTATCTGAGAAGAAACAGTCTTTATTTTTTCAGCTGTGGTCTAAAAGCAGAAATGGGATTGATTAGAACTTGCATTATTGATTCATAATGATGCATTTTGCACCCAAGAATCCATCAGTGTTTGACGTAACACAACTGAGAAGTGCCCAAAGCAAAGCGTTTCCTTACTGTTAATATAGTAATGTGAAAATAATTACTGATTATCACCAGTAAGTACGGTGATATTCTGTGCATGTTAATTATTTAAAGGACAAAAATGATTATGCTGCACATACCATGCTCATGCCTGTCTACTGAGGGTTATTTTAAAACGCAAATGTACATGTATTGAGTATAACTTGTAGTTGCTGTACAAATGTAGAATTGAATTTCTGCCATGAAATAGGATACACTTGAAGTGAAAAGAAAACGTAATTACTGTATTTAGCCTTTATGTTGGATAGAATTTTTAAATGAAAGAAGAAACCATTTGCCAAGAAAGGAAGACAGGACATGAAAAACATTAAAAAAAATATAAATAAATTGGGTTAAACCTGAATTCAGGGCATAAACGTGGTATATGGTATGTTCAGTTGTTTGTTTTAAACTTTGCTTGGTATTCTAAAAAGTTATTCTGATATGCTATTATATTTTAAAAATACTAGTTTTTTTTAAGTCTTGTTTGTGCTTTGCTAAACAATACACTTTACAACATAAATTAAATCAGTCTGTCTCTCTTTAGAGCAACCATTCCTAGCTTAGAACTGTGTTTGAAACTATTTGTTTAAATCTAGGTCCTGCAAGGATTCCCAGGGCTGCATACAGAAAGAATTCATGCATAAGGATTAATACAATGGGAGTATCTAAAGAAAGGCCTTAAAATGAAGTCACCAAGACTATAGAGAGGAGAAAATAGTGTGATAACGTGACTTTCAACCATTCCCAACTAGTTTTATTTAGGAGTATTGCAGTGAGTTCTCATAAGACAGTGCATCCATGCCGCTAGCAAATAGTCTTCCTAGAACTGTGTTTCAATGAGGCTTCTTCCAGTGTTGCAGTAGATATATGGTAAGTCCACTTTGAGCCCTACATGAGATGTGCTAATGGCAGAAGGAGGCATTGTGTAAATAATCAATGCTGAGCAGAAAGTGCAGAAAATGTGTGTAATTATTTTATTTTAGGTGAACTGGATGTAATGGTCGTGACTCATGGTTTAATCCTGCTCCGAGTCTACCATTTAAAGCAGATTTGGAAACTCTTAAATGCATAATAGTCAAGATTTTCTGTCTATGTTGCTTATGTGCAAAGTGGTCATTTTTTTGAAGTTCCATCTTGGTTTGTTTTGCTTGATAATACATTAATTGTCCATTCAATTTCCTGTGGTGAGTGCATAAATAAGGTCTTCTGCTTGTTATATGAAGAGACATTACTCACATTAGCTGTACTTCATACACTTCCCTAAGACCATTTCAGCACTTTAGTCTTCCTTTGCATTATTTGTCATCCCTGAGATCTGTGAGGTGGTAAAAACAAGAAGATTTTCTTTCTTGGTCATCAGCTCAGAAATTTACCCAACTTTTCAACCACTTCTTGTGACAGAAAGGACATGGATCTGTTAAAGTGAGTCAAGAAGAGGGCCACGAAGATGATTCGAAGGCTGGAGGATATGAGGAGAGGCTGAGAGAATTGGTCTTATTCACCCTGGTTGAAGAGAAGGCTCCAAGGAGACCTTAGAGCAACCTTCCAGTGCTAAAAGAGGCTACAGGGAGCCTGGGGAGGGGCTCTTGATCAGGGAGTGCCACGATGGGACAAGGGGGAAGAGTTTTCAGCTGAAAGAGAGGAGATTGAGATAAGATCTTAGGGAGAAATGTTTTCCTGTAAAGGTGGGGAGGTCCTGGCGCAGGCTGCCCAGAGAAGTGGTGGCTGCCCCATCCCTGGAGGTGTTCAAGGTCAGGCTGGATGGAGCTTTGAGCAAACTGATCCAGTGGGAGGTGTCTCTGCCCATGGCAGGGGGGTGGAACTGGATGGGCTTTGAGGTCCCTTCCAACCCAACCCATTCTACGACTATGACTGACAGCAGCCCTATATCCAAGGGAGTCCTTTAATAAGATTTTTAATGTGTTTTTTCTTGGCCTGCACCCTGTGTATGCAGAAGCTTCTATGAGAAAGATGAGCCCACTCTATTAATTTTCCCTGCAGTAGGAAAGCCACAGTGCCATTAGAGGAACAGTATCTGCCATAACACAAAGGTGTGAAATGGAGCCAGTGAAGGCAATTACTGAATATTGAGGGCAAAAATAGGAGAAGATGACAAAGGGAGGAGACAGCAATGGCATAACCACATCACTTTCCTCATATCCAATGGAGATGTTTCTCTTTTTTAGGTACTTTTAGATGAGAGTTTAAACTAGGTAGTTACGTATAGTTGTTTGACAATGAGGAAATAAATGAAAAAGAAAATTATTATTTTAGAACTCTATTTATTGAAGCACTTTAAATTCGATGCATACACATAAGCTTTTCCAGTCCTCTCTTTTTAGTCTTTTTTGGTGTCTTAGTGGTACCTGAATACTTGTAGTTCTTGGTGCTTCTTCCCTGCTTATCCACATAAGTTGCATTGTAGCCCCTGTTTTCATTTTTCGGGTAAGTAGCGAGGCAGGAACAATTAAAGGGAAATAATATCTTCTTAAAGGGATATAATAGAATTCTCCAGACATCAGTGTAACTCCCAGAACTTTGGGGATAGTGTGTTTAATGTTCACTGCTGGTTTGGTTTGGAACACCATGAAAAGCCACAGCTCTTCGAGCACTCTGCTGAGACATCCACGATCACTGCATTCTTAGTAATGAGCAGCTGGGGGACTGGTAGTGCTGCCTAAAATGGATTGGGATATCAATTCTCAACGTTGTTTCAGAAGTGTATTGCATGCAGTGGTTGCAGAACAGAAGTAATGAACAGTTACTCTACTTTGTGAAATGAAAATATATTGTATGTTGTTTGTCAGTAGTGTAATGTGCATATTTTCCTACTTAATAAGTTATGACTATATATTAACTAACTATTTTACAATCCTTTAGGTGGCTATAATAGCAGGAAATTTTGAGCTCGCTGAATATATCAAGAATCACAGGGAAACTGATATTGGTAAGTAAAATATTTGCAGACACTGAGAATAAGTTATACATATTTAAACTAAGATGAAGTTACATCTGGTTCTGTGTGAGATACGACTACAGGGCTGAAAACAGAATGGTTTAATGGAGATTTTAAAAGTAACTTTTCTTTAAAAAATGAAGATGGGGAAAAAGCTGAAATGTTTTCAATATATGCTCTGAAAATGAGGTTTTCAAAAGTAATGCAAAAGAGAGTGATAGATGCTTTATTAGTGTACATCAGCCAGTTCACATTAGTATACATCAATGTATAATGTATATACTACATTTTACAGGTTGTAATAGATAAACTACACAGCCACATACCTGGCCAAATTGGCTTTTGCAGGCTGTTTTGGTATCAGCCTGAAGGAATTCTCAAGTAGGAACAACTGTTGAGGAGAGGAAGATAAAGAAAGATGCTTCTCTGCAATTGAATGAATGTCTGTCCATATCCATAAAACCATTTCCTCTCACTGAGTTTGGTGTGTGGCACTGGATGAAGACTAGTGACAGGCATTAAGGGCCCTTGACAAAAACCTTAAGGCTTTATAAAGATCTTTTTACATAGAGTTTTGCCATCAAAATAAAAATGTTTTCTGATACAATTTAATTTCAATGCTTTATTTCAAGTTAATTAAAGTTCTGCAGGAAAATCCTGAAGTTGAATGAAAAAAAGGCATTCCTTTTGAAGCAGGAGGGTCAGTATAGTCGTTTGCAGTGATTTGACTTGGTGATATAAATCTATGGCTTGATAATATTTCATTTACATGGCAAACTAGGCCAGCTCAGGACTTAGGGCTGTGAAAGAATTACTCTGGTTTAAGGTCTCCTTTCCATTTCCCTTCCTGGTTGTATACGACCTGGGATACAGTTAAAAATTCTGCATGGTAATGTGAGTTCTCTGCACCAAGATGCTTTCAGCTCTTTGCGTTGTGCGTGGAGAACACTGAGGACACACTGAATAGAAGTTTTACTTAAAAATAATAACTTCTGCATAAAAGTTTGTAGTGAGTTTGGAAAGCTTTGAAGTGGGATAGTTCCTTTCTGTGTAAGAAGTCTTCACCTTTTTGTATTTATAAATAATCAGATATAAAAAATTAACTAAAAATCAAGCAGTTTTTCCTAGTAGGATGAGCATCTAATTTTGTTTATATTTATCTATGGCTAATAGTTTTATGACTTTGCAAAGGTGTGGAAATGAAAGGAAAAGATTCCAATGTTCCCTTTGTTTCTGCCATCTTATTTCTTAATATTTTGACTTGCATGTAGAGTCAGTGCAGAAGAAGTAAGGCACACAGGCAATCCATGGTGTTATGTTTGATGATTCTCTAAATGGATTTTGTTCTCTTAAGAGCTGTGTGCAATGAAAGAAAAAAATCCCTAGAAATGACTTGGTAGTATTGAATATGTATATACTCACAGTTTTACAGTACAAGTAACTGTAAAGTAAAAGTATCACAGTACTTTTACAAACAGTAGCTTCTCATCTGGTTTATGTGAAATCACATTGAGGTTAACGTGATCGTTTTCTGGACTGACCAGTTTTGCACTACTTTTCCCCAACCAGTGCAGGTTTCAAGTAATGTCAATGTGTGGGAGATAAGGGAATATAGCTGTGAAGTAGATGGATGGAGGAAACAAATGATAGATTGCACATAACTGTTTAAATTAGTGGCTTTGTCTTAAAGAATAAGCATTATGGTATGTTGTTTACTTAAAAAAAAACGTGAAGTCATCTAAATGTCTATTTCTGGAATGTCTCCCTGTTAAAACAAAAAATAAATCAAAGCATAATATCCCAAGCAGGAAACCTGAGAGCTGGTATGATGATGAATGTACAGAATAATGTCAACATTTAAACTTCAAGAAGTTGGCTTTTATTTATCTTACTTTTCTGGTTATCTGCTATGTTCATGTGGTTTTGGATATATTCCAACATACATCTGTTGAGCAATGTACCTTCCTAGGTCCCACAGAGTGGGAAGGAGTAGCAAAGAGCTTGAGAGATATCCTCGTGGAGATAAGAAGGGCAGATCATACTTGAAGTCTCTTGAGAAACATTTCATCTATCATCTCTCAGAAAGAATATTTTTGGTTACTTACTGAATTTTGGTATTGAACGAGTTCATTAAACCTTGTTGTTATTAACTTGGTCTCATTTAATAAATGATAAGTTACAATTGTGGGAAATTCTTTGGAATATATGCAGGTTGAGTGGGTCATTTTTCTGTGGAGGTTTAAACTGGTAGATGATGGATGAGCTGTTCAATCATTTAATACTAAGCTCGTCAATGATATTTATAATTATTCATAGAATCATAGAATGGTTTGGATTAGAGAAGGGACCTTAAACATCATCCATTTCCACCCCCCTTGCCATGGGCATGGACACTATTTACAAATAGTATTCATTAGAAGGAGGAGTTGTTGATGAATTGGGAAAAAATCCACGTTGTTCTTGATGCTTTGTAAAATCTCCACATTGCCCTTGGAAGGTCTCTGACCTAATCTGTTAAATTTTAGCGATCTTCATTCGCGATATCATTAGCTATAGATAAGTTTTAACTGCAAGCCTAATACACAGCTAAGTGATAGAAGTGGCAGTAATACTTTTCTCAATGAAAATCTGCCTAGTTTCCTAGGTACGTCGTCTTAAAGATGGGAGAATTTTAACTGGTGGCAGTAGTTGGAATCTAGACCTAATGTAGTAGTTCCAAGAGTAGGTTTTATGTGGTGATAGAAACAGGTTTTTACATTTCTTAAACTGCAGTATCTGAAATATGAAAAATAATATTTACTTGATATCTCTAATCTTACACAATTAGGAACTACACTATCTGTGTCCATCTGTTTTGACATGTGCTAATTAACATTATTCTTAGATAATTTTGTTGTCCCGAACTCCTGCGGTAGGAAGTCACTTGTACTTTCAAAGCAGAAGGGATTATGTGGGTGTCTTCCAGTTTGTCAGTAGTCACAAAGCTGTTTCAGGTAGTGTTGCCAAAACTGCAATTATAAGGATCCAGTAGCAGTACTGTAATGCTTATGATTCATGGTCTTGTGTCATGCATTGCAGTGAATGAACTGCTTTGTTCAGTGGCAGAGATCATAGCTCAGATTTTCAGCAGAAGGCTATCGCTGCCTGTAGAGTAAAGGGCTGAGTCTGCAGAGCTGCTACATCTCAATGTACTGGTCCACAAGAGCTCCACATAAATAAATATATATTCTTGAGTGCTGCGTGTATCACTTATTATCTATTTCACCTTTGCCTGCCAATTATATTTCATTGGCACTTAGAGTAGAAAACCATTTTAAGCTTTATGAGAAGTCTGGGATTGTTCAGTTAGGGATAGGCTGGATTGCATGTCTTTAAGGGAGGTTTTTTTTTTTATTGCCTTGATCTGTGCCAGGCTGTAGTGCTCAGACAGCCCCTATTCATTGAATCATAGAATCACTTGGTTGGAAGGACCTTTGAGATCATTGAGTCCAACGTACCTGTCCACTGCTAAACCAGCTCCGGTGGAAAATGACCAGAGTATCCTCTAGCTGTAGAAAATTCTAATTTACAGCAGAATCACAAAACCTTTGTTCTGTAGATGAAATCCCACAGAGATTGTTCTTCCTTTTGCATTTAATTATAAAGCACTTTGATTAGACAAATGTGTTGAAATGCTGAAAAGCTGGGCATGTATAAAGTAAGCTCTTTGCAATAATCATGACTTCACACTGTTCTGTAAAATGAAGAAGAAAATAAAAATATCTATTTTAGAGCCAAGAAGGGCACAAATAGTGACCCATGGCGTAATATGACATTGTAAGGGTGGGGTGTTCTTCCAAGTATGTATTGTCTCACTGACATCTTGCTAGATAAAAGTGCCTGCTTAGGGCCAATGTGAGCATACATGTTTAATCAGAGAGATAAAGTCTGTCTGCTTCCCTTTTATAGAAGCAAAATGGATTAAAGTTTGCATCCAAACCAGAAGATATAGGTGCCGTTGGCAACCTGATTAATCCAAGGAGTCCCTACCCAATCATCTGAAAAAAAGAAAGAGGAGATTTTGCCAGTAAAGTTTCTCAGCTGTGTAAAATTGTGCTGTAGAGACCACTCAGTTGATTAAGCTGAGTGTATTTCAAGACAGATAAGGTCATTTAGGGGTTGAAAACCACCAGGTGATGTCAGAGCTGTACTCTGAGCAGCAGCACTTCGGTTGGAAAGCATGTGCCACAATGTCCCTACCTACCTCCACATTGTTTTTTCAGTTTAGAGAAAGTCTGATTTCTCTCACATCCTCATTCTGGATGGGTGCAGCTCTCTGTTTCTTGGATAATTTCACACACGAAGCTCATGATGAAATGAAGGGCAATCCATGGAAGGGGGGGACCTGGACTCCAAACCCACTGACTGTTCTCATGACTCTAATTTGTGTAAGGGTTCAGGCACTGTTGCACAAAGCAGTTATATCCCTAGTTGGCTGTAAGCCCTTGTTTCTCTGAAACTGGGAGTTCTGTAGAACCTGCTTAGCCACGATGCCAGCATAAAAATCTGTTAGTTATTCCATCCTATTAAAAATTGACCTTTCCCTCAGTCACATGGTGTGAGTGTTGGCAGTGTCCTGTGTAGGGATAGGAGTTGGACTCGATGATCCTTTCAGGTTGCTTCCAGCTCGTGTGATTCTGTGATTGTATGAAAGTTCAAAACTGTGTGGGTTCTCTCATACATGCTCTCCCTTCTTCTATCAGCAAGTCGCTTCTTCCTTATCTCGCTCCTTTTCTCTCCATCAATTGCCAATTAATCTTTCCTTCTCAGGTAGTTTCTTTGGTGTCTGGGTGACCAGACTGTTGAAACTGTGAGTTGAAGAGTATTTATCAGCAATAAATATTTTTTGTCTTGGTGCTGCTGTTTTCAGAAGCAAAATGAGAAAAAAAAGTCTTGTGAATGATTCGTAGAGTTGTTAAGGTTCGAAAAGATCTCTAAGCTCATCCAATCAACCTGTCAACCCAGCGCCACCAAACCTACAAAACCATGTCCCAAAGTGCCATGTCTACGTGTTTTTGAATGCCTCCAGGTATGGTGGCTGCACTACTGCCCTGGGCAACCTCTTCCAGTGCTTCATCACTAAAGAAATTTTTCCTGATATCCAATCTAAACCTCCTCTGGTGCAACTCAAGGCCATTTTCTCTTGTTCTATCACCTGTTACTTGGGAGAAGAAACCAGCACCCACCTTGTTACAACCTCCTTTTAGGAGCCATGGAGAGCAATGAGGTGTCCCTTTAGCCTCATCCAGGCTAAACAATCCCAGTTCCCTCAGTACTCCCTCCTCCTGTGGCTTAGTACAGTAAGAGACACCTTGCTGTCATTAACAGAGAAAGGTCACCTAAGTCTTGTTTCAGACAGGGATGATGTTTAGCAAGAATAAATCATACATAAAAGATAAAGGGTTCAGAGGAAAAGAAGAAAGGATATCAGTAAAGGATTAAAAAGAAGATCCAGATTTCATTGTATTTATTTCTTTTATGAGGTTCTAAATATCAGGGATTCCCTTTTGTTTTCTTGACAGATGGTTGAAAGGTGAATGAAAATTGCTATATCATTTAAAATGTAATCCTATTTGAAACAAATTAAAATGATTCTTTTTCATAAAGCAAGTGAACCTATTATAATCAGGTACTTAGAAACTTGTTTTACAAGCAATATGAAATACTTAGGATAGCTTCTCAGATCATTTCAATTTATCGTGCCCCCAAAGTAGTTTTTTGAGGAATAATAGCAACATTAAAGCAGCTTATTTTAATTATCACTTACTCTGAAAGTCTTTGGAACCCAGAAGTATCTTGCAGCTCAGTGAGTGTTGTTCCATCTTCTCTTCGCTTTGAGGAAGACATTACATGTGCTTCAGATGTGCAGCACAGCAGTCACACATCGATAAAAAATATCACTGTCCCTTTTTAATCTTCCCGTGGTTTTAATGGCTATAGCACATCTATAATTTGTTTAACTTTATGAATTTGTTTATTGCAAATTAAGAGAAAATAATGTATTAAAAGATGTGATGAATAGGAAAGTTAATCCGCGATTGTTTTCATCCAGCCTGCAGCTGTCTGTGAGTAAACGAGCACAGCAGATTTAGGAAGCATTTACTATACAGAATTTACTATGGCTTCTATAGGATGGAGATACCAAAACCCAGTCATATATGTAAGAATACTGAAGCTTTCATTAGGTACAGATATGCAGATATTAAGTGTGTTGCAGGCTGGTAATCCTTTGACTTGGATAACCTATTTTTAAATCTCCCTTTTGCTTTGGTTCTTTGTGATGAATTTTCAGATGGATTAAATGACATGGGTTGTTCTTCTTCAAGTGAGCAAGGTTTGTTTTATATTGTACATTTTGTCCTTCAGCAGCTGTGATGCTAGGAGCGATAGGATTCTTTTTTATTATTTTTGTTTGTTTTTTTGTGTTTGAAAAATGAGACACATTGAGCTGGTGTGCGAGTTTTTGGTAGTTGATTAGCAGACTAACTAATACTTGGATACTGTTGCTAGGCTTCAAGTCAGAGTTCCTGTATTCCTCTATAATTATGCAAAGATATGTGTGTGTGATGGTTTGTCTGTACTTTCACAGGATTTATTTTTTCCTTAAATACTGAAAGTCTGTTACTATGGTAGGTTTATCCTTTAAAATATACATCTTCTGCAATGGGAAACTGCTTTTAAATAAAACATTTTTCAAGTATGAGTAAAAGTGTTTATTTTTATAGGCATTATGACTGTAAACATTTTAAGAAACATGCATTTTATTGTAAAATAAGCAGAACAGGTCTTGCAATAGAGAAGGATACTTGGTTTGTGGTGAAATTGTTTTCTAACCCATTTTCTTTAATTAGATCAGAGTGATTGAGGTCAGCATTCTTGCTTTTTTCAGCTGCACGTGTTTTTATTAAATGATAGCCAGCCCAATGAATATTCTGTTTGTTTACTTATTTATTTTGGTTTTTGGGAACCATTTAGTAATTTTGATTTTTCATAAATCAGATGCCTGCAGAATGCTTCTCAAGTTAGAGAATTCATATTTAGAAAGATAAAAGGAGAAGCAAGAAAAGGCAGTAAATCAAAAAACTTAAAAATCTACAAAACTATCAGCAGCGTGCAATGACTTTTTCTATTTTTATCATATGTTACTTAATAGAAGGAAAAGGGACACAAGCATGTGTTACAGCCCTGTGTATTTGTCGTTTGAATGTGAATAACATTAACCTGTTTCAGATGCTAGCAGGCATTTTTCCGTGGAGGAGGAGGATGATATTGGTGTAATCAGGATGACAGAAGCACTGAAATCTTCATATCCCACATTTTAAATGCATATTGTTTGATAGATTGTCATAAATCTCGGTCCCCTTATGCATTTTCATTCAAATGCCTCTGGTAATTAATAATTATTTCTCATGTCCATAGGAAAAAACCTCGTTTAAATTGACTTTTAAGCTGGGTTGCAACCAAATGAAATAAATTTGTTTCTGTTATTTTTCTGTTTTTTTTTTTTTTTTCTGAAGGGTTGCAAGGAATATTCTCAGTCTTGCTATGCAGTAGCAAACAAATTGGAAAACTGGGAATTGTGATCTGTTAATGTAATTACACACTGAAATGTAGGACAGAGCTTGAAAAACTTACAGTAGTTTTCTTTTTCCCTTTGATCACAGGTAATTTTTCTCTGTGTGTGTATTAGTACAAAATTGTGCAGTAAAGAATTTTGTTTCAAAGTTGGAACTTTACTGTCAGAAGTTGGTTATTCTTGTTGGCCTTTGAAGTTTGTAGCCTGTGTTCAGCGCATACATCATGAAACTGCGTGCAGAGCAGCACAAATTATATGTGCACAGTCATTGCTTGTGATTTCTTAGGCTTGTTCTAAATTTTAAGCAGGAAAGAAAGGAGAGAACTGGTGACATATATCACTGCTGAGATAAGTACAGTCGATTTTGGAATGATTTGGCCTGGTTTTGTGCATCAGTCTGCAACGTGTCCTTGCCTACAACAATTGCCACAGCTACTCCTGTCAGAGTTTATTTTACAGACTGAACAAGAACCTTGTAACTGAGCTGAAAATACACTACCAGAGTAATCTTAGGCCGTGTTCAGTGCCCTTAAACTAGTTTTGGTCTTCGGCAAGAACCCTGTGGTCAGAGCAGTGGATGTAAGTCACGCAGGGTTTGCTGGCTTATTACAGTATTCTTCCTGGAGATGCTTGATATTGGGGAAGGTGGCAAAGGGAGAGTTGGAAAGGAAGGGGGAGAACTGATACATGTTTGGGTCCTGCCCTAATCTTCATGGTCATATTCAAATGGTTGGAAGTGTTTCTAGGGCCCCCAGCTCCTACTTCTCCCCTTGTGGCTTCTAGGTAGCTCCTTGTCTGCTGGCTCCTCGTCAGGAGGAAATCTCACCTCCTCTGCTCTTTCTAGGCTGGGGCCATGATACCCAGCAGTTGGGAAATGTGGGGGTTTTTGTTGATGTTCCTATCATCAGTGTACTGTTTCATCAAGGAGGAGGGTCAAGTTCCTTTTTCCTTTTTGTGTATCAAACAGGTTATCAAAATAAGATTAATTTTTTTCTTTACAAAAATTAAATTAATCAAGTTGGTTTTACTATCCTCAAAAATTCTGATAATGACATTGAGCTAAATAAGCAGATCGAGGGTCATGTTATGAGCAGACAGCAATGCAAGTTCAGAACTCCCAAATTCTGAAATCTTAAACTATTATTTCAACTAAAATGGAACTTAGGATAATGATTTTCAGTTTATTTCAGGATAATGATTTTCAATTACTCCTTGTAGCTGAAATTGGTAATGTTGCTCAACCTGATGGCCAGGTCCTTCTAACCCCCGTAGCTCTTCCTGGAGTCACTCAAGAATTGCTTTCTGATTCATTCTTGCAGACAAGAAGCCTGGTCCTGCACCAGGGTGTCCATGGGGTCAAGGGCAGGTACTAGAACAGGTTATGGAGTTGAATTAGGGGATGCAAAAGGAAAGTAGTACTTTTAAAGTTTATAGGTCACAGATCATAAAACTGGAAGAGCTCTATGTGATAATGCTGTCTGACCTTCTCTGTAGTGCAGCTTACAGAATTTATATTAACCAATTCCTGCTTGAACTGGATTATAACTAGAAAAAAACATTTTGTCTCGTTAAAGACCTGCAATAGTAGGAAATGGGATTTGAAAACTTGTGTCCTAGTCTTGCTGTCTGATATTTTTGTTAATTGTTTTAGAGCTGATTATCATTTCATTAAATGGACATATCTTGTTTCTGATATCAGCTTGTCTGGCTGTAGCAACTGGACCCTGAGTCTTCTCAACTCTGCTGCATTTGTGCCCACATTTCTCTTCTAAAACCACTCTTTTCTTAGTGACAAGGAACCAATCTCTACTACTAGAAAGGAAAAAGCTCCAAGCAGGAGAAGTAAAACTTGAATGGAGGTCTAAATTGAATATAAGACTCTACCATGGACTTTGTGGGTTTTATTTCTATTGCCATTTGATCAACATTATCTTAGGCACGTTACTGCTGACCTTTCTCAAGGTACACTAAAATCTATATCCCTAGACTTTCTATAATTGTGCTTTTTTTCTGAGAGGATATGTCCTTTGGAAGTATGTGATGAGTGTATTTCAACCATGATATATATAGGTCTCTCTGTAACAAACCAGAAGGGTTTGGATGGCAATGCCAATCTTGGGGTATTAGAGTATGATAAGGCAGGGAGCCTTCAATGCAGGTGTAGGATATGAGGCAGCCCAACAAGGGCTAGTACAGCAAAAAAAAATTGTTTAAAGTGTCTCACAGAGAATTCTGGTATTCCTGAAAAGTTAATGTATTTTCTTTAAATCGTTGTTCAGTGTAAGCCTCAAGAGCTCTCTAAGGTTGTGTCAAACGCTATGTGGGATTTCAGACAGTGAAACAGTGAAGCCAGGTCATAAATAGAGGTAGGACAAATGGAGAAATAGATGTGTGCAGCATCCCATGGCTTTCTATTTCACCCATTTACAATGGTGAGAACACAGGGAAGAGAGATGAAAGAACATGAAATAAATGCTAGACTTAAAAAAAAAAAAAAAGGCAGATTGATAAGAGTAGCCAGAAATGCTTCCTGAAGGAAATTCCTGTGCTTCCTAAAGTAAATTCAGAGATGGACTAAAAAAAACAAATAAAACAAATCAAAACAAACAAACAAAAAGGTGGAGGGGAAGGAGAAGGAAAAAGAAAAAGAAACTCTCAGTGCAATGTAGATCCTTATGCTGAACACTTCATCACAAGCCTTTTTATTCACTCAATAATTTCTTTTATATAATTAGGCTACCAGTAGGCTACAAAGGTAAGACTAATGGCACAAGGGTAGAATTGTAACTTCTGAGGATATGGATTGTTATGTGCCTGTGTGTATCTTAATTGTTGCATTATTGAAAACAAGTAAGTTCAATATAACTCACATTTGGGGAAAGGAACACCTTCCATGGATTAATTGGATTTGGATGAGTGTAGCCTTCCAAATAGAGAGGCAACTTGATTACATTGTCAGTCATATAAAACAAGTGTTTGTATGAATAACATTCACATAGATATAAAAGTGTTTGTGTGAGCTTAGTGATTGCAAGGATAATATTTTTCATTTAGATCAGTTCAAATAACCTTTTTAAGTTGTGCTTTTCTGTAATATCTAATATTCTCCATTTTGAACAGATTTATTACACTTCAGTGACTCCCTTACTTGGAACTCCTCTTTCTATTATGCTAAATTTATGTTTATATCATTTTTAACAGCTCAACGTACTGGTTTTCTTCCAAACCAGATAATTTATCAGAATTAAATTGATGTTATGTTTTCCATTCAATAAATTCAATATTGGCAATTTACCTTAAGCACTGAGGCTTCACTGAAAAAAAAATGTTTTAATATTGTACGAATAATCTGATTTTCATAACAAGGTATTTATGTCAGGATTTCCATGAAAACTGATCTGATAATATGCAGTTTCTTTAAAAGGAAATAGTGTCCTTGTAGAAGACCATTTGTTGTCAAATTATAGATGAAGGCTGATAAAGGGATAGGTTTTGAAGCACAGTGCTTGGTAATGAGTGTAATATTTCACACTGTATTTCACACTGTTCAACATATTTCACGCTGTTGCTGTTACTCCATTTATATCTCAGTCTCCTGGGCCATGTCTGAGTTGACAGTCTTTCCCTTGGAGTTTAGGATAAGCCATATCTTTTTGGAGTCAAGGTTTGGTCATACTGTTGATGTCTTCAGAGTAAACACTTTCTGAGTATTCAAATCAGATCTCCTTAGGATTTTAGACAGAATTCACAAGAGGTCCAAGGTCATTGAATCTGCTTGAACCATTTCTGTCATTCCCTCTCAATTTTAATGAGCTGGTGTTTGGAGATTTTATTTATTTATTGATTTATTTTTCCTCTTTTGTTTCATTGCTGGATGCCCACTTCACTGCCAAAAAGATTTTTAGGGTGATTTTGCAGTTCTAAGGGCAGCTGAACCAGAAGGATGCCTTGTTTACTGGTTTAGATAGTTCTCTCCAGTCGCAAGTAGTGGTCCTAAATAGTGTTTATTTTGTTTGTTACAGTAACTATTTTGAAGGGTATCAAAGAAATAATGAGTTTGAAGTTATCTTGCTTTGGGTGTTTTCAGGAATAGTTGAAAATATAAAATATTTCTAAACATTGTAACATTAAGACAGAATTTATGGATGATGTGTTGTTAAAGGATGCCAATTTTAATTTCTTCAAGTTCCAAGTTAACCAATTAGTTTTACTTACTAGCTTATCTAAAGCTATTTTTGTATTTGGGTGAAACTATAGATATAAATACTTCTAAATAAGCTGGTTATGGAATGAGCTTTTTGTTTGGCACCTCTTTCTCTGGAGCTCATCTCTCTGCTCATTCCCTGATACAGGGATGGACATCTTCCATCTGGACAGTTGCAAGTGCCAGACTGGGCCACGCACTCCAGTCTCCTCAGTCTGTTCAGGGCAGTGTAGTCTGTACAGCTTCCATAGCCTGGGAATCCACCTGGTGTGCAACAAAATTGTTTTCTCAGTGAATCCTTGTTCTGTGTGTCCCCTCCCACTCTTTATCAAAGAATCATAGAATGGTTTGGGCCTGAAAAAGCCCTTAAGCTCACCCAGTTCCAACCCCCTGCCATGGGCAGGGACACCTCCCACTGGATCAGGGGGCTCAAAGCCCCATCCAACCTTGCCTTGAACACCTCCAGTGATGGGGCAGCCACCACTGCTCTGGGCAACCTGGGCCAGGGCCTCCCCACCCTCACAGGAAAACATTTTCTTCCTAATATCTTATCCAAATCTTCTCTCTTTCAGCTTAAAACTATTCCCCCTTATCCTCTCCCTGCCCTCCCTGATCAAGAGCCCCTCCCCAGCTTTCCTGGAGCCCCTTTCAGTCCTGAGAGGCTGATACAAGGTCTCCTTGGAGCCTTCTCTTCTCCAGGCTGAACAACCCCAACTCTCTCAGCCTGTCCTCGTACGAGAGGTGCATCAGCCCTTGGATCATCTTTGTGGCCTCCTCTGGCCTCGCTCCAACAGAACCATGTCCTTCCCGTGCTTATCTTTTCTGTGTGTATGTTGATAATTCCACCTGCAGGTTTTGAAGTCAGAAGACTGTTTTATGCTCCATTTTCTATATAATGTTACTGAAATATTTGTACAGATTTTTTCATGAAAGGCAGAATTGTGATACCATCTTGATTCACAAAAGGTTGCAGGGTAAATACTTCCCAGTAGAGTGGCTATAATTGGATGAAATTCATGCTGAATGAAAACAACAAAAGATTTACTGAGTTGAAAAGGCAGTAGGATTTACAGCATTAAGATTGTATTGTTTGTATGTGTGTAGGAGTATCTCTGATTTTCTGGTAATTATATATTTCTACTAACTCCAGTCAACTAGGACATCAATACCCTAGTAAAGATACCATCTTAAAATGATCATCCTAGCTTTTGGCTTTCAGAAACCAGGAAACCATAAAAATAAAATGGCCATATTTTATTCCTTGTCCTAAAATATTCTCTTACAAAAAAAAAAAAATTACTTGGTAGATTTCCCTTCTATATATATAATCTTTTGTATTATAGCATTTTCTACTTGGGAAGCCACCTCTTACATCTGTTTGGAACATCTGGAATAGCAAAATTTAACATAAATGCCTTGATATTTTTTCAGTTTTAAATGTACCTTATGAAATCTGTAATTTTACATAAATTATTTATCCTGGAGAAATTATTTGTTGTTTGTAAGAAAGACTTCCCCAGTGCAGTCTGTCAGCTTGCTGGTTTATCCTTTGACTCTCTTTCTGTTGTTTTATTTTTTGGATTAGCACCCAGCCACTGGTAATTCTAGCATTTCTGGGCTTGTAGGTACCAAGGTAGGAGTGTATCTTGACCTCAGGGATTTTAGCAGAGTAATATTAATGTTTTCATGTGTGTTACTTGTCCTCAAAAGAGGATTTCCCACCTATGTGAGTGGTCCTACAGAGATGAGAGTCCCCATAGCCCCCATCCAGAGAGGTGCTGTCTCTAACGCTGTGCAGCCTGATCCCACCTCACTGTTCTTTGCCTTCAAAAGGACACTCAGTCCCTCCTGCTTCTCCGTGTAGCACTTGTCCAGATGCTGGGGTCACACCTTGCAAGAAATCAAGAGACCATGAGTCCACAGAATTTTTTTGTGTTTGTTCAAATTTATCTTTCCCTTTCTTTTGAGGGTTAAGCTTTTTATTTTGGGTCAAAGCGTGTCTTATCTTGCCAGCTTCATTAGCACTCTTGAAAATGCCAGGTGCTAAAGAGCTCTATTTTTGATGTGCAGATCAAGTGTGTCTAGTTTCTTTTGGCCTATTTTTACATATTTCTTCATTTTACGACTAGGAAAAGCTGTGAAGGGAAGAAGGAGATTGAGAATAGCCAGAGAAAACTGCTTTGATAGTATTAAAGGAAAATAAAGGGGAGGGTGTATCTGTGAGATTCCATTTCTGAGAGGGCCTGGAATGAAAATTGAAGGCAGAAAATGATGCATATAAAACCAAATAAAATAAAAAGCGGAAGAATATATTTTGTCAGCTGTATTTCATGAGTCAACTGACTATTTCCACATAATTCTATGAAAAGTACTTTTAGGTTTTGAATAAAGTGTTCTTAAGTACCAGTGGCTCAGAAATATTCTTCCTTATCTATGGGTAATGCACGACGTTCTTATGTAGCATTCAGTATTAAGCAGTTATCTGCAGAAAGTGAGGAGATCCTGAGCAACCTGATGGGTCTTTCCCCCCGTAGGAGGTAGAATGTGATTTACTTTGGGTGTGTGCTTAAACCCAGCGGTCCCCTGTCTTAAAAATGAACTACTGACTGGGCTTTGGGGAGTATGGAAGGGGGAAAGGAGATACTCAGTTTCTTTGTGCAGAAGCCACCAGCCAACACAGGGACCCGGCTGCTGAGGGCAGGGACTGGGATGAAACCCAGACAAATAGCAGATAATCCCTTATGACTTGCAGTGTAGGAGGAAGGCAAGAAAAAGTTCCTAAGACTAAGGTAACCAAACCATTTCAGTCCTCCCCATAGATCCTTTGCACTATTGGACACTCTTCAGGTCCCCTGAGCTTTCTCTGGTTGATCCATATGCAATACTATGGTCGAGTAGCAGGAACTGAGTGCCTAAGACATTGTCCCTACACGACAAAAGTGTTTGCTTTTGTCTACAGCATTGTGACTCCAGGGGTATTGACTTCTTCTGAAGGCAATCTTAGAAGTTTTCTGCATGTGCTCAGAGGCAGCAATTGGGAAACCACTTAAACTGAAAGGCATAGAGCTAAGCTTTGAGCTGAGCCACGTTTAACATCAGAAGGTTCCCAAGCAAGTAGGTTGTTAGCATAGATTGGTGTGGTATTAACACATTTATACATCAGTCTGGCTTGAGGAGTGGTTAGAATGAGCTCAATTGTCCATCCAAGCAATACGCAATCAGCTTGTGATCTGCTGTAACATCCAGAGCCTTTTCTTCTGCACAGCCACCAAGTACTCATATTCCATATGGGACTGTCTTAACTGCTAATTCCACCCAAAGTAAGAATTTTGTATTTTTTTTCAACTGATTGCATCTTGCCTGTTTGATGACTTTTCCGTTTAATTGTGATTGGTTTCCTGTTTTTTTCCTTCATTGTCACCTTTCCTCATTTTTGCTTCTGTTAGTGCCAGCTCTTCCGTTCTGTGTAGTTGCTTCTGTACTCTCCCAGTTCTTTTCCTTGGTTATTCAGTCTCTAGAATCACGAATGACCTGAACTGGAAGGGACCCAAAAGGGTCATTGAGTCCAACTCCTGTCCCTGCATAGGACAATCCCAACATTCACACCATGTGTTTGAGGGCATTGTCCAAATGCTTCTTGAATATTGTCAGACTTGGCACTGTGACTGCTGTTCCAGTGCTCCACCACCCTCTGGGTGAAGAACTTTTTCCTATATCTAACTGAAACCTGCCCTGGCCCATCTTCCTGCCTATCCTTGGACACCAGAGAGAAGATCTCAGTGCCTGCTCCTCCTCCTTCCCTTGTGAGGAAACAGTAGATGGCTATGAGGTCCCCCTCAGTCTCCTCCAGGCTGAACAGACTCTGCCCTTAAAAGCTACAGCCCTTTCCTGTGTCTGAGGAAGCTGCTAAGATTTCTACATGTTGACTTTTTCTTTCCCTCCACAATTTTGTATAAAACTGCAGGATTATTGGGATAAGGAAAATAATTTCTTTGCCCAATGTCCTAAACAAGAGCAAGGCTGAATTTCAGCCTTATGCAGAGTAATTTCTGTACTTTTTTATAGCCTGATACAAAGCTACAACACTCTTTGTCAGGCTACTGTGTGCACAATTACATTCAACAGCAGTAAATCCTGAAAGTGATGTATAGGGTACTTGAGTTTGAAGTGTAGTGAGTACGGCGGTGTCTCACATCCTGTAGAGCAGCTACTGGCAGCTCTGGCTGCCACGAGCAAAGTGTTAATAATTTAACCTGCCTCCAAGAAAATATTAGGTTATGACAAATAAGAAATAACTAGCACTTGTAAAACACAGAAGTTCATGCATCCAATCTAAGACTAACAACATACACAAGTTCTGCAACATTTGATTTGGAGTTTAGGAATTAAAATTAGCAAAAACCAGTCCCAGGGGTCTGCTGCCATTCTTCCTTTCTGATTTGAACTTCAGACAGGTTGTTTTTTTCCTTTTGACCCATTAGCATAATAATGTTTATTCAGCTGTCTTCATAAGCAACATGTACACATCTTTGTATGTGAGGTTAAGAGACAAAAAAAGTAATAACTAATCTGACATTTTTTATTTCAACTAAATGAGCACAAACTTAACCAAATTTCTAATACAGAAAATGCTTTGGATTTTTAACACAGGACTGTATTTTTCTCCTTGCAGTAAATAGTGCAGTATTTATTTCAGTTTTTTCCCCATTGCTATCTCAGTTGTGCATAGTGGGAGAATATACATTTTATTATAATGGTTGGATGGAGAAGGATTTTCCCTTTCACCATCTTTATGGACAAAAAGTAAAGCTTGGAGCCAGTCTGCCTCCAAAGCTGGTGGAGGTTTTTGCCCACGTGCTGCGCTGCTATTTTTTCTTAAATAGAGATGGTAAGTTGAGTCAAAAATCCCTGGGGGTTAACAGTGCTTCTCATCCTTCTGTGGAGTACAGGTTATTATCTTAGAAAGCACATTTCAAAAGTTATTTACTCTCAGAGATTTTATGCAATTAAGCATAATTTCTTACCTGTTCAGAGACTTGGAGTGAGCAGCACTTAGTAAGAACTTTTTTTGTTCGTATGGTGGCATTAATTGTATGACATTCACAAGCAGAATTTGGCATTTGTTCATTAATTTTCTTTCACTTTATTATTTATTAAAAAAACCCCAATAATGGAATTATCCAAAAGATAGTTTAGGGTTTCCCTCTTTCTGAAGGATCTGCCTCTTAGCTGCAAGGACATTAAATGAATGGAGCACCTATCATTAAGTCTGTGGTGTTGCCAGTGGTTCAGAGAAAAGGGTCCCCATGCAGGGTGATGCTCTGGTTGCTATGGTGATGGTGCTTAGTTTTGAATGCTGTGGCACAGCATCCTGCGGGCTGGCAGTGACCACAACACCTGCTGTAGGTACCCAGGAATTACTGTGCCCTGCGTACTTCCCTCTTTGCAAGACAATTAGTGTGCCTGTTTTCCACCCATGGCTGCATTTAAATAATCAGCTGCAGTTGATTCTATGCCAGCTGATGAGGGATACAGTTCAACTGATGGGGGAAGTTGTTTTGATGTCTAAACTCTGTTATGCAAGTGACAAATTGTGTTCTGCATTAAAGAAGTGTAAATCTGGGTAAAATCCACAGAAATTATTGCGGATTTAGGCTAGTGCCTTATCTTAGGGTGTGTTCGGGTTTCCTCTTGGAGGAGAAAAAAGGCAATATCTTATTAAGTCTGTTTCTGGCAGTTGGTGGGCTGCATCCTATGCAATATGAAATCTTATTAAGTCTGTTTCTGGCAGTTGGTGGGCTGCATCCTATGCAATATGAAATCTTATTAAGTTTGTTTCTGGCAGTTGGTGGGCTGCATCCTATGCAATATGAAAAATATCTATGCAGGTTTTTAAAAAAATCTGCTTCTCTTCTCATTTGCATCTTCTAAGTGAAAAAAATGGAGTAAGTTGGGAGTGAAGAGCTGTTTGAAACCAAAGTTTCCCCATTTATTTCTTGGTAACTGCATATTCTTGACATATGAAGATAAAAGTGTAGGGTACTTCTGATACCCAAATGTTTTCACTGATCCAGCGCTATATGCAAATTAAAATCTAAAATTATTTGATTAATACTGGGTTCATGTACATAATGGGTTCATGTACAATAGCAGGTATGCTGGTTTCTGAAACAGTATGTTACAATGATATAAGCTTTGGATCTTGCTTTTATAGATTACACCAGCATATGGCTTAGACACTTACCATCCCCAACACAACAGGCTCTAATTTTAGAATGTCCTTTTCTGGTTACAGCCAAATTGTTTTTGTCATATATTTTTTTTTTTGATAAAAGTAAAGGTTTTTTTCATTTGTGGTGTTTTAATAATCGTGCTCAAGTCCATTACGCTTTGTGGAAACTAGAAAGAAATAGGAAAACAATGAGTCATTAAAATACATGTTGTAGAGGATTAAATTCTCTATTCTGGTTGAATTGCTTCCAGGCAATAAGGAAAAGTCAGCCAAGTATCATATCATGTTAAAGAAGTCTCTGAATCTTGGCAAGTTTTTACTGTTTTTTTCTTGTTGAATACTCCTAAAATTTGGCTTTGGGAATACCAAAGTCATCTCTGCTATATGAGAGGTGCCTGTAAGGGGCTGGGTAAGCAGGACATGATGATATTGGGTGGCACTGGAGTAGTTTTGAGTCATTTGACCGTCAGTGAACATTAGGGGTAAAATAAAATATGTTTCTTAATTCATATGTGAGTCCTTGTCACCCAAGATCAGCATTTTACTAAGTTACACTGAGCAGAGCTATTTAAAGAGGCAAATTTTCAAGTCTAGTATTTGTTTCATGGGATGTCAGTCTAGTACACAGCTAGACTCGTTAGGCATCATTATCAAATAAATATTACTGTAGGGCTTAAAATTCTTATAGAGTTCTGTAGATGTAGAATTAGAAGAAATGGAGTTTAGTCATGATGCTTCACTTGCACACTCTGACCAGATTTGTTTCATGATAGAGCTATTACATTTGTATTAATCTCATAAAAGCTACAGGGTGTCCTTTTCAAATAGCTTTCATATTTCTATAGTAAATAACATTTTATAGGTTGCTTACTTCTGAGGTAGAAAGATGCGAATAGACATGTTTAAAACAGTAAAACCCAGGTCAGTAGTTAAAATTCTCTTATCTTTACATAAATAATATTTTCTGCAAAGCTGAATGTGTTTTAATTGCATAAAACTGAACACACACACACAGAGTCAAGATTTACACATGTATAAAATGAAGCCATTAGGACCTAATATTTTTTTCTTTTCCTGCAGACATATAGAAAAAATAAGTGCAATTAGCATTGACCCAAAAGAAGCTTGAAATCAAAATCAGATATCTGTGTTTAATAATACTCAAGATTTTCTCTTTTATTGTATATAAAGTTGGGATCCGATCTGTATAGTTTATATGTGAAGAGAGATGCCAGTTTTGAGGTATTTAGCAAAATATTTGGGTACGTATTTCATCTTTTTCTAGAATGCTGCTGCTTTATATCTTGGATCAGCAATAGAAGCATGGGAGAGCTCAATTATTCATCCTAAATTAATAATAGGTTTTATTACTTGAGTACATATGTACAATGTGCTAGTGATACAAAATAACATTGTAAAAGATTTTTAAATTTAGGGTTATTTTTGGCAAAGAATATCTGTGGAAAATTTAATATGGCTTTATAGTGAAAGCATCATGTTCAAAGTGCTGAGTCTCCTGAGAAGCAGGAGTTAACGTTCTGTGAGGATGTGTTTGTGCTTGGTCTTCCTAGGGAAAGTGTAAATCTCCCTGTGGAAATCTTCCAGAAGGCACCATGAAAGTAGAGATTTGGTCTGGATTATGGAACATTAAAATGTCTTGGTAATTTCCATAAAGTGAAGGCCCTGACTTGGGGTCCTCTTTCCCTTGACTCAATGCTGTGTTTTCATGACACAGTCACTACAATGCAGGGTAATTATCACACTACAGATATTGCTCCAGCAGATCTAAAAGAGTCAATTTAAGTGAAAATCTGCGAAGGGAAATACAACTGAATTAGAGGAAAATGAGCTGCTAGTACAGTGTTTTATGTCAGGTGTGTTTTCAGCCATTTAAAAAGGTATAATACTCGCCATATTCTTACTGAAACGATATTTCATCATGAATTCTAGGTGGAGGTGGTTATTTTTCTTCTTTGTCAACAGCAAATTTTTCTCATTCTACCTGGAATATTTGACATTTTGGATTTTTAGGATTCTTTTTTTTTTCTCTTAGGCTGTCTGATAGTTGAATGTATATGTGAAAGGACTGCAAAAATATATGACCTGAAAAGATTTTTTTTTTTACCACCTAGAGTGAGACATATTTGAATTTTTTTATTCATTATTTTACTCTTTCTAATTTTATGGTTATGACAAGAATGCTTCCTGTTGTAAATTGTTGTTCTGTAATTTCATGAGATTAGGTCTTGCGTTGCCAACAGAATTTTTGTGTTCAACCAATTGTTGAAATAAATACCTAGTTGATTAAATCTAGCTTTTTTGCCCTTGAAAAAGTCTTGTCTGAAAAATAAAAATTAGTTTCCATTGAATTGAAATCAATTTTGCTGTGTACACTCTGGGAAAACTGGTACTGCCTAAATAGAAACATAATAATGATGTCCTTAAAACCAGAAGGGTTAAGGCTATTAAATTCTGATAGTGAACATTAATGTGTGGAGTTTACAAATGCCTGAGAGTGCATCAGTGATAATAAATTCAGACATGTGGAAGTACTCATATAAAGTTTATGTAGATTTCATGGAAAAATTGTACAGGATAATTTGTATACATTTTCAAAAATTTTGCATGCCTTTACTGTTCATAAGTCATCTTGTAAGTAATGGCCTTAACAGCTAACAGGGCTTTTGGTTTCTTACTGTGATTTAAAAAAACAGTTTATTGCTTCTGATCTTAATGGTTACTGTCCTTAAGATAATAATTGTTGTAATTCATGACCTAAGGTAATTCCCATTGAATCTTGCTATTGTAAATGAAGGTGGTGGCAGCAATAGCTTCTTCCCTCATTGGAAAATGTTTTACAGAACTTTAAATTTGTTTTTAGGCTTGACTGTTTCATGTCTGCAGTTTCATAGTCAGACAAAGGGTGAATATAAATGTACTCAGTACAGCAGTAAACATAGGCTTTCAATAATTAAAAACAGTCAGACTTTCTCAGGTGTGTGTCAAAGAAGCTACCACAAGGAGTGTGAATCTACTTGAATACAGATAAAGCAAGTTCCTTTTCCAAGCTTGGGCAGAGGTTGGTGCTTTTGCCATCCCTACAGAAAGAGGTCGGTGCTCAGACTAAGCTGCACCAAATGTCTGCAGCCACGGGGACTGAGGCTGTGAGGATTTCACAGAATGGTACAAGGGTTTGGGTTGGAAAGGACCATAAAGATAATCCTGTTCCACCCCTCCTGCTATGGGCAGGGACACTTTCCAGTGGATCATATTGCTTAAAGCCCTATCCAACCTGGCCTTGAACACCTCAGGGATGGGGCAGCCACTGCTTCCCTGGGCAACCTGGGCCAGGGTCTCATCACCCTCCCAGGAAAAAAAAATACCTCTTAATATATTGTCTAAATCTCCCTTCTTTCAGCTTAAAACCATTCCCCCTTGTCCTATCCCCGCGCTCCCTAACAAAGAACCCCTCACCAGCTTTCCTGGAGCCCCTTTCAGCACTGGGAGGCTGCTCTAAGGTCTCCGCAGAGCCTTCTCTTCTCCAGGCTGAACAACCCCAGCTCTCTCAGCCTGTCCTCATAGCAGAGGTGTTCCAGCCCTTGGATCATCTTCGTAGTGCGGTTCCTGCAGGAGTCTCCAGTGTGGAGGAGTTTCAATTCAGAGTAACTTGTGAATGATCCTCATTCTTAACTGCTTTCCCTTGATTTGCATTTGATTCTGAGCTGCTTAACCACTGGTAGATTATTTCGATTTTCCTGGTGAATAATGCATGAGGGTTTATAAGTGGATGTTCCTTGGCTGAGTGGGCTGCAGATGAAAAGTGTCAGCTCCTTTGCAGCATTAATGTGCACTTTTTTTCTTGGGTTAAAGCTATAGAGAACCTAGGTATGCTTTTTTTGGATAACTCCTACAAATGCCAAAATATTGGCAATGTTTGCCTTTCCTCTTCTTTTCCATTTGAATACCTGTTATTACAACGAAGAAGTCAGTTGCCAATTTTCCATAATGAGCTTATTTTCCTTGGGACTCCTCTTCAAGATTTCAGTGTTACATTGTTGTACCTAGTGCTTAAGCTTCCTGAAAACTGTCAGGAAAAGGGGTTTTTTTGTTGTTGTTTTTCTGCCACTAAGGATAATTTATTTTACCAACTTAGAACATTGATTCCTTTTTTGCACCTCTTTCTTTCACCTTAATATGTGCCAAGGAATAACTGGAGTATCCTTTCCTGCATAGGCAACCAATAGGCACAGATGCATGTAGTTCTTGTGTACAGTATGTGCTATATTTTGTATAGGTAGATCTACACACACTGAATGCTGCACTAATTAAAGCAACACTTGAACCACCCCTGATCCACTTAGTAGGAAAACCTCTTCAAATTTTTCCCTTCTTAATTTACTAAGGCACATTTGAGAATCTTACTGTACATTTGTTTCAGTCCCAGGGGTAGGCAAATTTTTTCTCCGTTTTAACTTAATAGAAAATATCCTTTCATATTGCAAAATGCTAGAATATTAAAGTACAAACACTATTCTTGTTTGCTTGTGGTTACTTTTATAATTATGAGGCATCTATTCAAGATCATATTTTGTCCCCTAAAATATAAAGACTCTGAAACTTATGTCATGGCCTACTCTAAACAAAATATTTAGTTGGAGTGGTTGAACTTGAAATATGAAAACCTCCGGGGATGTATATGACATATCAAATACTTTGGAAAATGATGTTTGATATCAGAATCTTGTGGGAGCACAGTTAGTAAGAACTTCCTAAAATATAGAATCATGATACTGAAAAAAAGTCTTATAAAATATAACTCTTCCAAACTCAATGAATGTAACAATATCCCTTGAATTTACAGACATCCAGACACGAACTGTAGATAAGTATATTGTAAATTAGTGCTTTTAAACTAAACTTAGTCTGACATTTCATAAGATAAAAAATTGAAAGGGTGTGAAATTGTAGAGGTTATATAGTAAACAATGCATAGAGTTCTGCAAATGTTTATAAAGCAAATATAGTTTAATAGCTACGATAACAGAATTCCATATTCAAAACCAATCCTGTGAGTATTTTGTGAAATTTTTGTAGTATTTGATGTAGAGATGCTGGAAATTGTAGAGGAAATATTTAGCAGAAATGCACATTCTTAGAAGGGTTGGATTTTTACTAATGTAAGAATAATTAATAATAGTATAAATATAATTACAAGACATGCTCTGAGAGCCATTTTCCAGTAAGATAAGTGATCTTTCTGTGAAAATGATTCTGTGATTCCAGTGCTAGCGGGAAAGGAAAAGGGGATTTTGTTGGTGTTCTGTCCACCACTGCATCGAGAGGTCCCTGTCTTTCACACGTCTAACTCAGAATGCTGCAGTAGAAGCAATCTTTTGCATTGTTCCAGGTGTATTGCTAAGATATTCCGGTCTTCTAAACCCTGTGTCACCTTCCTCAGCCATTCCTAATCATGTTTAACATTCTTCATTGCCTTTCATTACCTTTATCTTTACCTCATTTTCATTTCCTCATTTCGAGTGCAATGTTGCAGGGACAGCAGAGTAGGAGAAACTGAGAGAAAGTAGAGTTTGCTTTCTCATCTCCTCTAAATGTTTCTTTTGTCTACTTTTCCATTTTCACATCGTGCTATAAGAAGAACTTGGCTTACATATACTTCTGCTTTCAAATTTTCCCCTTAAAATCAATTTCTGACACCTAACTTCTCTTTGATGTTGCCTTCATTCCTTGCCCTTCTTAAAGGATCCTGCTATCCATATCCAAGTAGAAGTCCCCGGCATCTGTTGCTTTCAGGTAAGGGTTAAACCACGATAATTTTTATGTTTGGGGGCAATAGTAGAAAGTTCTGATTTCCATGCTCTTATTCCTGGTGAAGGAAACTTAATGAAACGCATAGATAATTCAGGAGCATAGCTAAGGAAAGGCTTCACAAACCCTTATTCTGTTGTCTTGAGCTTGTGTACATTGGGATTAGATAAAGAGTTTGGGTTCTAAATGGCTCTGAACTCCATATTTATGCCTCAGAACGTTGAAAAGGTGGATGGAATAGAGAAAGTGGTTTTAGTGTAAGTTGCTATTCAATGTGTCTTGTAGAATAATCTATTCTTAATATATATTTTATATATATCTGTGTATATATTAAATCATGTATTTATAGCGCTGAGTAGATACTGGATTTTCCCAGTCAGTAACTCAAACAGAATGCTAGGGGACTGTATTTTCTGATGATGTGTGACTTGCCATGGAAAGGGACTGCACTTAAACTGCACTCTGATGAAATGTCTTGCTGCTTCTCAGCTGTGTCCCAGGGAGACACAGGAAGGCACCAGTCCCTTCCTCTCCTTTGCTCCTTTGCTGGATTTCACATGGCTGAGAAACTTGGCTGCACAGGCCGTGAAGAAACAGCAGTGTGCTCACATCCATCCCAGTCTGAGCATCCCATCCCATAGAGAGCTATTTAGGGAGAAGGGCTGTGAGATGTGTGGCAGAGGACACCTACTGCAAGGGTTAGAGCTGGACTTAGTCTTTGAAGAAAGTGAGGTACCCTCATGGCAACAAAGGGATTTAATGGGCCAGGGCAAACATCACCAGGCAGCCCTGCAGAGCTTAATTTCTTCTGCCTTTGTTCACAAGAGAGAGGATGCCATAAAGGACAGAGACAATGATTAACAGCAAAGCAGACAAAGCACAGCCTTTGAGTGGAGGTGCTATTGACAGTAGTTTTTATATTACTTGTGTTGCTGTAGCACAGAAACGTTGTACTTGATTAACAAAGCCTAACTCATTCTGAAACTGGTGTAAAAGGCTTTACTTAATTGTGGGCAGCCTTCAATGTGAAGAGCAGTGAAAACATCATTACTGTAAAATGGAAAAACATTTAGCAAAAAAGTTTATTTGACGAGTGGTGTTACTGTGAGTGGTAATGGGTTTTTCAATTGTCAAGGAACAATAAGGCAGTTCTGCACCTCATCTCACAATCTTCTCGCAGATGGCATTTCAGCAAGGGCTCTGTTTACAGGTAGCACACTCTATGTGGTCCTACCTACCTTTTTCCTGGGAGAGCCAGTAGATGTGCAGCAAAAAACCAGCAGCTTTTGCTTAGGAAACTTCTACAGTAAAAAAAAATGTTTTATGGTATGGGCCAAATTAGGAATTTTACAATGTAAAATGTCAGAAAAATAGACCAAAAGAGAGACTGATATGCATTAAAATTATTTTTTTAAACCATGTAAGTACAGATAATAATGTGCATTGCAGTAAATGGGGTAGTTCCCATGGGTAGTTGTCATTGTACCTGTCTTCCATCCACTGTAGGGTGTCATCTGTTTAATTTTATTGCACTGTGTTTTTTGTGAAAACTTTAAAACCCAGAGATTTTTATGTGTAATAAATAGGATACTGCTTATCTATAAATATTTCTATGAATACAGATTATTTTTTACAGATTCTTTTAAGAGAATGGTTATTTCTCAATATATCCTGATATTTTACTTTGTGTTAGTATATTGGTATTTTAATGTGGCTTACAATTCACTTGTTGATATGAAGGCTCCACATTTCATTGACCAAAATAGGCTGGAATTTATAGTCATTAAAAATAGATGCTTAATATTTATTCAAAGCCAACAGAATTTGGGGATAGAGGTCTTTGGAACATCCCAACTTTGGAACTTAATTACGGCAGTGGCGTCAACAATGGCCTGAGGTTTGCAAGTTACCTGCTTGAGCCATGCAGAATTCCAGGGACTCTGCAAAGTAGGAGAATAGTTGTAGAGGATACAAGCTCAAGTTTGTCATGTTTATTCATGTAAAATGTTCATCAGGAACAGTTTAAATAAGGAAAGCTTACATAAAGAGGTCTTGGTGTATGCCTACAGCAAGCCCACTCGTCTGAGGACAAGTGTACATACATCTGAATATATGCATATCTTTTTTATGGTGCAGTGAGTGACAGAAGCCATTTTAGAGGAACTAAGTTCTCAAAAATTGAAATAAAATAATTCAAATACTTTAACAAAAGAACAACAAATCTTTTCAGTGTTCTTAGTATTATTGGAAGTATAAAGGAAATGTTCAGCACACTTTGTTGTTTTAGGTGTATTTGCTTGTACTCTTCTGTCACTTTAACTGTACTGAATATCTTTGTGGATCTGAGTTTCAGAAATAAGTATTACTGATAGTTTATTGCTGGATCAAAGGAAGTATTTTCAGAACTTGAGTATGTGTTGGAGCAAAAAAACTGCATTCAAAGTTGGCTTAAAAAAAACTTTTATTAAAATCAGTAGGGATGAATTAACCCATACTTTTTCTATCACGAAGGTAAGACATAATTCAGATCACTTGTTTTCTTAACTACTTGCACAGTACATTTTGGAGGAATAAATCATATGGCATAGCCTTTTTATTATAGTAGAATTTTCCTCTCTATTGTGGAAGAGTTTGAAGATAAGTCAGTTAAACTCCTGGTGAGAGATGTTCAGTTAGAATAAATATCATTACTATCGTTTTTGAGTGTTATGTCTCAAAGGAAAAGAAAATATTCAGTGTGTAGTTACACATTGCTATGAGGAATTGTCAGGATGTAGATTCTTTTAGATTGACATTTATGGACCCACAGTGCCTGGTAACTGCAATATTGATGGGGTTGACAGCTTTTAAGTTTGCCTACACAACACTGACCCACTTACAGCTGTTTAGAAATTTCCAATAAAGCTTATTTTTTTTTTGTTTTGGAGGAGAGTTCAGCATCAGAGAGGTCAAAATATTTATTAAAATGGTTCTGTTTGGTGAACCTCTGAAATATTGTGCAGTAGCTACTCCACTCTTTGTCCATTGCAGGAAGTTGTTGTCTGTGCCGGGAGACTTGCCAGTGCACCTCCAGTCTCCTACCATCATTTGCCCATGGTTTCCCTTAGTACTCTCTTCCCCAGTCAGGTATTTTTCCAAGAGCATCTTACGTTAGTTCAGCCAAGTCAATGGTGTGCTGTGCTGTAATATGAATGTTTTAAGCCTTTCTCCTGAACCCTTGCTAAAATAAAAAATTTTCAATGCAGTTTCATTAGATTTGTTTTTTCTTGGTTTAAAGTTATTATGAAGTGGCTTTGGAGATTTTTAAAACTTTTTTACTCAAAATGTGGTATAACAAGGATTACAGGTTGTCAGAATCAAATCGTGCTGAGTTTTCTACCATGGTTGCAGCCTTTGTAATGAAATGTATAGGTGCACTGTGTTCTGTTTTTATTAGAAGTTAGAAATTATCTTGAGGACTGATTAGTTCTTCTGCTTAGTTTTATGTCATTTTCTGTTCTTGTCAGAATCTGCCATGACAATTGCCTAACAAGGAATTAAAATCTCTTGGGTTCCTAATGCTGCTCCATCTTTACCTGATAAAATGTTCCTAAACACTCAGTATGGGGCAACATCATATCTATAAAAAAGGGCACTGAGGGCTGATCTGATTCCTGAAACTATGAAGGTGCAACTAAAGAGGAATTTGTATGATTTTTTTTTTTAGTTTATACAAAGTGTTGAAAACTAAAATGTCTGAATGGGTCACTAAATAAGCAAACCTACTAGTCTTTCTTTAGCTGATTGATATCTCTTCAGCAGCTTTGAGCTGATCCAGACTCAACTGATTGTTTAGCGGTTCCCTAAGCCCATGTCAGTCCTCCTTGTTTCAGGAGGCACAGCAAGAGTTTAACTATCCCCATCACCCGGTTGTTCCTGAATGATGGAACGAGAAGCCCCGTTGGGAAGCTCTGGTTTAATTAGTTCAGCTTTGATTCAGCCCCAAGACGAAGGAGGACAAAACTTGCCTTAAGTCGATATCATACAGTTCTTCTCAGTGCTCATATGAGAAAAATCTTAATAAATTAAAGAAGAAAGATCAGCCTTCCAGAAGCTAATGAAGGCATGGTTTCATAACTAAGAATTTGAGCAACCTGGACCACTGAGGTTAGGTAATCACAAACCTTATTCAGTCATTGAAAGCAAGTGACAATTTTCCAGTAATGGCTTCAAAGCCGTTAGTTACCTTCTGTGTTTTCAGAGGCTTCTCTCTCTGTATAAGGAAGGTTGCACCAGGACACATCTTTTGATATCATATGACATTATGCAGTGCACCCATCACATTGCATCATCGTTGAAATAAACACTGTTCAGATCATGTCGTTTCCTTACATTAAAGCTTAATGACAAAAAATTGAAGTTGTAAGACGAGAACAAACAGATTCCTACTAGTCTTCTTTCTGTATTATGGTTTCAAAAAGTAGGGTAAATGGAAATGGAAACATTTCGTATTTGCTAAAATCATAGAATCATAGATTCATTGTGGTTGGAAAAACACCTCTAAGATCGTCTAAACCAACCATCAGCCCAACACCATTGTACCTACTAAACCACGTCTCAAAGCACCACATCTACACCTTCAGGGGTGGAGACTCCACCACTCCCCTGGGCAGCCTGTTCCAATGCTTCACCACTCTTTCAGTAAAGAAATTTTCCCTAATATCCAATCTAAACCTCCCCTGGCCATTTCCCTTTGTCCTGTCACTCTCAGTCCTAATGAGAAATCATGAAAATTCAAAGCTTCACCCTTTGTAACTTCCTCAGTGTTTTATTCTTCAAAATTTAGCGGTAGAAATTGAATTTTCTAAACATCTGGTGTAGTACGACAGCTAGTTGAATCTCATTTTTCCAGCTCCCTATCCTCCTGCAGCATTTTGTGTGGGTGTTTGCATCCTGTGTAGCCTCCAATATCTCAAGCATTTGTTTTCCCCTGGGAGAGTTTTTCATATTCCAGTGCCCCTCATTGTCAAAATTCAAACCGGTAGCATTCTGATAAATTGGAATTCTTCTTTCATGATAGTTGTTTTATGCTTGAGAGGGGACAACATTAAGGTCCCAAGCTCTCACATGATTACAGTAAGTCATAGTGTAGTGGGAAGTCTGATTCTACCGTGCTTTTCTTGCCATTATTTTGGTGACATACTACTATGCTGCATGCTTCCCTGTTCATATTTGCTTCTTCTGTGTAATGCCTGTAGGGAATTCCAGCAGTGGCTTGAGCAGTGGAATAGCATCAGTAAATTATTTAAAATAGAGATAGTCACTTTAGTGTGATTTAATAATTAAAAAACCCTTTTAAGAAAAAGCTGCCTCCATAGAGACCTTTGGGGAAGTGCTGATAACCCTTGTCTGAGAACTGATGGTTCTGGCCAACACCCCTGAAGTTTCTCAATTACCATGATATTGTCAGTTCTTAACAGTTACAGAAAGATCCTTGCAAGCTACTTGTAGTCTCTGGTGTCTTATTTACTTTCTTTTGACTTAGCAAATTCAGACCTAAATTATCATTGCAAATTCAGATCATTAAAGCATCTCTTCTCTCTTCTTTCCATTGCTGTCTTTTAGAGACTTGTTTAATAATGTAAAGAATCTAATAACTTGAGTCTAACACTTTAAATAAGTGATATTTTATTAACAAATCCAGGCTTTTTATATATAATGTGCTCACTGTGTGTATGCACACGCACACATATATACAGATAGAAAAGCTTATGACTAGCATTTTATTTCCCACATATATAGCTATAACTCTCTGCGAAGCCCAGTGTAAATTGTAATGTTGGCTTCAGATTACAAACAGCTTCATTTAGGAAACCATGCAGAGAAAGGTATTGCCTAAGGATGTAAAGATATTTTATTTCCCTGAGAAAACAAAGTGGTTGCTATGGGACAGAGAATTATCTAATGATGCCTTTTCGCAGATCCAAGCTACTGGTCAGAATTAGAATGTTCAAACCACAGGAGGTGAAAATGTTGATTTTTCTAGGATTTATTTTTGAAATATTTTCTTTGTGCAGATCTAGGTATTTTCAAGAAAAATAAAGAAGCAGGTATTTTTCCATAGCATACAATTTAATTGGTTTTTCTTTCCAGTCCTCATAGAACAGTGTGTAAATGAAGCATATTTGTTTAGTCAAGCAAGCTTTTAAATGCCTATAAAGTGCTGTCCTTTGAATGTTGAATGATGATTTCTTAAGATGTCACCTAGTACAAATAATGATTTTTTTCTAGCAATATAATCAAAAATCTAGGCAATAAGTGAAAATCATTCTGAAAATTTAACAATAACAACCCTCTTAATTGTTTTTTTTTAATGAGGGAAGCATTTAAATACTGATGTTTAAAATGCTACTGCACCAGATATAGAAATACACTCAGCATCATCCTTTAACTAATTAGAATTATTGATTGAGCTGTTTGGGGGTTGTTTGGCTTTGTGAAATGCATTGTGATCCATCGCAAACCTACTAATTAACTCTCTCACCCCATCCTGCATGTGTAAAAGCTGCGCTTCTGTCTCTTTCTCTTTTCCTGTAAGATTTCCTATGAGACAGCAGTTTTTAACAGCCCCTCACATTCCCCATATGGAGGAGGCTACGGTGCTAGTGTACCAAGTGTACCTACAGAGACTGGTAAAACTAATTGCTTTAACTACAGCTAAACACCATGTAACTATGGGCACAACCTCGCTAGATCTTCTCAGGTATTTGGTTCCTAATGGTGTAGAAAGGTACATTTTAGGATGCTTTTTTTGAAATGGCTGTTTGCTTGTGTCCCATTGAAGTGTATCTTTCAGAATTTAATTAAATGGACCTAGAAAAGATGCTCAGTGGTAAGTCCATCATCTCTTAGCAGCATTTGCTCTAACCTTTCACTATCCAGAGCAGTGACAAACCAGCATACTGAGAAATTGCGTGGAGACTTCTCAGGTGGGTCTTCATGGTGTATTTTGAGTAAAGGATGGCTTGTTAGCTCTAGCATAATGCTCACCTTGCCAAACTCTTCAGAAGTCACACGTGAACTGTGTTCCCTTTTGCTCTTTGGTCTGGAAATACACTGGAGAAATGCCCAAGTTCAACAGTGCCTGCTGGTTTTTGCTCTGCGCTTACTGCACTCAAGTGCTTATGTTACTTACATGAATTACTTAGCACTTGTACTCTTTATTAAAAAAGGATTTTAATGTCATTCCTAGCTTATTATGAACACTAATTTTTAATGCCTGTGGATTAGTAATGAGGAAGTTCCTTCCTAATGCTTGAGAAAAGTTGGTCTGTTCTTGAACGAAACGAAAATCAAAGTTGTTTTATAATACTTGCTATTGTTCCATTCATAACTTTATTCCTCTAACAAGCTCGAGGACGTTAGAGGTCTTGAATCTCCAAAGAAATTTCTGCTGTGATCATGCTTTAAATTCCCACCAGCTATGTGCAACTCACATGCATGCATGCAAAAATTGCTGCTTTGTATCACCCTGCTTCTAGCATGAATAGCTAAGAAGAGGATCTTGAAATATCATTAACATTCTTCTATCCCCCCAAATTCCCTGCAGGTAGTATCAAGCTAGGTAAGTCTTACTTGTGCTATTTAAAGACTTTTAAAGAATATGCTCTTCTAATATCAACAGACCATTAAGAGAAACCATTTGCCATTGAGAGAGGCTGTGGTTTCTGTCCGTAGTGTGCGCTTGTACTTCCATTTACTCAGAAATATCCATCTGATTATTGACATTAATTTTAAATTTCTGCTTTGTTTTGGTTTCCTATTTTCTTTTCCATGTTTTTTAATCCCGTTTAAGACTGTTCCCTAACTTTTGTCTCATAGTAGTCCTTAAATTCCTATTTAACAACTCCAGCCATCTTTCACCATCTCCTTACTCCGGCTCATTCATTGCAGGAATTTCTGGAGCTGCGATATCGTTTTCTGCCAGCTAGTTTCCTGAACTGGCCGATTTTATGCTACATTTATGTGCTGTTATGTGCTCATAGGGTTTATTCATCATTGCTAGTCCTATCTCTAGACTTTGGGGTTTGTTCTTCTCTCTTTTTCGTTAAGTGTTTGCATATCTTTCCTTTACAGTGGTCCCTGTTAGTGAGGATGTGTTTCTCACATGGCATTAACAGGTGTGTGTTGGGGGCTTTGTTGTGTCAGTGACTGTAGGCACCACCTGCACTGGGTAGGTATTCAAAATGCAGAATATTGATAGATGTAAAGCAGTAATGTAAAAGCCAAGGAAATAATCATCAGCCACAGAACTTCAGTTAGGAGGGAGCTGCTTCCTCCCATCACCACTTTTTTTCCTATAAAGAAGAGTAATGGAATACATAAGAAAGATCAATTGAATCCACAGGCAAAGATTTTCCCAGCCATTATGGTGCATAGCAACAATAGCCCTGATAGTTCAGCCCTGTGAGGAACACAGATGAAGGTTAAAATTAGTCAGTAAGGCTTAACTAGTGAGATCCTAAAATAAAATCCATGTTGAGACAGGGTAAGGTGATGATAAGGAGAGATAATCTGTATTTCATTTATTATGTTGTTTACCCCAAGCAATACCTACTTTCAGAAAGGCTATCCATTCCTGCCAATTAATGATCAGAAATTCTCATATAATGACTTCTAAAAAGCTTAACAAACTTTAAATGCTAAGCATGTTAATCGTGTAAACTGAACAATGTACTAAGTAAAAGAAAACCGTACCCATTCTTTCAGATAATGGACTAGTGGAGCACTAGTTAAAAATGAATTTCCTAGTTAATATTTTGAACCTTGTCTATTGAAATATTGATGATGTTTGACTAATGGAATGGAAGGCTTACTGAGTTGTTCTTCTGTTGGAATTGTGCTCTGGAGAGTACAATTCACAGCAATTTCTGGCTACAGTTGTGAAGTTTTTACTTTTGCTCCACAGATTATTCTCCTCCCTTGATGGATCAAAGCAGCGAATTGGTTTTCTCCTTTCATTTTGCTGAGTCTAGCTTGCTTTAGAATACAATGCCAAAGTATAGGTAGGAAGAAACTGTACTGCTGAAAAGGTTGGAAAGTGACTCATGATCCTGATGGGCTGTGGAGAGCTACCTGCCTTCCAGCTTATCTGGCTGTTGTGAATCAGGGCTGTTTGCACCCTGTTTGCTCTTCCCTGTTATATGCTTAGAAAAATCAGCAGGCTCTGATTTTTCAAAGGAATGGTAGGGGGAGAGAAGAGATACTTTTCAATACCTTCTATGCTTTTATACTGTTCTATTCTGGTTATCCTGCATCCATTTCTATTGCTCTGTGTTAGTCCTGTCTTGCACCATTCCTGTATTGACTCAATTTTTTGCCCCATTAGGGTCCATAGCAAAAGATATGCTGCCTTTATTGGGACTAGGATTTGAACAGTTGTCTCTTTCCTATTTATTCAGAATAAGAGGTGCATCTCTTCCAAGTTAAGCCAACGCAAAACTCTGGCTGTGAATGGCATAAGAGCTTGCTCAGAGCATTTGCTTTTTGTAGCCTTTCCTACATAATTAGACTCACTAATTAGTCACGCCTGCATCTTAATTAGTTACTGTATTGCTTTAGGTTGGTATATAGTTTGATAAATCTTTATGTTAAACTTCTGCCTGGTATTCACAAGCTGAATGAAACTGCAGAAGAGGCTGTAGGAATTGCTTGCTCTCACCTTACTCCCTCATGCAGTGTGCAGGATCCAAGCGTACGCTGCTTTCTCGTTCGTATACTACATGAAATACTCCTTCCTGAGTTGTTGAGTACTCGTGTGCTTAAGCATCTTAAAGTAGTAATCCGTTTTCATTTTCTTCATTCAAAATCTCTTTCAGATTATATCTTCCAGTTTCACTGGAAATCACTGGAATTTCACTGTATTTTCTTCCTATCTTCCAGTCATTCTGGCTTTGTTTATGCTTTCCTTTTTGACCTCATATGTGTCCTGTGAGTCCCATTTATTTCTCCTCCTTCTTTTCTGTTGGTAACTCCTTTGATGTTCCTTGCAGCTTCCCAACATAAAAGAAAGCACAGTCCTAGCCAGGGCGACTTAGGGTGAGTCGTTTCTAAATTTCTTGCCAAATTCTCAAACAGGAAAAGGATATTAAGACTTTATGGAAAATTTACTTTTGCAGTGATTCTATAAAAGTTTTCCCCTTCTTCATACATTCCCATTTTTTCCACCACCCTTCCACCAGTTATTGACCAACTGAGGGAGTGGTCCTGGACTTTCCTAACTTCTGCTGGAGCGCGATATGGGCTGTGTGGATAATTACAAAACCTGAAATGCCCTGACTTAGTAGGGACCAATATATGCAATTTGCTTGTTTATTCAATCATTCTCCTTTCTCAGACCCCATTCCTTTTTAGGGATGTGCATTGCTGTTTCATACTAGCTTTATTTGCATCACTTCTTGTCCGGAAGTAAACAGAGTTATTTTGAAACATGAACACGGAAGTCAAATTTTATTGTAGTACTCATGATGTCCGGGGGTGTGACTGTCAATTAATATCCAGAGCACTTCTATTTTCATAGTAATGTCTTGGATGTCAGCCATGCATTTCCCACTGAATTAATGAATATCTTGTAACTATATCTATCACTACTGCCAGAAACATAAGAATAAGTGGTAATATTTCTGAAAAAGTATGTACCTAAAATTACTGTTTATAATGGGTTTTAAGGTTGCACCTTCTTTATTCTTTCAATGAATCTTATTTACCTGCTCTGACATAATAACCTATACAAACAAGAGAGTCCTTTTTTTGTATTCTTGTTACATAAAATCTAAACTCATTGTACCGTCTCAAACCTTAATTTATAGACAGCATCAAGAAACAGGCTACGTGGGGAATGGGAGAGGAAAGTCTTTCCTCAACCTTTTCAAACACTGTGAAATGCAGGTGACAATCCCTTGAACCGGAAGCAGGCACAGTATTGCTAATATTGCTTCAATTGTTAATCCACCTCAAAAACACTTCAGTGAGCAAGGCTTCCTTTGTCAATGGGATTAACCACTGTGAATATTAGAAGTGCTGCAAACACCTACATATTTGTACAAAGACAACCCCCTGTTACAGCAGATACGTTCTTTTTTTATCCTTCCTTATTTATACCAGGATGATTCATTAGCAGTTATTTTTGAGATTAAGGAATGTAGGCTACTAATATAATTTAAAATGCTGTTATTTCAATGAATAAGTCAGCAATGTTTTAGTTTCTTTTTAACACTAAATGTCTAAATGGAACTAAGGAACTAGGGATAGTGAGACAATTATCATCTTAAATTATTAGGTTTTATCTTCTAAAGATCCTGCTTGATAACATGGCTTTAGATAGAGCTTGCTCTGCTCTATTTAGAAGAGAAGATATTTTGAGGGTTGAATGGTTGCATGCGTATCTACTATCTGTTGCATAAAAAGATTTGCATTGAGAGATTCTCTACTTGGGTAACCGAAATGTGCATCATCTCAAATGTGCCAGTATAACTTACTTGATGCTCACAGTACCAGGTACACTTTGGAATTGAGATGATGGGAATAAAAGCAGACGAGGAATTCTTGAAGATCACTTATACTAGATAAGAGGGGAAAAAAAGGTGTGCAAAGAATAATGTGGGATGCAATAATGATGGTTCTCACTAACTCCACCTATGAGAAGCTACATCTATAATTATGTAAATGCTTTCTGCTTTCCAGATTGTCTTGCAAGTCTATGGGATAGTCTTTCTGGCTTCTTCTACACTCACAGTCCCCAACAGTATTCTCTCCTTATATTTTCCTCTCCCTAATTGCAGATTTGTGGGGCTCAGGGAGGCTTAGAAAGATGTAGTAATGTCATATTAACTACTTGATTGTTACCTGCTCTCTTCACAATTAAACTTTGGCATATGAATATTGGGTGACATTTCTGTAATGCAAGTTCCTACAGAGCTTCCTCTTGCAGATGAACTATGTCATGCACTGTTGTCTTGCCCGTGCTTTCTGTCTTGTCTTCATTGCTAATTTTGTGTAACTTGCCATGACATGTCTTCTAGAAATTCTCTCTCCTAATGCACTCATGAGCCATTTACTTCCCATTGGCTTCGAGTAGCAGGCAGATAATCTTTAGAGAACTGGTAATGGAAACAGTGAAAGCCAACTGTAGCTATGAGAA
Source organism: Tapera naevia (assembly GCA_033556795.1). Lineage (NCBI taxonomy): Eukaryota > Metazoa > Chordata > Aves > Cuculiformes > Neomorphidae > Tapera > Tapera naevia. The sequence continues at coordinate 1,157,053 of JAUMJJ010000160.1, read as the reverse complement.
GAAGGAAAAACGAGATTAAAAAGTTTCAGTGAGGGACGCCAAGATTTAAGAGTTGAGGGAGAGGGAGGAGCTGGAGCTAAAAGAAGATATTGTGGGTTTGTTGCTGTTTTCTTATATTTTCTGCCTTGGGCTAACTCACAGTCATGCATGAACTTTAACATCATGGCTTGGTTTCTTTTATCGTTTGCCCCGCAGCAAATTAGTGTGTTTGAGAAACACTTGAGACAAGGGTGGGCTTTAAAGCTGGTGTTGATTGTAGGTGTACTTCTCCATCCTTACGCACATTGTGTTATCATTTAGATTTCTGCACAGTTCTGTTAACTGTTGTCAGAGAAGAGTGGATACATTTCATATCTGATATTTTGGAGGAATAGTGCTGCCAGATAAGAAGCCCGGAGAATTGGATCCAACTGACTGGCACCTAAAATAGTACACACAAATTTATGCAACACCCCCTACCCTCCCAGTAATTACAGTTGTCTATTTAAATTGTACCAGCCTAATGCATGTGCCTCTGGCACACCATTTGACCACTTTGGCTATTTATATGTTGTAGCCTCTACGGAAGTCCAGTCTTTTTTTTTCTTCCCTCATCAGAGCAATATACACTTTTTCAGTTATGAAAATGGTGTTATTCTAAATAAAACTGACATGAGCCACCAACACTTTTGGAAGCACAGATGCTTTGTCCCACTATTTACTAAAGAGGTTCACACTTAGATTAAAGCAGTGAAATAAAATTACTGAATAAAGCCTGGAACAACATAATGGTTTAAGGAATTCGTTGAGAGCTTTTGGTAGGAGGAAAGTTACACAAAGGCAAAATTAGACTGTTTTCTGTACAACACCAGAACACAGAAAAAACATCCCATCCAATATTTGCACATTTGTTTTTTCTAAGCATCTTGTGTAGTTTCATTGGTATTTGTTCTCATTTGCTACATCAAACCCACAAATTTGTACACTGCATCCAAGGCCCATCAGCATCAGACATTAAACTAAGAATCAGGCATCTGCTTTTGCTACAGCTACCAGCCATGAAATTCTCCTCTTTCTGAATGACATTGCTTTCTTATTATTTTTATTTCAGCATAAACTATGTGGGTTGGGATATGCACAGCCCCCTGATGTTAAATGATATTTTTCCCGACTCAATGTATACATAACGGAAAGAACAAAATTAATTTGTTGTGTAATTCAGTGTTTCTGAGTGGTGCTACTTCAGGACTAGATTTCCCAGTGTATTATTAGTGGAGAAAATTGCACCATCCTGTCACCAGCTTGTTTAAAGAGCATAAGAATTTGTAGTGGGATATAATTATATTTGATTTGTGTTTTCTATCTTATTGTTGGAGGTAAAAGAATGTAGTTTTGGGGGTTCACACTTGAGTGCTTTCAGTTCAAGCTGATACGCTGAGCTAAATAGATCTTTCTGTCCAGATACTTTACAAGTTGTTAATCTCTTGCTTCAACAACACTTCAAAGTACCTGGTTACTGATAGTCTGATGCCGCATGAAGGTGAACAATTCTGGAGGAGTTCCACTTGCTGATGAGAACAGACCTTGAAATCAGCTGAGTTCATACTTAAAGAGGTGCTATCAAAAAGTAGTCAAATAAATTAAAACAAGTAGTTTCATGTTTTTTCTACTATAAATCACCCAGTGCAGTTTTTGAAAGAATTCACAATAACTATTTACTTTTTAGAAGATTTTCTTTTTCCAGGGGAAGGCTCTTCACAAAGAGCAGAGAAAACTATTTGTAATTTTGGTGCATAATTGTATAGAAGATAGACACAAATATTTATTGTAGTTATTTGTATTTTTCAGTGTAAGATTGTGTGCTACTTTCAACCCAATCATGCATATGAAAAATGAGGGGCTGTGGTTGCTCTGGGAGTATAAAACCTTGAGAAACCCTTACCAGAGCTGGCCTTCCCATCCCCTGCCTCTGACAGAGCAAAAATACTTTGCAGAAGCAGATCTACATAAAATACAGGTTTTTATTCGGATAAGTTGCTTTGTCTTTATAGCAGTGTGTCTGCTGTATAGAATGAAAGCGAGCCATACATATTTTATTCAAATAGGCTGCTTTCTTTGACATTGCTGATCGATTTCAATCATGTTTTAAAATTCTCCTTTAGCTATTGTAGCTTTCTCTCGTTGCATTTGCTTTTCTCTCTCTTCAAGCTGCTACTTGCAAGACATCACCCTCATTATTGGCCATTGTTTCCTCCCCGCTTCCAGCCTTTCACACAAAATCATAGGGTTTCATTTTCCCACCTTTTAACCTTCCATTGTTCCACATTTATCTGCACTCCTGACCCAGATTCCTCACGGAGTTGTAGGCTACAAAGCAGCCTCTCATCCTTGAGGACAGAGGTTTTATTTCATTTCTCAAGTAAATTCTGATCTGTGAATCTGTATCGCTGCAGTCGGAGCTTCAGATATTTGCAGGTATTGCCACATTGAACCCAGTAAGTTTTTTTCAAAGAGAGAAATCCCATGATATTCAAGCTCTTCTGGATCATAATTTCTAAACCTCTTATCTTCTAACCTATCAGGAGATTCCAGACATTTGGTTGGACAGGTAACAAGTTTTAATCGATACTCAGCAATTTTAAAATGTGATCTAAATAGAAGATTCTCTGTATCTTCTTGGTATTTTGTAAGCATCTTAAGGTAAAACCTTAAGGTGAACATGTCTCCCTTCTCTTTGAATGTCATTCTTGGACTACTTGTGTAATCGAATGAAGGCTTATTTATAATCATGTGAGTATGGCAAGAAAAAGGGATTGTTTTTCATTTCCCATGATTTTAAGCTCAGTTATGTGTGGCAACTGTCTGTTCATCACCTTTTAAATTCCTGTGAAATGTACCCACAGACACACACACACATGTGAGCATGCTTAGTTATTAACACACTTCTAATAACAGGAATTGAGTAAAGCGTTTTCTGCAGAATTTGGAGAGCTCAGCAGTGGCCAGTTCCCTCTGCCACACAAGAAGATTGCTTCTAATTAAGCCATCTACAGAGCTGAGGCTTTTGCTGGGCATCTGAGAGCCTTTCCAACTCCTTGTTGTTGTTTTTGAAGCAAGTTCTGTGAATGTGCTACGTTCCTTGTGAGCCCAGGGTGAGGCTGGCCCTTGTCACACAGAGCAAAGTTTGGGGACGGCAGTGTAACAAATGCCAGGTGACGGAAGGGGTGTCTGACACATGGCTGTGGAACTTGCACTGCTATTTTCTGTTTTTCTTTCTAATTGAAAACTCTTACCATCTGTTCCTGAGCCATCTCTCTGCTGTCCTTTCCTACACACAGTCTCCTACTCCCATTCTGCCCTTCTAGATAGAACTGGTTGCTTGAAGGCTACTAACAATAGAGCTGACTTATACCAGTAGTAGCTGGGTGGTAAGAAGATGCCAAGGGTGACAAGACATGCTTAAGTTGGGTCAGCTAAGGCTGGACTCTCTGAGCATCATTTGAGTGGGCCCAGTTGGTTCTCTCTCAGCCCTGATCGAACTGCAGGTTCCTGAGCAAAATCCACAAATTTTTTTGAGAAATATAAAAAAACTCTTTGCTTTTATAGAACAGGTTTAGTTGTTTCTCTGGGGTGGATTTCAAAGAAGCATAGAATGATTTGGGTTGGAAGGAACCTTAAAGATCATCTAGTTCCAACTGCCTGCCATGAGCAGGGACCCCTCCCAGGGTGTTCAAGACTCCATCCAACCTGGCCTTGAACATCTTCAGGGAGTGGGCAGCCACAGCTTCTCTGGGCAACCTGTTCCAGTGTCTCACCACCCTCATTGTGAAGAATTTCTTACTAATGTCTAATCTAAATCTCCCCTCTTCCAATTTAAAGCCATTCAACCTCATCCTATCACTTCTGGCGCTTGTAAAAAGTCCCTTTCCAGCTTTCCTGGAACCCCTTCAGGTACTGGAAGGCTGCTATGAGGTTCCCCCTGAAGCTGTCTCTTCTTCAGGCTGAACAACCCCAACTCTCTCAGCCTGTCCTCACAGCAGAGGTGCTCCAGCCCTTTGGTCATCTTTGTAGCCCTCCTCTGGATCTGTTCCAACAGTTCCTTATCCTTCTTAAGTTGGAGATTCCAGAACTGGATGCAAAACTCCAGGTGGGCTCTCACAAGAGCAGAACAGAGGGGGATAATCCCCTCCTTCACCCTGTTGCCCACACTTCTTTGGATGCAGCCCAGGACACTCTTGGCCTTCTGGGCTGCCAGCACAATTTTGCTGGATTGTGTCGAGCTTCTCATGAATCAGCAACCCCAAATCCTTTTCTGCAGGGCTGCTCTTGATCACATCATCTCCCATCCTGCATTGATACTGGGGGTTGCCCTGGCCCAGATGTAGGACCTTGCACTTGGCCTTGTTGAACCTCATGAGGTTCTTACAGGTCCACTTCTCCAGCTTGTCCAGGTCCCTCTGGGTGACATCACGTCCTTCTGGTGTGACCACTGTACCACTCAGCTTGGTGTCATCTAAAAACTTGCTGAGGGTGCACTTGATCCCTCTGTCAATATCATTAATGAAAATATTAAACAGGACTGGTCCCAGTACAGACCCCTGAGGGACACCACTCGTCACGGGTCTCCATCTGGTCATCGAGCCATTTCTTCCGAATCTGTCCCCACTACCAGAGTTCCTGACCACCTTGTGGCTTTCTGGAATAAGTGAGTAATCTAGAAGAACTGTACCAACCTACAGTTTAGGATTTTTTTTCCCCCGGAGTCTTTTTGTACTTTGCAGTCTATATTTGAATCTGTCTTTTCTTGTCTAACTCTCCATTTGGTGGCTTAGCATCCGGGAAGCCTATTTTATAGTGGAAAGAAATGCATTTTTACATGCTAAGAACTGTATTTTTGATGAAAACCTAGAAGTATATAGAAGTTAAAGGGATTTTTTTCTGGCAAGAACTCCAAAATGAACAAAGTTGAAAGAGAATAAAGCATGGCAACCATAACTGTGTTCTACCATTATCTGAGAAACTCTTGCTCTTAGAGGAGTGTTGATAGGACTGTTAAGTAAGAGTGTAGATTTGGTCAGACAGATAATTTTTTTGCTTTTTCTAAAGGCATTTAAGTGTCTAAAAATAGATCCTCGAGAGCCTGTAACTCATTCATTTCCGTAGGTTTTTAATGGGAGCTATGGACTGAAATACCTGTAAAAATTTGGCAACCTGATGTTACAAATGTACCAAAAAATGCTCATCAAAATGAACCTAAGAGCCCATGTTTTGAAATCTCTTTAAGGTGGCCTTTTCTTCTCAGAGACAGGCAGAGCTCCCAGATATTTTCCTGAGCACCTACAGAAGAAGAAGGAAAACTTACGATTATTTCACCTCTATATGAAATTTTTTCATTATTTTTAGATTATGGATGTTAATGCCTTGTGGGTTATATTATTGTTGCATGGTAACATGCTCAGATTATTAGGTTTTTGTACTGAGTTTGTAATACCAAGAATACCATTGTGAGGGTGAAAAATCTTTCAAGGAAAGGTGGAAGCTGCTGGAATATTTTCTTTTTTAACTTCCTAACACCACAGATTTTAGGACTGCAGTTAAAATAAACAAATTCTAATAAGCTCTTATTGAAAATAAAAAAAAAAATCAAAAACTGCAGCTGCAAATAGTTCCTTGATTGTCATATTTTCCAAATGTACAATAGTGTTTATTGCAGTAGGCTCTGCCATGTAGGAAGAAATTTTATTTCCTGTGTTGGGAAAAAGAGAGACAGTTAAATGGAGTAAAATGAACACTCATCAGGTGATATATCTGATGGTGTAGATCAGGGAGAGTTCCCACGATTTCTGTGAAACTCAATAATTTCAAGTGACTTTAATATTTTTTATGTTTTTATAACACTGATTAGAAACCTCCAGGTGATAAAATGCTACAGCTCCAGCAAGAATCTAATAAAGATACCCCCTGGGATTGATTTTGATTGACTATAGTTGCCTGTCTGTATTTATTTTACTGTATTTGAGCAGGCATGAATGAGCACAATTGAGTTAACCCTTTCCTCATCTGACTGCTGTGATTAGGTGTTTAGGCTGTCATTCCTTTGAAACCCTGACACCCACATAAAGGACGAGGCAGTTTCTCCGGTTCCTGTACCTTCTGGAGGAAATGCCCAGGACATTCTGCTTAGAGAAACAAAAGTTACACTGAGATCACATCACTTTGGAGGTCATTAGTGCTCAGTCTCTACATAGTTTTCTATGAGTGGTGTTCTGGTTGTTAAAGCACAGAACTGAGCACTGAGAGGCAATGATTTTCTTCTTTTCCTCTGGGCAAGACAGGTAATTCTCTTGAAGTTTACAAGGATCAATCTATGCTCTGTGTTGTCAGTCAAGTCTGTTGCCCTACATGGTGTAAAATTAAGATGCTCTCCCAAGGCAGCCTGTACCTACAGTGATGCCTGGAGCTAAGGAGATGCTGTGCAGCGGCACAGCCCTCATGTTATCCTGCAGTTGCTAAAAGTAAGGATCACCAGAAAGCACTTGCCTAACTTTTTTTTTTATCTCAGCCCCATCAGTAGCAAAAATTAAGGTTTCAGTCTTTTTCCTGACTACTGCCATAAAATTAACTTCTGTTGGTCTCCATTTGGGTATTGAAGCAGATACTGAGGTGTTCACACGGACATCACAAGCCCTCACAAAAAATTGGCTAAGTGTACTTGGAAAGCACTATGGAAATGTAGAATATTATTAATAATTATAGCCCCTTTCTGATTTGTAGTTCCAAATAGAGCCAGGGGGATTGGATGAAGATATTAGAAAAAGTAACGCACAGAAGCTTCTAATTCAAATTAGTGGCACGGTTGCTGTGGCGTAGCAGTTCTTGTTCTGGAAATGATATTGATTCTTCTGGGGAGCTAATTAATGCACATACTTATAAGTTAGCAAATAACAGTTCAAAGTTATTCTTTAGAAAGCTTTGCATCTTTTCAAAGTTCAGAAGAAAATTATTCCTGTCGAATAAAGACATTTAATGATGTACGTATGCTGTGTCTTACATTTGCTCTGGTAGGATTTCCACCTGCTGAGAACAATTGCTTTTAAAAATAAATTTAACCAAAGCATAAGATATTATTAATTTAGAGAAATATTTCTTTCATTATAAAGTAATAACTATGTAAACACGGGAATGTTAAATTAAGTTTAAGCCATTCAATTTATTTATGCCTACTAATTCTTTTCAGTGTTGTATTAAATGTGAGATGATTATGCATGGAGGTTAAATCCATTTAAGTAATTTATATTGTCTCTCTTGAAGCAGTTTTCTTACCAGGAAAAGACCTAATTTTTAAAATAGATGCATCAGTGATCAGCAGAGATGTCTGAAATGAGATTAATATTTATTAACTGTTATATAGTTTATACAATTTGCAGGCAATTTTTTAATGCAGGTTACTCTTTTTTTAAAAAAGCAGTGAATTTTCTACCCTTTGGAATCTTTGTCTTACATTTAACTAGTTATGCTTAAAGTTTTTGTGATTTTTAGCACCTTCCCCCTACTTCCTATCTGCCCATTTCAGATATCTGCTCTTCCTCTGGGTGCATGTTTGCACTGACTGGCGTAGCTATCTATAGAACTTTTTGTCACAGTTAGTACTTTAAAAACTTGAATGGCAGCAGTCGTTATTTTCTGGCATCTTCACTGAATTTAGAGAAATGGCTTGGTCAAATTTTCATATTTCTACCCTGTGCAAAAAGAAATTCTTATTCCAATGTAATGGAAGAGGAGTGGAAAATAATTGTGCTTGTATCTCATCTATTTCAGACTGCAATATAGGCCATGTTAAGAGATTCTGTTTAGTGGCAGCTTTGTCTCCTTTCTTACCGTAATCATTGTGTGGGTCTTAGTGTGGTTTGTACTTTCCCTCAAACTGGCTCTTTGGAGCGTTGTAGCAAGCAAGCAAATAACTTGCAAATAGCAAATAAACAGCAAAACCAAATAGATGGCAAAAAGCAAATGAATAACACAAAGCAAATGAAGACCAAAATCCCAAATGAAGACCAAATTCCCAAATGAAGACCAAAACAGGAAAAAGCAAAAGAGTAGCAAACCCCAAATAAATAGCAAAAAGCAAATGAGTAGCAAAACCCAAATGAGTAGCAAACCCCAAATAAATAGGAAAAAGCAAATGAGTGGCAAATCCCAAATAAATAGGAAAACCCAAATGAGTGGCAAAACCCAAATAAATAGGAAAACCCAAATGAGTGGCAAATCTCAAATAAATAGGAAAACCCAAATGAGTGGCAAAACCCAAATAAATAGGAAAACCCAAATGAGTGGCAAACCCCCAAATAAGTAGCAAAAAGCCTTGAGCACTGCGAGTCAGCTGTGTGAGTTTAAAAGCTAAATGCGCTTCTAAAGCAGCTCTTCTCTCTTGTCAAGGTTTTCCTTTCCCCACTTGCTGCTGTGAAGCACCTTTTCACTCCTCACTCCCCCCCTGCCTGTTGCAAAGATGAATTTTTGACCCCCTTGGAGCTCTGGCCGCCTGCACCTCCCTCAGCCCCGGCGTTCTCTCCCGAACCGCCAGAGCGCTCGCAGAAGCCAGGGTATCGTCTGCGAGGCTGTGGCAGTGGTGTTCACATGACTAATGCTGTGAAAGATAGCAAGATTTTTTTTTTTTTGAGCAGCTCCAGTCTATGCACAGTTGGCTCCCAGCTGACAGACAGAATGTGGGGTGGGCTTTGTCACCAGAACGCTGGGTACTGCATGCCCGGCTATGCTCGCAATTACACAGTGCCCAGAAACCTGCTGCTTATGCCAGGGTGCAGGCAGCCTGAACACATAGAAATTGGGTAGCTTTATTTTATTTTTTTATTGTTATTATTTTTTTTTTGCCTCTTTCTTCTCAGCAAAGGTTATATAATGAGGGGATTGCTGCTAAAGTAAAAAGGGAAAATGAAGTCTTTGTTAAATGCCTTCACAAAGAAAGAAGGTAAGCAATGAAAGCAGAGCACTTTGATGTTTCAGACTGGTGTTTTCTTGTGTACATTTAATATGATCAGCTTGGTGACTCTGTAATTAATGAATTCCTGCAGTTTCTTTTTAAAAAATTGTGTTAGACAGTCCATTTAGGCAACTGATTATAAAAGCTGGATGTGACTTTATTCATTTTAGCATTTTCTTTGAAGAGTCAAGTAGTTGTGAAAAAATGTTTTTATTCCCTAAGAAATGCATTTGAAGCCACATAAGGAATTTCCTAGGTGAATTTTGTCAGTGAATGGTGCTGAATTTCCCCTTCAGATGTATGAAGTGCCAGGAACAGATTTCTGAGAGCTGGAGGAAGGATTAAATGGTACTTTCAGTATGCTTTTAGGGGTGATAATTTTAAACTTTTGAGATGTGAAATTAGTTCAGACATTTTTGTGTCATTTTATATCAAAGTGTTTTTCCCAATCAAGTTTTGTGACAGTTAAACTTACAGTTCTGAACGTGGTGAAATATTAGGGGAAAACAGTGTCCAACAGGGGTTAAAGTGTGGACATTTGCATTTCATCATTGTGTGTTTTAGTTATTTATTTATTGTGAAAATAATATAAATAATGCCTATAAGAAGCAGCTAAAAAAATATCCACCCACTTACAGTTTGCAGATTGCTAGGGAAAAGAAACAGTTGGGTGGAATATTAATCACTTTAGGCACGGAAATGATTATTTTTAACTCTTTCTAAAAAAGATTTGTGTTAGACACTCGTCAATTGTTGTGATTAGTTATGCCCTTTCCTGTTTATTTTTTGTAGTAAAGGCTGATTTTGCTTGTAGTTCTCTCCTTAAGAATAGAAATTAATAGCAAAGCAAAAGCTAACTCTTAAGTGGTCATATAAAATCCTTTTAAAGTATGCAAAGGAGAAAGAATTAATTTAATCTGATACCTGGAGAGTGTGTATATACCCAAAGCATACCCTGTTTTTCAAGTGGGAAGGAATGTGCCAGTTTTGCGTTTTCAATAACCTGTCCTTATAAATGTGCTCATCAATTCTCCCTCCATCCTGTTGCTGTTCCTTAGCTCCGTGCCCCTCGTGCTCCCTCCCACTCCCCCCAACCTCTCAAAAGTTACAGTAAACATCCCCAAAATGCTGGCAATCTTTAGTTTTATCAGACTGTGGCTGGAAGGCTTGGCAGTCAGCTTGGAGTGTTCACAGGCTTAAGCTCGTGAAAAAATTCATATCTAGGAGTCAGATCCAATTTTACGGAAGTCGAAGACAAACTTTGGTGACCCTGAGGGAACAGCATCAGACCTTCAGCTGTCTATGTGTGAAATGTTCCCTATATTCAGTTCTGTGTGATTCCTCCTTTATTGAAATTATTACAGTAGTTATTCTGCTTTATTGTACCTGGGAAAGACTGCTGTCTTTAATGAAATAATTCCTAGAGTCATGTTCTGAGTGTCAAAAATACAGGAATGCACAAATGGCACGTCTATGTCGTACACATCAGTAGAAGATCTGCATAAGTCGATTTTGGAAATAAGTGCTGTGAGTTTTGTTGAAGTTAGTAATAACTGGGGCTTTTGCCATGAGACGTGGAGCACTGAGGCACTTTCAGTGATTTATTCTGCTGCTTTGAAACCTTAAAAAATATGAAATATGAAAAACTTGGAATATTCTGAAAATTCAAGAGAGTTTTTGCCAGTTTCTAGTGTAAATATTAGACTTCCGTGCTTTATCCCCTTTAACAACTTCAAAGACTGCTTCTCTTATTTCAGCCTTGTTTCAAGAGAAATATTATGGAAATGAATTTGAAGCCCTTCCCCTCTGTGCACACTGTTCTCTTGTTTGCTTGTTCTGATGTTATTGAGCTGTTTACCAGAGAAAGTTTCGGCTCATTAGAAAAATGAAAGTTGTTATTTTAAAATATTCAGAATCACAGTTAATTGTAAACAAATTCTGGTGAAAATTATATAAACCATTCTTTTAGTTACAGTTCCATCTTTATTTTATATTATAAATATGCTTTCAGTTTGTCTCTGGAACCTTAAATTCTACTGTGTTCTCTCAATTAAAGGCTGCATTTCAAGGCAGGACAGATTGATTCTTATGTATATGCATATTTATGTGAATTTATTTACTTGCACAATATGACAGACATTCTTATTCTGGGTTTTGTGTGGTTTTTGAAGGGTATTGAATGCGTAGACATTTCTGGCACTTTATAAATGGCACTTACTGGCACTTTAGAGATGTAGGATGATATTTTGTGGGGCTTCTTTCCCAATTGAAATTTGATTTTTTGAAAATTACAACAGCTCAATGAAGTCCTCAGAATAATGCCTGGCTGCCTTCTGTTAGTTACGCTACTGTGACTTTTCAGATGTAAATATGTGTACTTTGGATCAATCCCTGTGACCCCATGAGTTCCACAGAAATAAATTAATGAGAGTACTTGCGTGAACGGGGACTCTGAGGCAAGCATCAGTTTTCAGGATCACATTCTTTATTACCTTGTAGTATGGATAGGAAATGTCATTGTATCTAGTGGTAGCAGGATGCCTTTTATTAGGAAATTTGCCTTTTAAGTTGCACTTGGAACTAAACTGACCCCCTACAGTCAGGAAAGGTGATCTGTAAATATTAGTGTCTGATCGCACAAATTCTCATATAACAGCAGTCAATAACACTGATGAAAGGATGGACCCTCTGGTTTGTGTTATGTTTTTATTGCCCTTGCTTTTGTTTTCTGTTACGACTATTTCATTAAGTAGTGTATTGCAACCTTTGGATACAGTCAGGTTCTCTCTGGGACACAGCACGTGATGGAGTGAGTGTGTTACCCTTGGGTGATATGTTCTATATACAATAGTAATAGATGCAGTAGAATTAGAAAGAGAGGAATACCTAGGGATTATAGCAATGTGATAGAATTCTGCCAGGAGAAAAATCTATGCCCTCGATTTTTAACCTGGAAGATGGAGATAAGGTGACTGTTAACACTACAAATTTCAGGTTAGGCCTGAACTTGAGATAGAGCAAAATGCTCCAAGTTTGGGTGCCAATGGGAGAAGGAAGTTAGAAGTTCTTGCATCAAAAATTCTACCCGTTAGCCACTTTCTGTGTCTTTCCCGTTGGATATGACAACACAGCATGAATATAAACTTTTTGAGTCTCAGACTTGGCAATAATGGGGTGCTCCCCATTTCCTAGACCATAGTTAAGACTGTTCAGCAGACTCAAGGCACTTGTTTTATCTAACTATTTATTAAAGACAGTAAATAGGTTAACATTGCCCAGTTGTTTTCAGTTGTAATGGTGATTTAAAGATAACAAATCCAATTAGCTATGCAGGCAATGTGGATTTTCTGTCTCCGCAGAAGAAACAATGCCATATGTTGCTAAACCTTTTTAGGGGGTGGTAAACACATAGAAATGGTGAAATCATCTGAGATTACACTGAATGTCTTTCTTTACACAGTGCCCTTTAGAGAGGCTCCCACCTATTCAAACAGAAGGCGGAGGCCCCCAAGCACCTTAGCAGCACCTCGAATCTTGCTTCGTTCCAACAGCGACAACAATCTGAACATCAACAACCTTCCTGATTGGTCAGCCGCCTCGTCTGCTTCTTCACACCGCAGCCTTTCACCTCATCTACTTCAACAGATGCAGAATAATCCTAATGGAACTGTAAAAACTGTGGGGAGTTACACTCCGTCCTCTCGAAGCCGCTCACCATCCCTCAACAGGCTGGGAGAGGATGCCAAACGGCAGCAGCACAGGCACATCAGGTGACTTCTTACTATTTGTTGTCATCATGCAGTACTGCCATGTTTTTTATGTAATTCCTATGCCCGTTTTGCACTTTATCTGATATATAGGTAATAAAATCCAAGCACAGTGAGAATGTCCAAGTATGAATGTTTTAATTGGAAGCTCTATTCAAAGCCAGCTGTTTCCTCATGGAGCTCCAGCAGCCAGGCAGACTTTGAAGTTCAGCAAACCTCAGCAGTGACTTGTCATTGAGTTTGCATCTCCAAATCAAGGTGCTAGTTCTCAAGATCCTTTAAGAGTTGAAATAATGATTGCATTTCATAGCAAAGTAAAATGTTGCTGAGATGCTTTGTTGATTCACAAAACTACTCTTTGTGCCTGAAACCTACGTTTGAGTTACTCCTGGATGGTGAAGCAGAGATTCTTTTAAGTTCACCCTTCTGTAGATGTGCTTACCAAAGAGTAAAACAGAGGAGTAACTGGAGGGGGAGTAAGTGGGTCTATGTAGGAGGCTGGCTGAGAACAAAGGGGGCTTCTTGAGGTGGTGGTGATGGATGTCATGGGCTTCCTTCATTAATATCCTTGCCACAGGGTTTTGCATTCCTTGTGACTTTCCCGCTCTTTCTTTCCCCTTGATTTACAAATGTGATATAGCAGGCACTCTTAGCAAATATCCTGCAGATATATCCAACTGAAGAATGAATCCTGACTAATTAGAGTGATGTAGGTGTTGTAGTAATATAACAAACCAGAGGATTGTATCTAAGTTTTGATGACAAATGGGGGCTTCAGCTTTATGAAACCACTGTCCTGTGAATAGGCAATTACAGCTTCCCTTTGAGGAGGATTTGGGAACTGCATCTGTCAAGTGTGCCAGTGATGGAGCTGCACCGGGACGAGAGGTCTAAGCACAGGGCTGAAAGATGAGAATAGGCAGAGCTGAGTACTGATGGAAAGAATTTGCACTTAAATGTTTTGACCAAACACGTTTATTTTGATCAATTTAAAATATCAGGCTTTGTCTGCCCTGTTGCCTAATATCAAAAATAATTCACTGTTCAGAGTAGAAAATGACATGAGTATTGTTAAGAAATGCAGCAATGTTCATTTCTCTTTGTGATTTGTAGGTGTTATGGGTATTTACTTCAGTTTTCAAAACAGAACATCATGTAGTTGAAGCTGTCACCTGCTCCCTTGCACATTCTTTTTCTCGCCTTGGCTGTAGACACCCAAACTGACAAGAACTATTTGTGATAGTAACAATGCTGCTGGAGAGTGGAAATACAGTGCATTGTAAAAAAGCAGTTGCTGGAGAAGTAAGAATCACTGGGAGGAACAGGATGCAAATTCCTTATGCCAGGTGTTTCATGCAGTAGAGTAAACTCATCTTATGTTCTTACATGTTACAGTAATGGCAAAACCTCATTTGGTTATAATTTGGATAACATTTCCAAACAAAGACCCACATCAGCTTTAAGACACGTTGTCTCAAATGAGGCTTCTCGTTCTTGTAGGTGAGGAGTTGGCTATCAGCTGCTTTTCAGAAAATCAGTGCCCGTGTGCTCCATTGGATACTGCTGATGCCACCGGAGTGGGAGGTTTTACCTTAGAGTTGATGGTTGTTTTAGCTTGAAGGGATCAAAAGTGCCTTTTCATCAATATTCCTGGGATTGAATTCCTGGGATTGAACTTTCAAATTCTCGAAGTATAGACAATCATTTGAGGTGGGAGCAACAATTAAAAAAGATTTTTGAATAAGCAAACATTTATTTGCTTAGATTTTATTCAGCCACTTTCCTCTTCCCTTTTTGAAAGCAAGTGATTTTGAAAACTGGCACAAATAATAATGGAAACCAATTTAATGCCTGAAATTTTGTGGCAATAAAGTTTTGGTCATTCCCTTAGTGCATCAGTATCACAGCTACTTAAACTACTGCCCAGCTCCAGAAGTTTGTATGTGTCATCAAGGCTTGTTTCAGACATGTCCAGTGTAGATGCAAGTACTGAGAAGAGAGCTTGAAGCTCTCTAGATTTAACAACAGCTAAAAGGAATCTTTTCCTGCAAGCAATGCCTTTCCTTGCCACAGACCCACTTTGCAGTCATAAATGGCACCTTACACGACACTTCCCTCACAGATTTTGTTTAACTGTATGACCACCTACTTACTGTCAGCTAAATGTGGGAATTGTTGCTGTCTCTGCTTATTATTTGCAAATAATACATTCACGGCAAAGCTGTTGTTCCCCTTAGATGAAAAAGACCTTTTTGACATAGCAGTGGATTGGGTTCTGAAGCAGAAGCAGCCAGAAGGCATAGGTTAATTAATGGAGAAGGTTCAAGTATGACAAAGGGTTAATGAGGTTTGTGGGCTGGAAAGTGATGCTGGAAGGGGTTCGTGTAATCTTTACTGCCTGTGTGGCTTGGGTGTTTATCTTTTTGTGAGCCTCTTGTTTTCCTACCAAACCAGTTTTATGGGGGGGAACAGGGAGAGGCAGGTGAACTGACACCCTTCCTGTGGAATTTGTCTCATGATGATTAGTGAAAGGAGGTGCCAGCATAGCCTCAGTCAGGACTCAACCATCAAGGGTGGCCACCTTCTTCTGGGTGAGAAAGGGACGTGTCTGCACATCTTCTGGAGTCTCCATATCCTCCTCCCGCTCTTTTATGGTACGGGACTTTCTGAACTGGGAACCCAAACTGAGGTTAAGGGAGGAGAGGAAAGATCTTTTTTAAGAAGTCATCTATCCCATGTTGCAGCCCTCATTTCCATTAGTAAGCCTGTCTCATGAGAAATAAGGCATTCAGTGCGAAGGTTTATGTGCCATTTCCCTCTCCTCTTTCAGTAAGAAAGAAAATGAATGAGTCTTCGTGGTAGGAGTTAAGGAAGATGCTGGGACATAACACTGTGAAAAGCTGCTACCTGGCTGCTGCCAGGCTAGGCTTAAAATACAGCTTGATATATGTGGAAATTGGATGTGTAGCAACAGTTTATAGATCTGGATTTTTTTTTATGGTGATGACAGTCTCTTCGCTTATAAAGGAAAAGGAATGGAGCAAAAGAACTGCAACCTGAATGCCATCTTTCTCTGTCTTCTTTTAAACAACCTTGGGAGCTGGCTGAGGTTTCTGATGCAAACTGCATCACAGACATGCAACCAGAGCTCACTTTTAGACTCTTAATTATGGCTTATCTTCATTAACACCTCTTCACAGTAATAGAACAGAACAACGAGGTGAAAGGGGAATGCTATTCCAAATGGTAAAGAAGTTACTGCAGGAGAATGGAAGTGTTCCTCATATGAAAGATCCCCTATGGTTTTATTTTTTATCAGACAACTTTATGTTTACTGAGGAACCTTCTATTTTGGTAGGAGTTTGGTTAAAGAAAAAGAGGGATGAAACAGTGAACTTTTAATTTTGCTTGTAGCAGTTCGAGATCTTTGCTTTCTCCTTACAAGAGAGTAAGTGGAGTGTTGCAGTGTTGGTCCACCATTAAATAATTTATTTCTTCTTCCTTTGGTGCTGTGTTCTTTTTCCTATAAATTTTTATGAATGTCTTCTGTCTCAGGAATGTTTTCTCATTCTAGACTTTCTGTGTAAGACCTCACAGTTTTATGTTTGCTTTTTTTTTTTAAAGTTGAATAGTAGTGCATTGCAAGTTTATTACAACATCCCCTACAGGTTTTCCACCCTCTTTAGTATTTACCTCTTTCTCACCTTACATTTTTGATATCACAGTATCACAGTATCACAAGGTTGGAAAGGACCTCTGAGATAATCAAGTCCAACCTATAACCTAACACTAACACCAACACTAACACCAACCATCATCTAAACCATGGCACGATGCTTGATGCTTCATTCATTTTTCTGGAGGTTTAGTGCTGCTCCTATGCATCATTTGTCAGCTTTCCATAATTTCTTCTTTATACACCACAAGTAGATTTTGTGTTCTTTGGTGACCTACGGCTTATCTGAGCGTAGCGCTCTGAAGCCATCGGCACACCTAGCGATTACCATTGATGCAAAATGCTCTTTTGGAGAATGTTAGCCATAACAATCATGCTTTGTGAAGATCTAAAATTTAGTTTAGGACTGTGAGGTGATGAAGTACCATCCATTCAGTTGAAAATTCAGTTGTCTTATCATAGAATCAGAAATCATTTAAGTTGGAAAAGACCTAAAAACTCATCAAGTCCAACCATAAACCCAGCACTGCCAAATCCACCACTAACCAGGTCCCTAAGCACCACATCTCAATTGTCCAGGAAAAACATATTTTTTTTTTCTGCAGGGCTAGAAGTCTTACTGGAAGACAATTATGTTATTCACTGCTTAATTTAATCCTGCTAATGTGATTGTAAATGATTAACTTTGCCCATTTTAAATAATCAGTTAATGTTTTTTAATTTCAATTTCCAGTGCCGTTTACAATCCTAGTGCCAACAAGGATACTCTGTCTGCCTTGGATTATCAGGGTCCAAAACGCAAGCTTTATAGTGCTGTACCTGGAAGACTTTTTATTGTCGTAAAGCCATATCAACCTCAAGGAGAAGGGGAAATTCATCTGCATAAAGGAGATAGAGTCAAAGGTGAGTACATAATTAATTTTGAATAAATATTTTCTTCTGCTAGATGGAAATTTTATTTTAAAATTTACTTCTGTTTTAGGAGAAAAGAAACCTGTTCAGTAGAAGTGCTTTTGCACATTTGTTTCTTTACAACCTATTTTGCTCCTAAATCTATTTCGTAACCAATGCATATTTGGCTACCATTTTAACTATAAATGACTTCAAAATACTACTAAACTTCAGAAATATTTGCAGGATGAGCAGAATTGTCTTTTACACAGAGCACGTAGTTTGTTTCTGTAGTCATTATAAAAAGACGACTCAAGGGTTTTAAAAGGTTGTAAATATGTCAGCTATCTAAGCAGCTCAGAAAGGAAAGCAGGAATAAGGTCACATTTGTTTCAAGCCCTTTCCTCAAGGAACAATTTATTGGTTAAGTAGAAAAAATCCCCTCCTGAGACTTTGGATAAATAGATAGGTGGAACCTACTGTAAATGTTTTGGCAAGGAAGTGTGGCAGTGGGTGTGAAATTACTGTCCACTGATGCACTTCCCAACCAAGAATGTGTGAAAATCAAGTCCAAACTTTGTGTTGCTGTTTTAAAGACACGTCCAGCTATGGCTGAGAAAGCGGGCAACGTTTACAGGATTGACCTTCCTAAGAGTGGATTGTTACTCAATTTCAGCTGTGGTTTTACATATCCAGGTAAAAGTGGTCATGGAAAAACAGGGTTTTCTGCTCACTCTATAGAATCCAAATTCCAGTTACAGAAATTAAATAAAAGGAAATAAATTCAGTTTTCTAACTGAAAGCGTTAAGCAGCTGAAAATTTCCTTGCAACTGAAACTACTTATAAAGGAAAACTTGAAATATCTCCTCCCATGAGCCTGCAAACAGTAGCTGGAAAAAAAAAATAGGGAGCCATTAGAAGGTATTTTTGTATTTTTATTTCTGGATGTGGCTGATTCCAAAGCATTTAATAATTTTTGTTAAGCCTACAGTAGGTGTAGGACAGAAATCTGTGCATGCTGCACTTAGAGATAAAACATATGCAAGACTCATTTTAAATGCAAGGATGAAGGAGGAAGGTAAAACTGGTGATGTCTGTAGGGCTGCGAAGATAATTTTGCAGTCTGGGAGAATGTGCCCTGATCAGGTAGGAAGCAATGATTGTGATCTAAAGAAAACAATGCACAAAAACTTTTGGAAGAGCCCATATGAACACTTCATAAAACATTATAAAAGCTCCCTGTTAATGGAATTTATATAGGCTAGAGTGAAATTTATAAGAGGCAAGCAAAGTTCTGAGTTTAAATTTCTTGGGAATGCTAAATAGCAAATAAAATTCAAGTAATGAAAAGCAGAAGTCATCTTCAAATTCAAACCAAATTGACAGAGCTTTGCATGGTTTGGCAACTGGCTTTGCCAGCAGCCAGTATATGAGAATAAATGTAAGAGGGGTAAGGCATAATGCTACTTCATAAAAGCCTTTAAGTGTCAAAAGAAAGGGGACAACCTAGAGAGAGGTAAATCTATATTATGAGTAACTGTCTTGCAAAGTGTAAAGTGAATTAAAAACAAATATGATCTTTTTATGCCTTTACAAAAAACACTTGTTCTTGGGTTGAAATGTGAAGGCCTGGGGTCTTCTGTGTGGAGTATGGAGTTCTCACTGGAAGGGTGGAGAAACAAACTGCTGAGAAAGATGCTTGTTGGTCAATTACAAGAAAATGAAAAAAAAGATTCAAAAAACCCAAGACTTAAGCACACCCTAGAACTCTGTGCTTATTAATCTTAGATCATTGAACACCATGTTGTATCTCTACACTATTGTGTTCAATTGACTTGTTGCATTTAAAGATGTAGCAATATTTTTGTTTCTGCTGAGGATGTAAGATCAACATAGATTCTTGGCACCAGAATAAAACAACAGAGACTCCAGGGATTTCTGGAGAAAGACCAGGCAAAAAATGTGTTCCCTGGCAAAAGAGAAAAGAGTGCTTGAGATGTTGAATTTTGTAGGGGTGTTATTTGGTTATTTGGCTGCTTGTTTACATTAGAATTTGAGACTGTTATATGCAAAAATATCCCAAGAAGGTGAGATTTAAGTTTCAATGAAGAGTTTAATATTAAAAAAAAATCAGTTCAGGAGCCCATGTTTCTAAGTTATGACAGTAACTCGAAAACCATGCAACAAGAAATTAGTCCACTTTTCTGATATTCTTTCAGTAGTATGATCTAAACCCTTGAGATCAAGGGTTTTTGTGGGAGACACTAATGAGGGAACATCAAAATTCTGAAACGGAAAATGAGATTGTGTCTAATCTGTGAGTTTTGTATCTTTGTTTATGGGGGAAAATCTATAAATCTATAACTGACTAAATTAACTATTACTCTTAGAAAAAAGGGGGCATATCCATCCAACATCAAATCATCCCGGTAGGGATTATTTTTTCAATCTTAAATACATGCTTTACACATTAAATTAAAATCTTACAGAGGTCTAGGACTTGCAGGCACACTTGTTTTAGAGCATTTTATAGAACTTTGATGTCATGAAAGCTGGTAAGTTTTTTATACATCAGTCTGCTTGTAGAAGAAGTTTGAAAAAGAGAAAGGGCACATTGGGGTTGTCAGTGTTACTACTTAGGATGAAATCTTGTGGAGTGTAATTTAGGGGTGTTTACATGACAAGGCTGGAACACCGTGTGTCAGACTCCCATTGCTAACCAAAAGGAAGACTTCCAGAACAAGATCAAATCCTATTTTGTGTTACCATGTCAATGCTTCCTCAGTTGTCACAAAAAATATGTCAGAATGAACACAACAAGGTCATGTAGAGAACGAAGAGTCCAGGTAAAAGACAGCTTTGAAAGGACTTGGTTGTGTAACAGCGTAGAGAAAGCCATTCAAACTTAGCATGTGTCACAAAAATCCAAGTTCAGTTAAATCTGGATTCATGTCCCTGTTCCAGTCAAAATGTAATTATTTATAGGGAATTTAAAAAACTACTCCAATGTGAGAGATTGACAGGTTCCCTCTCCATCATGCAAAAGCACAGGCAATAGAGCTCATAGTCCTGCTTCTGTGCTGTGCGAGTGCCAGAACCACTGGCTATAAGGAGTTCCTGCTTTTTTTCCTCTTTCTGAGCAGGAGTTCCACTTAGTACTGCACAGAATTTCTGTCTTTTACAGACTTAGCAAGACCACGATCCAGTTAGCACTGAGGTTTTGATTTTCTGGGGGTACACCTGCCTGTTTGGGGTTTAGTAACTCACTGTGTGCAGTGCTTGGAGGAAATGAAACATTAAGCTCAATAGAATTCAATTTTTCACACTTTGGAAACACCTTAGCCTCACAATTAAAAAATAAGAGTTTTGACTTAGCTATTCTGCTCTGCCTGCTTGGTAGGTGCACTGTTCTGTGTAAAATACTGATGTTACAGTATTGGCTTCTTGGATTGTTTGGGGGGATTCAAACATGCATTGACATCTGCTATGGGATTCTGACCCGTGTTCAGTCTGACCCTAGGGAGATGCTCATCACATGTGCATTCCATGAGACTAATCACAGTGAGGATGTAGCAAGGCATTTATTACAGGGATAAAAACCCAGAGAAAGGGATTAGTTGGGAAATGTTTTTATGGATTTTCTTTTTTAACTTGGTAGAATTAGAAGGGTCACGGAAAGGGATGAATTCCTAAACTCTTGATGAAAAGTGCTTTCATCAGATGAAGATGAGGCAGATTTTTTTCTTTCTAAAACCCCCAGAAATGTATGAGTGACAATAGTTCACAATATGTGGTGCAAGGAAAGCTATGCATGGGCAAGGTTCAAAGAAAATATAAACTAAACAAAATGATCTTGTATTAATGGGATATTACGTAGCTTGTACAAAAATATCTACTTTATTTTTAGTTGTTAGTCATACACACTGACATCATTTGTGTGTCTGCCACTCATGAAAGAAGGGCCATGGCTGTGGTAAAAATAAACCTGATATCTTTATTTGTACAAGAATAACCCTAATCTTATGTTTTTACATGAATGAATAAGAGCTAACTTCATTCCTCACTGAAACACTTCTAACATATTTTGTTTCCTTCCTCATTTTAAATCTCAAAGTCCACAGCAATAAATCTGCCACAATCCAAGCCCACATATATAAAAAGTATCTGTAAAATGCATTTTAATCAGCTTTTGCGTTGCTAAATTTAATTCTTGCACTGGAAATCAAGTGGCCTCTTTTATAACAAAACTCAGATATATGAAGAGAATGCAATGCTCCAAAGTTCTTTGTGAGCAAAGAATTAGCGGTCTCCTGTATCTTGAAGATAAAGCAATACAGAAGGATCTGTGCATCCCCAAGAAGGTTCCAATCTGTACCAGCACACCTTGTTGGAAAGGTAACAGATGTGAACTCCAAGTACCAATCAACATGGGACAGACAATCTCTGATCACTTAGAAACAAAACAATCAAAATTTGTTTTCAGAATCTATATTCTATTAAAAAACTCCTGAAATACATATGAATTATCCCTTATTGACCTGGAAAGCAAACACCCACCCATACAGTTGCCTTATTGAAATTCTTTGACAACTTTTGAAGTCTCATTCTACTCACAGTTTTGTTTTTCTTGTCTTTCTATCAGTTTTTACTATAGGGCTTCCGTTTGTCTTGTGATTTCTGGTTATTTCCTCCAATTTTAAGGTCCCAGATCATGGTATAGTTTGTCCATTGCTGGCTTCCAACTGTAATTCTTATGTTCCTCCCTTATTTTTGTTGCCTGCCCTGATATTACTGTCTCTTCTCTTTCACCTGGAAGACAAACAGAATACAAGGGTAGTTCTGGAAAATGCTCAGTTTCTTTAACTCTTTCTGTGTTGAAATGTGTTTTCTAATGCTTAGGATCTGGAAAAATGGGGAGTTATTTCAGTATCTCAAATGTGCTCCAACGGACCTTTTCGTGAACCTTCTGAGGTGCCTCCTGTACAGGCACAGTCTGCACATTTGAGAAGTATTTATCACAACCAAGATCTGTTCTCAGCTACATTCTCCAGGGTCAAAAAAAGGTAGTAATTCAGTAGTGGTGATTCAAGCATCTGTTCTAGCAGAAAGTCAGTAGTTCGTAGCATTAGAAATATTGACCCTTGCGACACAGCTTTTATTTCAGTGTGTTCTCAGTCAGTAAGGCAATCCAAATATACCGCTAACATTTTCATTTCTTGTGAAATCTACTTGTAAGTCATTTTGAAAAAGAAAGGTTATTAAACCCCTGCTGTGCTTGAAGATATTGCCAACAGACAGTGCTTGTGGGCAGAAGGAAAGTTGGTCTCCCGGGCTTTTGCACTTGTTAGATTAGTAAATAAAGCACTGGAAAGGGAAGGGCCTCCGAAATGCTGTTCTGTTTCTTCAAGAGCATTTTGTACCTTTTGTGAATAAGTATGGCAGCAAAATTTAACCTAAGAGGTTTGCATGAGCATTGTTTTCCTAATCTTTTATATGAAGAATGAAATTAATGTGAAATGAAATATTAATTTTACCCAGGAACATTGGTCTGTTTTGCTTCCTTACTGTCTCCTGACTTGATCGGTTTGATTTAAATTCCTAACATAAATCATTATGACTCATCACAGATAATAACCTAGCTCATTTCTTTAAGTTGCTTGAGTCTGAAGAGGAGGAGAGAGTTGTGCTTCAAACTGATATATCAAAGTGTTGTAACAAGCACACGGCCTTGCTCCTGTTCCAGCAGGTGAGCTTGCTTTGCTGTCAAGGCTGAGGAAGCGATTGGAATGTAAGACCGTCCACAAACCCCCATTGTCTTCCCTCTTGACTACTTAAAGGCAACCTTCCTTCAGCAGTCAGTAACTAGCCAAAAATATTCTGGAGATAGTGAGTACCAGAAGTCTGAGAGGAGCTATGAATGGCATATGAGCCCACCAGCAGAGGTTGACACAGTAGCACAGGTCCCAGATTTAAGTTGGTTTGGGACCTCTCGTCAGATTAATGTTCTCTACTGTGATCTCTAGTTTGGGCATCACTGTGGAGAAGAGCAAACTTGGTTCTGTCCACAATTTCCTCAACAGAGATGGTGATAAATGTTAGAAACTAATGCATTTTTCCAATGCTCAAATTGAATTTCTATCCAGAATTCAAATCAGTCTTGAAGTTTTGTTTCTTAGGTTATTTTTCTGTCTCCTTCACTTTCCCCGAACTATTTAAGAGACACCCAAATAACAGGAAAAAAACCCTGATCTTCATAGAAAGTTGTTGGCAAAGATAAAAAAGGAAGCAAAATAAAATATACTGGGCCAAATATTGAACAGCACTGCTCATTCAGTTCTATTTCAGTTGAGCCCTATTTCCTCAGATTTAGAGGATTATGTGCAGATTATTGTATTTGGTAGATTTTGACGTAGTGGGTGATTGCTCTGTTAATCGTCACTGCCATCTTCTCATCCCCAGGTCCTTTTCCTGAACATTGCTTGTTTGTGCTCTTTCTTTCTTCAGAAAGAGAGGTGATAAAAGACAAAAGGCTGTTTTAAGTCAGGATCTAGCCTGACTTTAATTGTGGCTATGGTTGTTGGGGCTGGGATGTGCACCCAAAAGCTGAAGCCAAGACTCCTTAGTCTAACCAGCTCCTTGCAGTGGGTGGCCGTAGGGGCTGATGGGACATGAGCAGATGTGCAGTAAGATCAGATATCAGATCATGATAAGTCAGACAATTAAACACTAAATTACAGGTAGGTAAGGTTGCTTTTCAAATAAACCAGCAGAGTCACTTGGATTACAGAAAGGCAAACTCAAAGGCACAATTGTTTTGGAGGCAAAACTGGAAGTTAAAAGTGAATTTTAAAAATGAGGAATATTTTCTGTCCATTTTATTTCCCTAATTTGATTTATCTGTGAGGTCCCACAACCCAGAGTGGGAAAAACCTGGTGAATTAGCTTACTCTAGAAATGTCTTTGGAGCTGCAGTTGAATCTGACTGCTCAGGTCAATTAAACAAAATCATTAACTGCAGATACCCAAGTCTTTCCTTCCAGATTGTACGTGGACTGCACAAGAACATTTTCTACGTGGCAGCTGGGGCACAGTCACTTGTTTGCATGCTGGAGGACTTAATGTGGTTGTCATCAGGGCGCTAGACAATGACTTCCTTTCCAGTCCTGTTGCACTGAGCTCAAGTTATGTCAGTCTCTCTTGATTAAGAATTTGAAAGCCCATAAGGCGAAGCAGGCAGATCCTGTTTGTCATTAATCACAGGAAGGGAGGAATGTCTGTCAGGAAGAAGGAGGGGTAGATGAAGAAATAAAGTAGAATTTAAACTGAAACCAGATTTTAAGAGAAAGATATCTCTTTAAGAGAAAGCAAGATTCAGCAGTAACTTGTGCCAACCTTCATTTTTGTTGTGCGTCAAGTTTGAGTCACGTTGCACTTCAGATTCAGAGAACTGTCACTCTGCGCTGTACTTGTCTCAATATTGTTTTCTATTTACCTGGTTGTATGCAAGAATATATTAAACGTTGATTTTTTGCTTATATTGATATTTATATTTAGGAAATAAGTTGCCATTACAACTCAAGGACAGGAACATTTTTAAGTTGTAACCGTAGGGGCTGTTTTAAGCAAAATTATTTTAGTCGTTGACATAGATATTCCTGCGTAGGTTATCTGTCATTTGGAAACTCTCCTTCTTAAAGCAAATCATTCTGTAAATCAATATCAGAAAACAGATATTTCTCCAAGAGAAAAACCTAAATTATAACATTAAGTACTTAAAGAAAGAAGAAAGAATGAGAAAGAAGTTAGGTCTCTACCCACTGGAAATTAAAAATTTAATATATTTTTTTAAAAAATCCAGAAGATGGTTACATCAAGGCAAAACTCAGAGTTTACATTTGCACTGAACCTCGCTTAGCTAAAATTCATATTAAAACTTTTGGAATATTATTAGGTAGATGGCATTTGTTATCAACAGCAGAACAAAGGAATCCAGTGAATAGCATGTTCATGCTGCAGTTTGAATGGAAGGGATACTACATCAGCCCTTTCACATTAAGAATGAAATTATAAAATTTCTTCTTTCTCCTGTAGTTCTAGAGGGCTTTCAGCTTACATTATTCCACATCTCACTAAAAGTATTGAGATCTTCAGCCACTCTTGATTAGCAGATCTCTTGCTTTTAGCTCTAATAGTTCTTGCCTCAGCACAGGTGAGTTCAGTTGCTACATTTTTTAATGGATTTTTCATTTTTTGCCATTCTCTTATTTTTTCTTTTTTTCTCCTGGTTGTAAGAATGTTCTTTTTCCAGAAGGTGGTCTGTCATTCCCAATCCATACAATTATTTCTCTGCCCAGGAAAGAAGAGCACAGCTTATACAAGCATGAAAGATTGATTGTAGATATCACAAAGGCATTTCAGATCTATCTTGTAGCAGCTATGAAGACAATGGCTTGAATTTGGCTGTAAATTTCATTGACATTTTTGCAAATAAGGAGGCCTAGAATAATGCACTGACTGACTTTTCAGTATTTCAAGGCATTTAGAAATAGTGTGCACGATCATTTGATGCAAAAATATTCTTCGACTCTCTTCCTTGATTATGGCATAATGAAAGGAGCTATAATGTGGAAGAATTTAAATTTTTTGTTGTTTCAATTAAAGTGATTTTTTTGATAGTATATTGAGTAATTAAGCTGTTTGTGATGAGCATGTTGTATTAATATTAATTACAATATATACATTGTCAATAAACTTACAGAAGTTGCAAGACACAAAATGTCCTGTGGTTGCTTGGGACTATATGTAATTTTCTTGTGTTTTTCTCTGGACTTTTGCAAAGCAGCATCTGCTGATATTAACTATAATACTTTAAAGGAATTAAAATATGAGATCCTGCTACGTATCTGCCTATACGAGTTTTCCTCTAATTCAGTTGTTTAGTATTTGTCCAATTTTGATTTGCCGTTTTGTTCATATAATTGAACATAATTCTTGCTTTAAATTATTCTTTTCTCTGAAAAGACATACCAGGTTTCACGATGCTACTAGAACCTTAATTTTACTCTTAGAACACCAGAATCTTTTGTAATTCATGTTTTGCGTAACGAAACCGTGGCCTGTTCTTGCCATAGCAACCACATCTTTTGTTTTTATTAAAAGCAAAAGGAAAAAATACTTGAAGTGATAAAACTTAATTATTAATTTTGAGAAAGTTATCCTTTGGTTTACCGTTGTTATGTCCTTCACAAGGGAAAATGTTGATTAGAAAATCTCCTTCTGGTACCAAATTATCTATTACAACATGTCTCTTGAGCACTATTGTGAGAGGCAAAAGAAGGAAATTAAGTCCTCATTCTAAAAAAGTATTCATGAGTACAAGAGATAAATTCTAGTTTTTTATTTATCCTTTCAGTTCACAGTTACCCACATGGAACACATGAAATGTCGCCAGTTTTTACAGATACGTAGATTTTTATGGCTTGGCTCCTGCTGCAAAATCTCACTAATAGTACCACTTAGATATCTAAAAAGATGATTTCAAAATTTCTGGTAGTGCAGAACCATCTAGATCTCAGCTTCCACATTTTGAGTGTTTGGCCATATGTGCTTATCCTCCATCTCATCGACAATTTGTCTCAGCACATCAGCTGTGTCCTTGGCTACCACACTGTTGCCTCTTGTGTCATCTTTGTGCCTCTTGCAGTTCCATCAGGCTTTCCCTTCCTTTCTTGGTGTCCATAATGATATTTTTCCTTGATAGTGAAACCAAAGGTGTGAAAGGTATTGTCATTTTGTTTTTGGAAGTAATCTCTAGACAGACTTGAACCAGAACTGTGAAGGCTCTGTGCCTTCTGGCAACGTCTTATTTCCCCTTCTACGTCTTTTCTATAGACTTCAGGCAGGACTATGGCTATTTTTGCTTTGCTTTTGCTGTTAGTGATCACTAATATTTAATATTTCATGTATTAATTATCTGAAATGGGACTGGTTTTGCTCTGTAGTAATCACTTTTCGTCTTGCACTCACAGATGGACTTAGGAAGAAAATTTCTTTTCCCATCTTGATTTGGATGTCTTATCAGCTGCCACTACCATAAACACAGTAAATTACTCTATGGCTGTGAAATACCCAACTTCCTTCTTACAGTGCAAATGCTTTTTGGAGATGGAAATAGCCATGTAATTTGGAGCGTCAAAATAGCAGATCTGACAGATTAATAAAATACTGAGTTAGGGAAATCTTTCTTAATCTGTAAGTAGTTTTTATTCTCCCTGTCTTGCCGATTTTTGGAGTGAAACCAGAACTGAGATTCAGTGCTGAAAGCTCTCCTAAAAAAAAAAAAAACAATTACTTGCAAAAGGAATCTTTCACCGTCTCACATTTTGAAATGTCTTTAGGCTTCTGACCTATACTCACTTTTATGATTTGAAGTTAAATCAATGTACAGTAGAATCCTGTAATAGTTATAATATCTATATATGCTATTAATTAAATTTTCCTGCTTCCTTATCTCTTCTATAAGAAATGTACTCTTATGTGAACAGATGTTACATTGTTAAAAATACATTGGAAGCTGCTGAATAACCAATATATATTGGATAAATGAATAGAGTTCTGTTTTAAGTGACACTGAATTATCAGATTGACTTTATATGGTAATGTCTACAGGTTTTCAACATTTTTGAGAACAAGTAGAATTTAGGAACACATTTTTCATTAATTATGCCCCAAATTTGTGTTTATTAATATTTTGATTTATGCATTATTTGTTTTAATAATGCAATTAAAGCACAGCTCTGGTTTCAATAGATGTTAGATAGCTAAAAGAAAAGGCATGCTGGAAAATTTTTATTCAACTTAAATGTCCCTGTAGAACTGGTGTCTTCCAGGGTCAAGACCCTCTCTGGTTATCCCTTACCTACCTAGGAAGATACAGGTTTCCTCATATACATCAGAAAGCTTCTTAATAAATTATGCATTTGGGACCCATCCAGGTGTAGGATTTTGATTGATCTGCTTCCTGGGGCTTAGTATTTACTTCTTATTCATAGTGATGTGTAAATATGCAGTTCATGGAATCTGTATCTATGAATTGGCACATTTAATAACATTTTTCTGTGAAGTATCTCTCAGGATAGCCACGCTCCATAAGTAATACAATAAATAGTTTAGGATTGCATTAATGAAAAACTGGGTAAACATTGAATTTCAAAGGCAGTTTTACTCATTGTGGCCTATCACTGGTTTGATTTTCATCTTACTCTATAGGAGTGCAAACCAAGTTCAAATTCAATGCCATTGAGTCCCAGCAGTTCCACAGACGCAGAGTTCAATTGCAGTCAGGGTCAGGGGCTGTGATTTAAAGCCTGATAAGGTGTGTTTTAACAACGCAAAGAGTGCTTATGTTGGAGATTATCAAAGTAGCGATGAACTGGGTAATATCCGACCCTACTGCAATACCCTGCAGAGATATTATTCCAGGTCCTGAAAACCATATGCATAGAGCTGTGCTTGGGCTAATTAGCCTTGATTTTCAGCAGGGCCAGTTATCTTGGCTGCCTTAGTGAGCACACAGCTAATGGAGCTGTGCTGCTTCGGCTGCCACCGGCTTATTTTTGGTAGCTCAGGGACCTCTCCACTGAACATTGTGTTTTGTACAGATGTACTCTGAGGACCGGTGTTGTATGCCTGAGCTACATTCTCAATCAACCTATTTAGAAGAGCTAATGGTGGGGTTTTTTCAATCTATAGTATCACCTTTGTTCCAATATTGATGTATAGCATGTTTTTATTAGTACATTTATGTTCTCTTAAAATATATTAAACATAAAGTGATTTGTAGGAACTTCTATAAAATTAATTTTAACATAATATTTAGCAAATATTTAGGATCCTTCCATTATTGTAATTCAGCTCCAATTGCCTACTGGTAAAAACATACATTTTCTGTTTTGTCACAATCCTCTTGAGTCCTCAGATGAATATCAGGATAATTAGAACTAGAGGATAAAGCTTTTTCTCCTATTGGTAAATCATTCTTCTCACTATTATCACTATTTTCTATTGAGAAGAATCATTGAAATGTTTCAAAAGGCATCTCCATTGTGTATCACACCTATGGGATGTTCAAGTGTTTGCCGTGTACTCAAACCATTACATCGTATTACTTGACCCACATTACGACTGGAGATAACCACTACATAAAATAACATGTTTCCTCAGGAAGCAGCAAACACATGAGATATCAAAATAGGTATTAAAACCCAGTTTCAGTGTGGGTCCAGTTTCACAATGGCTTCAGCACTTCAGCTTAATTTGAACAGGCAAGACAAATATTTTTGGTCCTGTTATGACCATGTATTGGTGCCTGATAAAAGCAGCACTGAAAAAATGGAAAACGGAAAAATTATGTGAATGCAAAGGAAACTTGTGCCAAAAATAAACTTGGGAAGAGATTCCACAGAGTGGGTAGTGTTTAAAGGTTACTGTGTACCAATTTTTGGGGTACCAGCATTTGAGTTATTGTGCAACGTTTGCTTTTGCCAACAGGATATTTAATTATTACTGAATGTGTTACATAATGACTCGGTATTTACATGAGAAGAGAAAGAAGTCTAATGCTTCTTATGTCTCTCTGTATTTAGTGTTAAGCATTGGTGAAGGTGGATTCTGGGAAGGAAGCACCCGGGGACATATTGGATGGTTTCCTGCAGAATGCGTTGAAGAAGTTCAGTGTAAACCAAATGAAAGCAAACCAGGTAATCAGATCAAGTTCCTGTTGAACCCTAATAATGGCAAATGTGATGCGTCTGGCCAAGTAGAGAGGCAGCCAAGATGGTTTTGTGTTATACAGCATTGCTTTTGTGCAAGACTAGAAACTGGAGAATTAAATAAAGCTGAGCTGCTGAATTAAAAAGTCAAGATGGGTTTATTGATCAGATTTCACTGGATGCTGTCCAAGCAAACGGTCTTTCTCTTAAGGGACTGTGCTGTGAAGTATTGTGAAAGCTTTTATACAGAACTGTATGCAGAATTTTGTAAAGCATTATGCTGCATTTTATCTTCTTACAGTGTAAGAAAATGGCAAATTAGTTAAATAATGGAAGAAAGACTGGTCAGTCATCTCCCAGTGTGAGGCAGTCATACAACTTATTTAGCTCTTGTTCATAGCAATAAAGTGCCCTCTGTTGACTTTTAACTAAATTTTAGAGGAGGCACCCCTTAGTGGGATGTCCCATATTCATCCTTATTGATGATAAAGGAAACACAATCTTACTTTATCATACACTTGTGCTGCCATAAGGAAATAAAACACAAGCAACTTTAAGCAAGGAGTCTTTACAGTTCTGTTATGATAAAAGAAAAAGAAATGTACATTGAAGCATGTTATTTTAAGAATTACCTACCACCTCCTAATTCCTCTGCTTTTAAGAATTAAGATATGAGGACATCCTCTCTAATTAAAAGCTCATTATAAATGTGCTCTGAGGATATAATTAATGTTCTCCAGGAGCGTACGCAGTTTTAGATTAACTATTGGTGTGGTCTGGATCTCTGATGTATTGATGAAGAATTTTTGGCATTGCACAAAGAATACACTAAAATTGATAACTCATATTCATTTCCAAACCTTATTATTTTATGCAAGTCATTGTAAACTACGTAAGTATGCTTTTCTTTTTTTACATATGCCCACTATATAAATATGATAGAAGGGAATAGAATGCACTGGACAAGGTAATCATTCCAGACTATTAAGGATTTGGAAAAGTTTATAAGATTTGATAATTATTTTAATTTTTTTTGGTTGTAATGGAAGCTCTGGTGAGATGAAATAAAGTTTGATGAATGAGCACAGAAGGAGGCAAAAAGTTAGCTTTTGTAATATGAAGACTTTAAAGGAACGAAGGAATGAGGCATCAGAGACTCTGCTCTAGATAACTAAACACTGTGTGGAAAGGTTATACTTTTCTGTTTCCCTTTTGAGAAAGCAAAAGAGGAGGCAAAACCAGATCTAATATTTGGAGAGAATGTATTTAGGCTCTGACAGTAGAGACAGAATAGTTGTATTGCTCTTCAGGAAGCTTAAGAACAAATCAGAATGTAAAGAAGGAGGAATATTAAAAAAGAGGAAGATCGAGGTTGGAACTAACAAATGTAGGAGCAGTTCTCAAATACTAAATGTAAAAAGGGGACAACAAGTTGCAATTTTATTGTAATTTGATTTGTTGGAAACATGATGGAAGATTAATAAATTCAGGGTGCGGAACATGATTTGACCAACAGTCACGTGTGATCTGTTTGAAGATCCTTCCAGAAACTCTTGTGGTCACTTCACTGGAAGACTTCAGGAAGATGTGGTCTAATAAGCAAGTCATTGCTAGCACCTTTTGTGAGTCTATCATGGCAACCGCAGTAAATTTGGGCTGTGTGTTTGTCTCCAAATCTGCAAAAATCCAGGGGAGGGACATTAAGTGAAGTTCTAAAACATGAAAGGAATTTTGCAATTTCTTTAGCTATATGCAGTGATTTTTGAAGAGAAGGTAACCAAACCTACTTGCCACAAATCCTTAAAGCTCTTTTCAAGCAATACTGTAGGAATTCAATTCAATACACGGCATGGTTACTTTAATATATGACAAGGGTTTTTTTGAGCAAAATATTTTTGATCATTCAAAGGAAAATGAAGATTAAGAAAAAAATTGCCACAAGAACAGCAAAAGTATTACCAAAGCTGGAAGTGTTAAAAGAATATCAACAGAAACATCTTACAAGTTTTTTTAATGTGAAATCATAAAAATTTATACCACGTGTCTGCCAAAACACCAGAGCATTTGCTGTAATTTATACCTGTTGCATACTAGGATATTTCCAATTGTTTTCCTGTTTGTTTATAGTGTCGTGTGAATAACAGTGTCAACATAGCTAAAGACTTTAAATATAATATCATAGAATCATAGAATGTCCTGGGTTGGAAGGGACCCACAAGAATCATCGATTCCAGCTCCTGTCCCTGCATAGGACAACCCCAGACTTCACACCGTGTGTCTGAGGACATTGTCCAAATGCTTTTTGAATAGTGTCAGGCTTAGTGCTGTGACTACTTCTCTGGGGAGCTGTTCCAGTGCCATTCCTGTACTCACAAAAAAAAAAAGATGGAAATGTAATTAAATAAGCACAAAATGGATGCGTTTTCTACACCTTTGAACTTATGCACTCACATATTTTGCTGGGCTGTCTTGAAGAATATCCTGTACCCAGAAGGCACAAATGAGGTACAGTGCTTCTCTGATGCAATAAAAGTTGGAGCTGTGAGAATGAAATGCATGAAATTCACAGTGTGTGCCATATTTTTACTGAAATATGGTATGGACTGAAAGCTGCTGATCACTGAATTGCTCTATGCAGTTAGCTTCCTTCTCTTTACATAGGAAACAATGGAAATGAAAGAGGAGAGCTTTATAAGCAAAAATCAGGCAGTACTCCCTCTGAGCACAAATGCAAAAGTAATTTAGAAAAATGTATTAAGCATGGGGAAATGATTAGAAATTAAATTAGGTCTGCTGGGATTGCTGAAAGAACATCAGCTGAGAAACATCACAAACTTGTGTGACTTGCAAGAATTTGCATCATGGACTTTGCAAAGCAGCAGAACTTCTTATGATAATGATTTAGAAAGTAGATCATCTTAATGTGTAGAAAATGAATCTCAAACTCAGCCTTTTTCAGAACAGCACCACAGTAACAGTTCTTTCCTCTAAATGAGATTTAGGAACATTTCTTCAAACAGCTTCCCTTTGCTATTAAGTTTGAATAATTGTGTTTAATAGTAGCTTGTCATTTGCATGCCATGAATGAAAGAAAGAGAACTGGTTCTTGGAAAAAACAAACCACAATTAAACACTACGTGCCCAGTAAAAGTGGCGGGCAGGTGTTTCCTGGCATGCTGATGTATAATCTCACTTCTGAGACAAGTTCAATGTTCAGGGAACTTCAGTGCTGTCCAGCCTATTCTGTGGAAGGAGGCATTACAGACCAGCACCTGGTTCCTGTGATCTCTTCAAAGATATCATGCTAGCTTGGCAAGGTCTCTTTTCAAAAATAAGACCATGTTGAGTGGCATTAATTCTATATCCTTTCTTCAATCCTTCATTAATTGAGACTTGTAGGAATTGTTCCATTATTTTGCTAGGATTGATGCCTGGCTTTTAATTTTCCAGGTTGTCTCATTTGCCTTTTAATAGCACCGGCACAGGACACACTGTCTTTCAGTCTTAAGACATTTCCTTGACATTTTGAGATCTAATGAGAAAAGAATAACAACAAAGGAAATCATTATCAGTGGTCTGCTAAGTTATTTTGTGTGCTTTTAATTCTTAGACACAAAACCTTCACACCATCTCATTTTAAATCGTGTCGCCTTAGTAGCCAGTTTTAACATTCTGTAGGAGTATTTATGGAGTGAGAGTATTCTTTCAGGTGAGATTGATACAGTATCTTGCTTTTTACCTGTACAAGCACAGGATAGTAATGTTACATATTTCTTATTTCTACATTGAAAGTTTTCCTATGTTATATAGTAGTGAGCCAATTCCATTCTTAAATTTCTTTGTATTCCTAAATATGTGAAAATATACTAAGATTTCTTTGCTAAAATATTCTGGGTAAATTGAAGAGTATTCTGTGCAGGTGAAGCTTGAGTCATGTAAAATACAACTTAAGTGCAATCTATGCAAATGGGAGGCACTACCTTGGGTTAATAGACATCTTAACAGGATTTATTAATTAAGTGCTGTTGGTATTGCAGAGAATCAAAGGTCATCTTGAATCTCTGGCAGTAGTAGTCTGCACCTACATAGTCTCATACACTATGTGACATAACTTTCTTCTACCTTTTTTTCTACCTATAAAAAACAAAGCAAGGCTTTTTATTTTACCAGTGTATTCACCCCTTAAAATTCATTATCATTAAATTAGTAAGAATTCCTACCTAATACCTTCCAATGGGAAAAGAAATTTAGAAGAATATCTCATCTGTAAAATCAGCTGCCCCACCAATGGAAGATAGAGTTTTTTTCCTCCTACTTAAGTTTAGATGTTTCAATTTGCTTTTCTTCTGTGGATAGGATATTACGCCAAATTGAGAGATTTACTACAAAAATACTCTCTTTTAGACTTGTGGTTTTGTACTCCATGTCCTTCAAAATTGAGAGATATAGATTATCTGATAGCTCGTAACAGAGAAGTATTAATTTTGTTTTCAAGCTAGAATTTATCTTTAATTACATTTTATCTTTACCATTTATTATTCCTTACTCCCTACTTACGTGCCTGAAGAGCTCTTAGACTTTACAAATGATACTGAAATGAAGGCAGACTCAGCATGTCTTTTCATAATTCTTGCTGTCTTTTAACTCTTGGCCTCTTCATTGCAGCTTTCCTTGACTCCCACATTCATCTTTAATATTGTCTTTGGGGGGACTTTTCATTCAGTAGTATCCTCCATGCATTCTTCTACTCTATGGATTTGGGGTGCACCTTATTGGTAGTTGTAGTTGCCATACTTTAGTTGTCATAGAGCCATTGAATCATGGAGTGGTTTGGGTTGGAAGGCACTTTAAAGATCATCCAGTTCCAACCCCCTCCACCACGAGCAGGGACACCTCCCACTGGATCAGGGGGCTCCAAGCCCCATCCAGCCTGGCATGGAACACCTCCAGGGATGGGGCAGACACCACTTCTCCGGGCAACCTGGGCCAGGGCCTCCCCACCCTCATAATAAAAAAATCCTTCCTAAAATGTAATCTAATTCTCCCTTCTTTCAACTTAGAGCTGTTACCCCTTGTCCTGGGAGTTTATTTCAGACTAGCTCTAATCTGGGCCTGTGGCTCGAATGACCGTTAGAATTTGTTGAAGAGCTCATAATTCCATGAACACATCCAGTTTGCAGACTGAGGTCTGCTCAGTCCTGTAGGCCCCAGAGCAGGCAGTGCTTACTGAGCATATTCCTGGGCCACACTAAAGTGCTGGTGTAGATGCGCCCGTGCTGACCTCTAGTGTCACAGATGCTCTGAGCAGACACTACCTAGCATCTAAACTGAGATTTCTCTCTCAAAGTGTCTGTACTTAAACATTCGGCACAGCTTACTCGTGAGTTTCCAGCAACTTCAAAATATAATGACAGGTTATCCAGTGTAGTATAGTTCCTTTGCCCGTTTCTTTTTACTTATATAATCAAACACAGATGTTACAGGCAGAAATTGCAGCATTCCTTATCCAGCATTCCCCCTAGATTTCAGAAGTTACCCAACAAGTCGTGTTGATAAAATGAATATTCTGCCACACAGCCTGCTATTTCTGAAGTATTCTTCATTCTTAGATTTTAACACCTTGTGCATTCAATAAAAACAGTTTTCTTCTTCATTTCAGCTCTCCCTTTTTATGATTAACACAACACCTTCCCGGATAATGTAGTCAGCCAGGTTGCTAGAAAATTGATTTGCCTTTTTGTGAAAAAGGAAACTGCTTTGCTGTGAATTGAGAGGCTGCACCTGTACTAGTAGTTAGCAGCTGTTCTGTCCTCTAAAGGCAAGTGGCTTGGCACGTAGTGTATCTGAAAGTTTTCTTCCTCTTGCCTGCCACATCAAGGTTGCTTTCTCCATGCTGCGTTTTGGAACAATCACCAACATCTTTTTGTTCACTGAAGTGGATCTGGCTACTGTTTGGAAGAATAAGAGTTGGTATAAGTGGAAGCTGTGCCAGGGACCCACGAACAGTGCCCCAGGAGGATGGTCACTTGCTAGACCAGAAGTTCCAGTATGGACAGACTCCTTTAGTAGGCTGCCTGAAGATCTAAAAAACTTGATTTCCCTAGCTTATGCTTTTACATAGCTTATAGTTAATTTCAAACATGTCCTTTAACCTTTCATGAGAAGGATGGCTGCTAGAAATATAAATTTTGGTAGGTTTTTCTACCTTTTGAACACTTCAGGGTAGTACTGTGGTAGGTACTTTACAAAGCAGGTGATTACTCGGTGTACTCTGCGAGGCAGATGAATACTAAAGCATGCCATGGAAATTTAGTCTGTGTGTGTGAGCACCGCATTGCATCCCAGTGTGGAAGAGAAATGTAATGTGCTGAGCCTGGAAGCCCCTATGTCCACATCATCAAGTGCAGAGGACAAGATGGAGCGTGTGTTTACACATATGGATTTCTTTCATACCAGTTGCCCAGAGAAGTGGTGGCTGCCCTGTCTCTGGAGGTGTTCAAGGCTTAGATGAGGCTTTGAGCACCCTGATCCAGTGGGAGGTGTCCCTGCCCATGGCAGGGGGTTGGGACTGGGTGATCTTTAATGTCTGTTCCAACCCAAACTGTTCTGCGATTCTGTGATCCTGAATAGAAAAGCAAAATGTGCATCCTTCTGAACCTGATATCCAAGAAGAGCATATCCAAGGTCTACAGTGACAGCCTTGCTGAGGAATAGCCCTGTCCCTCAGCTGGCTGCACCGGGCTTGGAGCACTTGAGTGCACTCACTGTTCTCCTTCCTGTAAGTTCAGGGTCACCCAAGTTTGGCAGTCGGGCTACATTTACCTAGATGGATAGTTTAAGATATATTTAAAGTCTCTGATGAGACATTGTTCAGTTTGCATTCAGATATTAGTTCTTGAGCTTGTGTAAAACTGGAATGTGTGAGTTGTAGCTTTGTTCATTCAATAAGAAGAGTCTTAGTTTACTAAATTTGCTGTTTGGGCATAATAGATAGCCAGAAAATAATCAGCTGTAGAGGCGATGCCCAATTGCATGTAAAGGTCAGCACTGGGAGAAAAAACTGGAAAGCAAAAATATTTTCATTCAGCCTCTTTGTTTAATAACCCACCATTGTAAATGATCCAAATTAACAGAATCTTTTTAAAACAACTTTTTCTTGTTTTGTTAGGATCAGTTCTGTGTAGCTAGTTAACTAGAAAGAGAACTGAAAGAATAGATGGAAACATCTTAGAGATCATTAGAACTCTGAAAAATTCTATAAACTAAATAGCTTTGAAAACCACTGGAAGGAAGAGGGTTTCAGCAAGACAGAAGAACCTGCAAATAAGAGATGCTATCTGAGCAGTTGAGCATCTCGAGGTTTTTGATGATAAGTTTGGATAGATGCTCCTTCCACATGATTTCACCTTGACTAGAAGGTACCCTTGTATCTGTGACAAAATTATTGTGCAACGTAAACTGTTTGGCATGAATTCTTTAGCCTGGAGGAGGCTGAAGGGCGATGCAATTGCTCTCTACAAGTACCTAAAAGGTGGTTGTAGTGAAGTGGGTGCTGGTCAATAGAAAGAGAGGAAATGGCCTCAAGTTGCGCCACGGGAGGTTTGGATTGAATATTGGGAAAAGTTTCTTTAGTGAAAGAGTGGTAAAGCATTAGAACTGGCTGCGCAGGAAAGTGGGGGAGTCTTCTTCCCTGGAGGTTTTCAAAAAACAGGTAGGTGTGGTGCTTTGGGATATGGTTTAGTAGGCATATTGGTGTTTTTTGATTGGTTGGACTGGATAATCTTAGAGGTCTTTTCCAACCATAATGATTCTATGATTCTGTGAACAGCAGCAGTGAAGGACTATATGGAAGCACTGTAAAAATAATTCATATAAATAAGAAAAGAAAGACATTTTTGTTAGGAAAGTTAATCACAACCATTCTCATGTCAGTTGTGTAAAGAGCTAAGAGGTCTGATAGGCTGGAAATGTGTTGTGACACAACAGTGCAGGCAGTGGCTGGACTTAATATGACACAGAGAATATAAACCAAATTAAAAGGGAAAAAAAAAGGGGGCTTATTGTTGCAACAAGTGCTGTGATGTGGGCAGAAATTCAGCCATTTGGATCAAAAGCTGAAGAGTTTTATATTATATCTCTGTGATCCCAGACAGGGTCCTGAATGTGGGACATGCAGTCAAACAGCTGTGTTTATTGAAGATTTATCCATGCCTGTTGAGGAACACTGTCCAGCTATCAAACCCTGGTACCCAGAGCTCAAACTGACAGGTCAAACAATATTCAATAAGTCCTCCTACCTTGAAGAGTACTGTCTGAAATACTGGGGTTTTTTGCCTTTCTTCTGTATTTTACAGAACAAACCACGCGGCTCACATGATTCTGAAAAGTTTCATCTTTGATAAATGATTTGCTGCCACAAAAATTAGCACAGTGATCATCCACAAAGATACTGTATTCTGTTTTACGGCTTAGAAACATCAGGAATATGCTATATACTGTATTTTTGGAGAAACTGCATTCCCTTCCATCAAACAGTGGGAAACATACTTTATACTGAACAAAAAAATCAATGCAAAGAATTAGATCTGAGGTACTGGCAAGCCAGTCCACAAAACCCAGCTGACACAGGAGCCTGGTGCAGTAATATTCAACTAATTCTGACAATTCTCAGTAGCTGAAGATGTAAATCAACTCCACTTTTTTGTCTCAAGTAATGGAAATTTAAAGAATGAACCTCAGCAAGTTTCTGTACTTTAGCTTTGCTGAGCAAAGCGTTTGTGTTCTCGGTAATGATAAACAGCAGTTTGGGAAAAGACTTCAAAATGAATCATCACTCAATAATAATGCTAATTTGGAAGCAGAGATAACTTGAGAGCTGTTTTTGTCTGCAAGCTGGCTATGGGATAGAGTCATATGCTTCCCACACAACTTGATAACGTGTTCTCTCTGACCAGGGGTGCCTTGAAACACCTTGTGTTCTTCTAGTCTTGGTCTTCTGACCAAGATGCAGTAGAAGTTTCTTGGTAGAATTTTTAAGAAATGCTTTGGAAGATTGAGTCTACCAACTAATGTTGTGGTCAGCTTCTCTTTCTCAAATTACAGTGCTTTTCTTTTTTATGGTTTCAAGAAAGAGTAAAATAAAACATTCCATGATAATAATTCCCTCATTTACCCAGTGTTTGAGAACAGCATAAAACAAAACTAAGAAAAAATAATTCAAAAGTAAGACAATACAAGCCTAGGTGTAGAGCTTGTAAAGAATGTAAGCATGTCTGCATCTTTATCTCTAAATATGTAATTTTTAATTCATAATATTTTACTGTCTTGACTCCTTAGCTGAGACTTCATCCCTTTCACTCTGATTTTCATGTTTGCTAAGAGCCACTTAGGAATAACTCTAATCATCTAAAAGGAGCAACACGATTCTCTAAAGCATTGAAATAGGGTAAAAATAAATTGCACGGCAACATAAAACTAAATTTGTGTTAGGAAACTCAACATTTCAAATGTTCTGGGATAGCTGATGTGTGAAATTGGACATGGAAGTGTCAATATTTTTTCCTTTTCTGATTCTTTCTTCATTTTTTCCTCCCAAAATGTCTATCAAACCATACAGGATAGAAAAGTGCAAACTCTAAGAGTCTCAAAAAGAATGGAGGTACCAGTATAACATCTTCCTTTTACTTTGAGTGATGCATTCAGATTTACTGTACAAAATCTCAGTCTACCTAACATTAAGAAGGATCTTTTAAAACCTGAGAACAGATACAGGTACCAAAAATGTCTAATGTTACAAATTACTTTAAAAATATGAAAAAGATAAAGGCATAGGGTGAATGATTTATGAAGTGATGCAGCCTTATGAGGAATTTAAGCCCAATTACTTAAGCCAGGGTCCTTCAGCCTGTGGCAGAATTTGAGCAGCTCTGTAATGCAATATGCTAAAAATCGGGAAATAATACTTAATTTTTTCATTGTAGAAACTACACATATGTTTTTTTTCAACCCATCAAAGTTTAGGGTCAAGTTATGAGTTTTAACAAATTTGGCATGTCTTACTGATTGCAAAATTTCTTAGGTTTCACCTGAAATTTTGGAGAATTTCAAATTTCATAAAGAATATATATTTTGATAGATAAATTTTGATAGTACTAATAGTTCTTTTTTCATGGTTAGAGGTACTTCTTAATATGTTATGATCCTATGATCAAATATACTTGATCTTTGCTCTTTTTATAAATATCTTATATTATAGTAGCAACAGGCTTTAGCTTTTATTTTGCATCGTTCTTTCAGAAATTCTGTTTCATCAGGATCCTGTGATGCACCTGTGCAAATATTATTTATATCAGAATACAACTTCTGTTAAAATAATTCTATGTGTATATCAGGATTAAATAAAGTGCCATATTTCTTTTAACTCATTTCATTTAGCATAACTTAATGCTTTTTAAACCCATTTACTTAAAATGGCTTAGATAGATAAAACAAGACAAGCCTTAGATCTCAGTATATTCTGAAAGCATTGATAACTCATCTTTTTCTTCTCTGTTCTCCTGTACTAAATGACACATTTAGGTTTTTTCCCCTCTTATTTTTAATGGTTCAGATAAAAGGCTTGACAACAGAGCCTTAAAACTCTGAAATATTCCGTAGTTATTTGAGATCAAATTCATATTAATTTAAAGAAGATGACAGAACATCTGCTTATAGTAATGGCTATTGTTGGAGGTGATCAGAAAAATGGTACCTAAATAACAGCAGCTGTTAGATAATCCATATTCTGATCTTAAATCATGTCACTGCTTTTTGCTTCCATGCCTGCCAGCAACAAAAGAGAATGGAAAAGCTTGCTAAAAGATCTGCCAATGCCTGATGGAGAGAAAATGACTTGATGACACGCTACTTGATGACAGTAACTGTTCATAGTAGAAGTAGCATGAAAACAAGCACGTTATTTTGATTAATTAAAAAAGGCAATCAGTTATTACTTTACCTACCACTTGCCAATTTTATTCTGTAGTGTGAACCATATAAATGGAATACTTCCCTTGCTAGAATGCTCTACTGATTTTATTTTGGATTGGTATCAAAGGGAAGCTCTCACCTTGCAATGTGAACTGCTAACATAGACTAGTGAGGCAAGGGTTTTAAAGGGTGATTTCTTCAAATGAAGATAATTTTCTCTCTGACATTTCATCTTTGGCTCAGTCAGCTCCCGGTGGGAAGGCCCAGGCCTTACCAGTATCTGAAGTGGCCTTCAGTATGGTCACAGAGCTTGCAGAGAGTTTTTCTGTTAGGGACCTCACACTCTTTCCTTCCCTGCCCTGTTTTTGTTGCTTTCTGTCCTCGGATGTCTTGTTCTTCAACATCTGCCACTGTCTGTTTTGTGCCTGCAAGGCAGAGTCAGAAGGGATTGGTCAGCATTGTCGCAGCAGATTTTCTGTGGCAGTGGGTTTGAAGGCTGTGCCTCCAGTACTGGGCTTTGAAGCTCACTCTGCCAGGGCCCTGCTTACTCTGACCATCAATATCCCAGAGTGCATTTTTTTTAGCTAAGTGAAAGAACATCACATCAATACTGACAGTGTTATTTTTCAAGTCGGGAATGGGTTATTTGTCTTCAGGTAAAATAGGCAAACCTGAGTAAATGTTTCTAATGCTGAACTCATAAAATGTATTGTATTTTAAATGGTAATGGATCTTGGCTACATTATTTATAAAAGCATGTTTATATTTGGAAGTGACTTTGGAAATTAGGCCACTTCTGATTTGAAGAGAAAGATGCTCAGGAACATTCTTAACCCTCAGTTCAGGCTACAGTTCACAAATATAAAACATGGCTGCAAAAGTTAAAAGAATTTTGTGGGGGAGTCACAAACAAAAAACCTTCAGTGTGTTGTTTTGGGGCTTATTTGTAGCCAAAAGTTTGACTATAATTACACAGAATTGACAGCAATAGGGTGTTCATTTCATGCTTATAGATAATTTATTGTCATGGTTTAACCACAGTTGGCAACTAAGCACCATGCAGCCACTCGTTCACACAAGGTGGCCTGGGGAGGAGAATGAAAAAAACAAAGTAAAACTCGTGGGTTGAGATAAAGACAGTTTATTAGGACAGCAGAGATGATGATGATAATATTAATACAAAACAGGTGATGCACAATACAATTTCTCACCACCTAATGACTGACTTGCCCAGGCAGCAATCACTGGCCAATGACCATGGTGGTATGGAATGTCCCTTTGTCCTCAGCTGTCTGAGCTCTGTTCCTTCCATGTTTCTGTGTACCCCTGCCTTCTCACTGATGGGTGGGAGTGAAAAGCTGAAAAGCCCTTGACTGCTTAACAACAACTGGAAACATCAGTGTGTTATCAGCATTTTCATCACAAATGCAAAACATTGCAGTACACCTGCTACCAGAAAGAAAATTATCTCTAACCCAGCTAAAACCAGGACAGTAATACACAGATCAAGCACTAGTTTAATGTAATCCAGAGAGACATTTAAAATAGTTAGGTTTTTTGGCTGCTTTCCTGGAAATAATAAATGAAATTACATTGAATTCCCTGTGCAACATATTAGTAGTTTAAGGAAATTAAATATAATGTATCCCCATTTATCTAAAAATTCCTTACATTTCAAAAATTATACTTCGTGGCGTAAAGGTTAACAAGAAATCTCTAAAAGCTATAACATTAC
The DNA here is from genome assembly GCA_033556795.1 of Tapera naevia. Taxonomy (NCBI): domain Eukaryota; kingdom Metazoa; phylum Chordata; class Aves; order Cuculiformes; family Neomorphidae; genus Tapera; species Tapera naevia. The sequence goes on along the minus strand of JAUMJJ010000160.1, from coordinate 1,114,268 downwards.
CTTTTGGCTGAATAGTTAAAATGTTGGATAGTTAAATGTTCAAGTTAAGAAAAGTACTTTTTCTCTGTTGAACACATTTGTGTGCAATAATACACTGCAAGAGGTGGAAGGCAGAAGTTGAGTAACAAAAGTAGAAGTTTTTGCAACACAGTGTAATGAAAGGCTGTGAGAGTATTGGTGTTTCAGTATGTGCTGGAAATGTTCGTACCTGCTGTGAAAGCTATGCACAGTCAAAACAAAAATGGATTGGCAAAAACAATCTGTTCAGGAATCCAGCAACGCTGATAATAGAGAGAGCTTGAAAAAATCTTGGCAGTGGAAAGGAGGAAGATATGTTGAAAAATGATCCGTGATATGAGGCTGTCTTCGCCAAAGTTTACCTGCAGGAGGGAAGGGATTTCATGCTTTAAACACATCTGCACTTTGAAAATTGTTAGTGGGAAGTTTTCTAAGCCCAAGAATAACCCAATTTTTGCTACTTTTTAAATTAAGTTGGAAGTTGTTGCAGATGTACTAAGAGATGCTCTTAGATGGCTGTGTAAAAGACAGACTTATTGCTTTATCAGTTGCTAAGAGAATTAAAAAGATTATAGTAGTATGTCCCTCTTATACAACGTGGTCTGCATAATAACATCCTTTTTCAGTGCAAATTTTGTGCACTCACATTTTTTCCCCCCACTCCCTATTTCTGCTCTGCAGTTGTACTGACACGAAGCTTTGTGTGGCTGTGTTTTTCTGGACTGAAAGGGAAAAACGTAGTGCTTTTTAAAAAAATCCTATTGGGTAATTTTTAAGGCTATACTATAAGCAGACTCACTTGGAAAAATGATCAGTGATTAATAGAAAGGACAAGAGTCCTGTCAGTTGGTACTTCATAGAACTAGAGCCTAAATTAGATGCCTGATAACACAGCGATCATTGAAGAGGAGGACTGAGCAAGCATTCTCTACCTTGCAATAATGAGCTGGTGGTAATTATAAGGCACTTAAAACCAATGAATCCTTTCCTTGATGCTTTTGTACTATTAGTGTAGTTTACCTTGTTTAGTGTAGAAAGCAATGCTGCAGTGAGGAAAGATCTATATCACTTAACCGTATGAATTTCTATGGTACTAATATTTCAACCTGAGTTTGTCACCTTCAGATACTTTTCCACCTTTTTAGTATGTCTGTGGGCTTCAAACATTTAGCTCACCCCATAAATTTAGGGATGCAACCCAATCCTTTGGTATTGAAATTTAACAAATCAAAATGGGGAAGCAGGAGGAATTTTTGTGATGATATTTATTTGCCATCAGAATTAATCTCCATGATAAAAGATTTCTAAAGAAAAAAATTAAGGAATAAACTTTTTTGAATTGTAGCTACTTTTTCTATTCTAAATGTTTTGTCTTCCAGGTAAGTTGGCAAACTACTTTAGTCAACTCTTGAAAAAGGGAAGAAACAGTTGTATTCCTCGCTGTAAATACCTGTTTCCCTTTGTTTGCCAGGACAATACCTGTGCTTTGGTTTTGTCTCATGTAAGGCTTTGAAGACTTTGAAGCTTTAGAAGGCTGAGAAGAAATGTATATGCATATTTGTGTGTATATATATATATTTGTGAGGGAAGTAGGATTGTTTAGCTTGGAGAAGAGGAGGGTGAGGGGAGACCTTATCACTCCCTGCAGCTCCCTGAAAGGAGGTTTTAGTGAGGTGGGTGCTGGTCTCATTTCAAAAGTAACAAGGAAATGGCCTTAAGTTGCACGAGGAGAGGTTTAGATTGGATATTAGAAAAAAAAATCTTTAATGAAAGGATGGTGAAGCACTGGAAGAGGGTGCCCAGGGAAGTGATGGCGACTCCATCACTGGAGGTGTTAAAAAAAAATGTTGATATAGTGCTTCGAGACTTGGTTTAGTAGGCACGGTGATGTTAGGCTGATGATTCGGCTTGATGATCTTAGAGGCCTTTTCCTATCTTAATGATTCCATGATTTTAAATATATATGAATTTCACAGAAGTCATAAATCCATCTTCCTAAGATTCGATCATCCAAAGACAGGATACAGTTACTTGCTGTGAACAGAAGACTATGAGAAGAAACAATGTCAGGATTTATTAATTTTTTTCAGAACCAGAGGATGTTTAAAATGTAATAGAAAGGCTGATGATTTTTGCTAAATGCTTGCCCCAGAAAACAGGAGGGCAAATTGTAGGTAATGCATTGAGTAGTGCTGCAGGAAGAAAAACTTAGATAAAAACAGAGGAGAGGTACAAGGCAAAATTAGAATAGAAAGGTGTTCCTTCAGATTTCCCTGTTACCTTGGCAGTACAGTTATGATCCTAGATATAGCCTGTTAGCTGCTGCTGAAATAATGCACACAGAGAGAAGGAAAAATCTGACTGAAAAGTTAAACAGCGAGTCTGGAGATAAAGGAACCCCTTTGGCTGGAAAAGGGACGAGCAATGTTGCTGTAGTTCTTTGGTGATAACATCTCAATATCTGCTCTAATTTTAAACACTTAAAACTCTTACATTTCTGTTCAGCAGTGTAAGGCTGTGAAATAAGGATTAAAGATAAAGATAAATGATCAAGACTTCTGAAGCTCTGAGGCAGTTCTGGGCCTTCCTCTCCCCATTCCTGTGATTGCCCAGCAGCTCAGCTTTCCTCAGGTTCTTCTCTTGACTATTTCTCCTTTATTGTGAAAACAGCAGAGAACTAAGACCCTATCTTTGCTCTCATCCTCATTCTGCCTCTAACACAACACTGTATTTTTAATTATTCACCTGGTTTTTGGTAGTTACGAAACATCCAGAGCATCACCATTACAGGCAAGAGGACAGAAATCACTAATTATTTCTAATGTCTTTTTTTCCCTCTTTTTGTTTACTCGGATAAGAAAATGAGGTGAAAAATCTTCAAGAAATGTAGCAGCACCCAAAACTAAATTACAGGGAGAAGTGTGTACTTGCTGTATTTGAACTGTGTGCTGCAAGGCAATTTCAAGGAAATTGAAATTCCTAATTAGTTAGGAAAACAGGTAAATCAGGTGAACATTGTTTTGTTCTTCTGTCATTCTTGCTTCATTTTTGCTAAACAAATTTAAGGATGTAGGTTTTCTTCCTATAAACATTTAAAATCTTTGTATTGCTCTTACTCATTTGGTCTTGTTCTTTCATCATAAATGAATGCAGTTTTAATGGTGTGTGCTGCTGACATGGTAAGGCATTACCTATTCTCTGGGCAGCAGATGGACAGATGTACAAGGAATATTCTTATTTTCTAGCAAATGTCTTGTTTAATGGGGATAATGGTAGAGTTTACAGAAAAACAGGAAGATGGAAACTTGCTCTGCAAGTAGAATTAGGTGATCCCCACTTTTTGTCTTTTCTAACAGAGTCCTTTAGCTCCTGAGAAGCCTAGTGCTCATTTTCTCTCTGCATATCTGATCTCCTGAGGATGCCTTCTATGCTGCGATGGAGAAGATACTATTCTTGGGAATGGATGTCCTCAGGTCCCCACTCCCCCAAAATATCTTGCAATTTTGTTAAAAAGTACAGATGCTCAGTAGTACACAGTCCCAGACCTTGAGACAAGGGCTTAATGACTCTAAGTAGCTTGGGGTGGGAAGTGTTTTTATGACTGATATGTAGAGAAAAACATACACCTGGGAAGCAAAATAGCTGACATGGTTGCAAGTGCTGTTAGTTCTATATATTTCGGTGCACCACTACCTCCAGCTTCCCTTCTGGTTTGTGTGTGTATTTAACAGTATGTTTAGTAGTGGCACTAACCTGTGAAATAGATATATATTAGTTTTATGTTGGTTTGTATGCAAAACTCTGTGTAAGTCCTTCCTAAAATAATGTCTGGTGCGTGTAAAGTTTAAGAAACTGAGTTTGTGCTTAGTCATCCTTCTATTTCTGAATTTCTCTTCCTCATTAAACAGTTGAGTTTATCAGCATGGAACTTATTAAGAATCTAATAAGTGCAGGTAATTCTGATTATTTAATTAGAAGCTTCACCTCTAACAAGGTGTTTTCAAGTATTACTTTAGATAGGTGTTTCAGGGTTCAGCTCTGAACACAGAAAATACTTAAACCTAAAGTTCAACTGTAATCATTTATAAGAGCTATACCTTAGTTGCTGGATTTCAGGTTTCAGTGACATTTCACCATGTGGAGAGAGTTGGAAGACTGAAATTAATTATAAATATTCTTCAAAAGTAAGTCTTTAGAATTTCTTGAGGTCCTAAGCATAACTTGTAACATGTTGAAGCTTGTATGTTACGTTTGAGAGTTAATTGGAAGTGCTTAAGTTAATGGGTTTTAAAACACCGACCAGATATTTCAGAAAGATCTTGCAAAGGGGTTCTGATTGATTAGGTAAGAAATTTATCATATGGGATATTTCTAAACCACACAGAACTTGTCTGTTTTCTGTAAAATGGGGTCCTAGTGTTGATATGTCTCGTGCATATTTCTAATAGATCACAAACTACTTTTTTTGTGGTATGAAGTTAATTTAGTGTGTGATCTAAGTTCATTGGGAAATGGACAGTGGCAATAGACTTCACGTTTGCCATAGCTATGTTCCTAAATCATTACACAGGCTACCATGTCTGTTTTATGACATTGAAGTAGATACTTTTTGGATACTATTAGAAAATTAATAGTTATAAAAATAATCTGTTATATAGATATAACATATATATATATATATTTTTATATAAATATAAAAATATTTTTTAAAAAGTCACTTATTAACCAGTGACTCCAGTGTGAGAATCTTCCTGCTGCTTTGGTTTGGTTTATTAGTGAATCTTTACGAAGAATCCACTGCCACTGTGGTTACTTTTGAATCCACTGCTACTGTTGTCCAATGCAGGCAGTAAATGGCTGGGACTAATAAATTTCTAGGCTAAGCTAGGCTGAGTACTCTCCCACCAGTGGCTGTGTCCAGGGCTCCACCTTTCCGTGCCATCCTCACGTGGCTTTGGAGCAGGCAAGAGAGGAAACTTGCATTCACTGAAATTCCAGTCAATTCTGCCTCTTCAAGGTAAAAATACACAAGGGAAACGGGGAAGCCACACATAAAAAGCTGATGTCTGGTAGAGCAATCAGAGTCTTTCGCAATGCTTTTACACAGTTCTGGGTGACTCTGCCAGCAGTACTTGTTTGGCTCACAATGAGCCTTGCTTAAGGTACAAGATATATTAAAAGTGATGCAAACCAGCTCAACAAACTCTGTTTTTCATAGGTTACACAGCAACTGTAATTTTTATGGGAGGCTGCCTACAGATATTTTTTAACCATTTTTGTGTTACCACTTTGAGTTAATTCAGTGAAATGTATTTCCCTTACATAAGGCAATCTATTTGAATTCTGGAACTCGGTGGCGAGTTAGTGTTTCAGGCTACTATGATCCATTCTTTGGCCAAGATGATGGTAGAATAGAAAGAAACTGGTTGCTAGCAGTATCACAGGTAGTCAAGGAAGAAGATCTGGGCTTTCTAATAAGATCCAGCCCTGACAAGGATTTTCCCTTAATCCTCATGTTTTAGATAGCTCAAAGAGATTACTTGAATGCTGAAATGGGTAGGCTTAAAATACCATTTATCTGTGATTGCTGGAATCTCATTCTGGGAAGCATTTGGAAGGTGAGCGGTTGTTTTCATTTTTAAACCAGAACTTTCAGATTAACTCTGGGAAAACCTGTTATGATGCAGGCTCTGGATGATTCAGCCTGTCACTAAGTGGCAGATTCATACTTTGACTTTCAGCTACCATTTCAATGCATAGACAAAGCATACTGTCCACAATAGCTGGTAGTTTTTAATGAAAATAAACAAGCATGAAATGGTTATTGTCTGAATATTGCTTAATTGGCAGTCTGGCTTGTCCACATCCACAGCAGCCCTATCATCAATCCAGGTTTAAGCTCATCTTGAGAGGCACAGACTAGGGCAGCAAAGAGAATTTGAGTCACAGGCAGGCTGCGGGTATCATGGAAAGTACTCTGAAACACAGGTGTGAATTTAAATTGCCAAAAATCTCTGTCATTCTGATTGAAAATTATTTTAATGCATTCTAACTTTATGCCTTTAGATTAATTTTCCTGAAGTAGTCTCTTATAGTCAAGCTTTAAGGTAAAGGTTGTAAAGATGTCACTTAAAGGAACATGAAAATAAGAAACCCATTTCATCCCATGCCCCAAAACCTGAAAGAGTAGCTTTAATATTTTCACAAAAACGTATGCATGGTTGTGAATTAGCATTGATGCTATTCGTAAATGTAAGAAACCAGTGATTACCTGAGAATCAAATTTTCAAGATATTTTTAAAGATTTAATTTTAAAAGTGTACTATTGCTAAAGTCTTAATTTTATTTTTAAGGAAAAGATTTAGCTAAAAAAGGTAAATTTTAAATATTTTTATTCTAAGACCTGCACAGACTAAAACTTTGATTTCCTCTCCTATGAAACCGGTGCATGCCATATGTATTTTTAAGCTCTTGTTTTTGAGGCCTGAAGTCAGCTTTTACTGGTGACTTTAACAATACTCATTTTGCTTACATGGCCAAGCGTATTTTCATGTGCATATGAATGCATCACTGATTTGTATTGATTTTACTCTTCCTTGTTATGAATCAGGACTGAATGTGGAGAAATTTTTGGAGGCTTTCCCCCTAATTTTCTTGGTGAGCTCTTCTAGAATACGCAAAGGGGAAAAAAAATACGCTACAGGCCTTCCTACAAATGTATGTAATATATGATCTAGTGCTCATTAACATACCTCCTTCATGGGTTTTTCAACATCTCAGCAACAAGAACATATTTTGAATTGTTATAAATACATTTGATGAGCATTTAAGTTAAGGCTTCTTGAAGTTCAGATCTTGTATTACACAAATCTGGTAACTTCATGGTTATGTTAAAATCTCAAGCGTATGTTTAGGAACTTATTTCTCAATAAATCTGACTGTTCTGGTATATCTGGTATATCTCTATCTTGAATATCAATATTCAAAAGCCTTCCTAAATTTTTTAACTTGCTGATTGCATCTTTTCCTTGAGCAAATCAATTACTCTTACCTACAGCAACAGAATTTAAAAAAGACACAATCAAAGCTTGAATTTCCTTCTCTGACTTAACTCCTGGATGCTGTGTGTGTACATCTCTTCTATGCCCCTTGTTTAAATTCCCTTTGAGCTTCAGATAGGGTCACCAGGGTGCTGCCTTATTCCAGAAAGTTAGGAATGAGGAGGTGCTTCTGTGCTTCTCAGTCTCTGAGACCCTGTTACGCTCTTGTCTGTCTTCAGTTTGCTCTGTGGATTAATTTAGTAAAACCATAGGATTTGAATTTCTATGAATGGAGAGATAGTAGCAAAATGAGTAAATACAGAAGTGTTTGGTACACTTTTTTGTCTGGCATTTTATAATGTGTCTGTGTGGAGGAAGGTAAATCCCTATGTACGTTGTAATGTTTTGTGTGAGGGGTTTATCTTAATCCACTACATGGTAATGAAAAAGATGGTAAGAACACTATGCCTTAAATCTGTCTGGTATTATGGTTTTGTCTGTACATGTTCTGGTGGATCTATCTAGCATTAATGCAGAGTAGTTATTAATTATAATTTGGCATAGTCCGCAGTTTTCCACCTGATGTTGTGCAAAAGCCTTTTCTTGTATTTCCTAATTGTCAATTTCCTCAAGAGTAGGAGGGATTTTAAAGAGTTTGTCTTTGCTATCAAACTGTATATAAAACATGACCTTACCGTAATTTTCCATTGAGACATCCGTAGTGAGGTAAGGTTTTCCTGTGACCAACTGAATGTGACTTGAATCCACATTTATTGCTTACCAAGTTGTGATTAGCATCATATGAGCCCAGCCTGTGTTCTGAGTGCTACTGAAGGCAATAGCAGCCTTTTCTCACCTCTGCTCCTGTTACCTGCCATCCAGAGGTTACTTTTTTTCAACTAAAGGCAAACAATCCGAAATGAAATATTTTAAGAATTAGCCCGTTAATCAAAATCTAGATCTGTAATCCAAAAGCAGTAGAAAAGCAATGGCAAAAATGAGATTATCTTTTGAAATAGGAACCATCTAGGAATATTAATAAGCTGAAGTTATTCTGATTTTTTCTGAACTCCTTATTTTATTTATCAGCATGACGCATAATTTTGTATATTACACTTTATGGTGTTACTCTGAGCATTAGCAAGGCAGCAGGACATGCTCCCAATTTTCTAAAGGAGGGAAGGAAAGATTGTCAGGGGAAGTGTCAAATTGCTGAAATATTACAGTCTTCGGTAAGATGTCACAAAATATGCCCTTATTAGACAATAAGTGACTAGGATGCTAATGTGTTTCTTTCCATTTGGTGTGTGAGTCTTGTTTGGGGAACACAAAGTATTTTCTTATATATATTAGATGGTGTGAAGGCTTGTTGAAAAATCTTGCCTTCAGGTTTTTAGTGAAAATATGGTTTGTGTTCAACTGTGTTGCGAGTTTCAGTGCAGGTAAGGTGTCATATCACCTGGTCTTTGACAATGAAATGTGCTGTGTAAGAGTGATTGTTGCAATACAAAATATCTTTGATAGTGTGCTGTATTTTTTTTTAACTGATATGGAATTTATCTCCATGTTTCTTCTTTAGGAAAAAAAGGAGTAGCTGGGTAGCAAGGGAAAATGGGATCTTTGCTGTTTAGAGAATGCTGTTTGTAGATGCATAGAGAGACAATTATCCTAAAAATGTTCTTTAAAAGGGAAGCCACCTTCTGGATGCAGTAGCTGAAGCACGGAGGATGTGACAAATTCAATGAGAGATGTCAGATGTCCTCAAATACAAATGATCTGGTTAAGAACGTTTCTGTTCTCATCCACACACACACAAATAATACAGTAACAAAATGAACATACACATTGTAGTTAATGTGTAATATATTAGCATTAGAGATGCATTATTTATACCCATTCTTGTGTTCAGTAGATGGTCACTAGATGGCATTCTTTGGGTACAGAATTTAAGGGGAAAATAATCTGTAATGTTTGATTTCAATTCAGCTGTTTTTCAGACCACTTTTATTTCTGTCTGAATATAAAACTTAAGAAAGGATGTGTTGGAGCAGTAGGAGAGGGGAGTGAAGCATTTTATTTTGTTTTGCTATTTCAGAGGCTGTACTTGCTAAGCAGGGTAGTTTTTCTTGAACTCATAATATTGTGTAAACATTTTTGAATACTCTTCTAGTCAGGGTATATGGAAGTATGTTTTTAGATTATAGATTAATGCAGATCTGTGAATCTGTTATGTGTTTTCCTCACGCTCCTTAGAGATGATGATCGATCCGTATGAAATGTTCTAGATAAGATCTCATCTTCAAAGCACTGCTGAGCAACACAAGCTCTCTTCCTGGAGCAGAACTGCAGGAAAGCTCTGGTGGTGATCAGAGGACGAGTGCAGACACTCCTGTTGTCTCTTTTAGGGTTAGTGCAAGGCATGTGTGTAATATTATGATAACCTGCCTCTCAGAAGCCAATCAGAAATTCCATTTAGACCTCAAGATCTTTACCTAAAAAAGCCTATGGCAAAACTATCACAGTACTACAGGATGCATGGAGTAATTAAAAGTACATTGTTCTAATAAATGGTTTAAGTACTAACTGGCTACATGGCAGTTGCCTTCCCTCAGTCAGAGCCATATTTTAGGATGAATAAAAGCAGTCATCATTGATTTCTTAGCTGTGTTTCAGATCTGACTCATCTGTTTTGTTCTAATGCAAAATGAGAGATGAAGTATCTCAAGTGCCTATAAACACTGTTCTGTGAGTGCTGTTGAGTAACAGCATTTATTGCTACCAGTGTTCTCTGGGCTTATTTGCTGGTTGTTTTTATTGCCTCAATGACACAGATGAAAGGGCTCGCTCAGGTAGAGCACTCTAGGTTTCATACTGTCTGTGCTATCCGAATTTTTCAGTATAACTGGTGAGATTTTGGGTATCCAGCTTATTTCAGGTATAAGATTATTAATTTGCTGGCTTTCTCTGTGCCAATGTCTGACATAGCCTCATCACAACCTAGGAACCTTCCAGTTCTGAATCAGTTACCAGCAACAATTTTCAATTTAATACCAAATCAACTTCTTCAGCAAAGAAAAATAGTGTTTAACACACTAAACCTTACAAATGTAGGCACCTTTTTGTCTTTGTGTATAAATAGGAAAAAGTAAAACATGGTATTAGAATTTTCATTTTTCTAAAGTAATGTTAATGTCTTTCCTAATAACTCACAAAAGTGAAGGTAACTCAGTAGGTGGCAGTCCTCTTAAGCCAAAGAAGAAACAGAATGAGCATAAGGGAATGAAATGGGAGTGAACTGTTTATCAAATATTTCTGTATCATCTAAAGTCAATATACCTCGTACCTTTTATTTAGAATCCTCCTTGCTATTGATGGTTTCTTTTTTTTCTACTATGAGCAGTTCTGTAAAATTGTGATAATAACCCTCTAAAGGTATTTTAGGACATGTGCTGTATAAAATAGAAAGAAAAAAAAGGTGACTTTCCATGTTTTTCTTCCTAATATGTCAGTATTTGAACTCAGTTCCTGAGTGCTATTCTTGACTACTGCTTTATGGCCTTCTTTGAAAACAAGTTTTCCCTAGATGTAATTGTAATACATCAGAGCTTGGCATTCTTCTGACCAAGCAGTGAATTTCATGTAGCTTATGACTTCATCTGGCCCAAAGGCACCTGTGCCTTACTGGTTTCCAGTGGAATCATAGAATGTCCTGAGTTGGAAGGGACCCACAAGGATCATCGTGTCCTATTTCTGTCCCTGCATAGGACAACCCAGAAAATCACACCGTGTGTCTGAGGGTGTTGTCCAAAAGCTTCTTGAATATTGTCAGGTTTGGTGCTGTTACTTCTTCCCTGGAGAGCTGTTCCAGGGCTCCACTGAGTAGCAGTTGCCTTTCCCAGGTCCCGTGATCTGTCTTTTGCTCTCACTCTCCCATCTGATCTTTATGCTTTTCTCACAGACTTATTCTCAAAAAAAACACTTGTCTGTCAGTTTCTTTTTTCTTCTCTTGTTTCACACACAGAAAAGAGGCTCTGTCATTCACACATTTCCTAGTGTTTTCATCCAAATTTTAATAAGATAATTCTTAGAACAGGAATCACTCACTGTTCTCTCCAAAGTACTTGCCCTGTGCTGCTAAACACCTCTTGCACATTTCCCAGCCCCTTAAACCCTTTCTATATGATCTCATCTCAACAGCAGAAATGAAAGTTTTGCCTTGTTAACTGTCATGGGTTTGTATCAGTGCTGTAGTAACCATCAAACAAATTGTTTCCTTCAGGTTATCCTTGTCATCAACAGTGTGGGGACCTCTCTGATTCAGTCCTCTCAGTTGCTAAGGGAGAGATTACATATTTTTTTTTTATGCTACCCATATGATAGATTAGTGTCCCCAGCAGTATGCAGACTGTTTGAAAATTAATAATACAAGAATACACTTGTAAATGAGCAAAATATTTACTGTCATAAAAGTGTGTGTTCTAAACATGTCAAATATAATTCATATTGCCTTCGTGCCACTGTGTGCTTGCTACACTCCCAGTCCTTTTCAAGTAGGCTACAGTCACTCCTCCTTGGCATGGAGGGACTGCACTTATAAAATAAATATCTTAAAATATAGCCAAAGGGGTTGGTTATTTTCATGTAACACGGGAGACATGAGTGTTAAAGGTGAAAAGCTCTGATAAGCTTCTTAAGCAGCATTGATAGAGACATGGGAAAATCAGGAATGAGCAGGTCAAAGGGAGGTTTTGATAAAGCTTGGGAATGTTTAGCTGTGAACTTGTCTGGTCTTCTGTGTGTTTGGCCAGATGTAGGATATGGGGAAAAAATGTGGCAAAAATACAAATATTGCCCAGAGGTCACTGAAAATGAGACCAAAGGGCCACTGGATGATGCCTGAGGGAGATGAATAAACAATAAGGGAGACCACGTGTATGGGATAAAAGTGAAAATTCACTTAAACTTTGGGTTCTTGATCCACTGTCTGCCTGTGTGTTGCTGCAGTTTTCAATGGGTCGTGTGTGTGGGTGTGTGAAGGGGACTGTTTGGTTGGTCTTACCCAGGTGTAGATGGTACCTGTGTGATAAATCATGGAAGAGATAATCAGAGAAAAGTGGTGTGTCCTGTGAAGCAGTCAATAAATGGGCAATGAGTTATCAAGTAGGATCCTTCCTGGTCCTCATTGATTGCTGTACTCTTCATTTGTGTATGTTTGGGGATTATTTCTTTAAAATATTGACAATTGCATAATTGTGAGGCTTTCTCTTGGGAACAGGGAAAAAAACTTGGCCTACAAACCAGAAATATTTCCTTACCAAGCTTTGGATAGGGATGCTTGTCTGATCACCAGGCTACACCTCCTGCATTGTTGGTTATGCATCAGTGGGGTCTGAATTCCTGCAGGCATTGTCTCTGGAATGAAATAATTTTGTTTTCATTAATTTACGTTCTGATTTTTCTGACTCTCTGAGTAGAATCTACTGTTTCCTATTTTCTTCAGCTACCAGCAGGCACATAGGAAAGGAATACATAGTTTCTTGTTTCAGAAATACTGCAACTGTTGTGATATTACAACTTCAAAATTATTAAGGTATATAGGAAATACTTGGGGAAGGAAAAATGTATCTGTTACAGGAATATTTAGTTGTGCTCCTTAAACGTGTGATAGATATCTGTGTATATACATTTTATCCTTAAACCCAATAGAAAACATATTATACAAAGCATTCTTCAGGTTAGATCTCATGTGCCTTTTAATCTATCACATAAAATCAAGGGTTGTTTTTGTGTGGCAAAGATACTGTCTGTGTTGTAGCTGTCTAAAATAAATAATTACATGTTATTTTTCATAGTCTTGTCCACTAATATGCTTTTTATAAAGAATAACATTTCATCACTTCGCATAATTTACTGGAAATACAGTTAGTGAATTAGAAATAATTAAATGGAGAGAGAGTGCCTGATGGTTCTTTAATCTTTTTAGATTCCACATAAATGCCAAAGTAAAATATGCAATACTAATAGCTACTTAATGATCATGCAAGATATTACGTGGTGGAAAAATAACTCTGCAAAGGAATAACTGGTACAGAAAACTTAAAAATATTTGAGTGATGTAAGTTTTTATTGTTTGAAACTATAAAATAGGTTGGAAAGTGATATAATCTCATCAGTACTGTGCTCAACTGAGCAGAAATAACACAAAGTTGCCTACTATTATCTTGATTAATGTCTTTGAAATCTTTGGTGATCAAAGGCATAATTTTGGGCTTCCCAGTGTCCTTAGCCTTGCTTTTGATAAGTGAAGAAATCAGACCATGGTGTTCTTTGTCCCTAACTGCAGCTACAAATTGCATAGCTGAATACATCTTTAGATAAATTCTGTTTCCAAATAGTTGCATTCACACGACAGTAAATGAAGATTTGAGCTTTTATTCAGACCATGCAAGAAAACTATGCTCATTAACTTAATAATAGTCACATTTCAAAGGTGTGAAGAGTATAAATAGGAGTCTTCTGTTCTTTCATACAAAGGTAGATTGTCAGAGGGAAATAAAGGTAATTTTTTCCATCTATGACATTGAGTTCAGGTATTAGCAATGTAAGGAGGAATATGTATTGCCTCATGATCAGAAATTATTCTCATTTCTGTGTTGATTTACTGCAACACATCTACAGCAAAACAACAAAATAAACCCCAAACCCTGAAAACTACTATACACAGTAAAATGAATAAATCTTATTTAGTTGCCCTTGTTCCTGCTGTACAATACTTGCAGCACTGATGTATTTGAAGCCTAATGAGGAGGTTTAGAAAGGTGCTTTATGTCTTATTAGTATACTCAAGGCTGGAGCTTGCAACAAGTACTCAGAGCACTTAGGATGGAGCATCTAAAGGCTCTCTTACCTGGCAGCTCTTTGCTTTTCACCCTTTTAGTGAGGGACAGAAAATACTGTATGTTAGTTCCTATTAGCCTCAACAAGCCTTGATAACAACAGAAGACTCAGTCTGGGAAAATCCTCAATCCTGGCCTTCCTGAATGTGGGTTGAAAAATGCAACCCAGATGTAAAGAAAATGCTTCTCTCATACCATATAAGCTATGGCTGTGGGAAGGCTTTTTTTTTTTTTTTTCACCAGTGAGTCAGGTTTAATAGTATGCATTCATGAATTTTTGCAATTAATTAGGATCGGTCTTAATGAATCTAACTGCTAATGTGCAAATTGACTAAGAAATCTTCATTTTTCTTAAAATTATTTCTTAACATAAAATCCTATTCAGCCAGTAAATGAAGTACAATTTAATTTTACTGTGACACTAGAACTGCCCACAGTATTCGAGATGTGGGCATAGTTTATGTGGAGATGAAATTACATCCTTTTTGTCTTGCTTTCTGGAGAGTGTAGTTGTGCTAACCAGTTTGTGGAGGTGGTTTTCTAAAGCTTAAACTCAAATAGGCTATGGCTAATGCTTCTTAAATAGCAAATGCTTAGTTCTATCTGCTTGGTTTATTTTTTTTTTTTCATTTTTAGGGACTATTTGGGGTTTGAGAGGGTTTTTGTTTTGCGGGGCCATTTGCTATCTGTTTTCGTTAGGATGGTGTTAATATTTTGGTCCTAATGTCACTCTGGGGTTTGTTCCTATGAAGACATTGAAAAAAATCACTTTAGCAACATTGGTTGAACGTTTGAAATATTTTTCATTAAGCAAGATAGTCTTGGGTGAAAATGCTTTTCTTAAAATCAACTCCCTAAATTTCATTTTTGTTGACTGTTATGATGTTATTACCAACATTATGGACTGTGATTTGGAGTCAATCCCTGCCCTGTGTAGGCCCCCCACATGGCACTCTGTTTCATGCTGGCAGACTGTTCAGAGCTGAGAAGGAAGGGCACACCTTGCACTTTGGGAGATGTTAGGCTCATCCTGAGAACTATGGCCACAGGGTGTAGGAGTTGCTGTCTTTGATTTCTGTCAGTTGTCAAAGCTATGAATTGGATACTGCTCCTGGAGTAAAATAGTAGAGGGAAAATTCATAGAATCATAGAATAGTTTGGACTAGAAGGGACCTTAAAGCCCATTCAGTTCCAGCCCCTGTGCCATCGGCAGGATGGCACAGGTTACTCAAACCCTCATCCATCCTGGCCTTGAACACCTCCAGGGATGGGGCAACCACCACTTCTCTGGGCAACCTGGGCCAGGGCCTCCCCACCGTCACAGGAAAAAAAATTCTTCCTAATATCTAATCTGAATCTCCCCTCTTTCAATATAAAAACCCTTCCCTCTCATCCAGTCCCTGCACTCCCTGATAAAAAGCCTCTCCCCAGCTTTCCTGGAGCCCTTTTCAGTACTGGAAGGCTGCTCTAAGGTCTCCTCAGAGGCTTCTCTTCTGAGAACAACCCCAACTTTTTGAGCCTGTCCTCGTATGGGTGGTGCTCCAGCCCTCTGGTCGTCTTCGTGGACCTCTGTTCTGTAGCTGCACCTCAGTAGTGCTGATTATGGGCACAATATGAGCTTTGAAATGTGTTGGCATTTGTAAGAACGTTGCCTGTGATAATGGTTTGCAGTGAATACCTACTTATAGTCTGCTTTGTGGCTGTAGTACAGTGTTCTGCATCTGTAAAGTCAGTTCCTCAAACTGCCAGTTGTGTCAGTGTCAGTAATCTTGGCCAACACTGGAGGCAAAAAGTGACTCTCTTATGTCTATACTACACCTGGTATTTGACACACGCATCAAAAGCATATGGGCAGTCAGTTTGGAGCACTGGAGAGGAAAAAAATCTCAAGCCCTTAAGTAACATATCTATGGTTGAGATAATTTTTAATTGTACTTTTCCATATTAAGATGCCTTATCTTCTTTAATTGCTGTCGTTCTTGTTGCTTCTGGATGTTGAAAATGCCGAAATTTACATCTAGTCAATTTTCTGACATGTCTTTGACATCTACCTCTTATAAAGGGACACAGCTTAAACTATTAAAATTCCAGTAAGAAAAATTTCAACCAAAGTTTAGTTTGAAAATTTATTTATTGGCTGTGGTAACAGAGGGAAAGAAAATAAATTCATAAGTATAGTTTTTTAAATAGAACCAAAGTAAAACAGGAAAAACTATGTCTTAAGTCACCTCCAGATTCCTCTATTCTAATAAATAGACTTTTAAATTATAATTGATTTGTAAAATCTAGAGGATCTTTCTCTTCTCTATAATTTATACTTTCCATAAAGCTGATGAGACCTTTTCTTTCCTCCTGCTAATTTCTACTCTTCTGACTTTTTGGATAAAGAAGTCCATTTCATTAGATCTCTAATTACGTATTCAGGAAACTACTCATTCCTTTTTTTGGCTAAGTAATGGCCATTCTGCTTCATTTTATCTCAGAGCAAAATGTATGATGGTTTCTATGACTTCAGGAATAAAACAGATGGCCTTCAACACAACATCTGGGGGAAAAAAATCAGATCTCTGAAGCTTATTTATGAAAGTAAACACTGCTAAGATGAAATGATAGATAACTGGCTTTACTAAGAGTATCCCTGGACTGAGGACAGGCAGTTTTGGTTGCTACCTCTTTTGAGTGTTCTGTATCTACAGACAGGATTAGAAATTGTTATGTTTAATTGGCATTTCAGTTTATGACATTTTGTTGATAAAAAGCTTTGAAAAATAGGTGTTATTACTACTTTAGTTCTGGGAGGAGCACCCTGCTGATCAGTCCTGAAAACCCCTCAGTGGAGTTGGGCTGGTGCTGTCAACATTTAACATCTCTCAATTGATTTTTGTGATTGCAAGTCAAGATGAATAAGGAATTCAATATTTTTAAAGAAACAGATCACTCTCATTACTGTCTAAAACTCCCTGAAAGAGTAACAAGAGACAGGATGAAAAGAAATGGCCTCAAGTTGCACCAGGGGAGGTTCAGATTAGACATCAGGAAAAATTTCTTCACTGAAAGGCTTCTCAGGCAGTGGCAGAGGTGGCCCAGGGAGGTGGTGGAGTCCCCATCCCTGGAGGTGCTTAAAAGGCGGTAGGTGAGGTGCTCAGGGACAGAATTTACCAGTGGACTGGTACGGTTGGACTCAATGATTTCAAGGTATTTTCCAATCAAATGATTCTGTAGTTCTACGATTTTCTCAATCTGTAGTAGCTTCCACAAGAATCCTACAGAGGTATCAAGGGCTTGTGGAAATACATGGGATCTCACTATTATTATTAATCAGATCATTTTATGATAATAAAACACACTTAAAGCTGACAGAACTATATTTAACTATAAATAATATATTGTGAGTAGCAAGCCTACCTTTAACAAAATTATTCCTGTTACACGCTTCTGGAGGAGACTTTTTCTTTCAAACAATATTGTTTTAAAATTTTGACATCATAATGTTGTTGAGGTGACAAGTTGTCAACTTCAGTTTATATAATGGGGAAGAGATTATTTAAAAGCAGTTATATGTTCTTTTTCTCCTTAAATGATTGTGGTGCTCTGTGTATGCCAATAACTTATAATGTCCAAGCAGTCCATGAGTAGTTAGTCAGTGATGTATTATTAAAGCATAATTGTTTAAATAGTTTTATCATTTTGAGTGTCAAAAGAATTCTTCAAGCTGTGCAAATCATTCTCACTGTTAGGTGGTTATATCTTGTACTGTCTGTTTGCAGGATTATGGTAAATAGAATGAAATGGGATTTTTTTATGATGTATTGTATTTGGAAGATTAGATTTGCATAGACTCTTTTAGGATTAAGTTTGAATCTGCTGAGATGCAATTTATATGTGAAAAAGATAAGAAGAGAAGGACTGTGGTGAGAAGGATGGCATGTGATTATCAAGTATAGAGAGATGTCTAATCCAGGTGGGCTTAATTTACTCAATTACATTTTAGAAAGGAATAAACCTACTAAATGCATATCTCAAATAAGTGCATCCCGTGTCGAAGAGTGCAGAACAAAAATTCACTAATTCAGATTCTCTTTCATGTCTAATTTTACTTATCACAGAGACCACAACATAAAAATGGTCAAGGCTACATCTTCATAGAATCATAGAATGGTTTGGGTTGGAAGAAACCTTACAGCTCATCCAGTTCCAGTGCCCCTGTCACTGGCAGGGACACCATCCACTAGGTCAGGTTGCTCAAAGCCCCATCCATCCTGGCCTTCAACACCTCCGACAATGGGGCAGCCACAATGTCTCTGGGCAACCTGTGCCAGGGCCTCCCCTCCCTCACAGGAAAAAAATTCTTCCTAATATCTAATCTAAATCTCCCCTCTTTCAGTATAAAAACCCTTCCCCCTCATCCAGTCCTTGCCCTCCCTGATAAAAAGCCTCTCCCTGGCTTTCCTGGAGCCTCTTTCAGTCCTGGGAGGCCGCTCTAAAGTCTCCCCAGAGCTTTCTCTTCTCCAGGCTGAACAACCCCAACGCTCTCAGCCTGTCCTCATATGCACTCTGAGTTTTAAAGTGGTTTTAGATGGGTCACTAAGACTATTGGGAGGTTCGTTATGTCAAGCCTTTTACGTTATTTTTCTTTAAGATGGGGGAAGAAAAATGTATTCCAATTCTAGAGAAGCCCATCAATCATGATAGCTTAACAGGCTGCAGGATTTCCTGTCCATTATTTTCCTCCTTATTTTGGTGGTGAGCAACTCCTCTAGCCCTAAATGCTTTGGAGAACAGAGCAATATATCTTCCAACACTTCCAGCTGCCAGCCCAGTACACTGGTTTCTCCCTTTGGTTTTGGACCCCTGTAGAGGAGAGCTGAGGGATTGGCAATTCTTTCCCTGCAGTCAAGGGCTAATTCTAGTTAAATCTTTTCCCTTTTTGGTGTGAAGCTGACCAGTGCTTCTCTTTCACTGGGACTCTGGACCAGACCCGTCCAACTGTAACACCTTTGAGCAGATAAGTATTCTGAAACCTACAGCTGGCCAGACTTCAGACCCTTATTTTTCTTTGTATCTGAGATTATAAGAATCTCTATGTAATAGCTGAAGCTTCACTGAGAGTATTTGTACTCTTCTGGTTTACTGTTAATCAGGGATTGTTTTAGTGGGAATTATTGCTACCCATTTTATAAAGCAAGGTTTGTGCCTAGATATGCACTGTGACTGGATAAAGGGAGTGGTTCTCTCTTTTTAAGCATGATTGATATATAAAAGAGTAGTTAGGAATTGTTGATTCTGTGTTATGCATCTGAATTCCTGCATTCTTCTCTCTCTCCCTCTACTTGTCAGTCAGCATCCTGGATTTTTTTTTTCCCCTAGTAATTTACCCAGAGTATTTGATTTCCTCAGTTATAACATTCTACAAATCTCATAACTAAGAATCTCATAAGTACTAAGATGCTACATAATTATTTTTTCTTATTGGTTTATAGACATTAAGGGTGATACATAATGGAGTTCCAGGGATATATCAGTCTTAAGAGAATTCATTTCCTTATCACTACTTGCTTCCAAGAATTAGTTATTTGGACTTACGGAAAACATCTGGAATTGATAACAATTTTTTTTGACCATTCCTACTTTTTTAGTCTTTGAATATCTTAGAAAATACGTTTT
Source organism: Tapera naevia (assembly GCA_033556795.1). Taxonomy (NCBI): domain Eukaryota; kingdom Metazoa; phylum Chordata; class Aves; order Cuculiformes; family Neomorphidae; genus Tapera; species Tapera naevia. The sequence goes on along the minus strand of JAUMJJ010000160.1, from coordinate 1,094,650 downwards.
GACTTTTCTCTACCAGTTAGGAAATGTACATTTTTATCATTAGATTTACTAACTTTAAGCTCAAATGCTTTTTGTGCTTTAAAAGAGGTTTATTGTCTTCTCTTTGTCTTTTTCTGGAGCCTTTGGCACACTGTTTACACTCCTTGTGCCTCAGTTACCCAGTTCTCTTGATTGCATTGCTATTCTGAGGAGAAACACCCTGAAGATTTACATAACCATAGTGACTTTATGAATATTGATTTGCACTAATAAGCTTGTATTTCACTGTTCACGATGGTCTTTTCAGTGTTGATCTTCGCTTAAGTTTAGACAATTTCATCTGAACAGCATCATATGAAGTATAAGATTTTTGTAATGCTTTTATATTTCTACAATTACATCTTTGAATATTATTCCAAATTCCAGATTTTTGTGTCATTGTGTTCTGTTTACTTTAATCTTCATTGAAGGGAGACTGAATTCTGCTCCATAATCGGACAAGCCACTTTTCAAATTAATCAGCATGCAATTAAAAGCCATATAATTTTCCAACAATCTGTTCATGTCATTTTATTTCTTAAAGGTTTCAAGGTGTGTTATAAAAAAACCTTCTAAGTTTCTTTCATAGTAGAGGTCTAAAATTTTAACTTGAAAAAGCATTTTACTGTCACTTTTAAAATAAATTCTTAATCTAGATTGGGCCAAAAGTTAGAAAATAAAACTTGAAAGGGTCTGGTTTGAGGTGTAAATAAGTGTTTGTCAGATTTGAGAAGGAAGACCTACTTTCTGCTGCCTTTTAGAAGATTTCAGCAGATGAAGAAAAGGCATTTAGGTGCAACTGTTAGAACTAACAAACTGAAAGCTAACAGAAAGGATAATACAGCTTCAAGCTGATTTGTAGGATGGTCTTTTAGTGTTCTTAATGTATGCTCCTTTTTTTTTTTTTTCCCCAAAATTTGAAGTTGGACAATGAAAACTTTATTTCTTTCTCTGAGAGTTTGTTAAGCTAATATACCAACTACGTAGGTGAATCATCTTCTCTCTCCTTGGGCTAGAAATGCCACATTCAGCTATTTTCACCATGAAATATGGAGTGGGTTTGCATACAAAGGAGTCTGGAGGCTGGCGTTTCAGTTCAGAAAATAAAGGTCAACTTTTCTGCAGGTAACTTTGTATTATAAATATAATAGAATATATTGGATTAATAGTGGAATTTTTCTAGGATTTACTTTTCAGAGTCAAATCCCTATGTTTCCATTTTTGCAGGAAAAACTTGGGTCTTGAATGTTCTATAAGGTGCAGCTTTCCATAGTTTGCTGGGATTTTCCTAGCTGCTTCTCCCTGGGTGGATAGAAACCACCTTGTTAGATTTTGCATATTAACTTTTATTGCAAAATAAAATTTCCTGATCCTGCTGGCCATGTTAAAAAGAAATCATATACATTGTGGGTGTTGTCTTAATGATGTAAAACCAAATTTTTTTTTCTTCTTGCATGTCATTTTCCATCATATTAATTTCACAACATTATTGTGGGTCCTGCACCATTCTGAGTGGTTTAGCTTCATCTGGCTTTAGGCTTTCTTCTCCCCTGATTTTTTGATGTGAGAGTGCGATGAATTACTGTTCTCAAGGAATTATTGTAGGAGAAAAACTAAACTTTTGGAATTCTCCTCTACACAATGAAACACTACATTATGTTGGGTTTTTATTTCATAATAAGAATATATTTCTCACCAGTTCAGTCAGCAATGAAATAGTAAATACTGCATGATTAGTACTTTATAATGATGGATTAAAAACAGGCAAGAATTTTAAATAATGGAGTCAACATGGGAAAATCATCAATAATAAATATATTAGAGAAATGATTTTATGTATTAACAAAGAAAAATAGTTCAGGTTAATTTGGTTTTATTCTGTATATGGTTGTACATTTATTGTCCATTTCAAGAGTGTGTGTGCAGACGTGGCCCATGAGCATTAGAAGTACCTTTTGCTATACATTCAGGCAATGCATTCAACTTTTTTTTTAATCTAATGTCATAACAACTTCCATGTAATTTTTCTATGTATGTTTTTTTTTACCTTCCTCTTCATAAAAATCCACTCACTGAAGTGGAGATGCTAGAAGCAGCCACAACAAATTATCTGCCACTTTCCTAATTCCTTGTTTTAATCTCCATTTTAGAGGTCTATCCTGAATGAAGAATAACTAATTCTGGAAATATTGATATAGAAGCAGCAAAAAAAGCAAGGTGTACTTTCCACACATTGTACTTTTTCCTCTGCTCATTTTGGCATTTGAGGCTTTTTTAACTGGTTCAGAATTAATCCAGTTAATTTTCAGCTTCTGAACAGTTTTTACACTGGCTTTTACAAATATGACAAATACAGCTTCAATAGCAAACTGAGTCGAAGTGAAGCAATCTCTTTATGTACACATAACTTAATTTCTTAATGGTTAGGAAAGTGCTGTAATGCCTCCTGTAGTATGGTTTTTCTTTTTAAACCGATGAATTACTTTATCTGTGGATGATTTCCTGGAAACTCAAACTCCTACAACTGGCACTTTAGTTTATTGCTATATTTGGACATTTTCTGGTTTGCTCATCTACAGACTACAGTAATGTAAGTCTCTTGTCTTTCCTAGCAGTGTGGTGGACTACCAGCCTTCTCTTAATTGGTCAAATATTCATTAATATCCATACTTAGCAATCATGCTTTCAAATGGAACATCTTTTGACTGCACAAATGAAACTGTTACTGCCTATAATATCAGGATTGCCTGTGCAGCTCTTGCACAGCAGTACTGTTTGTATTATGGGGGTAACAAAAGGCCAGAGGTGTGCAGAAAATAAAATTACACTGGAACAATCAGTCTCAGATTCCTGTCCTGGCCCTGGGATCCACTCCACCAGACAGACTCTCTCGTGTCTTGTCTGCTTCATTACCCTTTGCTCCTTTCTGCAATCCCATTCTTCTATTGAGTTCCTGCTGCTGCTCCTCTCTTGTTCCACACTGCTTTCTCTGCTAGCCTTAGCCTAAGCTACCTTTCATGTCTCTCATTCTGGCTTTTATATCCTGTGAATTTGAATATAACTAATTATTCCCTGTGGTGCCTTGATGTCAGTAAGAAGAACCCTAAGCATGGAAGAATGAACCAGTTCTCTTACCTCCTGAGTGCTTACTTCACAGTACTTTAGGATAGACAGAGAGATCTTAGCTGGGGTCTGGAAACAGAACTAGCACAGAACAGAGACCTGAATGCAACTAAAAATTTAAGGGGTCTTTTCCTCTGGAAGTGTGTTTCCTCCTTCTCAGATCCCACTGCTCGTGGTCTAATTGCCATGGTTATTGGCTGAAATTGCAGTAATTTCAAATGGTCTTGTCAAAGGGACTACAGCTAGCATATTCCACATAATTGTAGCATGGATGTTAGGTCTCAAATCTCTGTACCAGGCTCTGGAACAGCACTGTTTAGTCAGTAACCTCACTCATGTATAATTACAAGCATTTGGGAGATATTTTTATTAAAACTTGACTTAGACAATCAGCAGAATTGTCATTAGAATCCTAAAATTGAGTCTTTTCAAGGCTACCCAGTATTTCCTCTTACCATTTATACTCTGATAGTTCATTCTTAAGAGAGCAGGAAGGGGAAAAATAACTGGGTAGTAATACTAAGTTCAAATATTCTCAAATAATTCTCTGTCTGTATGGTAAAACGTGTGTTCATACACAACAACACAATCCCTGCTCCAGATCATTCGATATTTTCCTGTGTTATAAGAGGCAGGAACAGGTTGAGTGCAAACCAGCAGGAGGACAAGAAAGCTGGGTGACACATATCCCAAACTGCTCGTGTGCCTGCTCTGTGAAGCAGGTAAGTACACCAGGTGTGACAGAGGTGACACTTTGTCAGGGACTCTCTGATGATCTTAGAGCTGTAAGCACTTGTGCACAGAGAAGGGATGTCCATACTCACACTTATACATCTATGTAAACAGAGTTAAGGGTGCTGAATTGCAGTTATCTATGTAAGTACAATCCCCCCTATGCCTGATGTGTATGCTGGGGATACAAATAGTTGTTCAGTAACACATTAATAACAAATTGTACTTACATCAATTTTTTTTTTTATGGATCATTAACCTTTTAATGCAGATCAAACTATTTAATTTTCTATTGCTCATCAAAGTGACTACAGTGAAGTATCTTTAACCAGTAGTGGAAAGTCAAGTTTCCATGTACAATGGCTTTTCATGGCAAAACAAATACGTGTTATTAACTATATTTGTGTTTTGCAACTGATATGGTCTGACTTCATTGTGTGCTTGTTACATGAGAGCTATTTTTAATGCTTTTTCTTTTTTTCCCCCCTTTGACAGGCAGTGAAAGAGCAGGTTTAAAAAAAAAAAACACAGAGAAGCAGTTTTGGTTTCAGAGCACTACAGCAATACATAGAAGAGGTAGCTGTGCCACATTTCTAATAGCTGGGTTGAATCATATTCTTTTCCTCTAACGGCATGCGTAATTGCTCTAGGTTTTCAGGTGTCCTTCACCCGCACTTATTTAGATTAGTGACTGATGCATTTCCATGGCAACCTGCAGCAGGGAAAAAAAAACATCTCTTAGTACAGTGTGGAACTGAAAGGATGTGGGCTTTGAGCCTCAGCCCATGACTTGGCTCGTAACTTGTAAAATAAGACTTCTTGCTTGTGGTCATCTTCATTTGGGAATTTTGTTGTTGCTGTTCTTTAAGAAGTAAGAATTGTTTCCAGCAGCATTTTGTATAAAACTTTAGAACACTTGTCAAATCCTACATTTCTTGAGAAGCTTCAAATTTTTAATGTAGTTAAAATAGTACAGTTTGAAATTAAGTGTCTGGGATGTTCTTCGTGAAGATGCGGAAGACACAAAACTCAAATAAGATATTTAGAAATCGTGGCTGAAAAGTCAAGATCCAAGAAGAGAGTTCATTTTGGAGGTACTGTGTATAGCTTTAACAAAGAATGACTGGGTTTTGTAGTGGTGGTGTGGGAGATGCAAAGATTTTATATGAAGAGAGTAGTGACCTCCATCAGTAAAATGCTTGGAAAATACCAATGCTTTGAAATACTTTGTGCAGTGCTATGATGATTTTCTCAATATCTGGTTCATGTTTAATATGCATTGCCTAACATATAACACCTCTTTAATAATATTATTTTTACTGCTTTCTTACAAAAACTTTATTCTTGGCATTCCCAGAAATTTGCTCTAATTTCCATGAATGTCTAAGGTAGTAACAGATTGTAGATTGTCAAATGTAGTTCTTTTAAAGTAATTGCTCTTATCTGCTTTCATGATGCTGAGGCCTGACCCTGAATCTTGTTTTACTTAACAGCAATCAATATGAAGCCATAACCTAGATCTTATTTTTATATTAATATATAAAATACATTATATTATTTGTATTATTATAATAACTACATGTACCTGAATCTATATATTCTGTTAAAGCATCACAAGTTCAGTAAATAAAGTTTTGTAATCCAGTTTCCTTAAAAGTGATGTGGTTTTCCTAAACAATTTTGCTGTTGTGATTTAGACACACTCGGTAGTGTGGCAAGGAATGAGTTCTTCCTGTTAAGCAGGGAACTGTACACATCTGCATCATCTTGTTCCACTCAGATCTTCCCCTCCCCAGGTCCTGTGTAAACTCTGGTACAACATTGCTTAGCAACATTCTGCTCTGCTAATCTGAGATATTTATTTGCTCTGACAGAAGTAATAATATTAAATTATAAGTTATTTGGAGGCCCTTACAGTGGAAGTCACAGAGAATTCCTCTGTATGTCTGCTGGGTTTTTGTAATGGTATTATTTTATCCACAGTGAAATTGAGACTGTGAAGCCCATATGCACAGTGAAAGCAGAGGAAGAAAAAGATGCTGAGTGAAGACTCAAGCTTTTGGCTTTTGCTTGATTTGTGTTTAGCGTTATCTTATTCTTAGAAAGCATCTTCATTTTATAATCTTTTGAATACTTGTTACACTATCTGTACAGATGTGAAATACTGGAACTGGTAGAAACGTTGGAACAGGTTGCCCAGGGAGGTAGTGGAGGCCCCATTCCTAGAAACTTTCAAAGTCAGGTTGGAAGGGGTTCTGAGCAACCTGATCTAGATAAAGATATCCCTACTCCTGCAGGGGGTTTGGACTGGATTGCTTCTGAAGTTCCCTTCAACCCAAAAGCATTCAACCAGCGTTCGAGAAACATTTGAACAATGCCCTCAGTCACACGGTGTGGATGTAGGGAGTGTCCTGGGACAGGAGTTGGACTCAATGATCTTTGGGGTCCTTTCCAGCTCGGGTGATTCTGTGATCCTGTGATTCGATGATTCTATGTTAGTGTGACTAACTTTGGCAAGACTTGGGAAGAGGGTTAATGAAAAATTCAATGTGTATGTGCAGGACAGAGTGAGAAAGGTATGAGATTTTTATTAATGTCTGAAGTATTCCAATTGAGAATTGAGTACTCTGGCTCATTGGCTTCAGTTCTCCTTGGTGAAGAAAAGGGAAACCAGTATGTTCTGCACAGGGCAAATGAGTTCTCCATATAGTTGATGTAGCAGAAAGTATTAAAAATGCTCTGCCAGCATCCCTGTTGGCCTCTCAGGGCAGTCAGAGCCCAATTTGGTGGCAGGAAGAAGAGACCTATGTGTAGTTTGATTTGATAGCTGAATGCAAACCTAGCAAAAAGCTATTTGAAACCACTGTGCATGTCAGGGAGTGTTACGGTGGAAAAGATAGGTGAGAAGTTCAAGGAACCTCCCCATCTTCAGCGCACAGTGGATGATGGCTTCTTATGTATTCAAAATTTTATCTATTATTGAAGTGAGAGAATTTGACAGATCATTGATCCTGAATATAGCTGGCAAAGATGAAGAACTGAACGAGGCTTCCGTAAGGGAGGAAATTGAGAGGAAACGTTTGTATCACCATTGATGATAAAAGTCCATAATAACTCTTGTTGAAACTTGCTGTAAGTGAAAATTAATGAGTTTTGAAATTGAACAGAAGAATGGCTTTTCAGGGCCTGTTTTTCCTAAACCAGCCCAAAATAGTTCTCCATCTGTTCTTTCCACCTTAGGGTGCAGAATGCCTTTCTTCAAAGCAGTTGGTTATCTTTGTCTGCTTGTAAACATGTCTCAGGTAGGAATAATGTCTTACACAGACTAGACCACAGCTCCAGCCTCACAAGTGAATGCAGAGTCCCTTCACAAACCTCTAGTGGAGTTTCCCTAAATTTAAGGTGAAATCATTGAAAATCATTAACTGCTACTCTGTAGCAATATTGAAATTACTATTTCTATTAGATTGCCATTCAGATACTTATGGAAGATTTATAACCACCTTCCAGTGGGAGGTGTCCCTGCCCACGACAGGGGGTTGGAATTGGATGGTCTTTAATGTCCCTCCCAACCTAAACCATTCTATGATTCTGTGGTGAAAATGATTGATTTAAATGTTGGTTTTTTTTTTCTTTTGTGTCAGTTCTCATCAGAAAATAAATACCGAAGCTGGCACCCTGACAACTAGAACTGGCCAAAACTAGAAAGCTGTTGTGATGTTTTGTTGTTGTTGTTCTGTGACATCAAAGGATACCTGCAAGAGGGAAAGGGGCACCTTCTGTTGCTTCTTGAATGTTTGCAGGAAACTTTCCATAGAGCTGCATCTGGCACCTTCTTAATGGCTGACTGTACTGAGCCAGTTTCTTGTGGCTTTGTGTTGGCTTACAGCTGCAGAACTTCATCTCTTTAGCAGAATTAAACAAATTCAGTTAGCAATTTAGAAAGTAGTAGCAAATATAAGACAAAAAGGTATTTAATTAATGAATGAAATAGATGTCAAGTTTTGAAATATTACTCAGCTTTCTTTTTTTTTTTTAGTTTTTTTTTTTCTTCTGAAGTATGTTTTTTCCTTGGATTTTCAGGTCATGCGTGGAGCTGGTTTGATATTTGTTTGCTTTTGTTTTTGTTGGGCCTTAAGTAGAAATACAGATAAAACCAGAACTGTTAGCATACTGACAATGAATTCTGCAAAATCTCAACTTTCTCCTGCCTGTAAGCATGTGTTCGTGTTGCCGTGTAGTGGATTGGGACTTTGAGTGGTCCTTGCTGCTCATAGGCATCTTGGGTTGAAATTAATGACATTCTGGAATACTGAAATTTAGCTTAAAGTTAAGCATGTGCAGAAACTTTGCAATTTGGGAACTGCAATAGTGTCTACTGAATGTGAAAAAGAAAATCTCATTATTGAGCAAACTAGTAAAGCAGTTTCACTGGACTCCTGCCCTTTGGATTATGTTGCAGTTACCAGTAAGAGCTCTAGAGTCATTTATTATAATATTTGCAGGAAAGATGGAAAATATGAAATAAGGTGTTATGATTACAAACATTTGTACCACAGATCAGTTCCAAGGAACTGGAACATCACACCACCTGAGCTTTGTAGTTGAACAAACTGTCCTGAACTTCAAGATAAGAAATATTTGCAATAGATTATATTGTCAGCAGATGACAAATCAAGATTTCTTTGTTCTGTCTAAATTGGAGAAACAGAATGTCTTTATTTGTGTTCAGGAGCAGTTTGGGGTCAACCAAGAGAATTGTTTTTAAAAAAGTATGCACTGCATATTGCCAGCCTGCTATAAAGTGTTAACCTAAGTGCATTGAAGTTGCTGTATTTGGGGTCTGAGTTTGTAAAAACTGCATGTTTCAGCTGCGATTGAACTATTTGCTACTGGACCCACTCCGTGTCTGGTTGCTGGAATCTCTGTGGTCTGTAACCAGCCCAGGTCAACATCCACCTCTTTGCACACAACAAACTCTTTAAAGGCTAATAAATTTGGGGCCAAGGTGGGAAGAACTACTTCCTCTCCCAACTGTTTTCCTTTGATGACATCACCCAGACCCATGTCTCTGTCTGTTCCAGACACTGAGTAATTTAATCCTTCGTTTCAGCTGACACCATGGACACAAAGCTGCCTCGAAGCATCTTCAGTAGGTTAACTGTCCTGCTGGAGATGGGTCATAAACGAGGGGCAGAGGGAATGAATCCCAGCAGGAGAGCTTCACGGGGAAAGAGCAAGTGATCACTACTGCGTTTTGGAAATACTCTGCAAATGAGGGAAGAGCCATGCAGGAATAAACTCTGTTGGCTGTGCCTGCTCTGCAAATAGATTAGCAACAGTTTGCCTAACACATGGAAGGCCTAGTTCTGAAATAAAATCTGTCTCAGAGGTTTGCCTTGGTTTCATAGAATCACAGAATCATCTGGTAGGAAAAGACCTTTGAGATCATTGAGTCCAACCGTACCTGCATTTTTTAACACATGGATAACTTCTTAATAGGACACAAATACAAGCAGGTAAAGTTGTATTTCCAGTCAGATTCAAACTTTAGGAACAGACTTGAATACCAAGGTGGTAAAGCTGTTTGAAGAATACGAATTTCCCCCTTCTGAGCTCTGTAAGCCTTATTCAGTTTTAGTGAATAAGAAGCAAACCTTTTGTCAACCGCTTGCCATTTTTTTTTTTTCAGGCATAAGCAAGTTTTTGATAAATGAAAGGCAAAACTAATGGCATGGAAACCAATGTGCTTCCATAACTGCCTCTCTAGTAGATCTAACTTGCATATTTCAGTTATTAAGGCTTCTCTTGCAGACTCGCTGATTCACTACATTGATCAGCCATCTCAGCATCCTTTGTGAGTAAGCTAATTGACTGTATTCCGGCTCATCTTTCTCTAAGGATGCAGGAGGGAATCAACATCACCTTTTTTTAAAAATAGGAATCAGCAAGGGAAAAAAAAAGAAAGGCAGGAGAACATCCACAAGGATTTGCTATTCCAGTCAAAGAGTCCTCCTTGACACATTTTTATGCCTATTATCAAATCTGAAAACCTTCAAAAACCACAGAATATTTCCTGTTTCTCAGCTTCAAATTAAAGAAAAATTGGCTGAGGGCACCCTGTCAGCCCAACACTAGGATTTTGAAAGATCGTCTACAAGCTTAAAGAGGAGAAAAGAGAATTCTGAATTAAAGATTTTCATTAGTATTACAATTTTTAATGCCTTCACCATATATTGCTTTTTTCCTTGATCCTCATAGCTTATCCTTTCTGATGAGGCAATAACATTATTGCTTCAGTTTTGCAAAGATATGAAAATGATAATTATAGTTTCTCCTGATCTCTAGAATGGTAAATACTTGCAGTTTTGATACCTGTCAACAGGAGCCAGCTGTACTTGCATATATTGCCTACAAATCTTATTAATTCCTTATTCATTCCAGCTTCAAAATTAACCATACTGACGTTCAGGAGGGGGAGAATAAAATCCTGGTCCAGACTCTAAAGACAGGACATAGAAGAGATAAATGCTTTAATCCTTTCAATGCGGCAACTTCTGTTCTTTTAAAAAGATGGATCCTATGATCAAATACAGACAAATTCAGTTACATTTTTTTGTATAGATGTTTAGAATCCAAAATCCTCCTTTGCTTTATTTGGAAAGGATCCCTGAACTTAATATTTTCCATGGCTAAAGAGAGAAATATGAAATATTATGTTAAACAATTGTTTCATAGGCCTGAAAAACCTCCTCTCTTATCAACATTTTAATGTGCCATATTTCATGGAAAATCCTAGTTTTGATTAATCTCCATTTTGTAAGGAGGGAAGGGAATAAGGAAAAGAGAGGTTTTACTGAAAAGCTTATTGAGGCTTCGCAGATTGTGTTATGAAGATTTTTCTTTTTCTTTTAACTGGATTATTTTCTGGAGTGAAGTTCTGAGTGTGTCTGTCAGGAAAATCACTCGTTACTCAAAAGCAAAGTGCATACTGAACTAGTAATGAGTTAAATTGGGTCAAAAATTACAGTTATGATTAGAACACACAGAAAGGAAGGAATAGGGTGAGCTTTCAGTGACAAAATACTTCTGGCTTGCTAAATGTGACATTTATTTCCTTAATGCACTCTTTTGCCTATACTGTATGGTACATTACCATCAAAATCAATGGTTAACAAAGCTTTAGTTACGCTGTGATTTGATCTTAACGCTTTGGGTACAATTTGTTGTCTGTGGCCTTTGTGTGAGGCAAGTGGGTACTTAAATTATGTCTGTCTCTCAGTAAACCTGATGACATGAAATAGAACTTTTTTGAGAAGCACGTAATTTAGTATTCACTAGCCCACAGCAGCATGGACCATACTTAATTCATTTAAAAGATGGGAAAAACAGATCCTAAACAAGTTTTAGGATAAGAACATCCACTTTAAGTTAGCTCTTTTGAGGCATGGTTTTGCTGACAAACCTGCTACCTCTTTTTGCTTGTTTATTCCTCTACAATAGAGATAACTTGGCATTATTTAGTATAGCAAATATTTTGAATGTATGTCTGCTTGGGTTAGAAAAATAATGCCCTCCTTAATGATGACGTTGAATTCTCTTGTTGCAAAAGAAGTATTTACACAATGGTTAGCAGAAGTGCGCTTGAATTGTGAACTATTAACTTTATGCCTTATCCATGGACTTGGTAGGAAGAATTTTAGATTGCTTTCCTCAGCTTTGAGTAACTTTTGGTCTAACCCTCAACATAAATGGTTGTGAAAGTATTTTTTTTTCCCCAGGAGGGAGAAGGTGGTGCACAGTGAAAGCCTTCACCTCCAACAACTGCTGGGTATTACTTTCCATCACACAGACATATGAAGGGTGCTGTACCTGAACTTCTTTTAGCAAAGAACATCTGTAATGATGTGTTGCATTAGTGAAACATCTCTGAGATGTCAGTGGGGAAGAAGGAAGAAAGAAAAGCTTCATGTTTTGGGACAGTGATGAATTGTTCAATTTATTGTGCACAGCTGAAGAGCAAAGGGAAAGGCTCTGACTCTGGCTTTTGAGTTTTATTTTTCTTTTCACTATGTTTGGGTTGAAAAAGGATTATTTAGTATGCAGACTTATTTCTTCTTGCTGGAAATGGGCTTGTAGAGTCTGAAACCATTTCTGAAATTCTGCTAGCATAACAAGTGCAATAACTAGGTTGGAGTAGCAGTGGAAGCTTACTTTACCTTTTAACAATCAGTGATGTTCAGAGGGCATTTGCTGCTCTGTTTTGTCTCTCCAATGTCATGCATAAATTACACTGCTACACTTTTATTGCCTTTGTTCATCCTATATGGACCTGTCGATCCCTCTAAACCCTTCCCAGAGTGCTGGCAAGCAGTCTGACAACATACCCACTGGCAGAGCAACCCCTTGCAGTTTCCTAGGAAACACGGCAGCCGAAATACCCTGCGAAGAGCAGGAGGAGGAATAAAAGGAATGAAGACAGTTGCTTTGGGATTTTTCCCCTTAGTTCTTTACTCTTCCAAACAATATCAAATATGTAAGCAATCTACTAGAAATAATAGCATCAGTGTGGTAATTGGGTTGTCTGTTGTAACGTGCCTACAATAGTTATGTGCTAATCACTGAAGAAATAGAGCAAGAATGGCATTACCTTATCTTCATGAATTAGAGTCCAAATTTTATTTCTTGCTTTATATGTCAGTGATTTTTCAGCTTTTGATAATGTCTGCAGGCACCATTGGAGTCCTGTGGTCAGTTATGAGGCTGACGCAGCGCAGCTACAGGGAAATCATATGTGTGTTTCTAGGTTGAGGAAAGCCATCACTCATCCTAAGGTGGAAGAAGAAAAAGAGAATGTATTTTTCATCTGCATCTTCTCAGTGTTCACCTCTCTTCAAACCCTATAAATTATGTTCTGGAACAGCAGAGTTTAAATCTGTGCTGCAGCAATAAATGGTTCTTATAAAGTGAAAGCTAGGGCTTTATTATTTGTATTAGCACTATTGCACAGTGCAAATAGATTTCTACTGCAACTCCATTGCCTTCAGGGGAATAGAAAAAAAACCCTTGCCACATTATTTTCTTCCTTCTAGACTCTTCTATGGCTCTCGTCATTCTAAATCTCCAATTGCTTCTAGGTGATATATCAATTTACAGAATCATAGAATGGCTTTGGTTGGAAGAGACTTAAAGATCATCCAGTTCCAACTCCCCTGTCATTGGCAGATACACCTCCTGCTAGATCAGGGTGATCAAAGCCCCATCCAGCCTGGCCTTGAACACCACCAGGGATGGGGCTTCCATGGTTTCCCTGGGCAACTTGTGCCAGTGCCTCACCACCCTCACAGGAAAACATTTCTTCCTAGGATCTCGTCTAAATCTCCCTGCTTCCAGCTTAAAACTGAAGGCCCCCTTCCAATACTGGAAGGCTGCTCTAAGGTCTCCCCAGAGCCTTCTCTTCTTTGGGCTGAACATCCACAACTCTCTCAGCCTGTTCTCACATGAGAGGTGCTCCAGCCCTCAGATCATCTTTGTGGACTTGCTGTAACAGACTCATGTCCTCTGATTTGAGTAAAAGCTCTTAGGTGGTTTGGGGTTTTTTAATGTGTTTGGTTTTTGGTTTGTTTTTAAGTAGAAATTGCAAAGCTTTATGGTGATGCTGTGTTCTTATGGAAAATAGTTTCAGTAGCTGAAGAGGAGGACTTCTTTTTCATAGAAATGGTTTTCACTCTGTGAACGGCAGTGCAGTACTTTGGGAGCTGAGTTGTTAGCTATGACCTTTATCATGATGTTGTTGCCTAGATATGTCCTGTTGCTGTGACCTAGAGGTGGATAAAGCCTGTAGAGAGAAGGTCTTCTAATAATAGATATCAGGAGAAAATACAGTGGAGTAACTCTAGTAAAATATGGGCTTTTCAAGAAATGTAGAAATTCCAAATAATACACCAATGTTCCTTTTTTCTGTCAATTTGAAGGATCCTCTACCATTTTTTTGCAAACACTGGTGCTTTGTTCTGTCTCCTAGAATAACTTTTGAACTTACTTTTCATCTACGGTGACAGATGTTCTTCTCAGTAATAATACATTAATATATACACTGCTAAGTAATGTTTCTCTAGATTTTCTTTTCTGTATCTTCTTGCTAGTCTTTCTAATCTATCTGCAACCAAGTTTAAAAGAAATCCTCAAAGGATTCCGCAGGTGAAGCCTCTGTAAATGATGATGGGGTTATTAATCTTAGGTGGTCTTAACTTGCTCCAAAACACTCTGATTAAAAGTGCTGGTCTTCAGAAAATCTGGGGACATAAGAATGGTAAAAATCCTGTGATATCTGGAACTAACCCCCTTGGTGCTATTATACCTGTGGTAGTGCTATTAAGCTTTATATGACTTGAATTCACAAAAACATTTTTTAAATGATTGCCTATAGGATCTGTGTGTTCTTTAGTCGAACTAGAGAACAGAATCTTTGAGTGGGGCTTTCTCTTTTCCAGTATCCAGTCATTATGGCTGCAGATTCCTGATACTTCCCCTCCTTTTGGATGTCTATGCTTGTGCTGCCCAATAGGACAGACAGAATCTCAGTCAGAGGGTAGGGGAAGACAGTAATTAACTTGCACAGCAACCTGGGAAACATACCACTTAACCTTGAGTCCAGAGATTTGTAAAGCTGATGGTTGCCCAAATAATCCCTGTGAACGCAATTGCACACAAAGAAGTCAGGGTGGGATAAACAGGGAGCAGATAGAAGCTGCAGCTGAGGAATGCTGGCTTTGAAATACTAAGTAGCTGAACAAAGCTATCTGTCTTACTGCGCCTTTCCGTTCCTCCCACCCACTTTGTATTCGCTAATAGCACTGAAATATCATGCTATAGAAAACAGTTTTTGCAGAAGAAACATCTGGCTCCTTAAAGCTCAAGCAGTGGCTTTTAAGACCTTCAAAATATTCTTCATCATATTTTGTGCTTTTAATTATTTATAACTGACTTCTGAAAAGAGGCCAGCGGTAAACTGAAAGCAGTATCTAGGTCTATGTTTTTCTGCATTTCTTCTGATTATGTCTCTTGATATTAATCTGAGTTTTAGGATGGTGTGAAAAGGGATGTTGCTCAATGGGGAGTAGACTGCAATCCCTGCAGGTCACTATATTCCACATCACAGCGGGGCATTGGATCTTAAAGCTAAATTTGTAAACTTAGCAGCAAAGGTATGACCTGTGGAATTCACTGAAGCCCTTGGAGCATGTTGAGAGGCACAGTGAGCTACTTCAAAGGCGAATCTCTTTGAGCAGCTGTCACGTGGCCCTGGGTACCACTGCTGCTCACTACACTCACAGCTCCTATTCTGTGAAAGGCAGTGTGTTGTTCTCTGGCCCTGCAGCCAGCATGCTGGATATCTGAGCTTTGGTTGTCTCTAGGGATGTGCTAGTACTGGAGCAAATTATGCCTTTATAAGGTGTTCCAGAAAGACAGGGAGTTAAGGGCAGTAGGAGCTGAAATTTGATGTGAAGGTAGCAGGTGTATGTTGTAGGTGAGTGGCAAAGGGATAACATAAGCCTATACAAAATTATTAAGTAGGATTCATATCATAGTAGGGGTTTTCTCCCTCTTTGGCCATCCTGTAGGAAAGAGGCTGACTGGTCTCCACGAAATTTATATCAATGTATATATTTCTGGTTTTCCTTAGCACTGCTTTTCTTGTATTTTGCAAATTGGTGCACCACTATGAAGGAATAACTTGCTTACTCTTAGCCAGCTGCAAGTTGCACGTGTATTTTCAGCCCTCATTCCTCTATTACGTTTGTATTTGTATTTATTTCTCCAGCTGGGGGCACGATACAGTTATGTGTCAGCTGCACTGGTTAAAACAAGGAAAGATGCATTTTGTCAGCCCAAAGTCTGCCTGCCAGTGTTTTATTCTGCAGTGTGCTCCTTGGCCATGCTTAAAGCCTGTCATCCTGCGCTGATGTATTTTTTCTCTCTGCAGACCAGCACTTGGCCGTCTGGAAGCACTTCCTCTTGCAATAATTTTTAACATCCTTAAAACTTGTGACATAGAGGTGGTGTACCTTGAGGGCTGTGTCTGGCTTGGAGATCTAATGAAATCTGTCTGGATGGAGGCAGGCTGTCCTTCAGTGAAAAATTCCTCAGCCACGCAGATAAGGATTTCATGGTCACAAGTTAAACCCGAAACTTTTTAATTTGATTTTTGATATCTTTTAGCCTAAGTTAATGTGATTACACTTAGGGACCAAGCTATATTTAAGCAAGACTTTTTCTGTCTCCTGTCTACAGTTTCTGCATAAATATCTTCCTTTGAATTAGGAAGCCATGTAAAAACTGGTTACTCTCAAATGTTACTGTGGTAAAGGTTATGACTCAGAAAACTGATACATTTGAAAAATTATTGTAATACATAAAGGGACCAAAGAAGGTTCCTTACTCACTTTTTTGTTAAAATTTTACTTAATTTGAATACCTGTTTGGAAGTAGGCTTGTGTGTGTTTTCCTGTCATTCTGAATAATATGACAATGAATTACCTACCTCCTCTACAATCTTTTTGTCTTTCTCCAGAAGTGTAATTTATATATTTTTACATATGTATACACACACGCATAGTGGTAGTGTTTTAATAAAAGCCTGCTAGATTATGCTCTTTGCTGTGTGAACTGAAGCAACCAAATTCTGGAGTACCTTCTGCATCTTTCCCACAAGTTTGGTTTATTGGTGCTCCTGTAGGTACCCACTGAAAGCCATGTGGGAGCATCTTTCCAGTCCTAGAGGAAGAGAGATATTTAGCTCTGTCTGTCATTCTGTAGATATGGTTCTAAACTAAGTACTTGAACAGCTACATCCATGCTAAACCAGAGTTAAATTGGATGAATTGTAGAAATACTTGTGAACATCAAGTTCATAGTCCTATAGGTTGATTTAATGCTGCAGCCACTAGGTGTGGGAGCTGCTTCAGTGGGATGGATGCCTTTTCCTTAAGAAAAGGCATAAATATAACATTTTTTAGTATTTGGGGCTTTAAATGTCTTGTTTAGTAGATAGATTTTTGTATCTTATTCCTTTATTGTTCATGTTTCCCAAATATGGTCTTTCTTTGGGGTTTTTTGTGGCACTGTTATCACTTGTTTGTGTTGTTTGCATTTACTATATAATGGTAGTACAAGTTTCAAAGCACTATTTCCTGTGAGATTTGATTGATGGCAATGACTGTGGGCAGCTACTCTTCCCTCTACCCCATTCTCCATATGCATTAAAAAAAATCATAGAAATAACTCTGGTTTTGTGTGTATGTGTTTGCATTTAAACAAAATATACTGTATTACATTCTTTTGGCTATTTTTCCAACCTTTCCAAAATGTATTTCTGTATTTTCTTCTTTCTTTTTTCTTGTATTTTGACTTTTAGTCCAAGCTATAAAAGAACTAAAGATCAGACTTGAAAGATTTTGCCACTGAGAATGTGGATGGAACTTTAAAACTTGTGAATGATCTGCAAGAAGTTCTCTTTCTTTGCTTTATGTGTATGATATGAAAAAAAGAATGTCTTTGTTCCAAAGTCAAGTTTTTTTTCCAGAATGCCTTGCAATCATGTTAATTCACTGTGAAGAAACATAAGGAAATATTAGGATAGGGATATACAAAAGCTGTCTGGAAACAGTCCTGAGTTACTGGCTCTAGGTGGCCCTGCTTGAACAGGGGGTTTGGATGAGATGATGTCCAGAGGTCCCTTCTGACTTCAGTCATTCCTTGATTCTATGAAGTACTGTAAGTTTTCTTTTTTTGATGCGTAGCAGAAAATCTGCTTTGAAATTGTAAATTAAAAGAGCCCTTGATTAAGAAATACAGGAGTTTTAATAAAAGTTCTCTTTCTTTGTGCAGAAACACGAACAGATAGAACAAAGAAACTGTTTAGACACTACACAGTTGGATCCTATGACAGCTTTGATGCTTCAAGGTAAGAATTTTTCTTTTTGGTCGCAATCTGTTTACAAAATCTTTCTGGGTTTTATTTAATTGTTACATTTGATTTAGACTGTTGAGGGGAAGAGGGAAGCGGATTACGAAACAGAGCTTCTCAGAATATCATTCTACAAATAAATTGCTTTTTATCACAGCTTACTTTTTTCATATGGGATGGGTCTACAAAAATAGTGAGTAATGAGGTAACGAGTATCACTGTTTTGTTTCCGTGAATGGTGAAAGAGATCAGCATTTCACAGAAGCAGCATGTTCCAGCTGCTTCTGCTGTCAAGGACCACTTAAGTTGTTGGATACACAAGATCAGGCCTTCTATATCTCTTCACAGAATCGTACTTGCTGACAAGAAAGACAAAATAAAATGTTGTGATTTGTTGTTCTGAACAATATCTTTAGATCCTAAGTAGAAACTATGCTGTGAGAAGTGAGGCATTTAGAAATTAGATTATTTATTTACAGTTTCTGCTGAGTAGTCATGATTTTTAAGCAGGTTCTTCTCCTACAGGCGTATAGATTGGACATTAGGCCAACTTCTGGTAGAGAGAATGGTTTTTAAAGCACAGAACCTCAGTTAGTGTTGGTGTCTTCTCGAGAAAATTGTGGTGGCATACTGGAGTCATTATGCTTTTCTCCTAACTTTCTAAATCCAGGTTGGGGATTTTCAGTTTTGAAGAATAACATCTTTTTTTGTAGACGAATTCTGAAATGTATAAACCAATGATGGCAGAGTTTCATGTAGCACACTGGTTTATTTTTTAAAAAAAGGAAATAAAAAGTGTTTACTGGTGGTTTTATTATGTGGTCTTAATCCTTGTTCTGGTGGACATGTCTAGTTTTTATGTTAAACAATTTGGAGATGGAGGATGGAGTTCAGCTGAAGTAGTTTGAATACCCGAGATGTCCTTCTGTGTTCCTGATATTCGGTGTGTGCAGCTCTGAAACCTAAATATTTGAAAAATATATAAATATTTAAAAATATGTAAATCAGCAGTCCCTTGAGTTTTGATTTGAAGAGAGTTGCAATGTTGGATGAAGAGGGAAGGTCTGGTGACACAGTTGAAGGAAGAACAGGCTTGTGGTTTGGCTACAAACATCATGTTTTAGAAGCTCTGATCGTCTTCTTGCTGTGTATGGTGTAGAGAAACTCCATGCCAACAGCTTATGTATTCCCCTGCCATGATCAGCCGAATTATTAGAGCTTTGCACTGTTGGACAATGATGTGATCGACTGGATGGTTTAATGATGATAATGTTGTCAAGAGAAGCTGTTATTCTGTACAGTGAAATGCTGTGAAATGGTTCTGCAGAGCGAGCTACCAGGGTAGTGGTTACATTTCCAGTGAGCAGAGTTGGCATTTTACAAGATTCTTTGAGTGATCATTATTCCACAAAATTCATGGCCTTGTCTCTATATTTCAGTGTCAATGGAGAGGTTTGTTTCTGTAAAACTAGAAGCTGTGGCCGCAGTGTGCTGCTTCAGAGATACCAAATAGTCCCACTTGGAATCCTACTGCTACTTTCTAACAAAAGATTTGTCATTTGAAAATGTCGCTTCCATCAAAACCTTTCTTTTTTTCCCCTTTGGAGCTATTGATTCTAAAGCATTTAAAGATTCAGGTCTATTGCTGGGAGAGAACAATGCCATCTGCCTTTATGAACTATGCAACAGGCTATCGTTTAAGGAGACTATTTTGAAAGCAGGAGGCCAAAAGCCATATTCAGACCAAGGGCTTTAACCTCATCTCAGTGGTGATCAAGTGTGTCTTTAACCAATGAGCTCTTGGGAGTGAATGGATTATACTTTCTGCTTTTGGGAAGTCATGGAAAGTGTATGAGATGTTTGAGGTGAAGGAAGGAATGCTTTTGGTTTATTTTTGGATTTAGGTTGTTTTTTCTCAAGTTATTGTGCTTGTGCAGTGGAACACTAAAACTCAAAAAAATCTACATTACTTCATTCAGGATGACAGATGAGCAGAAACGTTTATTAGATAATATATTTGGTTCTGTACACCCATGTTATTGAGAAACTAGGTAGGAAACATGCCTTCAGTTGTTCCCAGTTCTGGTATTGATATCTGTTAATTGTCTGAGGACAAAGAGGGAAAGCAACTGCTTTCTCCTGGCACCTTCTGAATGAAGTGAGGTTTTGAAGAAAACTTGAGGACAATATCAAGAGAATCTGAAACCTGGTGGACTCATTTTGAGGAGTTAATAATGGCAGTTCAGCAGAACAAGTGGAAAGATGGAAGAGTACGGGATTAATGGGAAATTCCAAGAACTGCAGTGGAAAGGTAGACTGGATTAACACACTTTTAAATAGAGATAAATACAATAATTTTAGAATATTTAAAATAACAGTAGGAAAAGTAAAAAAATGGTTTTGCCTTCAAAGTTTCCAGACCTAATTTGTTGCTGGAAAGGCAAAAACTTGTTTCTCTGAGGAGCACATAATAACTTACGGTAATGATGTATTTACAGAGAAAATATAGCATAATGAAAGGTAAACATCCTTTTTGATCCTTTACAAATATGACATGTAGTAAAATGCCATTCCGATGCTTTTTTCCCTGAACAAAATAGAGTTTGAGGACTTGCTGTCCTGAAACTGTAAGAGCATGCAAAGTTGTTTTAGAATACTTGACTGAGGCTGCAAATCAGCTTTTTTTACATTTAAATGGTGATTTTACTGGTGCTTATGTATTGCTGCTAAAGAAAAAGAACTTGCATTTAAGAATGTAACTGGAGATTAGTATGTCTAATTAGTATATGCAGATTTAATTCCTAGCATGGGCTTCTTCATGGAGCAGAATTTTTAAAAGAGGCAAATAAGATGTCAAACTAATGGCAGTTCTCGATGTTTCCAAATTTGTACTGCTTTGATTGCTTTCTCTGTTGTGATTTCCTATCAAAGTAAGGGAAGAATACAGTAAAGCACATTTAACTGCTTCCAGTTTAGATTTTAATATATAGATTTTAATATATATTTGTCAGAAGGCAACTGTGCCTATGTACTAAGAAGAGCTTTGAAACCAAAGTATTACGAAAACCAATCCAGTTCCTTTCTGGAGATGATGTGGAGGAGCGAGGGGAAGTGTCTACTCCCTTCTCTTTTTCCTTCCCCCTCCCAAAGTGCAAAAATTGCTGAGTAGAAACACTCTGTTCATAAATCTATATTAATGGGCTTATTCCAATGCAGGAAAATACGTTGTACATGGCATTTTTTATCTTTAGGAAAATGTGCAGGTCGAGTAATGGAGGTTCATTAAATCCTATTTCAGCTTTGCATACGAGATCAGTTATCCATACATTAATACTTAAAGAAAGTGGGTAGTATACTTCTATGTAGAAAGGCAGTGAGACTTGCTTGCCAGTATAAATAGTCATTAAATCTCCTACAAATATAATATTTGAAACTATGACGTCAAATGTATTATCTGCTTTAAGTGCTGATGGGATACACTAATCCTGCTATACAAAAATGATGTTTGTCACTTGCAGTTGTCAGACACTGCTACTGCTGACATTCCTTTACTGTTTATTAAAACTTTTGAGAATTTGTTACTTTCCATCATTTTCCTTTAATCTGATGCAGATGGTCAAATTTCGAAGGGAAGGATAGGCTTTACTGCAATGGCACATGTGTGAGAGAGGGTGAAGTTTCTTATGCTACCAGGAGCTCTTGTTGGACAATCAGAAGTAAATACCTGTCCCTGGACATTTCATAGAATCATAGAATCACCCGAGCTAGAAGGGACCTAAAAGGATCATTGAGTACAACTCCTGTCCCTACACCGGACACTCCCAACATCCACACCGTGTGACAGAGGGCTTTGTCCAAATGCTTGTGGAATGCTGGCAGAGCGGGTGCTGTGACTGCTTCCCTGGGGAGCTGTTCCAGTGCTCCACCACCCGCTGGGTGGTGAACCATGGCAGAACCCACCTGCCATGAGCACAATTTTCAACTTCATCAGGTTGCTGAGAGCCGTGTCCAGCCTCGCCTTCAGTGTTTCTAGGGATGGGGCATCCATCACCTCTCTGTGCCAGTGTTTCACCACCCTCACAAATGTTTTACAACATTTCTTGCTTATATCCAGTCTGAATCCACCCTCTCTTAGTTCAAAGCCATTACCCTGTGTCATAAAGAGCAGATATACCAATGCTATTGCGAGGAGATATTGTAAGGCTGCTTTGACATCCCTCTGGAGTTCTGTGTCTTCCCTACATTTGTTATCAGCAGTGGTCAAGACAACCCTGAGAGGATGATTTTGAGGCCTGGAGCAGGGAGGGATCTCGTTGAGTATGTTAGGAAAAGTGTTTCTGTCAGTCTTGTCTAGGCTGGATGGGCAATATTGTCACCAGCAAAGCAAAGGCTTCCAAAGTTTTAGAAATATTCTTCAGAAGCTTAGTATAAATTCAGGACTGCCTTTAATTCAAAGAAAACTATTTGTAGGCCTTAAATAAGTTCTTTCATCAGGGTCATATTCCAGTGTAACAGAAATTATTGCTAAAGCTTAGAATGGATCTTGGAATTCTAAAAGCATTCTTTATTTTTAAAGTGCTAAAAGTAAGATAAACATTTAGAAATTATTTTTTATCTGCTTTTTAACTGAAGTGAGGGGATTGATTAATTCTTTCAAGATAGGACAGTGAATTATTCAGTCAGGATTCTCAGAAGATAAAATTAGCAGATTAAAATATATGAAATTAAACAGTTGTTTAATTTCAAATGTAAAACGTTAGCACCTTTTTAAAGTGATGTGACTGGTGGTAAAATGGTAACTTAGTGTTCATAGTCTGGAAACATAAATAATACAAGCAATTTTGGTACTATGTAAAGATTATAAACTTATTTGATTGAAAACATGATCCAGTTGCCTTCATGGATTTGGAAACCTTAGAACACAACAGTAGAAACTTTTACTACTGCATTAATTGCATCATCTCTCTCCCAACATAATAGTGAAACAGCAAAAGTCAATAGCATAACTGAATGCCAACTTCAGTGCAATTATGAAGTATGTGTTCTGTGTCTTCTCTTTCTTCACAGTAAAATTGACTTTCGCATCTTTTTTTTTCCTAACCACTTTAACTGATTCTAATCACTGCATGGGAGAAGTTTTCTTGGTGCCTTTTCTTGACATCCTATGGCTACAGTGGTATTAAGAAGCTCACAGGAGAGGATGTAATAATGAATAACCTTTTAGGAAGGCTTGTTACCACAAAGTTAACAACAGGACCAAATTGATTTGCCTTCTGGTTTTAGTTCTATTGTTCTGGATGATGAAAAAGAGGAAAATTGGATTGTGTAGTCTGGGAGGTATATGTAAGAAAGCTTAATTAAAAGCTTAATTCATTAACCCCAGTGTCCCTACTTGGAATCAAGTGGCAGCATCCATGTCTCCTGAGCGTAGAAGATGACAGAAGCAACTATTCAAAAGCCATTTTACATACAAACACATATAACCAAAAAGAGAGATTCTACTCAGCTGTTTATTCCAGCAATTTGCTGTTGATGTCATCTGCACTGTTGGAAAGAGCAGTATAAGCTTTAATCCTAGACAGCTCAGAGACTCTTTGGCACATCTGAAGCTTTCTACTCCTGTAATTCAGCCTGGTGTGAAGTGCACTTTATTTACTTTTTTTTTAGCTCATGGAATCTACCTCTTGAACACTTTGGTCTTTGTCCCAAAGTTGTGATGTGTCCTAATAGTTTAAAACATTAGATGTGTTACACACAAACACAGAAATTACACTTTTTTAGTGGCAGCTCTCAATTTGATGCAGAAATACTTTAGTTTGGTACCTAGTTTTGTATGGATATTTTAAATAAATATATTGTCTTCCTTCTGGAAAATGCAATTATTCACCACTTCAAATATATATTTTAAATGGATGGAAACCTTCTGAAGAATTCTGGTCATTGCCAGCCATGTAACAAGGAGATAAGGGACTTTTTCCTGGGTATGGCTTGGTGGTGGCTCCTTCTGTGTTGCAGTGAATCGAGCGTAAGTACTTGCTGAGTGCTGCTTGCTTGTGTGTGGCCATCAGCAGCAATCTGTTAAATGCTGGCAAATGTTTTTTTACCCAAATTAAAAGAGTGTATAAGAGCTGTTGTTATTTTTTATATCCTGCTTACCACATTTTCACGTTGGTTCTCCTTAGGCCTCCAGAATAGTGAGGGAGACACTGAGAGAATTATCAATGCATAGAGAATAGGTCATTCTGCACTGACGTAACTGATTTCTTTTTGGTTTTCTGTTGGATGGCACCAGTCCCCCTGTACTAATGTTTTCTGTTAAGTTTTTAGTGTTCAGCTGGTCTCTTGCGGGAACTGGGGTAAGGACATTAACATGGATACTCTTTGTTATTAAAAATAACTTCATCATTTTCATTCCTTTATTCTGTGATTGATCACAGAATCATAGAATTACCTGAGTAGGAAGGGACCCAAAAGGATCATCAGGTCCAACTCCTGTCCCTATGTTGGACACTCCCAACATTCACACCATGTGACTGAGGGTGTCGATACATTGATTTTACAGTTCTTCTTAGTTGCAGGCATAGGTCTTAAACATAACTCTTGGGTTCCTTTTCTCTGGTGGAAAGGAATAAGAAGAGTAGTATTTTAACTGTTTTACTTAGATACATAGGTCAATTTTTGTCTGGGAGGAATAGAATCATAGAATCATGGAATCATAGAAAGGTTTGGGTTGGAAGGGACCTTAAAGATCATCCAGTTCCAACACCCCTTCCATGGGCAAGGACACCTCCCACTAGACCAGGCTGCTCAAGACTAGTCTAGTAGGAGTATCTGAGTATGCTTCTACTTGTAATGTATATCTAATCTAATGTATACAAACTGGATGAATAGATATAACCACATGATATAGTGATGTGGTTACAACTGAATACTTGCTGAGATTTCATGACCTGGCTGCTTTAGGCATTGAGAATGATCAGCACCAATGAAATTATGGAAAACAAAGTGTATAAAATGTTTTGTGTGCGTGTATTGTTACTTTATTTCTAAAGATATTTTGTTGGGCTTGCCTGATGCCTGTTCTTAATTAATTCTTTTATTGTGGGTACAATAGTCTGATAGCACTGAACTGCTCTTAATGTGTGAGGCAGGAAGATGAGGAGAGCTAATTTTTAATACCTTGTGCTTCATTAACTTGAAGAATGTAATTTAATACAATTTGGAAAATTACATATATGTTTAAGTGATAATTAAGGCATTGTAGATTTTGTGGAACAGGTGGAGATGTAAAATGTGAAGTTTTACATTTACAGTTATTTAATTTCTAATGAAATTGTCTTACTTGCTAATAAACAACTTTGAACTTTGCCTCCACTGCTGTTGTATGCTGCCATGACCACATTTTTTATGTTGGTGACTACAGAAAATATTTAAAATAATTGCTGAAATAGGAGGTTAAAAGTGTGTGTGTGTGTGTGTATCTGAACTGTAGTATATCTTCATTTAAATGTGTAGTATAATTGCATTAA
Source organism: Tapera naevia (assembly GCA_033556795.1). Lineage (NCBI taxonomy): Eukaryota > Metazoa > Chordata > Aves > Cuculiformes > Neomorphidae > Tapera > Tapera naevia. The sequence goes on along the minus strand of JAUMJJ010000160.1, from coordinate 1,069,279 downwards.
GGTGCATAATTAAAGTCTAATATAATTACAGGAAGATTCAAAGCTATACTGTGAGTAGAAATAGCTTCTATGGACTTGAAAGTGCATTTTTAAGTTGTTTGCTGCCTTAATAGTGAAGCTTGTTTAAAGCACTTCAGTCAGATCCTGCTTTTAACAACTTTTGGTTTTGCAACTAGTGATTAAAATTATTCAGGTGTTTTCTTGGCTATGTTTGCCTTAATTTTTAGGGGTAAAGTGTTAGCAAAGAAAGACCAACAGTTTCCTAGACCAAAGCTGGAAAAATATATATAGTTCTTCTCAACTTTTAAATTTAAATCCTCTTTCTGAAAAGATTTAAGTATTTGACTCTAGTGCTGGTGAAAACCTAACTGTAACTATGGGTACAAAAGATCCTGGCTGCAAGGGCCATGATACTCTCAAGCCCAACAGTATTTTCTCTGCAATTCCTCCAACTGGATTCTGGAGGACAGGATGGATTTAAAGGTTGTAACTGAAAGCAGCAGCCTGTGTCCTGTAAATGAGGAGGAACAGAGTTTTCTGAATTAGAATAGAGAAAAGGAAAAAGGAGTGGAAATGATCAGGAGAAGGTGAGGTCAGCAAGAAAAAATTGTGAGGGTGCATACCAGGTTATTTAGAAACAGACACCACGTATTTAGAGGCAGGGATAGAACAGAGGGAAACAGGAGATTAAAATGTTTGTTTTTCAGGGAAAGGAATAAGTTTCTGATAATTAATGTTTTGCATTCCCATCTCTGAGACTCCACTGCGATGTCTTAGCTTCCTCTATGTGACCTTTAATTCTCTGCCCTACTACACCTTTGGCTGCCTTCCACTCACCCAATCACTAGATGAGCAAAATCCGACATATGGTGCCTCTGATTGTAAGTGATGCATTTTTACGTTTTGGCAGGCCAAAAGGAACAAATAACTGTTAAGCTCACACTGTGGGAGCAATGATTTAAAGCATTTTTTTTTCCTCCTCTATTTTTTCATCTTAGAAGAAGAAACTATTGAGAAGTCAAAAAGGGGCTGACTTTCATGCTCTAAGAAAATCGGGTCCCTTCCATTGTGCGAAACATAATGTTGATGGGAGAAGGTGTCTTGTTTTGCCATGGGACAAATAGATATGCTGGACTTGTATTTCTTTATCAGTTTGGGATCAAACCCTACAAATAGTGACCTGCTATAGAGCAAGCAATAGCTGGTGTCAGGGGGTTCACCAGGAGTAAAGAGGTTCTGGGCTTGAGTCCCACGTGTGTTAGACTGCTTGATCTTAAACCCATACTTGGTGTTTCTGATGAATGCCAAGAACCTGGTGGACAGAGCAATTCTCTAGCCAAATCTTTTGAAACTATTATTCTTTCACTCAGCCAAGGGACAGATGCTAGCTCTGTCCTCAGTGGTTGTGGCGCGCAGGTGGCAATGCTAGGTTTGAATGATTGGCAGATATACCAATTGAATGGCTGGTGATATTACTGGGGGTGCCTGCTCTCTCTGACATAAAATTTCATCCTGCATTCTGGAGAAATAATGTCTAAAGAAGGCTTAATTTAGACTAAAATTTATCAACAAATGATTTGGTTGCAAAATTCCAAACAGAAGAATAATGAATGATAAATTAAATATGTACACTAGAAGAAAAACTGTTATCTATGCGTCTTCTAATTTATCTGTTTTTTAAATTGGGCACAAATAGCAGGTCTCAGAATTGAGAGTTTGATGCTGCAATTGAAAACCAGGGCTGATCTTGAGTAGATGATTGTGTGAGCCTTTAAACTATCATTTCCAAAGGCTGATGGCATAGCACGGTTAGATTTGTACAACAATTGTAGCTATAGTAGAAGTTGTTTATACCTCTACTATAAAAGCTCCAGATGCCATAAATTCTGAAATACATGTAAAATTAAACTCTGTGCCTATTAAGTCAGTTGGTCAATTGAGTTGAAATGATAACCAAACATTTTTTACCCTGTCTCCAGTACTTTGGATTTCCTGAAATCACATGTGAATGCAATGAGCGAGCTATAGCTGAACGTTAAAGGAAAGGGGGGCAATAAGTAGAGATTGCTGTTCAACATTTACTTAATTAAGAAAAGCAACTGCCGGTTTAAATAAAGCAGAGTACAGCTACCAGCTGATGATGAGACAGAAAACTCAGTGATTTTTCACTGCTACCAAAGTTGTAGGCTAAGCTGGCCATGCTTGGATATGATTGCTGATAATTGGTACTGTTAGGCTGGAAAGCTGCTAAGATGGACATTTCTTAAACTATGTCACAGAAAAGTAGTTGAAATTTGTTGTAGGCTTAAGATAACTCAAAGGCTTAGTGTAGTTAAAGAAATGGAGAAAGGTGAGAGTGTATTTCAGAAAAAAGGTAGAGGTGCCACCTACTTTTTGATGTTAATAAGATTGTAAAATAACATGGTGATTGATCAGGATTTTTAAAGGGATATGTGAAAATCAATTTATTTTCAGTAAAATCCTAGAAAATCTTAAATTTATGACTCTGTACTATGTTTTTAAAGTTCTTGGGCAAGAAAAAAATGGGAAAATGCTTTCAGAAAAACTTTTCTCTCTGTCTTTGTGAACAGCTCACTTGTTGTGAGGCAGAACTTGAAACTTACTTGTAATGTGCCTTATACTAAAGTGCCAGAAAATTGAACAGAAATTTTTTAACATTGATGATTAAAGCACTTTACATTTCTGTACAATGTAGAATTTTAAGTGAAATAATTTTGTCTGCAAAATTGAAATGAGCAGTCAGACTTCTTGTGATTAGAACTGTATTTACTTTCCTAGGAATGGAGGACAGGAGGATTAATTCAAATAGGGTGTGACTGGAAACCCTGAGGGACCCCTTAAAACTAATTTGAAACTCGTGATTATCACCAGTTCTGAAATCACCAGTCTCTTTCTCCTATTTTGTAATATATTTATGTTTAGCCTTTAGTATGTTTGGACTCTTTGAATGGCTGAGGAAATCAAATTATGATACTGAAATGTGTAGTAAGTTTAATAATTGTTATAAAGACCTGAAGTGTTAAGCTTCTTCCTTAAAGGGCTTGTAACGCATTTTAAAAGTGTTAATAAAACACCTTTTTCTTTCCTTACTGAAAATGTGACTATAAAATTGTATCATAGGAATACGAGTCGAGAGATCCTGAGGCAGGAGGATGGAATCTTCTGCATTACCATGGAATGTGCACATGTCAAAGCATGATGACAAAACTGTAGAAGAAGAAAGGAATAGTGTTCCATGTTTTGCAGTAAGACAAGGGAACAAGTAGCCTGGTGTGGTTGGGAGCTGGTGGAGGAAGCTGGGGAAGCATCAAATGTGCTTGTCCATCTCTTACTCCCTTCTCTGCTTTTGGTCTTTGACAGAGACAGGATATTGGGCTCCATGGACTGACACGTGTCCAGCCCAGCGTGGTTGTGCGTGTGTTTCTGTTGCACCTTCTAAAAAGGGAAGGAAAAAAATGAAAGTCCTGACCTGTAATCAATAGAGATGGATTAACAAGCCTTAAGAGATAGTTCAGATGCTGCAACAGCTGAAGAAAATCTTTATTGTTATATGTAGTTATGTTGTTATACACTCATACCATTATGTTAGATCTGGGTTTACTTCCCTGCTTCTGCCTTTGTTACTTGTCCTATTGACTTAGAACACTTTCTTCATATGTTAACTGTGGAAATCTCTAATAATATTGACCACCTTTAGCAAAGACATTTGGAAAATTATTGATTAAAACTCTATATAGTAAAGAAGCTTTGTTATTAATAGCTCTCATTTTTCCTTTTGTGTAAATATGCGTAGGGAGAAAAATCCTATATATGTGGTTTGGTGGCAATAGCAGGGGCTGGAATTGCAGCTGGTTGGGAATATAAAAACACAAACCTAAAAAGTAAGCTGGAAAAATACTCTTCTTACCTAAACATTTGTAGGTGTTTGTACAGTCTATTTGTTCAAAGCTCATGGTATGAGCAATGAATATTGATATTTTCATACTACAAGCTTAGATTGCTCAAATACTTGATAATTACAACTGAAAATTGCTGCTAAGTGTCAGGTATAAGTGGAGCGTACTGTAGCCCAAAATACTAATGTGATTGATGGAACATCTGTATGAAATGGTTTGAAGGACTCTGAGTTATAACAATCCTATGTTCTATGCTAGGACACCTGCCTGAATGTTTCATGTTTAGGTTTTACTTTGTCATTTGTGGTACTTTTAAATGACTATTTATTTCTAAAATACAAATAAAATTAAGATAGAGGAATAAAGCTTTTCTTTTTTAAAATCACACTTTTTGACTCTCTTCACCCCACCATGCTTTTTTGTTTTCTTCCTACCAGTGCAGATACAAGAGAACAATAACATTTCTCTTAAAGGAGACTGTATATGCTCATTGTAGAGTATGTATATAGTGTGTATATGTATTCATATATGGATATCCATATATCCATACATATGGGTACATCTGTATCCTATATGTATATAGTGTGTGTGTGTGCATATATCGGATTGTGACCTTACAGTTGACTTTTTTTTCCCTTCCTATCCTATCCTGAAATTTCTGTGTAATATAAAATCAGGCTTTTACTGGACAGTTGATATATCCAGGAAGATGTGTTCTTTTCCATTTTGCTATATCCGTGTTACCTCAGTGGTTACAATTTCAGCAACTTAAGGTGAAAACAAGAATTAAAACAAAGGTAGTACTACCCAAATCAAGTGACTTGGGTATTCACAGAATCACAAAATGGTTGAGTTGGAAAGGACCTTAAAGATCAACCAGTTCCAACACCCTGCCACTGGCAGGGACACCTCCCACTGGATCAGGTTGCTCAAAGCCCCCTCCAACCTGGCCTTGAACACCTCCAGGGATGGGGCAGCCACCACTTCTCTGGGCAACCTGGGCCAGGGCCTCCCCACCCTCACAGGAAAATATTTCATTCTAATATCTAATCTAAATTTCCTCTCTTTCAGCTTAAAACCTTTCCCCCTTGTTATATCCCTACATTCCCTGATAAAGAGTCCCTTCTACACAGCAAAGAATATGATGTTAAATATAGTTAAAGACTGGATAAAAGATTGCGGCCTCATACATACGTAGAGAGAGGAAGTTTCTCCTTGTTTCTACATAAAGACATAGTATAAGTTCTTTGCACTTATGACATGAAATTTAATGTTTCTCTTTTAAAACCTGCATTTCTTTGTAATGCTTTATAGCATAAATTCATTGAAGTATAGAGCACCGTTACTTTCTTTAACATAGATTGCTTCTTCATAATTATGGTTAATCTTTTGGGCAACTCTGTCAATCACAGGACTGCAAATGGTAGCACCATCTTTCACTTCCTAAATCTTATTGAATCATTTCATCACTGATATTGGTGGTGGTTTTGGTAACAATGAAAATCTGTTCAGTTTTTTCCAAGGATACCAAATATTCAAGATCCAATGAAGCTCTCTTGTTTACTTGTTTACTGAAGCCTGAAGAAGGAGCGTTGATACGGGAGATCTGAAAGACAGATATGTGACTGTAGGATGTATATAGGAGTATTACTGAAACAGCCTTTCTTCTGTTCTAATAACAGGTTGTGTCTTCCTTGAATGTAGTATTGAGGTACTTATCAACCATCTATTCGAAAATATTTTCTTACTGCCCACCTCGTAATCACATCTTGCTATAAACTTCCAGATAAATATATGTTCTAAAGAAAAATAATTTAGAATTTTCTTATGACTGAAATTATATTGGCAGAATTGGTCAGTTGTATAGAGTAAGTTCTATGCATGTGTTGTTGACAAAAGGCAGGACAAAATATTGTATTTTTACTGAATATCTCCTGCAAGGGTATATTGAGCTTACAGAAGGTGGGAATAAGTAGCTGAAAAAAAAGGAAAATGCAGAAAATAAACAGTTGTTCTGAAAATGTTAAAATGTTTCACAAAATATCTGGAATTTATTATTGATAATTTAAGACATTATCATTAGAAACTACAGTATGTTTCTATCAAAGGCAGTAAGTAGCACTTGGTTGTGAATTTTCCATTAGCATAATAACCTGTTATTGTTCTAAGCTATATCATGTATTTACTGAGAAAGCACGTTCTTAAGGCAAATTGCATTGTAAGGCAGTGCAAGACATCATCATGTGAGGAAATCTCTCCATGTGACAGCAGTATATTACAGAGATGGTATTATGAGTTTGAATATACGGTTGACTACATCTTGCTGTTCATGTTTGGCTTGTAAGTGGGTTAGGTAGGTACCATCTTTGTATTTTCCTATTTGCTGTGCAAAGACTCATGGTCACTGGTGTAGCTGATGCCACTTGAACAAGTGATTGCTATTCCATGTGTTACACAAGATCTGTGAAGGCTCTCCTGTAGGACCTACAGCTGAATAATCAATGCTGGGAGACTTCAGCAATCACATACATAGCCTTCACTAATCTTGAAGGCCTTAATTACTAGGATTATCCAGTTTTCCTGGAGTCACGACAGTAGATGACTATAAATAATAAGGTTGACCCCTTCCAGCAATGACAGCAAAATTTTTCCACTGGAAGTCTCTTATCTCTTACAATAAGATTTACTGTAGACGTGATTTCCATTTTATATGGTATCAGTTCTGATATCTTTCCAAAAAAAAGGGTAATATTCAGAGAGAGCATACTTTATGTGCTTTTAACAGGGATTGACTATTGGAATGTGCACTAAAGAGCTCCTCTTGAATGGATTTCCCGAATGCCCTTCTATGAGCTTGAATATAACCACTAAAAATTTACTATCTTATCCTGAAAGGAAATAGTGCAACTGCTTTCAGACGTATATAAATTTATGGAGTGTTTGAGACATTGTTTAATTGCATCTGGCAAAGAATGGAAAAGGCATTTCCATTATTGTTGGGCTGTGACTTGAACCTTTTAACATGTAGCTAGCTGTGAATTCAGTAGATCTTTCAAAAAGATTGAAATTGGAATTGTGAGAGTACCAAGGAGAGACATAAAAAAGACCTGATGAAGAGATTTAGATTTACTTGGGCATCTGATAGTACATGAACTGGAAGAGAATAACTTCTCGCTCAAGGATAGGGCAAGCCGCCTGCGTTTGTGGGCAGAGAAGGCTATTCATGTGGTTGTGACTCTGGTTGTTTGAATCTTGTGTGGTCTGTTAGGCAACTCTTCTGCCTTGCCAGATTGCAGTCCAGTTTGTTAAATCTGAAAAGTTAGACTTAGATTATATTTCTAGGGGATGCATGGTTGGAGAGATCAGGAAAACAATTCTTATTTAAATTCATTTTTTCTCTGCCTTAGGGAGAGATTGACAAAATACCAAATAGCTACTTTCGTTTCCAGATAATGATTTTCATTTTCAATGGAGAATATTCTAGGTGCTGTTTTTCAGATTGAAATCAGCATTGATAACACACGATGCAAAGTTGCCTGTACACGTTCTACGGTCTAGACAGTTTCCATCTCTGTAATTTAGTGTTTTAACTTTTGCAGTAGGACATATTTTAAGATGTGTTTAAGGGTGTGAAATGGAACCTAGGCTTCGTGGGTTTGTTTTAACTTTTGCAGTAGGACATATTTTAAGATGTGTTTAAGGGTGTGAAATGGAACCTAGGCTTCGTGGGTTTGTTTCTATCAGGAACCTGTGCTTCAATTTATTTTCTTCATAAAGGTCTGTATGAAGAACTTCACAATTCCTCAAGTATTGTTTAAATGAGCTATTAGCAAAGTAGAAATTCTTGCTGACTTTGAAAGTCTACAGAAATGTTGGTTGTTATGTTGAAGATAACAATGCTAACTTCAAATCTCAAGTATCTTTCTGACCATAGGTAAATCTTTTTATTTTCTTTCTCCATTGGTAAGTTTGTAAAATTATGGAAATTCTAATTGCTCCTCGCAACTCTTGAGCCTTAAAGTGTTGGAGAAGCTACATGAACCAATGAACAAGTAAATATTAGTGTTTGGATAAAGCAAAAGTGATTTTAGATTACCTTTTTTTGGCCTGAAATTTTTTATGTTTAAGGTTGTACTTCATAAAGAAATATTCTGTGCTTGATAGGATGTATTTTGCATTTAACTTTGTCTGCAGTGGTTCTTGGACTTGCATAGCCCAAAGTCAAAGTAATGTATGCCCTATTTAAGTAATGAGCTATCGATTTTAGAATTACTCATTTTATTACCATAATATGGAACTAGTAATATTCTCAAAACTCGTCTTTAAAATGGATGCTGTTTAATTTCAGTTTGGGATGGGAGAGAAATAGCCTTTAAGGGTTTTACCTATTGAAATGTAGTATCTCACAGATAGCAGGGACTGTTCAGCTCATGTAGAGCCATGCATTCTTTCTCTTGCTTGAGCTCAGATCTGTGAACATGCCTGTAACGCAGTGTCACCTTTACTTGTCATTGGTAGCTATAGCCAATATGCATTCTATTACTGAGTATTTACAACACCTTCAGGAAATTCTGCCAAGAAGGCTCACTGTGAGAAATTTTGACCTACTTTTACATTTGACAGTGCTTTGCCTGCCAGGCCCAAGTAGACTGTGAATAGACCTTCAGCATGTCTTCAGTGAAGAGGTCCAGTCTGACACTGAGATAAGAGAACCCTGTCATGGCAAAGCAATCAAAAAGCAATATTGCAAACATTCAGAGCTTAAACTTCTTTTCTCTCCTTCTTCCCCCTTCTCTCGGAAATGTGAAATGAGTTTGCAGAGACAAAGGGTGGGGAGGTTGCAAGTTCTGTTCCTTTCTGAGTGCGTGTTTGTTTTCCACCCTTTTCCTGCTGCCAGTTCTTAGCTCTGCAGCACTGTGGTGTGTGAAGAGAATCAATTTCCTTCCTATGATTGCTTTAAACAACTTTAAACTGCTCATGCCATGAGAAGATTGCAGGTCCCCTTCTCTTACCACGTAAATGAGAAGTGACTGCACGTCGTATTTTTTTCAAACCTACATTTTCACTTTATAGGCTGTGATGATTTTCTTATGTAGTACATGACTGAAATGGTGTATTTATAAGCTGTGTTTGTCAAGTAATAGAGATCAGTTGGTACATTTTTTTACCAAAAATTCACGTTGCACTTCTTCCCTTACTTGTCTCCTCCCTTTGCACTGTAAAACACAAAATTTTGTAAAATTTTGGCAATTTAGTATTTCCACTTCCAATGTCTGAATTGAGATATAGGTAGTTTATGCAATAAAATTGCTGTACATGAAAAGAAAACCATAGGTGCTTTTCATAGTTTTAGTCTGAACAATCATAGACTTCTGCATCAGAATGAAGATAACTTGAAAATACTTGTTCGTTCCATTAGCTGACTGTGAAAGTCCCCTAGATTTCTAATTATCAGGTGTAGATGCCTAACATTGGTCAGGTGAATTGATCCCAAGTTTTCTCAGCACTACTTTTGGAACTTCAGCCTTCAGCTTTTTAAGGAATGATGTTATGAATTTGGTTTTGTAAACAGAAATGAAAGAATCAGAGCAAGCTTTGATGAGGTACCTAGCTAACAGGCTTCTGTATTCTTTGTATTAATGAATTGAGATGACAGTGGGACTTGGGTAGGGGAGAGTAGGGTTGTTCTTTGATTCAAATGCTTTCTATGATTATTTTCTCAAAAGCAGTAGCCTTTTAACTTCTATTAAGCTATTGTTTGTTTACAGGGAAACTTATAGGATATGGGTGTTATTAATTTGAGCCTATATTAAGGCTAGAGATGGCTGTACTGTTGACTGTTCGGTGGATAAGTATAGAGCCCCACTTTGAAAAAGTGAGGGCTGAATGAAGAAAATATGCCATTACACTTCAGTCAGTTTCTCTAACATTAAGGCAATGATGGAGGGTTTCAGTATGACTGTACGGGCTCTGAGCATTGTGTATTCCATCCTATTCCAATATCCATGAATAGGATTGTATTGGGCTTTCTTGAGAAATAGATATTTCTTTTCCCTAGCAGGGGTATTAATTGAAAGAGAAGGTAACATCTGAATTATACAGTAAATAATAGTAAGTTGAGAGACAGTGTTCAAAAGCTGTTGATACTTGTGGAGATCATCCACTGCTCGTATAAGGTCACCGTTGTGGTAGCTTTGGTTCATGTGTTATTCCATTCAGTGTTGTTTAAATAATTTGTAGTTTGGAAGACATAATTCCATCATCAATTTAGCATTAAGGTGAAGTCACATCACTCAGTTTGAGTTAAAAACTCACCAAAAAGGTAGTCTGTGATACATAAACATCTGGAGTTTGGAGGCTGTCCATTGGTCTCTTGATATCATCATCTTTGACTTTGTTCAGAGCTTTAAATACTAAAGGTCACACCAATATTTCTTTAATTAGTTTCCTCCTCCCCTTCTGGATTATTAACGGCACTGACGCAGATCTGATCTGTTATTGTATTGAATGCTTTAGTGATTGGAGTCTGTACAAGACCAGTGGTAATGAGAGCCTGCCAGTAAAAATTTAAGAAAAGAAAAGAAAACTTGCTCATACTTCTGTCTTGAATAGTTTCGTAAATATTTTAGAGCCAACCTAGCAACGTGTTCTGCAGTGCTTACAATTCATGAATACTTAACCCCTGACGCTGTCTTTGTTCAGAAGAATGTCTCACAACTTCTGCTGTGAAATGGTTTTGTACTAAATAAACATTCAAAATTTCTTTTTTTTTTTTATTACTTGGAGCTTATTTTTGGTATCCTAATGTTTAATGAAAGGAATTAAACAACTTAAAGCTTTTACAGATAATTCCCAGTATATGAAAGTTCCCATTTTAATGTGGATTTTATGCATTTTCTTAATTTACCATCTACTTATTTCTCAGCCAATGGCAGTAAGATTCCTAAGGCTGCTTTCTCTTTAAGGACATACTGCTTACATAAATAGTCCTTTACAGCATCTCCTTGTTTTATAATCCTAATTGTTTATCAGAAGATGGGAAATATTCCTTAGAAATGTGTTTTCCTGATCGTGCATGCCTTGTTACTATTTCAATTATGCAGATTCTTGATGCTGTGGAAATTTGTGCTTGATGACGCCAAGGCAGCTGCACGTTGTTAGCATTGTAGGCTGTCAGATGATCATGTGGGATTCTTGCAGCATGCAACATTCAATAGGATTGAAAAAGGGCTTTTGATGCAAGGCATAGCTTTCAGAATATATTTGTGCCTTTTAGTTAGCTAATATAAAATCATAATTTATTATCTTTAAATTTAAAATGCTGCCTCATTTTTCTTCTGGTTGGTTTCATTTTGGCTTCACTAGAAGATGCATCTGGTACATCCACGATTGAGGAGTTTATTAATGATACTGTCGTTCAGTTCACTTACTTTTTTTCCTTTTAGAGTCCTAGCTAGCCCACAGATTACATGATCACATGTTCATTCAGTCATTCATATAGAACACAAACCACCATGCATGATTTCTTCTTCTTTCTTTTTCCTCTCTGCCTTTTTTATTCCCTTTAAGTTGCTTTGTCATGTTCTCTTTTATCATCAAGCTTAGTCTTTGTCTTTCCTTCGCTACTATTTGTTCTATATTTTCTCATGCTTGGTTACTGCAATATTATTTGATTAACGGGCTGTGATGATGATGAACCTGCACACTGGAGGAGCAGCTACTACAGTGGTGATGAAGGGATGTAATAATGGTCGCTATCCTCGGAATTCTCTCTACAGTGACTGCATAATAGAAGAAAAGGCAGTGGTCCTGCAGAAAAAAGACAATGAAGGATTTGGATTTGTGCTCAGAGGGGCAAAAGGTATGTGCTTCTGTGTGTGTGTGTGTGTGTGTGATGTGCACTGGCATGAAGAAATTTATACATCTCTGAATATAAGCAGGAATTATTCTTGGTGCACTTGGTTGCTAGACAACAGGATTCTCTGTATGCTATACTACTCAGATGGATTTTAGTGGCTTCTGTCTGAAGCAGTTTGCATTTTTACATAGGAAAAGCACTGTATAATTGTTTGGGGGGGAGAAAGTTTTGTCTGTATTATTATTGTGTTGGTATATGTAATATTTTGTCATTAATTCATTTTGCTATGCAGTTTACCTAACTATGGGAAACCTGCTTTCCTTATAAAACCTGCTTCTTTATTTCAAATGTCAGTCTGTTTAAATAGGTCTGTGAATAGAAATAGACAAGAGAGTGATGTTTTGTTTAAAATAGGTGTGGATCTTCTGCAAGGTGACATTGGTGCAGTTTTAGTATGAAAATATGATCTTTTTTATATATTCAGAAGCTGCACGTATGTTGCATGGCCTGTAGTGTGCTCATTTTAAAAGCTGTTCATATGTCAAACTGCATGTTACTTTTCTGTAGACTGAAACCTACAATAATGGCATTCATAAGAGTTAAAAAAAGCATTCTATGTAATGCTTTGCTTTTTAACTTTCGGTCCAGTTTACTCCTTTTGTATTTAAAAAAAATTATATGATGGTATGTCCCATCTCTTGCTCCCCCTCATTTTACATGGGTTCTCCCTTGCCTTGCTTGAGCATGAAAATTATTCCATATCTTCATTCCTGGGACATCATTTTTTGCCCTCCTCGTTCCCTCACCTCTGAAGCAGTGTCACTGTAAATTCTCAGTGTTGTAAAGGCTTTTCTAATTTTAGCTAAATAAAGATTTGTGGAGTTCTACCGGGAAAGCCAATAGTGCAATCTTTTAGCTGAGCCACTGGCGTGAGTTGCCTGTGCATCGAGCAGAGGTTACTCCCTCTCTGTAAGCCCAAAAATCCTTCCCAAATTTTCTCTGTAACAGCGAGGGCACCTCAGGTGAAAGACCCAAGGACTTTTCTGCTTGTATGTGTATGTGACAGAGAGAGGGGGCTGTGACAAGGCCTGCTGTGCCTCCTTTCCTAAAAAAAAGTGATTTCTTCTGTTACCTTCTTAGAAATATACATGTAAATCTCAAAGAAAAAATTCAGTTTGATCTTTTTCCTCCTTCCCCACCCACCCCATCCCCCTGGTTTGGCCGGTTGCTCTCCTCTGGCTCCAGTACCCAATTCAATTTTAGTTGGATGTTCCCAGAGTTACAAGCGTTTTGCTAGACATACAAAAGGGTTACTTGAAGTAAAACTGAATAAGCTGGAATACTCAGAATCCAGCTATTGCTTCGTACTGTTTGATTTGGTTTGTGTCAGTAAAGAAGCATATCTTTTTCTCTCTAAATTGAAGACCTGTGGATTGCTATTGCAGAGAGATTGCACTCTGTTCCCAGCATCCTGATATCTTCTGAGGCAGAGTCCTCTTAATTTTAGCACCCACCATTTTTAAATCATCAGTATAAATGGCCAATAAAAGGCCTTTAGTCAAGTGGTATTTGCAAGCACTCCATAACTTTATTTTTTTAATGTGGTATTTATTTTTAAAGCTGACACACCAATTGAAGAATTCACCCCAACTCCAGCCTTTCCTGCTTTGCAGTACTTGGAATCTGTGGATGAAGGGGGAGTAGCATGGCAAGCTGGCCTGAGAACTGGAGACTTTTTGATCGAGGTAGGAGATCCGGAAATTTGATTCTCAGTGCTCTGTTGGGGAAATAGTGATGTTCCCTTTGTAGATTTTACTTGGGAAGAAGTGTGCGATGCTTCTGAAGAGCAAGTTCAGTGGACTAACACCTATAACGTACCTCACTTGATCTATTTTATGCAACATTTAGGAAAGCAGTTAAAAAGAACAATGTTCAGGTTGGCTGGGAATTTTCTTTTTTCTTTTTTTTTATTTTGGAATACATTGTCAGAGAAATTTGGGATTTTTTTCTTCTTTGTATTAGTGAATTGAAATTTAGATTAATTTCTGTGTTTATTGTAGTCTATCAATCAGTTCCGTGGTCTTCTAAGTATTTTACAGAGTCCTAAAATTAATGGCTTTTTATGCAACTACTTCTGCAATCAGAAATATTAGTGGTATAGAAAACATGGAGAATAAAACAAATTACTTTGGAGAATAAAGCAAATTACTTTGGCCTGAAATTAAACATTTCCAACAGTGCACTGTAAATATAATCATACAAAAATTAAGAAATGGATGGTATTGCAATAGAAATTACTTTATAAACAGGATATATTTATATGCTCTCATACTAAAACTATCTTCATGTTTTATATACTGGAGGATTTTTTGGTTGGCATTTTAGGTTTTGTTGAAATAGTTGGTACCCTTTTTAGTGTTACTGGGCAGTTTGCAACAAAATCATGATTTGGGATTTTCTTCCTCTTCCCTCTACAAATCTCTCCATGACCAACAAAGAGATGCTGTGATTCTGTGAAACTAGGTGTTTAAAAATAGGTCTTTCAGGATTGATTGACCAGGTCTTGTCTGTAAGATCTATTGATTTGATTTTTACTTTATTTTTTCTTCTTCAGGAAAATATGTGTTTTGTTAAAGAATTTGCTGGTGCTACAAGGTTTATTTCTGCAGAGCTGGCCTTTGCACTGGGGAGAGGATATAATAGGCAGCTTCTATTTGTTGTGTGTATTCAGATCCCATGGTGATGGAATTTAAATGTTGCACCACATCTTCACATTGTGACAATGGAAGAACAGGCTTTGCAGGCTTCTGAAGTAAATAGAAGTGCATTTTTACCTTTGTCTTCAAAGTACATTTTCTTTACTGTTCCTTTACTTAAGAATGAGCATTTAGCAAAGTATAAAACAATAGCTTACTGTGCCCTGTGCAAGGATGCTTTTGAAACTATGATTATTGATGTTAGGTGGGGTTTTTTTTAAACAATGCTTTATTTTTAGAACTTGATTTCTTGTTGGGCTTTTAATCTGTACGAAGTATGAATAGTCTGTACTGACTGATTTCGGAGATAGATGTGATGGTGAATAATGTGTAATTTAATGGAGAAGGTTACAGAATGGTAGCTATGCAAATAGATTTTTTTTTAAGATCTCTGAAGGGATGCAAAAAGTCTGGGATAACTGATGCTGCAGAAAGCTTTAATGGATTTCTGACAAATGAAGGAATGATAATAATTAATTGTCCAGACAATTTACTCATAGCCTTAGCTTAGAAGAGCAGTTAAATATGCACATTCATTGCTGAATCAGGACATTAATCCATACTCTACATAGTCCAGCATATTTGTAATGAATTCTGAAAGAAGCAGTTGTTACGTACAAGTCAAATCCATTTCTGTGTAATTTATGTTCATTGGGTTATTCTGTTCTGAATTTTGCAGCTTAATTAAGAGGATACAGTAATCCTGAGAAATCACAACTTTGCTGTTGTTGAAGGCTTTTATGTTGGAGAAAGGCAGGGTGGGTTTTTTACCTATTTTATGAACCCCATGTGCAGTGCACAATACTCTCTGGCTATAGAAAGCCAGCTTTGAAGATATTTACACTCACGCAAAAGGTACTACTGTTGAAATATAAATGACTGGTTCACCTGCACTTCTAGGAATGCCAAGCTACTTTATTTCTTGTGTTGAACTGAGAAGAGTAAAAAGTCCTGCATGCTTTGTAGCAAGTGGTTATCGGAGCTGGTGTAGTTTGCCTGTCTTACTGTAAAATGATTTCTCCCATGACTCTAAAGTTTATGCTGCTGTGTTTAAGTGCCACCTCAACCATTTGTAAGTAATATAATGCATTTATCATAAATGTCACATGAATAATAAGAGTTAATGGGCAACTAGGATCCTAATTAGTCCCACTTAAAACTCTTGCGGCAAGCATCAGGCTTTATGAAAGCGAGTCCAGTTTGGTAGAGGGCAAAATGCAAGGGAGAGCACATGTTGCACTCTTGCTCATGGAGGTTCAGTGGCTTGGGGTCATGGAGATTAGGGGAACCTTTTCCGTTACTCTTTGCTGTGGAAAGACAGGTTTGACAGCTTGATAGATCCTTTTCTTGGAAGCAGGAGGTATCATGAGGGTAAGGGAAGAGAAGGCATCATTTCTTCATGCGTAATTATGACTTTCTGAAGGGGGTAAAACTTCAACAGCAGCTGCTGAGGATGCTGAAGCAGTTCAGTGTTGAAGTTGATGTGTGTTGAGCAGAACAAATCAAAGATCTGTACAGAAAAGGAAGAAAAGGTGTCTTTTTTCAGCAGGTAAACAGAACAGGGTTTGGTTGGCTGAGTTTTTATCAAGCTTACAGTTTTTCTGAAAAGCCATATAATACTGATTTGTCCAACATGTACAATTAATTTTGACATGATGCTTCAGAGATTAATGTTAAACTTACCTGTGGAAATAGTACACACAGGCTCTTCATTGAAATTGCTGACAACAGATGTTTTTCTTCGTAGGTTCAGTCATATATTTTGTATGGGTGTAATGGCTTTTCTGGATAGAGCACAAATAAAATGTATTGGAAAAGTGCATGTGTACTTTTAGAGCTGAAAGAGTTAGCTAGAAACAGCTGTCTTTGAATGGAGATTTTCATCAGCAGTTCTGCAGTTGCCGATTCATGTGATTTTTCTTAGCTGCGCTAAATAATCAGAAATGAGGTATGTTTATGACTTGGTTGTTATAACTGAGAGAGATTGTGTAGCTTGTCCTATTTGCTCTTTTTCATATTTTTCATTGACATTTTCTTGAATCTTGGTACCAGCCCAATTTAAAAGACAAATGAAAGAAAATCAACATCTTAGGGCAAGCGCTACCCAACCAGAAAATTATGGTTTCCATTAGAAACGGATTTAAAAAACTACGCCCATAATTAAAGTGTACACCAATTCTAAAGCCATTGTAGGTCATTGTTAATTCATCAGAGTGACTGGATTTCTATAGCAGACCTGTTCAAGTTGTTGAATGCTTGATCAGAAAAATTGAACCATAAGTTGATTTGATTTATTACTTGATATATTTTCAAGAAAGAAATGTGTTAGCTCTGATTCTAAATCT
Organism: Tapera naevia; assembly: GCA_033556795.1. Lineage (NCBI taxonomy): Eukaryota > Metazoa > Chordata > Aves > Cuculiformes > Neomorphidae > Tapera > Tapera naevia. The sequence continues at coordinate 1,052,403 of JAUMJJ010000160.1, read as the reverse complement.
CTCATTTAGGAATAATCTTTATGTGCCTAACCCTTCGTTACCTTTATATAGTGGAGTAGTGAAACTGAACCTAAATGGAGGAGCCATTGAATGCTACTCTTCAGAGAGCATTGCCTTGCAACATGACTTAAAGAATTCTTGGGGTTTTGGCTTGAGTTCTCTTTCGAGATTTGCTTTGGTGATGTATAAAAGTATAACCAGCTTTAAGTAAAGAGATCTATTAAAGTGAAAGAGGTTTTTTAGCTTAGAATGCCTCTTTTTTTAATATAGTAGGATAAAGGCTATCTTACTAAATTAAAACCCAGTGGATTATTAATTATTTGTTAATGCCCATGAGTGTGCAGCTGTTTTGCAGATGTTACATGATGCAATCTGTGGCGATTTTTTATCTGCCACAGAGTATATCTCATCTCAAACAATAGTGTTGTAATATCAGTGCTTAGAATGTGAAACTAATTCTGCAATACTTTACCAGAATAATGCATTTTTTCTCTAAATGAGGCATTGCAGTTTGTGTTATTGTGCCATAAAATCACTTATTTTTCCAGATAAATTGAAATGTTATTGTCTTCAGAATAGGATGGCTGCTTGCTTACATCACAGTTAAAATATAAACTGGATAAAACCAGTGTATTAAAAAGAAAGAAAAAGGCAAAATTCAAGGTTTGATTTGAGTATCAAACCCAGAGATGGTGATAGAAGAAATCTCATCATTTTGCTGCAGAACAGTTCAATTGATACTTGTACTAAAACATGCAGAATGATTTGTAGCAAAACTGCCTGTATTTCTTTATCCTCAAGATCTTATAGAATCTATTAGTACAAACTTCTCTTTAAGTAGTGATAGGTAGAAAACGGACATCATTTTGTCACAGACAGCATTATTTTATCACTGTATTAGAAAAAGGTATCTCTGACTGTATGTAAGAAGTAGCAATGAGCGTTTAAGGAGGCATTTAAAATACCTGGAATTTTTTTTAAATACACACATACACAAACAAATAATTTCAGAGATTCATATTTAGCTATAGGTTATATTTTTGTTTTATTTCAGTAGAAACTTCATACAAACTTCAAAACTGATCTGGAAAGCACGGTTTTAACTTTATTGTAACTTAGTCTAGAGCCATTATGAGTATTTTTGGCAGGCATATAGCAATGTTATATCTTACATTTGTATTCAATAGCTGGATGATGAATTAGTGGTTTTACAAAACCGTCTGTTACTGATTTAAATCCTTTTAGCAATTGAGAAACCTCCCCATCCTTAGGTAATCTTCATTAATTACCCTGGAACTCAGTTTTCTCTTATTTCTAGTGTGAACCTTGCTGTCTTCTGCCACCAGATAGAAATCTAAGTATTTTTTTTTTCAAGGCACCTACACAGGGACCATGATATTTTTTCTTTCTCAGAAATAACTGGGGCTTTGTTAATCCACTTAATAAAGTGGATTATCACGTTGCAATTTTTTTGTGGTTGCCTGAAAGTTTGCTCATATCCTCCCCAAAGCGTGGCTGCTGGCTTAATGCAGCACTTAGAAAGAGCTTCCCCAATATTGTGTGTGGGAGGCAGAAAGAAAAAGCCCAATATTCTCACGTTTCTCTATGTTGTCTCTAGCTCTTAGGCCTTTTTGTGGACCACTCTAGTTTACTGCCTTGCATTAGGCCTTTTTTGGTGCCAATTTGGCTGCTCTTGCTGTCCATGCAGTGAGCTTCCCCTTTTGAATGTTAAGCAGGAGAACGTCCTGGCTCATTGCACTTCGCTCTTAGCTGCTGTGTTCCTAGACAGCAGCTGGCTGGGGTTTTGGTTCAACCATATGAACAATATTCTTGCATCTTTTTAATGATGAGGAATTTACCAAAACCGCAGGAGTCCTGTAGCAGTGTGTTTCAAAACATATATAGAGAGATATGTAATGTATATATATAATATATAGATATATGTAAAGTATAGATGCAATATGTACTGAAAATTTGCTTGTGTGTACATGGTTATTGTAAGGGTGGCAGCACTCTCACTGACCTGCAAGTCTGACCTGCAGCAGATCTTGCACATCTAGACTGGGTGCCAGTATTTTTTAAATCTGTATAATTAATTAATACATAGTTTGATTCAACCAACCATTCAAATAAAAAGGTAATTTCTGTTTACTACTTAACCATCATCCTCTTTGTGACATCTCTAAACGATGTTTATTGAGCACAACCATAGCCCTGACGTTTCTTAAAATGAAGTTTATGAGGGTCCAAAGGAAACTTTCTTCTTGTTTTGGTTTTGCAATTCTTCTGCTAAAGTGTAACCACAGATATACTAAAGAAGTGGGACAGTGGGGTCTTGGGAAAAGAGCAGTTCTGGTACAAGAGTTGAACAGTCTGGTGTATATGCGCAGACTCTGACCAAGTGGATTAATTTTTCACTTGATATAAAACCATTTTGCTTTCTTTTTACTTAAACTCAGTGAGTGAGAGTTTGTGTTTGAGTGGTTTTTTCCTTAAATTATATTTTCAGTGGGTGATGGCAGTTAAACGAGATTATTGTGCTTTCAGAGTGCTTTGGATCTGCACAAAAACACTGTAGAAAAATGACAAATATTTTGGATTGTTCTTTTTATCTGTTTAAATGGAGCTCTAACCTGTAGGAAGTGATGGTATTCCAAATGTGCTCCGTGTGATCATAAAAAAGATCGACCAATCTTGTTTAAACCTAAAAATGCATTAATAACAGTGTTACCTTTTCAGTATAAATGGAAAGGAACAGACAAAAAAGAATTTGGTTTTTCAATAGCTCGGTTATTCATGCCTAAGCAAATACTATGCTTTAAAATAATCCTGAAAAGCAGACAAAAATGAGATCACTTTGCTGTTATTAGATGTTCAAAACCAGGCTGTGAGCAAAACCATGAAGCATTTTCCATTAGCCTTGACTCTACATGGCTTCTGTGCTGGACTTGTAATCCAAGGTGCAAGAGAAAATGGTGGTATTTATCCCGTTTTCCAGAAATGTAACAAGTACCAATTTGATACTGAGAACTGATTTTGATTCTTTTTTGAAAGGAGGATTTGGAAGGAATTTTGGTGCTAATGTCAGCAACAGTCAGAACTAGCTCTATTCACTTCTCCATTATCAGTTTTAAGGCATTTTGACTTAGATGCCACAGCATTTGTAAGAGAATTTCGCTGATATTTCTGTTCTGAGGGATTCTACTGAGGCTCATGGGACTGTGGAGTTACCCATACGGAGCTTTTTGACTTTTAGTCATTATGAAAGCCAGTATTTCCCTGACTTCCTACTACAAAATCCTCTAAAAATAGCAGATTTGTTTAAAGATAATCCGCTTATTATAAATAGCCAGTTCTTGGCCACCTAGAAGCTGTCCAGTGGCATCCAGCCATCTTGGCCATTCAGTGCTTCACATAAAGCACAGCTTTGCCAGTCCTCACTCTTGCAGAAGTCTTTCTACTCTCTGTTCAAGTGATACAAGAGGTGTCCGTGCCCATGGCAGGGGGGTTGGAATTAGATGATCTTTAAGGTGCCTTCCAATCCAAACCATTCTATGATTCTTCCACTTCTAGCTCTTAGGTATTCAGGTATTAAGCCTAATAACACCGTAAAAATAAATGCCATTTTTGAGGTACAGTTTGGAGACTTCCAGGAGACATTATATTAAAATTAATTTCTCTGAAGCCTGTTGGCTTTTTTTAGTCACTTGATACTATGGAAACCTGGTTGCTGGAGTGGAGCTCTATGAAAAACGTACTTGTGCCTGGTATTTTAGGGGGAGAAAATGCACTTTCATTTAATTCTAGGATGCAAAATTGCAGATGGAATAAAACAACTGAGTTGTTTTAAATAGTCGAGAATTAACTGATGCATTCCTGTGCTTGAGTACTGCAGCAGAACTAATCTAATACCAAAAATTTTGGCGTTTATTTTCTTTTTTTGCTTTTTTTTTGGGAGGTGGAAGCATTTTACAAGCAGGAGAAATACTATAACAAGGAGTTGCATAGGTGTGTACATGGGGGATTTTTATTTCTTTATTGCCAGTTTTGTTTTTCTTATTCTGAGACTGGCAATCAATATGTGTGATGCTGAAAAGCTAAGTTCACCTGCTAGTTGTGTTTCATGAGCCACAGATCTATCCAGAGGTTAAAATGAAACAGCTTGCTACCTGTTCCTCCTCTCCAGCCAAAATTGCTCAATATCTGAAGAAATTGCTTCATTTGGGGTCTCAGACTGTGCAAAAACATCTTTGCTATCGTCTTTGAATCTGAACAAGCAAATGTAAACTCCAGAGCTTGACATATATTATATTAATTTAGCTTTGTTTGTAGCTTTTCCTGAAAATCATTATCTTTTACCCTATAATGTGGAATGGGGTTCCTCAACTGGTTTAGCTGTTTCAGAAAGGTTAGGTAAATCACTTCATGTTGGGCTGTTGAACAAGCTCCCCTCTGCTTTTGTGTGGATGCTAGGAGCTGCAGAAACAAACTGCTCTTGATTTAGGGAAACTCGTAACTTTTGAATCTGATCTAGCAGATTCTTTTAATTATAATTTCTTTAGAACTCAATATCTACTCTATCTGTCCTCTGTAAAAATGTGGCCCAAGGCCAACCCTCTCCTGGGCTGCATCAAAAGAAGCGTGGCCAGCAGGTCGAGGGAGGTGATTCTCCCCTTCTACTGCAGTCTTGTGAGACCCCCCCTGGAGTATGGTGTCCAGTTCTGTAATCCCCAACATAAGGAAGATATGGAACTGTTATAAAGAGGAGGCTACAAAGATGATCTGAGGGCTGGAACATCTCTCACATGGGGACAGGCTGAGAGAGTTGGGGTGATTCAGCCTGGAAAAGAGAAGGAACTGGGGGAGACCTTAGAGCAGCCTCCCAGTACTGAAAGAGGCTCCAGGAAAGCTGAGGAGGGGCTTTTTACAAGGGGCCTGTAGTGACAGGACAGGGGGGAACGGCTCTAAACTGAAAGGAGGAAGATTTAGGTTAGATATTAGGGAGAAATTCCTCACGATGAGGATGGTGAGGTACTGGCCTAAGTTACCCAGAGAAGTGGTGGCTGCCCCATCCCTGAAGGTGTTCAAGGTCAGGTTGGATGGGGCCTTGAGCAGCCTGGTCTAGGGGGAGATGTCCATGCCCTTGGCAGGGGATTGGAACTGGATGGGCTTTAAGGTCCCTTCCAACCCAAACCATTCTATGATTTAATCCATTAATTACTATAATGTACAGAAATCCTTTTCTCATCCTGCTACGGCTGTAGATACAAGAAAAACCCCAAAAACTTGTAACCTACCTCCCCATTTAATTCAGATCCTCATACAACATTAGGTTATATATTAAAATGATAGGGGTCTATCTTTAATAGAAAAGAGAGGTGATCAAAAAACAGGACACACGAGGCAACACAGCTTCGCAAATGACCTAGTGAAAGGCTTGCTGATTTTAATAGGTGGGAATGTTCAGTGTTGGAGGTATGCTAAGCTTGATCGCAGTAAATGGGCGGTCATCTCTCTCAGAGATCTGCTGTGTTTCTCTGAAATTCCTTTGCAACCATGCAAGAGACCAGTGAGAGAGAAGGTAATGAGAGAATATGGCTTTCGAAGAAACCCCTGCCTTGTATTCTGCTACATTCAAAGCATTCCTATGGTTTGCTGCAATGGGACTCAGCAAATTTATCTAATAAGGAAATTGAAATACACTTTAAATCAATCATATTGGAAATAACATTTTATTCCTATTGTAACACAGATATGAATCTTTTCATAGACTCTTGTATATAACAATAGAGGATAATAATCCTTTATTTCTGCTAACTTCCTCTTTACTTCATATATCCTGGCAGTAATTTGGATTTCTAGTTCTCCCTGTCTTGTACTACAAATTTTCACTTGTTACAAAACCAGTATTTTTCCATGGTGAGAGTTTTGCCTGTTGATTTGCAAAACAGTAACTCCTGGATAGTTTTCATGGCATGTGGCAGTTTTCTGTTATGGGGTGCTGCATGTGGTTGGACTTGAAGGTCACTGATCGGCTTTGCTGATTATAGAGCACTTAAAATTGTCCTAGCAAATACATCAAAGTTTTAATGGAGCTTTTCAAGAACAGGTAAATAGGGGGGCAGCAAAACAGTAGGTAGCTAAATATATCTTTATTTGCTGATGAAGAGAAAATTTTCAACCATGTATATATAAAAAAAGAGAGAAGTTATGAATGAGTTCATTTGCACCCTGGAACAAAAAGGACAAATATCAGTGTGGTTTAAATATTCACTGGAATAAAGAGGAGAGAGTTAAAGAGAGAAACATGATAATCCTAGGAGGAATGAATCATTGCGAAGCTAAACTTCACCATGAAATACTCATGATGTACTAGTTTAATAGTTGTTGAAGAATTAGCATTAAAAATGGGAGATAAGTCTTTTTATAAAGACTTGGCTTGGACTTGCACTGATGTCATACAACAAAATGTTGTGACCTTGCATATATTTGATACCAGTCTCCTTGCTTATATAGGTGAGGAAATGTGTGTAAGCACCTGCTTTGTACTCCCAAAAGCAGGTCTATGAGGCAGATACCAATGTGCTGTGTTAACTATGTTGTGTTTTCTTTTAAAGAAATATAAACTGCAGAATCCTTTTTTTAAAAAACTCAGAATATGAATCTCTCTAGAATTTCTATTACAATTCTTTCTTTTAGAATTGATATTCTAGTATGCTTCAAACCACTGTGATTGCTTTTAATGGAATCAACCTGTGGCTTAGCTTTTCAAGCACTAGATAGATTTGTGTGAGGCAGTAGTCATTGTTGACAGACTTGGAAGTTGTTAACAGAGCATTTGGTGTATTTATTTACACTGAAGGTTATTATGACTCACTTTAGCTGCTAAATTGAAGAGAGAACTGTTTTTAAATGACCAGTGAAACATTTATTGTAAACATTTTCTTGAAGTAAGTTGTTATTTTTTTATATCTAAATATGCTTTATTGACTGTAGCGATTATCGAGCTGGGTTTTTCAAAAAACATACAAATTGGGAATTGCAGTTAAGACGAGTTTTGTCTGTGAGTAGGTATATGGTTCCTGTAATTTCCTGTGCATTTTTAGAATCTGTTTGAGATATTTTAAATTGAATTTGAGCGTATACTGAACAAATTTGTTGTTCTTCAAAAGTTAGAAATTGTGTAACCACCTATTGTCCAAGAATCAAAGAATAGGATTATTCATCCCCGAGTCTCCTTTTTTTTCTGCGTTTTTTTTCATTTCTCTTCCCAATCCCATGCAGACCTCTTCAGAAGTGCTGTTCAGTTCTTCAGCCCTTTTGCTTCTTTCTTATGGTGTGGGCCCAGCTCTGTGTGCTTGAACTTCTCCTGCAGTTCCTCCTGAAGTGGTTCTGCTGTGTTCTGTTGTGCTCGCATAGCATATTGATCGACATAGTTTTCTGTAGATAAGCCATGAGCTGTATTAGTCTGTTCCATCTGTAAATGTGTCAGAACCTCAGTACTGAGACGAGGGGGGCAACCGTTTCCTGGGCTGTATCAAGCACAGCATCACCAGCTGGTCGAGGGAGGGATTGTCCCACTCTGCTCTGCACTGGGGAGGCCCCACCTCGAGTGTTGGGGGCAGTTTTGGGCACCATGGTATAAAAAGGAGATGAAACCACTGAAGAGTGTCCACAGGAGGCCACAAAACTGGGGAAGGGTTTAGAGGGGAAGTCGTATAAGGAGTGGCTGAAGGCACTTGGTGTGTTGAGCCTGGAGAAGAAGAGGCTGAGAGGGGATCTCAGAGCTGTTCACTGCCTTCTCACAAGGGAGGGAGGGGAAACAAGTGCTGAGCTCTTCACTCTTGCAACCTATGATAGGACCCGAGGGAATGGCAGGAAGATGTGCCAGAGGAGGTTTAGATTGGATATTAGGAAGAGGTTTTTCCCCCAGTGGGTGGTGGAGCACTGGAACAGCTCCCCAGGGAAGCAGTCCCAGCACCCACTCTGCCAGCATTCCAGAAGCATTTGGACAATGCCCTCAGTCACAAGGTGTGGATGTTGGGAGTGTCCTGTCTAGGGAGAGGAATTGGACTCAATGATCCTTTTGGGTCCCTTCCAACTTGGGTAATTCTATGATTCTAAGGTGATTCTCTTTGACAGCTCTAAAATTAAGGAAACTGCCATGTCTTGCCCACTAGCCAGTAATGCAAAGTGGGATATTGCTGTCATTTTAAGATGTGCCACATGATATCCCTACAAAGTAGTTGAGGGAAGTTGCAGCATTGTGGAGTTCTGTGAGGCCGAGTTCCAGCTTTGTGTGTTAACTATAACTGCCTTATGCAGCTGTCCATGTTTCAAATGGTTTCCTGGAAGTGGAAACGTGTCCTTCAAAACTTTCTCATGATGGGTAAATACTCTTATGGCTGCGTGTGGTGGCGGGATCCTCTACAAACTATTAAGATGCACCTAACCTAGCTAGGTAATTCAGGCACTGACTGCTTTAGGTTTTTTATCCTTCTTGAAGGGAGACTGAAGTGAAAGCCAAATTCATTTCACATAGATGAAGATGTTTTATTGTTAATGTTGACTGTTACTAGAATGCAAAGGCTGTTTAGATAGATTTTTCTGTTTCTGAAGGGGTTGTGTGGTTGTTAGGTTCTTATGTTTAGCAGTAGAAAACAGGAACATAAAGAATGTGAACTGGCACAAAACACTGCTATAAATCTCATCACAAATGCATTTTGCAAACAGGAATCTTGTCGGCTTTCTACCATTACAGAGGAATTTTTAATAAGTGAAATTCCTCCTTCATTTGCATACTAACCCCTATTGAGTTGCTGGATTATTATTTAAACATCAGCTTTCCCCTTTGTTTAGTAAAAAATATTTGATACCTTAAGTTGGTTCATATTCTCTGTTTTCCTGCTTTTATTACACAAATGAATATTATTAATCCAATGTAAATTTTAAAATATTTTCTTTTCAAGACATTTTGATGCAGTGAGGTGTGAAAGTTGTTTAATTTTTAGGTTTTTAATGTTGGTCTTATATGCAAAATTGATGCCGCTAGGCAGTTATTCACCCAGAGGGTTTTCAACACAGTTACTCATAATAAACACCAGATTAGGGACATGACGACAGTTTTTCGTAGATGCATGATCCCCTTCTAAGCATTGACTTTCAAATTGGCATGATTGTGTTTATCCATTGTTTAGAAAATTCTGTTTATTTACAGGACAAAAGCATACAAATCTAGATGAAAGAAGAAACTAGAATTAAGATGAACCCACTTGCCGAGTTACCACTTCTGTGGCTCAGTCAGCAGTACAGAATTGGAGGGTGGTTTTTGTTCACTTACCCATTGTAGAAAGTTATATGTTTGTGTTTAAACTGTTGTAGAAGTGCTGATGAATAAGCAGGTAAGGGAAATATGAGCTATCATTCATCCAGCATGATGCAAATTCATACATGGCTCTACTTTGGGAAATTGTGATTGGAAAAGAGAGGTAGTAAACTTTTAACTATTCCAAAGTTAATATAGGCTTACTTAGGAAGGGTGTGTAACTGCATTTGGACCATCCAGAGTAACTGAGATTTAGGTTGTTTAATCATTTGCTATTACAGGGTAGGGTTAGGTGGTTGGTTATTTTATGTTATTACTATTTTTTTAAGTTACATACAGGGCAGGTGCATCTCAGTTTGCTGTATTGCTTAGATTACTTTTTAAGGTACGTAAAGGGTTTCTTAGAGGAAAGCTGGGGAGGGGCTCTTGATCAGGGAATGAAGGGATACGATGAAGGGTAATGGTTTTAAGCTGAAAGAGGGGAGATTGAAGTGAGATCTTGGGGAGAAATGTTTTCCTGTGAGAGTGCGGAGGCCTTGGCCCAGGTTGCCCAGAGAAGTGGTGGCTGCCCCATCCCTGGAGGTGTTCAAGGCCAGGCTGGATGAGGCTTGGAGCCCCCTGATCCAGTGGGAGGTGTCCCTGCCCATGGCAGGGGGTTGGAACTGGATGGGCTTTAAGGTCCCTTCCAATCCAAACCATTTTATGATTCTATAATTAAATTAACATGCAGGATCGTCAGGGAAAGTTTAGACTTGATGTGAGGAAAAAATTCTTCACTGAAAGGGTGATTGGCCATTGGAATGGGCTGCCCAGGGAGGTGGTGGAGTCACCGACCCTGGAGGTGTTTAAAGGGAGACTGGATGAGGCACTGAGTGCCATGGTTTAGATGATGGTTGGTGTTAGTGTTGGTGTTAGTGTTAGGTTATAGGTTGGACTTGATGATCTCAGAGATCCTTTCCAACCTTGTGATACTGTGATACTGTGATACTGTGTGATCAGCTTTGTTTAAAATGTTTGGCCTATAGCTCAAGGGAAAAGAGTACAGCCAGAATATTCTTTCAAAAATGCTGATGTGGTTTGGATCTTACACATTTCTCCAGTACCTTAGGTGGGACTATTTTTCCCACTTTTGGACAGTACTGGGTTTTTGAACAGGCATGTTTAGTTGCCGTGGATCACTTTCTGGTCATCTCCAGTGCTACCAGCTTTTAGACTTCTAATTCTTGCATTCTTTGTGCTTCGAGGGTTCATGATTTTTTCCATTAAGATCCCCATTTTTTTTGTTATTATCCTCTAGAAATAATACTCAGTCCAAAATCAAACCTGTAATTTTCAAATATTTTTGTTATAATTCTGTAAGTAAGGCAAAAATACATGAATCTCTAATTCTCAGCATTTTATTAGAATTTCATGTTTGCCTGTTTTAAATCTTATTTTTGTTGGGCTCTGGCAATAGGGAACAATATATATAATACATAACCTAGGGCCAAACTGTGTTCATGATTTGAGTTGGCACTGAGAAATGGCTTAGTACTATGCTTTATTTTTTTTGGATTTATGAAGTCTGTTAGTGTTATTGGCTAATTTCTCACTGTTTTGACAGTTGTTTAGCATTTCTGTCCTCAAAAGGTCTTCGTAAAAATCTACCAATAGTATGTTGTTTTCTTCACATTGTTTCTTTGTTTTTCCTTCTTATGTTTAAATGTCATCATTTGCTATAGATTGGAAACAATTTTTTGCCCCCGCCCTTCTGATTTTGATTTCCGGTCCATAGGGTTCTGAATAGATAAACACTTCCTTCAATAAAACATGCCATGTTTGCACAGCAACTTCTTTTATTGTTCTGTAATAATATCTTTGGAATAAGCCTCTCATTTGAATCATTATTTTAATTAGTTTTGATTCACTTTGGTTGTTGTTCTCTCCTGTGCATACAGACAACTGTCTCACAACAAAGTTTACTCCAAAACCTGCCCCATTAGAATTGTAGGCATGAAAAAATTACATATCAAGCCCTCCTGATGCTACTCCTTGCAAACAGAGTTAAGACGCTTTGAAGGGTTATCTTGTTTCAGACAGTCTCAGAAAGTGTCGCCCCACTGGACTCCCCTGCAGCACTTGCTGCAGACTGAATTTTGGAGGAACTGAGTTCAAACCTCAACTTTCTCTGTAGTTTTGAGAGGTTCCTGCCTGTTTGGTCTTTTGTGTCCTAAATGTAAAACGGGATATTTAGTCTGCACAACCTGAAGAGTCGAGTGCTTCCTTCAGAAGGGGTGACTAAAACTTAAAGTAGGCTCAACAAACCTGTTACCTGGTCTCTGTGAACCCCATCTGTTTGTACTAGAAGAGTATGATTTTATTTGATGTTTTCAATATATATAATCTATATTTGTGATGTTTTGTAAAATCCAGCAATGTCTTACTGTGCTTGACTCATCTTCGATAACTTAAACTTTGAGGGTTGTGCTCTGATTTTTGAAGGAGATCTACCAAGTAGTGGATGAACTGCTATCAGAAAGGCAGAGAGACCAAAACTAAGTAAACTGTAATTCCAACTTTCTTCTTTTCTTTTGTCAGGCTTTTCTCTAAAGCCCTCATAAATGTGTCCCAAAATTTTAAAAAAATGGAAAGAAAACAATAATATTGGGGAAAAAAGGATTATAATTCTTCTTTTACATCAACACACTGAGATGTGTTTTGATCTGATGGTTTAACAGACAGTGATATATTTTGCAATGCAGAATAAGGCTTCAAGATACCAATCTGAGGATGCACTTTGTGTTTTCGTATTATCAGCCTGACTGAATGGCTCTGTTGGATTTTTAGAGTATTAGGGCTGAGTGAAGAAAAAAGGTTTTACTTAGATCTAGAACTGCAGAAACTAATTTAAACTGTAGTGCAGTGTTTACTAAAAGTTTTCTACGTATAATATAAAAAATGTGTTTATTTCAAGAAAAAATAAACATCAAAGCAAGGCTGTTTGGGACTTCACTTTTCAGTAGGTGTTTTTCTGAATCAGCCTGCATTTTTAAGATCTAGCCAAGTCACAATAAAATAGTACATTTTTCTTCAAAAGAAAGCACAATGGTGCTATAGACAAAGTGTCTTTCTTAAGGCCTCCAAACTTTGTCTGGGCTTTAAGCAAGGGCCTGGTTGTCCCAGGTTAGGGACAAAAATGCTAAGAAGACCCTCCAGGCAAGCACATAAGTTGGGCTGGATAAATCCAGTCCATGTGTTTCTACATAAATACTAGTGGGAAACCAATGGCAGTACATGTTTTGCAAAATTAAGCATTTGAAAATTGTCAGATTTATGGCTGTATATCAAGGCACTGAATGACTCAAGGATCTATCAGCAGTAAAATATGTAAGTAAGGCTTGTGAGATGTTTCCATGTGGAAAACAAGATAAATCTAGTGCTTCCTAATATCTGGGAATTCTGACTTTACAAAAAATATCTAAATTCCTCATTTAAAACACCTTCTCAAAAAGGTAAAACCATTGATTGTATCTGTAGAATCCATACTCTCCTATCATCATCCAATGCCTTACCATCTTTATGTTAATGCCAACTGTACCATCTGATTCTTCTATCAGTTAGTGTAGATAACCCTGTAGTTGAAGCAGAGATGTCCAAATTGGTGCATTTTAGCTCATCACCAAAATTAGGCTTCAGAACCCCAATAGTATTCAGAGAGTTCGTGCTGAAAAATGAATCCAGCTACGCAGTTCAGCTACCTGTGAGAAGTGCTTGTGGTGTTTCTCAGGTGTTTGGGTTTCCTGGAGACATGCATTCCAGATAGATCCCTTTTCTCTCGGCATTACTAATACCAGGGGTAGCATGAGCTGGATGTAGCTGCTTCAGTTACCATGTGCACCCATCTCTTCAGGCTGTTCATGTTTTATGGCAGTTTTGGCAGCCTGACGGCATTTTTCTGAGTAATGCAAGTGGTGGGAAATAATAATCTTAACCCCTTTGTATCTTAGCCAACCACGTGTAGGAGGATTTTGTGTAGGAGAGAGCACTTTGTGACCTCCCCTCTTCACCCTTTCTCCTCCTTTGTGCCCCTTCAAATGTACAGATTATGGAATCATAGAACATCTCAAGTTAGAAGGGACTCATAAGGAGCATTGCTACTCCTCACAGGGCAACTTAAAATTAAACCATATGACTGAGAGCATTGTCCAGGTGCTCCTTGAACTTTGACCATGCCATGACCACTTCCCTGGGGAGCCTGTCCCAGTGACTGAACACCCTCTCAGTGAAGGTGTATGTCTTAAATAGCCTATTTGGGCTATAGACTGTTTAGGCTCTCCACCTATTTAAAGAAGTGGTATGGTTAAACTTTCTAAGGAATTGATAGTATAAAAAAGGAAGATGATATGAGTCTCCTTCTACACTTGTTCCAGCAATTTGAAAAGATAATGTGAGATTCTTTACTTTCCCCTTTTCTGCTTCACCGTCAAGGTTAAATACGAATAGCAACCACAGTGGTTAATGCTGAAACCTTTCTCCATCCCTGTCTCTCTTGTGGAAGCAAAAGATTTGCAGTAGCAATATGATACAGCACTGCAGGCTTTTTCTTGGGTGAACCAGAAGCTGATGCTCCCTAACTTCTCCATGGCATGGTTTCCAGATCATCAGAGGATGCTAATCCTATACTGAGAGCTGGTGACTGCGGATGGTTGAGTTATGGTAACACTCTTGACAGCACATTACTGCCTTAAGGATAAGACAATTGTATTTTGATAAAGGCAGGACAGAGAAAGCATGAATAAACTGCTGTTTTCTAATACAGGTAGATGAACATGGATAAAAATGCTTATGGGATTGAATTCCCAGGAAAGAAACAGAAGACAGCAAACACATTTATTTTACTAGCACTGCTGTTATGCCAAACAGCTCTATAACATTATCAAAGTCGTCATCAGAGATTGTTCATGATCTCCACATAGGCCCAGACAACTTTGATGCTTTTCTCTGCGTAGATCAGTGCCGCTTTATTGCATCCAAGCAGCCTTCTTCCTGTCATGCCTTCCTTCCTCACCCTATTGCTGGGAGATGTAAATTTTATCCTTAACTGCTGTTAGCTGTGTTCAGTGTGGGAAAGGAAGGTACATATTGCTGATGTGCTGCAACCTCACATGGCATGTTGCATATCAGCCAGGGAGACCGGCACGTCCTTAGACTTGTTTGTGAGCTTCCCTGGGCTTCCTGCCTAGGAAGCAAACAATACCACTTAACTAGCTCTAGAGCTGCCACTAATTGAAGCAGCATATTTATCAAATACTTGGATTCATTCCCCATCTGAAATAAACCAGCTGTGTTATAATGTTATGATCAAATTCTTTCACTGTTATATGACCTAATAAATTAGCGGTTGGGAATCAGGCATTTGTGACTCACAGTCTGTCACTAAAATACACTAATTTCATCAATGGTCTTTTGGATACATTTCTCTGAATGGTTACTAGTTTATTTAAAAGAAGCATAGCTGCTTCATGCCTTTAGTTCTAAGAGGACTGAGTTAGTGGTCTCTGGTCTACAATAGAGTAGTGAAGAAACTAGAAAATAATGAAATATTTCTGTAAAGAATTGGCTTCACAGGGGACTGAATGCCTCATCAATTTAGTGAGAGACATAGGCTGGTGCCTGAGAGCTCTCAAAATTGTCCTGGGTTGCTGCACAAGGAGCTGTCTGGACATACTTTATGTAGATTGATTGCTCTGGCCAAAGAGTAATACAGCATATTGCAGAGTAACTCTACCTACAACAAGCTTGAGGCTGAAACATGAAACAATTCCTTTCTTGCTAAGCAAAAGATTAATATCTTGTTTTCAAAATTATAATTACTTTAAACTAGAAGCAATAAAACATTCTTCTGAATTCAACTAAACATGAGTGCTCTTCAGCTGTTCAAGTATATTGATTTGCTTGGGAACTGGAAATCTAGCATCCTCATATATACAGGTTGGCCTGCCTTAGACTGCTTTGAAAACAAAAGCTATCTGACCTCTTTTTCTTTTCTTTATTGTTTTTTTATCTTGTAGGAACACAGCCACTAAAAAAAGGCAGCATCATTAAATGGCTCTAAATGTCATTTAGAATTAGGAAGTCTTATTTCAAAACTGGAAATGTGAAAGTGAGAAAAGAATTTAGATCCTGTGGAGTTAAAACTGCAGTATGGCTCACAATTATAGATCTCAAGGAAGAACTTGCTAAAGGCATAAAATCTGATGGTAGAATTTTTCTTTCCAAGGTACCAGAAATACAAAGGTCTGCCAGAGGTCAGCAGACCTGAAAGGTGATGGGCCTATAAAAAGGCTTTTGAGAGAGAATGCCATAGATGAAAACCTCAATGAATTCTTAGGTGTAGGGTTAACTATGGAGGAACTTGGGATATGGCTGCTTCTTCTGGAGGCTGAAAATAAAGACCAATGGTGTCACTTTGCATTTTGCTTAGATCAGTTGCAGTCTGACCTGTAGGTCTGTGTGGTACCTGTATCCTGAGCTGCAGGC
This sequence comes from Tapera naevia, assembly GCA_033556795.1. Lineage (NCBI taxonomy): Eukaryota > Metazoa > Chordata > Aves > Cuculiformes > Neomorphidae > Tapera > Tapera naevia. The sequence continues at coordinate 1,036,559 of JAUMJJ010000160.1, read as the reverse complement.
TCCCACCTTCTCCCTCGGGTAAGTGCTGCCATCCACAAACAATTCCTTGTGAGTCTAGTTGGGAAATGAAAGAAATAAAAACTGGTCAGCAATCAGCTTGACCATCAAGAACCACCTAGAAAACCTCTTGCCCACAGGCACTACCACAGGATAGCAGTTTAGTGTTAGATCCATTTAACAATAAGACTACCCTGAGGAGCAATGTCTGGTTTCATAGACACCATTGAAAGGTTTCATAACTGACTGATAAAATGAGCAGTAGGAAATCATCAGGACAAGTTGATGTTCCAAGGGTAACTCGGATATGAAATTTCTGAACTGAAGTAGTATCTATGGCTTATCTGTTGCTCAGCCTTGACAGCAAAGGAATGGAACATCACACAAATGCATCTCTGGTCTTTAGAGCTGTAAAAATTACCCTGAGAACTGAACTAGGGAGCTTGTTGCCACTACTAGAGAGCTGGTACTAATGTCACAAAGATTAGAATCACTGGAAATGTAATTAAAAAAAAAAAAGGTGGACCTCCAAGGGTCAAAATGGCATTTATAAAGGGAAATCGTGTGTTTTGAAGGAGTCGGTTTTTATATGGATGACTACCTTGACTCTTTCAGCTTTGATTTGGATATTCAGAAAGGCATGCTTAAAAAAACAGTTGTTGGGCAGTAAGAGATAATGACCTCTGACATAAAGGGTAGAAATAATGAACAGCTTTCAAAATAGAGGGCAAAACAGTGACATTTTAGAGGGCTCTGTGCTGTGAATTGTCCTGTTAAATCTGTACACAAATTATTAGATATTATCTTAGGCATGCTTCAAAGTAAAACATTTGGAGTTACCTAAGGATCTAACAGGATTTTCAAGCATTGTTAAAGTCCTGTGGAGAAAAACAAATCATAGAAAAATCTGCTTTTCAGACATCTTACCAAAAATACAGTGTCCATTCTTGATTTCTGTAGAGGCCACTCACAAATGAGTTTAGGATGCACAATAAATTAACTACTTGGCCTGACCCACTGCTGCTCAGCACCTCATTTTGCTCCTTGAGACCCAGAGGTCTGCACTATATCAGTGGTATTCCTTCCTACGCCAAGCTCACGCATGCCAGAAACACAAAGGACAAAGTGGACTAGTCTGTATCCAAAATAACAGTTCCAAGAAGCCTCTCTTGCTCTCCTTCCCCTCTTTTCTAGATAATAAATCTAGATGATTTCATCTCCACCTGCTGTTTTTACTGATTGTCAACTAAAACATCATGCTGAGCAGCTGTGGCTTCAGCCTTAGAGGGTAGAAAAATTCATAGCCCCAATTGCAAATTCCTCTAACTTAGCTTGGATGATCACCTTTAACTGCAACTCCAGGTGGAAGAGATTATAAACTCTGTATGGTTTGGTCTTGTTGTGTCTCTGTATTATTTCTCAAGCCTTTTTCTAAGATGAGGCAAACAGAGCAGGTCATATTTATTATCTCACCAAATGTACAAGACAAAGGATCCTTCTGCAAAAAACCTTTCTTTGCTTCAACAAAATCTCCTCGGAAGTTGTGTGGGTACTGTACAGCATTTATCAGCAGGTCAGGTACTGACCATTGAGCACTCAGTTTGTTCCTAAATCTGTGCCTGATCGCATGAAAATGTGTCAGTTTTAGCTAGGAAAGAATACCTTCTCACTTGAGTTGGTCTTCAGCTGCATGTTTATACCTACAGTCTGCTTTCCTGTTTTATGTCTTCCTAACAGGCAATGTAGAGTCCAGTCCTCATGTGTAGGTGGAAGCTCCAGTCTCACTCCACAGTGGGTGTGAAGGCAGTAATTTTACTAGGACTGGTTTGCAGATGGGTTTCAGCAGGGTTGGGTGTCTGCTTCCAAGTGGACAGGCAGCTGCCTTGGTCACTGATGGTACTATTCTGTTGGTAAATATGATTGTCTAGCATTGTTAAATGCCCTAGGATGTCCTGGTTAGCGTCTGTGTTTTACTCCAGAAAGCTTTAGGTGTCCTGGAGGTGCTATATCTTATTTTCCAGTCACGGTCTGATCTCTCTGATAACCATGGGTAACTAAAATAGCATCGGATACTTATGTTAAGTGATTCGAAGGGAAGTGTACCTGGGGAGGGATAATCTCAGGTACCAGTACATGCTGGTGGCTCACCAGCTGGAAAGCAGCATTGCAGAAAAGGATTTAGGGGTCTTGATGGATGCCAAGTTGAGGCCAGCAAAGTGCCTTTGCAGCAAAGAAAGCAAATGGTATCCTGGGCTGCATTAGGCAGAGTATTGCCAGCAGGTCAAGGGAGTCTCCATCCTTGAGGATATTCAAAAGTTGGCTTAGATGGCCCTCCTTGAGCAGGTGGTTGGACCAGATACCTCCATAGGTCCCTTTCAACCTCAGCCATTCTGTGAGTCTAAGGCAACTGAAGTGTGAACTGGCTTGATGTCTGAAAGGCCAGCCACCTGACATCCAGCTATTTTCAAATTTTTATACAAAAATGAAAGCGAGTCACCTTTAATTTTATTTGTTCTCTGTTCTTTAAATGTATTTGTGGCTATATTTCATGGTTGGCTTAAAATACGTGCATGCAAACTGAAAAAAATATCAGAAATATGACCAGGTATACTAGGTATTAGGGGACTGAAGGAGTGGCAGTACATTAAATTCTTCACGTTTTATATCAAAGTCTGACACATGGTATAGTTTCAGATTCATAAGAGAGGGAAAAAGTATTTTTTGTATCCTAATATTGAGCAAGAACAAAATTCAACTGCTAATTTGTAAAATCTGTCTGTTATTTATTTAGTAGGGGTATTAAATATTTCTCTTGTACTGTATAATAACAATTTTGACTCTCTTTTTTTTTTTTTTTCTATAATGCTGTGGATAAAATTCAGCACTGAGAAATAATCCATGTGGTTTCAAAAGGTGTGTGAAAACACTTTACTTTCATATTAAATGTGGATTAGAAATGTATCAGTAACGACAGAAAACTTTCTAAATCATTCCCTCCTAAATACCTAAATCTCTTAATCTGCAAGAGTGACGAAAGAAAGCCCTGAGCAGTCAATAAGTACAAGACAGAGGAAGAGGATAACAAATCTATGCCTCTAGTGCTATTTTACAGCAGTAGTTGACTTGTAACACAGCAACTGTCTCCAAGCGACTGTGGCACCGACGGGAGGTACAACCAGGATGCACAAACCCCACGCAGAGGCAGGGGGAAACGAGCAGCCTTCGGGTCATGGCTTGTGCTGGGAAAAGACAGGGTCCAACTGTGTGCAAGGTGGCCCTTTTCAGCAAGATGCAGCTATTCTGCAGGTGGAAAATCAGATCGGGTCATGGGTTGCCCACGTCAGTCTTTTTTGCTGAAATAACTAACGTATTAATCAATTCAGCTCTCTCGTCTGTGCCTGTAGTGCTTGTCAAAATGTTATTTTTGCAGCTAACTGAATCTAAACAAGCTCTCAAACCCAAACCAGTGCTTTTGCAGGCCCAGCTCGAAATAGCTACTCGTGTAGATTTAATCTAATTAACTACAATCAATATAAGTCTTAGAAAGAAAATATATATGTTTAATATAATTTCTCACCAGCTGCTTTATCTAAATGCAAAATTAGCAATATATATAAGAAACTTATTTTAAAAGGTATTAATGTTCATTTGTCATCTGTGTCCTACTGATAAAACTCATGATTTTGATATTTATTGTAGTATGTTTCTTTTAGGACCCACCCCAACCATTGTACAAGCTACAGGATTGCAGCAGTCCACATTTTGAATCCTTTACGAGAGGGAATTGTAATCTATGGAATAATTTGCTACAAAAGCTAATAACTAAAGATGTTTTTTCCTTTTTATGGGATCGTTTGTACAATCATTCTTGTGATTGGTAATTTGGGGGCTCACGATTTTGCAGAAGAGTTTTGAGACAAAGCACTGGTGGCAATTTAGAAGATTAAAAGCTTTATCCTTTACTTAGGGGGCTGAAGAGATAGAAAGAAGGAAATGAAAGAACTATTCCCAGAATGGGAGCAAACAGAAGGTTGTTTCAGCAGAACAATTTTGTTTTAAGTGCTCACGTTAAGCGTTTTGCCAAAACTGTTCTGGCAGTAGCACTTGCAGCATATTCCTGCTTCTATGGGATCTTCCTGAACCACAAAACGAGATCAGATACCCATCTGCACTGCACTCCCTGCCAGCATACCTGGTCCTGAACTACAAGAGGCAACAGCTCAGGTTCTTCTCAGTTCTCTTGTGCAATAGGTTAACAAAATATGAGGCTAGATCTGCTCTTTGCCTGTTTGTGTGCTGGCTGTTTCTCTTCTGCTAGCCTAAATTGGCAGACTTGTGAGTGATGCTGGGAAATACACTGTAAGGCTTGCCTTACTTTTCCAGATTTGTTCCCACTTCTCTCTTCTTCCAAAATTCTAACAAGTCCACAGTGAATGAATTCTGTTAATGACCACACATCAATAGCAGATCACCATATACTCATGTTACGGGCACTTTCTCTATTGTTTTGACATTCATTAATGCCACTCAATCCAGAGGTACTGTTTAACTGATTTTAATATCTCAATCCAAAATCTTGCTGAAATATTTTTTTATCACAAATTAAATGCCTTTTCCAACTGTAATTATTAAAAAGAAAGTAAAAGCTTCTGGGTAAGAGAATGTGGCATATTATGCTGTAGAAACACATCAATGTGCTGACAGTCCTTCATGAGTACTAGTTTTTGTGATTAGTCTCTTTCAGATCTTAATTGTTATTAAGTAAAAATTAAATGGTATCTGATTTTGAAGTTTAGACAATGTATTTGCACTTAAGCAAGAATGGACTTAAGTATGGTGGCCTGACATAGTGATGCTCGGAAGCATAAGGAGTTTGGGGTTATGTGTGGGTGCTACAAGACAGGTTGGCTGACAGGTAAATGAGCTGGGAAGGTGCACATAGTGTTCATGCTGCAGCTGAAACTTCAGAACAGGAATAGGACATGACTACACACGGGATAAGATGCTGTGGGATTGTTTAGTAGGCTTTCTCCCAAACTGTTTCTGATTTGCAATATGTATAGATTTCATTGCTAAACAATGTTAACATTTATTTTTACATTGTTATTTGCATATGGTTCATTTTTATTGGTAATATAAATAATGCACAGTCAGGATTTAGAACACACTCTGCATTATAACTATCTGTGTTCTCAGTATGGTACCATCAAATTTCTTTATTTCCCCTTTACATCAGTCATGAAGTAGCTGAATAGAACCAGTTACAAGTTAGATATATTGTGCAGGCTGCACTTTGGTTGCAGTCCTTGGAAAGGTTTTATCTGAGTCAGAAATCTTCACATGAACTTGATGATAAGGGTAACGTATTTATGTCGTAGGACTTTAGGATGTTGTTACCCTGTATTAACCTTTGAAGGATGAATTTTTATATATATAAATATGCTTGAGATATATATGTATGTTGCTTTCTGCTTGACAAAGAGATTAGAGCTGCATCCCACCCATTCCAAGTTTAGATCTTCATTCCAAGAGTTTTATATTTATATATATTCTCTTTCTGTGAGTGTAGATTAAGCTGCTGGTTTTCTCCTTTTCTGCATGTTTTCCTCTGCTTTCAGGGCAGAAGAGGCAGGTTCCTTTTCATTAGATCAAGGTAGCAGCAGGAGAGAGAAAGCAGCTGGCTCCTGAGAAAGTCTGAGGCCCTGAGATGCCCCCAGACCTTTCTGTGAGGTTGCTAAGGGATCAGGAGAGTTTTATGGGATGCACCAGGCTTGGGGCTGGCACTGCAGGCAGCAGCAAGGCAGCTCAAGCGTGTGCCTTGTGTTCTTCTGCTTCTCATGGAGAGAAATGTAAAATATGCTGGCAGTCTGCAACTCCCTGGCCCACTCCTTTCCTTCTTCTCCACCTCCAGCTCCACCCCCACGATGGGACTTTTAATAAACTTGTCAACGAATAAATCAATGTCCTAGAAGTGAAAATGGCTTGGCATTTTGGACTGGACCTCTGAAACTGAAGGGGGATGAGTGGAAACACCACCTCTGTGTCACTCCTGGACCAAAGGAGGAGAAAAGAAGCACTGAAGCTGACTGGGGGTGTTGTGTTCTCCTTTCTCAGAGATCCATAGAGAGCAGCAAAAAAAAAAAATTAGTAACAATTCAACTCTTAAAGCTATTTGGTCATAATGGGCTTGTCTTTCATCCTTCCTGTATGTGTTTTGTGTAGTTTTAACTATCTCCTATATAGAAAGTATTTATTATATTACCTCAATTAATTGCAAGTGTAGGTTCTCAGCATTCACTTCCAATTTCATAGAAAACATTAATATTTCTATATTTTTGTCTTATTTGATTTGATATAGTAAAATTCTGATTATTTTGCTGTCCCATAAACTATTTTCGGTTTATTAACATTCATTTATCTGCTCTTCAGAGATAAGATTTTTGCTTTCAAGGGTATATCTCGAACGCCTTCTCTTTTTATCATTTACGAAATAATATTTTACCCTTCAAAAAAACCCCAAAACTAGTGGTTTATCTGGTATCATCAGATATCTCTAGTGCTTTTCACGTGTTTTTCATAATCTCCATGTATTTTTTCTCATTTATTGCCAAATTCAACTTCCTACTATAACTTAAATTTTCCTGGTGTGTTTTATAAAGACCATAAAAGATAGAAATCTTATATTGGAAGAGTACCTGTTGTACAATTAGTTAAAATGTGAAATGCAGAGAGAACTGTTATTACTGAGGTCATGAAATAACAGAGTGGTTTGGGTTGGAAGACATCTTAAAGATCATCCAGTTCCACTGCCCTTGCCATGGGCAGGGACATCTTCGACTGCATCGGGTAGCTCAAAGCCTCATCCAACCTGGTCTTGAACACCTCCAGGGATGGGGCATGTTTACTGTGAAGATATTATTTCTTATTGGAGGCATTTAAAGTAATACTTTTGAGAAGATCTGCTTTGTCTGGAGAGAAAACGTGTGTAAAAAACTGAATAAACTTACTATATAAACAATATCCTAACTCATTAATGATAACTGCAGGACACCTCTTGACTTCTGTGGATGAGAAAGGTACTTTATTAGAAGTATAAATAACTGCTTGAATCACATTTCATCTTGATTTTTAAAGCTTAATAATGTTTTTTTTTTCATTCCATTGATAAAATCCCACCCAGTGATAACTCATTCAGTGTTCAATTTTGTGCCATTCCTTAGGAATATCATGCATAAAAAAGCTTTGAGGAAAAGAAGCCTTACTTTATGCCCTAGTCCTGGGCTGAATGGGCTCTGTCCCTGTTGAGGAAAATGGTTTTCAGGAGGCATCCTTACTTTTTTGTTTGTGGGGAAAACATGTAACGTTGACATAAATTACTATGTTATGTATTTCATTAGGTCAGGACAACTTCCTGAATAGTCCTCAAAACATGAATGTTTACAGATATTTCCAAGCCTAGAAATACAGATTTGCATTTACCTGGTGTTCTGTTATGACTTAAGACTTCATTCGTTCTGTTTCTCCGGTGGCTTTTTGATGAGAGAGCATTTGTTTTCTAGCCTTACTACAATTCATTGGTGGTGCTGTGCGTTGTGTTTGTCTCGGTTTTGTTTCTTGTAGATATTAGCAGCATTAGAAATTCAAAATGCCAAGGTTTTCTCTTTAATTCAACTAAGCCTCCTCATTGTACAAAATTTAATGATGTAACTCACTCATTTTGAACTGTCCATGCATGTGCACACTTAGTCTGCTTAATGCCATTCCAGAAAAAAATATATATATTAAAATCAGATGTATCTTGGACTTATTATGAGGATTTTCTTGAATGGTTTTCCATGCAAAAGAAATTGGGGAAGGAAATAAGATGATGCCATTCACTGTATATTTAGCTTGGTAAAGTTACCTATATTACTATCACAGATTTCTAAGAGTTTGGTTTTGACCAGTGACAGTGATAGGCTTTGTCATAAAAGTATATAAATCTCTATTTGTATATGTGGTCATCAAGGACTTGATGGTTGAATAAGTATTTTTTAAAACATTTTTCAGTGCTCTAACTGATACTGGCAGTGTGTGTGCTGCCTAAGCTGGCACAAAGTTGAGAGAGAGGCCCATTGGTGGAAGTGCCGCTGCTTGGCAAAGCGTGGGCTGCTTAGACGGGCTCTTCACTTGAGCCTGTCCTCGTGTCCAGGGTAACTCCTTCTTTAGTGAGCAGGAGTATGGATGTCATTTTGAGGTGTCTAATTTTTCCTGGGTGTGTGTCCTTAAAACACAGATGGGGTGGATTTTCCTGGGTGCCAAGAGGAAAAACCTAGACACTTAACACCTAGATGTTAAGTTCCATGAGTCTTAACACTGCAGCACTTTATCTGTTCATGGGTATTTGGCCAGAAGTCGTGAAGCAGGACAGGCCATTGTTTGATGTTCGTACACAGATCTGCTGCTCTGCTCTGGTAAAGCAAGAAGCAGAAGAAGGGGAAGCAGTGTGGTGAAGTGTTTTTCAGGTCTTTCTCACTCTAGAGATTCAAGTGTCAGGAGAGACCTGGAGTTCCTGTTCTTGTCCTTGGAGGTGCGTGGGATGGTTGGGGTGCTTCCCTCGTGGCTGTACCTCAGTCCTGTCCCTCCCCAGTCCCCGTGCCTGAGCATTTTTTATTTTGTCAGTGCTGTTTGCCGGTAGATCTTCCATTATTTAGTGTCCTTCACAGATGTAATTAATTTCTGGTGGTTCTTGTGCATTTTTTTTGGTAATTCTTGCCTAACTGTAGTGACAACCCAGATGCACTGGCTGTTTTCCAGATTAGCTTCCTGATAATACTTGAAATGAAATAATGCAAAAATTCTCTCTAGTCCTCTCTGCATCCTTCAACAAGGCAATTCTTTTTAGTCATTAAAGCTGATGAATTAACAGTTGTCTATTTAAATCTTTTGCCAAAGTAATTAACCCTGGAATGTAATTCCCCAGCCAAATCAAATCAGTTTTTCTTGGAATTATTTTTGAAAGACAGTAATTCCTGCCAGTACAGACCAAGGTCTTTAAGAAACTGCCAGTATAGACCAAGGTCTTTAGGAAAGCACCAAAAGAAAGTTTAGATGTGTGCCAATTTCCTTTTTTCAGACTCAGTGGAAGAAGTGATTCAGTCTCTTTACTCAGTAAAGATGTCTCAAGGCAATTGTGGTAACAGACTGTGTAAAAGCAAAGGTGTAGTGTGGGAATATAGATTTTTTTTGATAGAAATTTGAGATGGTCCCACCCCACAGCTCAGCAGGTCACTGATCTGGTATTTTTATAAAAGAAAAAATAAATAATGCATAATAAATACAGATAAGTATGATTTCCTCCCTAAATGTTTACAGTTCAGCTCTGAAGTCAAAACCACATAGGGCTGGTGCAATGCAGCAGGAAACAAAGCAGGCAAGATCAAGAGGCAGGAGGTCAGTGGGACCAGAATACTTTGAGACAGCTATTGTTTGGGTCCTGCTTAGGTTTTTCTTTACTTATAATAGATGAAAATATCATTTTGAAGAATTATGGCACAATCGGGGACTTCTGATTAAAGAAAATACCTGCTGTTTGTTTCTACTGTGCGCCCAGGAAATACAGCTTAACTCATTATTTTTGTAAATAAGGACGATCATAGCAGATAATTATTCCAGATAGCATAGCCAACTTATCACTGATATCTTAACATGAATGCCCTTAAAGGTCCTGGCAAGCCCCTTCAGCTGAAGGACCGTGCTTGGGCAGTCCATGGCACTAATGGGAAGATGTCATGAGATATCAGACAGTGTTGATGGCCTCAATAGGCACAAGTTTTTCTGCAGTCCTAAAGTTTAGGTAGTTCATAGCTGGCCCAGGAATGTTATAGAAATATTAGGGCTAGGGCTGTGTTTTTTTCATACAAAAAAACCCCAAACCACAAGGTCTTCTGTTTCCCTAGAATACAAATGCAGAGTGCTTCTGACTAATTGGAAGAATTCTCTATGAACTCGTTATTTTGTCTTTTCTTAATTAGTATTTTTTTTAATCATAGCAGTCAAATAATGCATTACAATGCACAATTTTCAGACCTTTACATTGTTCTGAAAGTTTGAGAAAAAATTTTGGTCTTCTCTAGTTTTCTTTTTTCTTAATCTCTTCTCAGAAGATGATAATTTTGCACAGGAGCAAAATGACATTCCAAAATTAGTTTTGTGCTTATATTGCAACATGCAGCAAAACTGCTAAAGGTGTAATGTTTTTAATCATGTGTGCCTTTGGAAGGACACCAACTCTGTGTCAGTGTCCTCCAAAAGAGGAAAAAAGGGTGAAATAGCATATAGTTCCTCAATTACCTTTTTGCTGCTCTTTTTGCCCTTGCTTGACAAAAGACTTTTTAAGTTTCTTTGACTGCATGTGGCTTGAGACCACTTAAAGAATAAGTAGCTGAAATGTCAGCTCAAGCTGACATTTGCAGTTACAAGAAGTGCCAGGCATCCATTCAGTGTTGATCTTACCCACAGCAAGTAAGGAAAGTAAAATCTTCACGTTGATTTCAGGTTCTCAATGGAGTCCTGAACCCTCTTTCTGGCTTTAGAGTTGCAAAGGGTTTGAACCTTGTTGAACTTTAATCATGCATGTTCTCTGAAGGCTTAAGTAAAAGATTTGGGATCAAGAGTCATTGTTTATTTTATTTTCTGGCCATCCTTTGTCCAAGGATAAAAAAAAAAAAGCCCCTGAGGTTATCATTGTACAGGTAGAACAGGTTGGGACCTTGTTAGAAACAGAACAGGTTTAAGAGGACAGAACAGCACTGAGATAGCTCTGGAATCTGAAAACAATATAGTTGTCAAGGCTAATGCTACGCAGGCTGCAGTTTTGGTGGTGGTTTTTAAATCAATCAACTTATTCACATCATACAAGGCCTCAGATCACTGAAGAGGCCAAGATTACAGATAAACGTGGAAGAAGTGACAGGGGACAGGTCCACTGGTGAATCTTAAGACATAGTTTAAATGCGACTTCTGGATCACTAAGGCTCTCCAAGCTCAGAGAGCTATGAAAGTGCAAGAGGGGAAGCCCTGAATACGTGTCATGGTTTTGGATTCTCTTATGTAAGGTACTATGGGAATGAGTTACTGGATGCTGTTTGCAAGAGGCTAGGTGAGATGAAATGGTGATTCCTATGAGTACTGATAACTCATTTTTAGCTCAAGTAGGTAGACTACAATCTACAGAGAGATATTGACTTGCTTTCAGGTTTTCAAACATTTTCATTTCTCTATCATCAAATTGGAAAATTTTGTGGATTTTTGCAGATGTTTTTACTTATTCTATTAATTAATGCAACATGACAGCTGGGTAGATCTGGTTTTGTTAAATTAAGTTTTTAATGTCAGTTTCAGAGGGATGGCAATGGTTTTCCAGAATACCAAATCCATCCCTCTGACATCAGCTCGAACCTGAACAGTATTCTATCTGGCTGCAATTTCTATTCCATACAAAAATGTCCAAAACTAGCATTTTATTCTTCCTACATTTCTCGTTCTCCTAATTTGTTGACCCTGACTCTAACAATAAAATTTTTGAAAGCATACAAAGGGTACCCTTTACTGCATATTAAAAATAAAAATAATGTTTAATATTAAAAACACAATTAAGCAGGGGGTTAAGGAAATCTCATTTCTAACTTGTTTTTATAAATATTACAGTGCCCTTCCATCTATGTCTCAAATGAGGTTTATTCTCAAAGATCTTGACTTCTTTAAAATATATTATACTGGCTTAAAACCACATTATTTAAGTTTGGGATTTAACAGAACATTCTCTATCCACATCCAACACATAACATGAAGTATAACTTCCTACATTTAGCGTGAATCAAGTTCTTTTACTGGGTATTGACATTGACCTTATGCTAATCTACGGGGAAGCTGAAAGAAATAGAAATGAAAGGTGTCACCCTTAGAAAATTACAAATGTAAAAACAGTTTTAACTTGTGATTTTCATAGTTGTTAGCCCCCGATTTTGACATTATTTCAGACTATCTTTATTTAAGGAATAACACCCCTTCATTCAAAATGTGTCACATTTAAAACCTGGGTGACAAAAGAGTTTCTATTTTCAGGGAAAAAAATTATGTTTTTTAGGTTTCTCTGCACCAAAAAATAATCATATATTGTTAAATCTTGTATGTCACCTGCTGTGATTTGGGGGTAGCTCATTTGTTTTTACTAGCTTTTTGGCAGAAGAAGGGAAAGTCTTCTAAATTCTATTTTTAACATTGGAATAGTATTGTAATTCTTGCATTTAATTCACTACCTGGTGGGAAGAACGTTAATTTTTTTCCCCCGTCATTGTAGTATACCAAGATTTAAATACATTTCTTCTATGATTTCCTGCCCAGAAATATTTTGTTTGTAGATGGATAGCTAGATAGATTAACTGATTGATTTATTTGGGTCTATATGTATATTTTTATAGGTATATAGGTACACTAATGTACATATACGCATACATATGTATCAGACAAAGCAACAGATTTTACAGACAATGGAAGTTACGGGGTTTATATTCTTCTAGCATTACAAGAAGGCATTTTTGATTATGGTGTGGCAGCATCCTTATCTTCAGGATGTCAAGTTATCAAGAGAGAATTTACATGATTTTTTTTTTGTTGTTAGATTTTGGTAAAATCTAATCATAGAATCATAAAATCATTTAGGTTGGAAAAGGCAACCTAAGATCATCAAGTCCAACCATTAACCTAACACTGCCAGGTCCACCACTAAATCATGCCCCCAGCCATCATCTACACGTCTTTTAAACGCCTCCAGGGATGGTGACTCAGCCACTTCCCTGGGCATCCTGTTCCAATGCCTGACAACCCTTTTGGTGAAGAAATTTTACCTAATATCCAGTTTAAACCTCCCCTGGTGACACTTGAGGCCATTTCGTCTTGTCCTATTGCTTGTTACTTGGGAGAAGAGACCAACACCCACAGGTAGTTGTAGAGAGTAATTATGTCACCCCTCAACCTCCTTTTCTCCAGATTAAAAAATCTGAGTCTATTTAACTGTCTTCTCGGTTTATTTCAATTACTATTTACAAGATGTAAATGGCTTTTAAACATTCTGATATTGATGGTAATTTATGCTCAGGTTATTATTTTACAGTTATAAAGTTGATTATTATGTTTTTATGCTCTCTAGGTTTACTTGTGGCTGGGACTATTCTAAACAGAAATGCCACTGACTGCTTTAGTTTTTCAGTGCTTTATAGACGTCATAGTGTTTAAAAGCATGGCCTCAGTTGCATTTCTAAACTATCCATATGTCCACTGAAGAGATGCATATGTTTAGCAAGTTTGGTTGATTAGATTCTTAAGCAAGTCTTAACAGCAATTTATTGAAGATTTTTAAATGTCTTAAACATGAGGAGATACAGATATTGTCCAAAATCATGGATAGTAACTAGCTAGTGATGAAAGAACTGACCTCCATGAATTTGTCTTTTAAATTTTCCTGGAGATTCGAAGTTACAGCTCAACAATGTGGGAAGAAACTTAGAATATTACCAGTTTGGAGGAGTAGGAAGGTACCTAGTGGAGGTGGTTATAGGCTGCATATGTTTTAGTTATAGCAACTGAGATTTTTGTTCCTTTGCTCCTACTTTTAATATTTTCTAAATACTCTCTAAATAAATGTCCATGCAGCAGCAGTGAACCTTTATTAAATAGTTGAACGTAATTGAAGAAATTAATGATAGCGTAATATAAAGATATAAGCTTAATAGCAAATAAAAAGAAGAAAAACCCAAGTGGTTTCTGTGTCATCAGTAAAAGTCTTTATATAATCATAAGTATGATAGTATAGTTGTGTATTAGAGTCATGCCCTATCTAAGGTACTAACTGAGTACACTGACAAAATAGCTTCTGTAAGTGAGAAATGAAACCTTTAAAACCCTGTTTCAAAATTGTAGTTTTTATTGTAAGTCTGGTATGCAGTAGGGATAATGGATGTGGACGCATATAGGAGAGAACTTCTGTTTGCCACATATTTTATCAAACTGTTGAAAGTTGTATTTAAAGCTAGTAGTCTTTATTACTGTTATATCTGACCTGATGCTTGCTAGAATTACACAGGATGGGTGATGGGTCACATTTTCATTCACAGACAGTGCAGGCCAGTAGTTAGAGGAATAGAACTTAGGGTTTTACATTCTGTTGATGAAGAGTATTTTGGATGTTGAGGTTTTAGACTGTTTATTTTGTCATTCCTTCTCAAAAATTCATTTTCCAAATGGAATGTGAAAAGGTCTTAATTTAGATTAGTAAATGCAAAATCCTCTGTCTTGAACATGAAAAAATAAGTCAGGCAGCATCTACTCTTACCTTATCTGCACTGCTAGGTGGTCATCTTGGTACCTGTTTTATATTCTAACTTAAAGGTACCTCAGTAGACAGGATTTCTATTTCTTGTAAAATATGGAGGCCAAAGATGTATTGTAGAGGGCAGAAAATTATTTTGGTTCAGAGAAGTTCTATTTTACTCTTGGCTTTGAAATATCTATTTTAATAGGTAGGAAGACCAGCCTTTACTTTTTAAGGAAAGAAAAGGTTGCTTTGAGCAACCTAATCCAGTGGAAAGCATCTCTGCCTGTGGCAGGGGGATTGCATCTGGATGAGCTTCAAGGTCCCTTCCAACCCAAACCATTCTACGATTCTATGATAAATTTAACTAAGAGTAATATTGATCAGGAAAGACTGAGAAATATTCATAGTATGTATGTCTCTGACTGTCTAGGTGTTATAAACATAATGTAATGCATATAAAACGTAATTTATCATAGTTTTTGGTATAAAGGTTCTACCTGATTGGCACCTTTAGTTTTCATACATCACCTTACATAGCAGCAACAGGGAATGTCAGGATATTGATCTTTAATTGGTGTTTGAGGCATTGCTCATTTAATTGCAATGTTTCATATTTTTCTGAGTGAAAGTCAAGAGAAAGTTCTGTATTAGAATCTAAATTTGTCAGCCTTTTCTTTCAGAATCCAGAGGCAAGTTTGAATTTTACTATTGGATTTTTTTGCTTGGTTTAAATGTTCCCTGAGGCAGGTGTGGTCTGTGTCCAGTGGTCTTTTTTAACATTTTGCAAGGTGTGTGTGGAAAACAATGTGTGTCTGTGCCCTGGAGTGAGGCATCTGATTCTGAAAAAGGGAAGGATGGAATAATTGAGGCATCTGTGACAAGTTTCTTCTACCACTATGTCAAAGTAATCAGGCTTTCTGTTTCTTTGGAGGATAAGTATTGGGCTGAAGGGGAGGTTTGTAGTGACTTCCTTGGTAGCAAACAGAAAGGCATGAACCCAGCAGAAGTTCAGACCATTTCTAATGCAGGCTCCTCATCTAGGAAAAAGAAACAAATGTTCCTCCAAGTACTTCAAATTTCCAAAAGCTAAAGTTGGCAATAAAATCCTTACTTCTAATATGGAACATGACCATTATTGTGTCACTAGTTCTGCTGAGCTGACTTCTCTGTACTGTTATATCCTTTATTCTGAAGTTAAGAGTTCTGTTTCTTCTTTTACCAAGCAGACTGACTTAAATTATTTCATAGGAACAGGAAGGATATTCTCTGGAATTGAATCCACAAGCCCAAATACATTAGTACCCTAACAAAAAAAAAGTGAAAAAAAAAATGTAAACAGATATTTCTAGAATAATAATTTGTAGGAAAACCCTTTACAGACACTTGCTTAAATCCTGTGGATGACATTTAATACCAGTCTACATTATTACCTTTTTTTTTTAGCTTTTCAAGAGGAATTTAATATTATTTTGTAGTTCTTGCAATTATGTTGTGCTAGATTTGCCACTTTATGGGAAATGGAGAAGAAGGAAGAATGGATGGAATGCACTTCTATTAATGGATTGTGCCATTTCTGGATGGCAGCGGAAAGGGCTGAATTGGACTGCATTTTTGCTTTAGTACAGTGGCTACTGTAGTAGTTTAAAAAAAAAAGATAAGAATGTGGTTGAGATTTGGATTGATGATGTGGTGATGTTAGAAACCCATATTCTGCTTCCATGTATCCAAGACATTTGTAGAATCTTTGCAGTTTCATTAGTTTGAGGTCAAAGTCTTGTTTGTTAGGGAGCATAGAAATGCTGGCACTAGTATGGAATCATGGAATCATAGAATGGTTTGGACTGGAAAGGACCACGAAGGTCATCTAGTCCAACTTCCCTGCAGTAAGCAGGGGCATCTTCAACTCAATCAGATTCCTCAGAGCCCCATCCAACCTGACTTTGATTGTTTCCAGGTATGAGGCATCTACCACCTCTCTCGCAACCTGTGCCAGTGTTCCACCACTCTCAATGTATAAAATTTCTTCCTAATATCTAGTCTAAACTTCTGCTCTTTTAGTTTAGAACCATTACTCCTTGTCCTATTGCTACAGGCCCTACCAAAAAGTTTGTCCCCATCTTTTTTATAAGCCCCTTTTAAGTACTGAAAGGCTGCAATAAGGTCTCCTCAGAGTCTCCTCTAAGCTGAAACAACCCAAACTCTCTCAGTCTGTTTTCAAAGGGAAGATGTTCCAGTCCTTTATCATTTTTGTGGCTTCCTCTGGACCTGTTCCAACAGGTCCAAGTCTTTCCTGTGCTGAAGGCTCCAGAGCTGCATGCCATGTTCCAGGTATGGTGTCACCAGTGCAGAGTAGAGGGGCAGAGTCACCCCCCTTGGCCTCATGGCAACCCTTCTTTTGATGCAGCCCAGGATACGATTGGCCTTCTGGGCTGCAAGCACACATTGCCAGCTCATGTCCAGCTTCTCACCCCTCAGGACCCCCAGGTCCTTCTCCACAGGGCTGCTCTCAATCTCTTCATCCCCCAGCCTGTAGCCATACCGAGGGTTGCCCCAACTCAGGTGCAGGACCTTGCACTTCGCCTTGTTGAACCAATTACTTGGATGAGCATGAAATTTGAATTAGAAATTCCTGGTGCAAGCTGAGAGGTTGTCGCTGTTATGGTGTGAAAAGTGTGTGTCATGACATAAATTCAGGACTTTTCTCATCTGTACTACAGCATTCTCGTGATGTGGTTGCATCAGCTTGATGTGAAAAATTCTGCCCCTTGCTTGACATTGATACGGTGCTAAAATTGATGGTGTAGCTGCAGCTTTGCTGACCTGAAAGAGCTTTTGTTTGCTTAGTGAGTTTATGCTGTTTGCTCAAAGAGGTGGTGCTCTGATGCCAGCAGAAAAGCTCCTCTTGTCAGCATTTACTATCTGTCTGCTGAGAGGACTCTGCTGACACAGCACTGGTGCTACAAACCCTACAAGATAATTCACACAAAATTAAACTGAAAATTAGAGAATAGTGAAAGAAATTGTGGGGAAAGTACAGCTCAACAGTAAATGATGCTGTTCAAGTAGTTTTTAACAGAAGCTCATGTTTCTACCTCTGCAAAAGTAGTAATAGAGAGTGAAGTAGAGCGTGCAGGCAGGAAAACCTTCCCTGAACTTGTGTGCAAAGGAGGAGGGAGGGAAAAGCTTAAAAGTGTAAGACTCAAATGGGAAATCTGGAGATGTCACATGAAGCAGTCTGTATTTTCATATCACTGAGGTTATGAATAAATGAATGGAAGAATTATCTCGAACTCTGCTCGTGTCTGGACAATGTTCATAGATCTGTTTAAAATAACAGCTCCTATCTGAATTGCTGATCTCTAAGAATATGTGAAGCTCTCTGGGGATTTATTGGTCATCTGGTACTATTTGGTGTATTTTTGGAAGTAAAAGTGGCAGTAGAGATTTCTTACTTCAAGATTTAAGGTGAAAGGAAAAGGGATTTCACTACGAAAGCTAAATTGTCAGTCCCAGTGGATGGCAAAAAATGTGTTTTATACTGAATTGGGCTCTGCATAATTCTGGTTCTTGGCTGCTTATGTGACATAATCAAGGGTATTTTTGTATGCTTGAGATGTTGTCTGGCTTATTGGAGTATGTTTCAGATCATGATACTTTTCACAAAGCATATTTGCTCTGTATGAAATATTTATGCATCATTCTACACAAAGATTTGTTGGTAATATATAATGCAAAGTGTTGGGCCTTTGGCTAAATTAACATCTTCCATTTTAACAAGCAGTAGGCTCGCTAAGCTTTGTACAATAGCACCAACATTATAACTGTTATTTTTTCTATATCCACTGATGTATTTTTGGCATCAAAACTGAATTTAGGCAGAGTAGAAGCTGTTTGCACACTTATGTACAAAACAGCAAAAGAAAAGCTAAACTCTTAGTAAGTTTTGTTAAATACTTGGTGCAGTGTTAAGCACAAATGATTTTGCAGAACTCAGAGATTTTTATATTATTATATATTATCTTTTTGTCAGAGATTTTACAGCTCTCCTTTCAGTTATCGATTTTAGGTATTCAACATAGTTTCATGTGATAGCTAGTTTGTAAACCATTTTTAACAAATGTGTAGGTCATTTGTATTATACCCTACTCATGTATTTTCTTCAAATATATTTAATGGTTTACTCAACATTTGGAACTTTGGATGGATTTGCAAATTGCTGCTTGGTGAGGTTTAAAATACTTGACATGTAGATCCGAGGCTGAGAGTGGCTTTTTATTCAGACAACATCTCTCCCTTTATCACACACAGGAGTCAAGGAAATTGTTTTGTTATTTCCAACCCCAAGTATCACCCTTTTCCATGTTCTTAGTCTTAAAGATGCCACCAGAAGAAAATGCTGTGCTGATCAGTAAGTACAGCAAAGCTTTCACTATAACAAAGGTATAGTGAAAGGTATTTTTATAATTTTCTTTTATTTAGGACTAATACTGTAAGAAAAAATATTTATTACAGTCATTATCTTACAACTGGACACCAGCAAAATGAATCAGTAGCAGCTAGAGGTTAGCAAATACTTTAGAAAATGACTTCTATTTTGAATAGTTTTCCTGCTTTGAGCTGCATTATATGCTATTGCATCTCATGGATTTTTCCAAAGAATTGTTGGTCTAATTTATGTTGTACAAATATGGGAAAAGCTTGATGTCTGGAAACATCAGGAGCTTTATCTAAAGCTTTATCTAATTGGCTTCCTTATATTCTGATGCATAATTATTCACTCTTTCCTGGATAGTTTTTGATGTCTCACCTTAACTATGAAGTACCACAGGGACTGCATAAATAAAAATAAATATCCAAAAGTAATCTATAAATACAGCTCTACCCTTAGACATTCACACAAGATCTAAAGTGTCTTGGAATTCTCAGGCAATATCTTGCTAGAATTCCTGGTCTCAACAGAACACATAATCTTTTTTATGCTATAATGATTCTGTGAGTCAAAAGATATTATGTTCTGGCAAGAAAAGCCTATGCAATACTGAGAAATACAACTAAGAGTTTTTTCTGTCTGTTTTTAATGAGCAGGCAGGGATAGCGATTGCTCTGTGTAGAGTAGTAAACATAAGTCCTTCTTTGGAGATACAGGTCCAGTAGGGACATTGGGCTTCAAGAAAAATGTAGATAATGAAAAGAAAGCCCAAAGGAGACCAAGAACAAAATTAACCTCATGTTTCGGGGTGTTTTGAAGGTGGAAGTTACGGTCTGCTGATGGCATTATCTATAATTTTCCCTCTATTAAAGCTACATGGCACTCTGGCTACAAGACTGAAACACCTACATTTCCAGTTAGACTACAATAGTCAGTCTTTCAGAGTCTGACTCCTTGGAGAATGGCTGGAGAGGAAGTCAAACAGCCTTGAGAAGTACTTTTTATCTGTATTCTGACTCTCAGACAGCTATTTTAACATAGATACTTCTTTTAATACACTGATGTCTGTTGAGAAAGGCAAATGCCTCTGTACATTTCTTACAGGCATTGTCCTGCCTCTCTTATCAAATATTCTCTGCAACTTATTACATCATATGCTTTTCTTTGTGAAGAAGATTACTAGAACTCTATTTATTTATTTTTCAAGTTGTTTTTATCATGTAGTAGCAGGCTTGGGCCTGATGGGTGTGTGTGTTCTGGAATGCAAGTTTAGTTTTTGTAATGGTGTCCCCTTTGTATCTACTTATTTTATTTCTGATGCTAGGTGAAGAAAGCTTCTAGCCTGTTGCCCACCAAAGCGTAGCAGCAGCCCATAGGGCACTGCTATAACAGCCTGATAAGTAAATAGAGGCAGGAAAATATATAATTTTTATTAGCAAGTGTTTTTTTTTTCTGGAAAATAACTCTCTCAGACTATTGTACCTGCTAGAGAGAGGAAGTGAAGAAGGGTTCAATTACTGGTGACTGGTTCCACCATTTCTGGAAGTAAGGCTGCAGATCCTCATGAATTTCATATTTTAGTAT
This sequence comes from Tapera naevia, assembly GCA_033556795.1. Lineage (NCBI taxonomy): Eukaryota > Metazoa > Chordata > Aves > Cuculiformes > Neomorphidae > Tapera > Tapera naevia. The sequence continues at coordinate 1,016,196 of JAUMJJ010000160.1, read as the reverse complement.
TTTACTGTGTTAGAATTTTATGGGTGGGAAAATTATGTTTGTGGATCTAAATGATTCTCAAAGTAGTCTAAGTGCATGTGCACTGGATCTTGCTTGCAATTCAGTATATCCAGTTGTGAGACTGAGACACTGTACCTGTCTCTGAATCCATTATGATCCTTGTCACTAACTGAATATGAAATCTTTGTTAAGGTCCCATTTGTTCCTATCACTCCTTTAAAGAATCACTTAGTTACATCTGAGGGCTTAACCATTCCTAATGACCAAATTCACTACATTTTTATGTTCATGAAGTGAGTTTTATTGCAGGACATATTACTACAGGAAATACACCGTGTTTGGGTCTCATCCTAGATATTATGAGTTGAATCTTAAGGTTGGAGATTTTGTGAGAGTAATGGTTAATAAATGAGAGAATTATTATTGGCCTAGCCAGTTAATTTAGCTATATAAAGTACCTGACCAGAGGATTCACAGAGTATCTTCCTATGCAGATCTGAGTGTTGTACAGCTCATTTTAAAGGTGATTCTTCTATCATCTATATTTACTTCCAATCTTAAGTAAAAGATAAGAGGTAAGAATTTCACTGGACATGAATAGTTTTTTGACATGGTACCAAACACGTGTGAGGTGTGTGAAATTGTGGCATTCCTCCTCCTGTTTGCAGCCCAGAATTTGTAATTCAGCAGGGGAAATTGCTTTCCAGTATGTTTTTCGCTTCATATACTTACATGAGTAAAATCAAAGGAGGAGAAAAGAAAGGGCTGAAAATTTAAACGACATCCCCTTTGCTTGGAGATGAAGTTAGAGCAAGAGGGAGGAAAAGGGGAGAAGTAAACCCTTAAGTTCATATTTTAAGTTATGTCTTCTTGCCACTCCTACATGGGTTTCTATGGAAACAGAAGCAGAAACTGGGCCATCAGCCGCCAAGAATCCATTTACACTTTAAATTTACTGCTTGAGCAGCCATGCAGTTTTCTTGTCCAAATTAAATAATGATGGAGTAACATATGCTGAGTAAATCGGGGGCAAGAAGAAAACACCAAATATTGAATGTCCTTTCATCGATACACCAAAAAAAACCCTCCTTTTTTTCTGTAAGGCCTTAAAATGACAACTTGTATTATGTTTTAAAAAGAAGGTACTTACATATGGCTTTATAAATACTCATTGAAAGTATATTAAATAATGCTATTATATTCTTCAGGCAATTGTGTTATCTAATTAGGAATGTTACTAACTCTCTTAGGCAGCTTGGCTGTTTCTGTGCTTTGGGTACAGAAAATAAACAAGTTGCACTTCTCTTGCTGCTCATCTAATAAATTTCATGGTGAAATTCTGGTGCTAACACAATTCAAGGGTATTGTATAATCACTACTGATATTTATCTCTTCTTAGAAGATAAGATTGCTTATACTGCTTATGATAAAATATTGTCAGATTCTCGCCACATTAGAAACTTGACTAAAGTTATTAAGCATTTGCTGAAACTAATTATTTGAGGTAATGCTTCTATTTTAGTTGGTCATCCCCTTCTTGTTGAACTATTTTGTTTATTTTTAAAATTCTAGTGAGCTTAGATTAGGAAAATTCTAGTCTTATTATGCTTTTAAGTAAGAAGCTTTTTTTAAAAAAATATACTCAAATTATATGCTGTATTTAGTTCTGTTTGTCAGTTCTTTAATTCCACTTGTTTGCTCAGTTGACCTTTCAAAATCTGGTGGAAGTCTCAGGCTTTTTTTCTGAACAGTGAGTACTCCTTTTGGAAAGCTGTGAGCAAGGGAACAGTCTTGACTGAATGATGAGTTTATAAACAGCTACGGAAGAGAGATGAGAACTAGAAATAAGCAGTGATAACCTAGGAACCATGTGTTTGCAGAGGGAGGAAGTTACAGCAGGGAGAGAGGACAAACTAGGGAAAGAAAAACAGAATGGATAAAGTGAAAAATGGGATGGATATTGAGGGGTAGAGGAGGTGAAATGCCTAAGCAAGGAAGAAAAATCAAGTGGACATAAATGTATAAAGCAAGTGGTTGATGGCTTTGGGTGTTGCTGACATCAGCTGAATATGCCAATCATGAAGGCAGTGAGTGCTGGCAGTCAGAGCAGCTGTTTTGACAGACCAGGAGATGTGCAAGGAAAGTGTTCCTCCTTTTTCTCCTTCCTCCTGGTCAGGGATAAACACTTGTGTGAAGACTGGGTGGCACAGAGAAATTCAAGAGCTGCTGCTGCATGGTTTTGGTAGTGGTGCATGGAGTACGTGTTTTTTCCTAAGAGATGACAATTGGTAGTTTGTGTTATCTTGTGGGATGTTTAATGAGTAATATCTCACAGACTTCTTACAACTGTGAAGATTGGGATCTGGTCCCTGCACCTAATTAAGAAACAGAGATGACTGATGCAGTAGGTTTTTAAAAGCAATGCAGCAAATAAGTAATAGCCAGTGAACAGGATAACAAATGGGAGTTTACATGGAATTTGTAAAGGAACTGGTAGGGTTAGATTTTCTTTATCAGTTTCCCTTAGAAGGAAAATGTGAGAAGTTATGCAGAAAGTGCCAAAATATGCAAGCAAAAGAGAAACACGGTGCAAGCTGTGGAGCATTGGTCATTCTTGAGTCATTTCCAGTGCAGGTTATTTACATGGGGACCAATGGAGCTATTGGGTGAGAAGATCCGTGGACCAGAAGTGTAACTGAAAATAGTGGTTGTATTGGGTTTCTGTGGCAGGGTTTTGGTAGCAGGGCAGTGGGGGGCTGCTGGGGTGGACTCTATGAGATGAGCTATGGGACCCCACCATGTTACAGTCAGATCTGGTCATCTCCAAAGTGGAGATGATCACTGCTGACCAGTGATGAGCACATCAGGGATGCTGACAGCACCTCTGTTGAAATGGTGGAAGATACTGCACAGCAGTGGTGTGAGAGGAAAAAAAAAAAAGAGAAACAGTCCTGCAGACACCCAGGTCAGAGAAGGAGGGGACAAGGTGGTTCAGGCACCACAGCAGGGATTTCTCTAAAGCCTGTGGAGAAAACAATGGAGAAGGAGGTTGTCCCTCCACAGTGCATAAAGAACCACACTGGAGCAGATACCCATGCTGCAACCCATGGAGGATCCTATGCTGGAGCAGGTGGATGTGCCCTGAAGGAAGCTGCAGCCCATGGAGATCCCACATGGGAGCAGGCTTCTGCAGGAGCTGCCACCTGGGGAGAGGAACTCATGGCTGGAGCAGGTTTTTTAGCAGTAACTGCAGCCTGTGGTGGACCCAAGCTGGAGCAGTTTTTCCTGAACGGTTTTAGGTAATGGAGAAGACCCACTCTGGAGGAGTTGTTGAAGGACTGTATCCTGTGGCAGAGATCTATGCTGGAACAGAGGAAAAATGTGAGGAGGAAGGATGGACAGATGTGAATTGTTTTGAAATGACTGCAGACCCTGTTTCCTATCCCCCGTGTGCCACTCGGGAGGGGAGGTAGAAGAGTTGGGAGTGAAGGAGTGAAGCTGAGCCTGGGAAGAAAGGAAAGGTGGGGAGAAGGTGTTACTAGTTTCGCCTTTGTTTCTCACCATCTCACTCTATTTCTGATTGAGTTAATCAGAAATGAATTGAATTTATTTCCCCAAGTTGAATCTGTTCTTCCGTTGGCTGTAATTGATATGTGATCTCCCTGTCCTTTTCCATCTTATTTTCTCCCCCTGTCCTGTATGACCAATGAAAAATAAAGCAAAGGAAGAGAAGTAGAGATGTGGAATAATTCTGCTCTTATAGAAAATGAGAGAGAAGTGCCAGAAGCACACGCTATGTGGAAGGAAAAAGAGACCAATCCACAAAGATCAGAAAAAATAAATCATTAAATGCGTCCAGAGTCAGAATAAGTTAGAGATGTTTTGAGAGATTAAATGTAAGGATGACTCTACAGACTGTTATAGCCACCTGAAATATACCACCTATAATAGATCTGTCTCAGTGGGGGGTCATGGAAAGAGTAGATAGATCTATTAGGAAAAAAGTCTAGATAACGATGTTGACAGCAAAAGGAAGCAATACAAACTTAAGTTTGAGGAATAGAAAAGAGGCAATTTATTGTTATTACTGCTGGAACAAACAGTACAGCCAGATCCTTACTGAAACAGGTATACCAGGGTGTGAAAAATGCTCCGAGTTATTGCAGCTTAGATGAAGTGTAGTGGGACTCCTCTAGAGAAACAATTCAGAATTGTGAAATGTTTTTGGAAATAGTCTTAAGGGAACGATATTACCAGGAGAGACTTGGGATGTTTGATTTTCTTGGGCTATAGATGACAGCTTTTTTTAGGGGGGACTCAATATCACCTAGATGGCTACAAGACTATTGGGCATCAAAACTAGACACGCAAAGCACAATTAGAACATTATTAAAGAAGTCTGGAAGAAGCTTAGAAATGTTTAGAGACACTGAAATCAGGTGCATGAGAATGCAGCAAGACAAGGCTTTTGGGAGTGCTGTGAAAAGGGTGGAGAAGTATACATCTATTTTTATAGATAGTCAATGCATATAGATGAAGTCTGATGTTTTTACACATCCTGTATTGTTATGGAGTAATTGGGACACCTGATAAAGGACACTCAACTGAGCATTGTAGAAATAAAGCTGAATGGTCATGAAGTACAGGAAAACACTTGTTGTGGGTTGACCTCGGCTGGATACCAGGTGCCCCCCCACCTGCTCTCTCATCAACAAGACAAGAGGGGAAAATAAGAAGAAAAAGTTTGTGAGTAAGGGTAAAGACAGGGAGATCGCTTACCAGTGATCATCATAAACAAAACAGACTCAATTTGGGGAAAATCAGTTTAATAAATTGCTCACCAAAATAGACTTGGATGGTAAGAAACAAAGACAAAAGTCAAAGCACCTTCACCTTGCCCCTTTTTTGTTCCAAGGCTCAACTTTATTCTTTAACTTACAACTCCTCTAAGCTTCTCCCCTTCACAAGTGGCACGGGGAGACTGGGAATTTGGCCTTGGGGTCAGACTGTGACAGTTCATCTCTGCTGTTCCTTGCTCCTCACTTACCCTAGCATCCCCTCCGTGGGATACAGTTCTTCAGGATCAACCTGCTCCAGCATGGGCTGTCCATGGGCTGCACTTCCTTTACGAAATATCCACCTGCTCTAGCCTGGGGTCCTCTGCGGGCTGTGCTGTGGAAATCTGCTCCAGTATAGTGGTCTCCACAGGTCCCTGGTCTGCCTGGAGCACCTCCTACCTCCTCCTTATTTGACCTTGCTGTTCCCAGCATAGCTTTCACATTTCCTCCTCACTCTTCATGTGCCTGTGCAGAATTTCATCTTCCCTTAAATACATTTTCTCAGAAGAACCACCAGCATCATAGATGGGCTCAGCTGTGTCCTGCAGGTGAATCCATTTTGGAACTGGCTGGAACCAGCCAAGTCTGGACATGGGGCAGCCCTGACCTCCTCCCAAAGAGCTCCCCCTGTCAGCACCTGGCCAGGGCAGCCCATACAGCAGCTTTGAGAACCAAAACCTGAAAGGGAAGAATCTCTTTAAGAAAGAGGGAAAGATGTTCCGAGTGAGGCTAAAGTTGAAATTAGCTGAATGTTACCTCTTAAAAATGGAATGGGGATGGTATTGATCATTGAATTATTCAAAATGCAAAACAACTGAAGTAAAATAGTGTTGATGTGACTCTTACTGACCTTTACTTATGTCAAAATATATATGGATGTCACTTATATGTGCATTTCTGTAAGAATAGGGAGGAAATAAAAATCCATGGGAAATTAGTGATTATAGGAGACTTGTAAATCCCAAATTTATGAAGTTTGTTTTCTGAGTGAGAATCTCAGGGAAAGGCTTGTCTAATAGAGCAGTTTCGAAATTGAGTGAGTTTGTGAGCTGCAGCAGTTTACGTCAGGTTGCAAAGCAAAATTTAAAAGAAACCCCACACAATTCTAATATGGTTAAACACTGAGATTTTAAAAAGACAAGCTTTGAAGAATTAAGAAAATTAAATAGTACAGTTAACTAGTCTGGAGAGCTTTGAACACGGGGAGACAGGTTTGTATCAAAAGCTTCTGGAAAAGACTGCAGGTTTACTTGCATGAATAAGCTCTTTAGGGAGGATACAAGAGGAAGCAGAGAATCTAAAAAGATTTGGAAGGGGATAGAAAAGTAAGGAAAATTAGAAATAAAAAGAATGCAAAGCAGTCAGGAACTGCTAATATTTCATTTTGTAAGGCACATTTAAACAAATAACAAAAAAAAATCTTCATTCTCATTAATATTTGGGACACATATAGCTCGTTCACACCTCTCTCAACATGTAATATTACCTCTTCTGTAGCTCTGGAACAAAAAAGAGTGCTTTGCGTCAGCTTTCAGGAAGGTTCATGTTGTGCATGTGGGTGATTAGGTACCTACTGAAAATGAGCCTGACAAGCAACTACAGTGCTGGTAAATGGTATTTATGGTGGTTGGATTTCTCAGGAAGTATAGTCCAGCGTGAAACATGAATAGCAAACAAAACATCTGCTTTCAAAAAGACAAAATGTGAGACAGAGGCCAACAGATTTTCTGATGGTCATTTCTGTGTTAAGTTTTAAAGCAGAATTTTAAAAAGAATAAGTAACTGAAAGTAAATGGGAAGTGGTACAAATGGCAGTGTGGTTTTTTCAATCTGGTTTGTGAACACTAATGAGAGAGAGATTAGCTGGTTTCTTAAACAAGATGAATGCAAGAGAGTCAATCTGTTTGGATTTTAAAAACCCCATAGTTTTAGCATTCCATAGGACATTATTATTGAAAGTGGGAAAAGTTGGATAAGAAGATGAGGAGGGATAAGATAAGAGGGAACAGTTTTAAGCTGAAAAACGGGAGATTTAGATTAGATACTATGAAGAAATTTTTTCATGTGAGGGTGGGTGAGGCCCTAGCCCAGGTTGCCCAGAGAAGTCATGGATGTCCCATCCCTTGAGGTGTTCAAGGCCAGGTTGGATGAGGCTTTGAGCATCCTGATACAGTGTGAGGCAGGAGTCCCTGCCCATGGCAGGGGATTGGAACTTTAAGTACCCTTCCAACCCAAACCATTCTGTGACTCTAAGATGACCAAGAGGTCGACTACAAGAAGCTGTGAACAAAATACAACTTTCAGAATGGAAAAGAGATTGTTAATCATTTTGTACCATGATTAGAAGATATTCATAGGTGTTTCTTAATTAAATTTTGGCTAATTGAGAGGTCTTGCTCATAACAGAGGAAAACTCATTGTGCCGGGCAGACACAAAGAACTTGTCAATAGTATCGGTGAATGTGAAAAAGTAACAGGGCAACTGTCAGAGTTGTGCACCAGTGCTAAGAACTGTAAACTGAGGGTGATGAGGAGGTAGAAGAGCTAGAGATACTGTTCTGTGAAGGAGGAGTACAGCTGCAGAAATTGCACAGAAAGGCAAATGCAGTTCTGAGCAATGCTGCGTGAAAGACATTCATTCGAAATTGGGAAGCAGCAATTTCATGTAATAACAGCTTGGCATCTGCCCTGCCTAAGGCCCTTTTGTACTAAATCTAAATTCTGTGAAGAGGCAGATGAATTGCTTTGGTCTGTCCTATAAAACAACTATATTTTTTTTTTCTGTAACACATACTTTCTGTTAAAGCAACAGTAATGCCACAAGTTCTCAAAGCAGTGCTGCACTCTCAAAAGAGTTCTTAGGTCCATTCTGATGACAGTGGGGATCTTCATGCAGTCTGGATCTCAGTAATAGACATATTTCATATTTGGTATCACCCATTTACCTATCAGCAATAACTGTGGGGTCTTTTGAGTATGTTTTCCTTCCATTTAGGAGGAATTTCAGTTGCCATGTGATGTAAAATGTGAACAGAAGTACCTGTGAAATAAAGCACAGGTCTCTTGTCAGTGCTGAATGTCTCTGGTATTTCACTTTCCCATTTTAAATTTCCAGTAAGCTCAGACTCTAATGGTTGTCTGCTGTAGTGGTTTGCCTTTTTGCTACTCAGGCTTTTCATTTCTGTTGTGGAAGTGTGGGACGTCATTACACTTTCTCTCAAGGTGCTAAAAGGCATGACTCATTCCTTCTCCTTTGTCTGTGTCTTAACCAGGTTCTGCTTCATGGCTTTACCTCATCTTTTAGTAGCCTTTTTCATGGAGTTTGTCAAAAGTTGCAGGAGTTTTGGAGATCTGAGTAAATGTCAGGCAGTTTTGGTGAATATCATATATCCTATCATATCATCTCCTGGAAGGAACCCACAAAGGTCATCGAGTCCAACTCCTGTCCTTGCATAGGACAACCCCAAACTTCACACCGTGTGTCTGAGGGTGTTGTTCAAGTGCTTCTTGAATATTGTCAGGCTTGGGGCTGTGACTGCTTCCCTGGAAGCTGTTCCAGGTCTCCACCACCCTCTGGGTGAAGAACCTTTCCCTAATGTCCAACCTAATCCTCCCCTGGCACATCTTCCTGCCATTCCCTCAGATCCTATAAGTGGTCACCAGAAAGAAGAGATCAGCATCTGCTCCTCCTCCTCCCCTTGTGAGGAAGCTGTAGACTACAATTAGGCCTCCCCTCAGTCTGCTCTTCTCCAGCTGAACAAACCAAGTGACTTCAACTACTCCTCATACAGTTTCCCCTCTAAAACCTTCACCAACTTCATAGCCCCCCAGAATTAGACACGTGCCAAGATTTTTCTTTGAAGATTTCCTAGTGTTTAGTGGGTTTATAGGTTTATCCTTAAGTATTTTAATCAGTTTTCCTGTCACAGGTGAAGTGGACAATATGCTTAGGGTTGCCACAATTACTACAAGTTAGAAACAACATTGGCTTCCTCCTTATGGAGTAGCGCTATGTTTTTAAAATTTTATTAGACATCTTTGCACATTTCAAAACATATATAAATACTACCACAGTACAGTTAACTTGTTGCTCTCTCTGCTAGAAATGTTCTACATATTATTTATTATAATAGAGGAAATAGTTTGTACAAATTTTTTCCTAGAGTTCAGTTTTGCTACTCATCTTTGCATCTCAACAGAAAAGAATTATATCAGGTTTTAGATTTATAGCTTTTATAGCTCTTCTATTTTTTTTTGTAAGCAAAAAAAATAAAATAAACACAATTACATGAACATGAGACACAGGAACACATTCATTTGATTCCATCTGCTAAACAATTTTTGTGAATTTAATTGCACCCCAGTTCTTCTAAACACGTTAAGACATATGTTCATAAACTAATTGAATATAGCTCCTAGTCTTGGCAGTAGTCCAATACACTGTTAAATCAACAACAGGGTTCTTAAGAATTATTTCAGTTGTAGTACGTTAAATGTTCTCTTTGCAATTTTCAGTTTTGAAAATGCTGTGAAAAAATGAAATACAGGCTTATAAAACGTGAGCTAAATATCCCAAATTAAATACTAGTTGCCAATAAGCTTTCTGATTGGAATATTATTGTTTTGCCATTTGTGTGGTTTGGATGTAGGTAAAATGTTGTAGCTCCTTTCAGTTGTTTTTCTTGGGTTGCTGTATGTGGCTGTAACCTCAAAGAAATTCTTTCTTGAATTTCTAGTTTAAAGTTATTTAAAGGTCATAAGATTTCTTATTCATGGGATTATAGAGCTGGTTATCAAGAGGTGTTGAAAAACTGCTTTGAAACCCAGATCTTGTTGTTATGAGTGTTGATAAGTTTTAGCAGATCAATTACTCAGGAAATCTCTATAAATTATAGATATTACTATTATTATTATCATTATCATTATTATTTATTATTAACCTCTGTACTGCTTCAAGCAATCTGCTGAATTTTGTGGCAGTTGACTCTTCCTGGGCCTGTGCAGTCTGTTAAGATTCACAACAATCTGAATAGTCTGTAATAAAACAGAAAGATGGCATATATTTACATCTAGAGTGGGAATTTTAAAGATCTCTGCTATTCCTCAGCAGGTTAATTACAGAATCTTTTCTTCCTCTGCAATTAATAAGCATACAGGTTCAAGAGGAGACACTGAGCCCAAACCAGCCTGTGTGCTTATTAACACTGTATCAAAAAATGTGAATAGTCTATCATATAGCTGTAATATGCAGATGCAAGTGTGTTATTGAAAGAGAAGAAATAGAAGTAATTGCTTCCTGGTTTTGAGAGAGGATGCGCATCTGACTGTCAAGGCACATGTTCTGGCTTGTGCAGTGGAGTTGCAGTAATCTTTATACAGTCAATGTCATTGCCTGCTCTAAGATGTAGAAATGCAACTGGGTGCTTTGCACATCATGAAATTAAAAATCATGTAAATTGCCTTTGATTTTTTTACTCTCTACCAAGTAGCTCTCAATCCAACATTGTTAGTTTGACTAAACATATAAACAAGTGGTATTAAAAGTTGTTGGTATTTAAAGGTTAAGAATAACTTGTAGTACCTGGTCACTTAAACGAGTTGGTAAAGACACAAAAATGTCATATGTTATATTCATCTGCTTAAATACTTATGGATTAGGTTATTTTCAGGATACTTATAAATAATTCATCAGGTTGGACAAGGCTTTGAGCAACCTGATTCAGTGGGAGGTGTTCCTGCACATGGCAGGGGGTTTGGAACTAGATGAACGTTAACATCACTTCCAATCCAAATCATTCTATGATTCTCTATATTTTGACCAAATTATTGCTTATGAGATAAATTTTGAGTTAATAATCCTTTCTGGCACAGAATCACAATACATGGTAAGAAATTTCCTTCTCAGTGCAGGACAAAATGCCTTAAAGGATACAACACCCTTGAACAGGGCACACAGTAACTCATCTCTCTATCTTTCTTACCTTTAGTTAATAGATACAGAATTAGACCCACTTCTGCTAGGAACTGATTTAATCTCCTTAGCTGAAGAGTAGAGCATATATTACCAGTTCCGTGATGACAGTTTCTAACCCAAAAGTTAAGAAAGAATTACAGAATAACTTTAGACACTTTTGCGGGGGTATGTATGTCAAGGAGGTATCCAGGAGTACTCCCTTGCCTCAAGGAAGGATGAAATTACACTTGATGATATATGAAAGACTAGGCATGAAATTGAACTGAAAGCCTTGAAGCGGAATTTGATGATCAAGCCTTTAAGTATGTTGATGTCTTAAAATACTAGAAATAATACAGCAGAACTTCAAAGTGGCATTTCTGAGGGGAGACGGAGGAAGGGTGTAATGTACTAATAATTATCCTTATTTGAAAGTTAACAGGATGCTGAAACAGCAGTTGCATGCAGTTAGATGAAAAATAATCTCTTCTATGTCCCAGTTTTTCCTTAATAGCTAACCTTTCCTTTCTCGTCCTGTTAGAAGTGTGTATGTAATTCATGTATTGTATGAGTAGAAGCAAAAGTATATAATGTTTGTCACAGGAAAATATTGAATACAGCATTTTCTTTTTAACACAGTTTCATGTTTGTGGAGGTTTGCATTTTTATATTTCCTAGAATCTGAGTGAGGGGAAGATGAAGAAAGGTGACATAAACATACTGTTATCCTCAGCACTTTAGAACATGCCTTAATGGTATCTTCTCATTTATATTATCGTGCCTTTGTGATACATTGGCAAAGCCTCCATCAGCTGAGGTTATCAGACTGGATTGCAGTAAGGGGCTGCTAACAGCATTTCTGTGCAGTCATCAGATCTCAGAAAAAATGAGACTTCAAGGTACGTATGATAAGATCGAAGAGGGAAGGCTGAGAATGGAGCTTCCCATTTGGTGTTGCTGTGGATATAAGCCTAGCAATCATAGTAAAACTTATTGCTGCAGGTTTTGATGCTCTGCCTCAGAACAGTTTTTAAACCAACTCATTTCAGGGGTGCATTTTAAAGTTCCCTTTTCAGTACCAACAGCACAGCCAAGCGGTTGTGTTAACGGGATGAAGATCTCATGAGCGTTCTCTTTGTGCAGATGCTGTTCCTGAGTGCTTTAAGCCAAGATAATTTCCAAATTAAAAGGACATTTTAGAATTTTAGCTAAAACACACCTGCCTGCTTTTTCTTGAATCAGCAGGAGTTGCAATCTTTTTATGCTGTGTTTCACTGCATCTGTCCTGTCCTAGTACTGCTTTACAGGTTGATTCATTTATTGCTTATAATAACAAAAAATAATGTACTTTTGGAGAGGTATTTGCATATTCTTCATTCCTATCTGAGGAAATGTGACCTTTCTCCATCACACTGATATAAATTATTTCATTTCTATGTTAACTCTCTATTGCTATGGATTAGAAATGCTCTAAACTGATTTTTCAGAGGTTGAAAAACCATGCAAGTTGTGTAACAGGAATGTTACACCCAGAGATGATTCTGTTGTATTTCTATTAAATATGGAATAAAACCTGTCTGACTCCAAAAGGTAGATGATAGTGAGCATGAAAAGATCACTTATATTTTTCTCTGTTTCTCTGAATTTTTAAACTTTAACATGTTTTCTCAATGCAGTCTAATTATTCTGAACAGAAGAACATTGAGAAAACAACCACTCTCCCTTGATAGTCATGACACTGCCAAGCTAGAACGGAAGTTCCAAGCTCAAATTCTGTGTGTTTTCTTTCAAAGCATCTGTTACCTGATTATCCATGGGGCAAAGTTTGCTCACAATATTTATTTTGACTTATCTAATGCCTTGAGCTTGTTGTTTTTAAATCATGGTACTTCAAATAGATTTGTAGATTATTTGTGTATCTTTAATGCACAAAAGAAACATAATAGTGATTTTTTTTTCTAGGCTGACTAGATACATGAGAATTAGACAAATACAAAAATAGGCCATTATTACTATACTATGCTATGGATATTATACTACCTTAAAGCCCATCCAGTTCCAACCCTCTTGCCATGGGCAGGGACACCTCCCACTGGATCAGGTTGCCTAAAGACTCATTCAACCTGGTCTTGAACACCTCCAGGGATGGGGCAGAAATATAAATATAACCTATTTAATTTTGCTTTGCATTTAAAGAAAAGTAGTATATATCTACATCTTGTCCAGATGTAGAATGTTTATTAAGCACTAAAGATTTCTGCATTGAATATGCATTAATAAGTAAAAAAAATTAATAACTTACCATAGAATATAGATAAAACATGATTTCTGTCTGTTCAATTGTATATTTCAGCACTTTTGTGTTGTGTAACATCCATCTTTACCCAGATAATTTTGCCTTATCCATTAGCACAGACAAAATAGAAATGAAAGAAGCCACAAGACAAATCTAAGAATTACACAAAGATTGGTTCCATCAGTCTTTGGTCTTCATACTTCATGGTTTCTATTGAATGGCAAAGAGTTAAACAGGAAGGGCCATCAGGAAATCACAGTATCACAGTATCATAAGGTTGGGAAGGACCTCTGAGATCATCAAGTCCAACCTATAACCCAACACTAACACTAATATGCAACTTGCATTATTTTTGGGAAACAGAGACATGACTTTTCCAGAAAATGTTTTTGAATAAATAATAGTTACAAGAGTACAGAGTGCATAATTGCCTGGGTAAATTTTCTGTGCCAAGAAGTTAATGGAATTAACCACATAACTAGATTCTGGGCCAAACTAGATTTAATTTATGACACTGATATTAGAAAATCTAACTGTACTATAATGGCAACCTGAAAATCCAGTCCTTTGAAGTATAATTTCAATTTTGAAGAAAGCAGTTTATGGAAGGTCTACATAGATAGGGCCAAGTGCTTAATACCATCTACAAATGGGCTCGTTTTGGCCACTATTCTATATGTATCTTTTGATTTTCTGGCCTCAAAACACTACTTAAATCATTTTCCCTGCTAAGAATAGACCACCTTACAATTTTCTTTCTCAGTCACAGGTAATCAGGAAGTCTCATAGTTTTTCTTTATGAGTCACTGAGCCAAGTTTTCCATCTGTAAGAGGAGGTCTTCAGAGGGACAGTAGCAAGTTTGCCTCCAAAGACTGTCTCATTCTCCCTTACTATCAAGTATTTTCCATTTTCCAGCATGGATCTACCATTGCTAGAATGAGAGCCTCTCCATTAGGGACACCTCACCTGCACCTGCAGCTGGCCAGAATAGTAGTCAATTTGCTGATAGGTGTGTTGAGCTCTTCAGGTGTGGGTCTCCTCCGGCTCATCCAGGTGCTCCTGAAGGTCATTGCCTTCTCCTCCTGCTGCATGGTCTCCCACAGTATTTCCACCTGACCCACTGCCACAACTTCCTGGGTTTGCACAATGTGAAAGGTGGTGTGCACCTGGAAGCATATTAAGCATCTTTCTGTAAACTCACTGGCTGGATGTGACTTGATTTCTTCACTTGTTTGTGATAACGACTCTTCATACCTAGAATGTGTTTTACAACTGCACATCCACATTTTAACCACACATCTAACCATGTATTAGAACAGCAAGAAAGTCTCCCTAACAGAATCACTTCTCCTCATCTGTGGTGGGTTGACCCTGGCTGGATGCCAGGTTCCCACCAAGCTGCTCTATCACTCCCTTCCTCTGCAAGATCGGGTTGTGGGGAGAAAATAAGATGGGTAAAAACCTTGTGGGTCAAGATAAAGGCAGTTTAAAAAAGCAAAAGCAAAGGTCGTGTGCAAAGCCAAAGGAAAACCAAAGATTTATTCTCTACTTTCCATCAGCAGGCGATGTCCACCCAGCCTGCTGGGAAGCAGGGTTTCAGTACACGTAGCGGTTTCACTGGAAGACATATGTCATAATAACAAATACCCCACCTTCTCTTCCTTTCTCTTGGCTTTCATTGTTTATCTTTTACTATTTCATATGCTATGAAATATCCCTGAGCTCAGTTTGGATCAGCTGTTCTTGCTATGTCCCCTCCCAAGATCTCAGTCATCCCTAGCCTGCTCACGAGAGGGAGGGATTTCGGAGAGAGCCTTGGTGCTGTGTGAGCACTGCTCAGCAGTGGCCAAAATGTTGATATGTTATCAACACCTTTCTGGCTACCAATTCACAGCACTGCTAGGGCTGCTGGGAGGAAAATTAATTCCATCTCAGCCAGACACAATACTCTATATGTATTGTTCTGGGCCTTGGCTTAATTTGAAGATGAAAGAGGGTAGATTTAGATTAGATCTTCGGAAGAAATGTTTTCCTGTGAGGGTGATGAGGCACTGGGACAGGTTGCCCAGGGACACAGTGGATGTCCTGTCCCTGGGGTTGTTCAAGGCCAGACTGGATGAGGCTTTGAGCACCCTAATCCAGTGGGAAGTGTCCATGACAGGGGGGTTGGAATTGGATGACCTTTAATGTCCCTTCTAACCAAAACCATTCTATGATGCTGTGATTTCTTTAGTGTTTTGGTTGAGAAAGGTAACGTCATTTAGTTATTCAACATGCAACAGAATTTGGTCTACTTAAATTTGAACAGAAAATTACAGTAGCAATGCCACCTTTCCTTCCTTCACCTAACCAATGTGAATTTTAGTATTGGAGAGATATTTCTTTAATTTGGTGAATCTCCTTTTAAATTGGGAGCCGAATGGCTGACTAAACATTCTTTGGCATTCAGAATTCCCAGCTCAGAAATGTTTACTTATTGAGAAGGAAAAAGTCTGTTTTAAAAGTAAAAATAACAAAAAGGTAATTAATACTTCAACTACATAATCCAAAAACAATTTTCAAACTGATTTCAAACGTGTACTGATAGGTCCCTCTTCATTTTTCCAGCCTATGGGAGAGATTCAGATAAAAAGTTGGTTTTCTGGATGATGGCAAAATCTGGCATATTACAGAATATTGTGTGTTTATATCATGGCATTTTGTTAAAAGATTCTACTTAGACAAGTTGTATTTCAGACATTCAGGAAGGTCTAGCCAGATGTTCATGTAGTTACTACTGCCAGCAAGTAAAGTTTTTACTGCCTTCTCTCCTGTGGGGGAAATGCTCATTAAAACTTCATTTAATTTGGTGTTAATGATACTATTAGCTCCTCCACATGTTTCATGTGAGTCCTCCCCCAAACCTGCATTCTTTTTCCCAGTTTTCCTTCATTCACTTGCTTCTCCAGTTTGTCTGTCCCTGAAGTCTCTCCTGTTGTATTAATAAATGCCAGGCAAGGCTACGTATTATGTTTTGCAGATTCAGAAGAAATGTGTGTGTATTGAAAAGAGTTTTCTTTGTGAATGTTTTGTTGCATTTGTCAGGTGTGCATGTGTCTTTAGAGGCCTAGGAAATCAACCCTGCATTACAAGAGTACATTTGGTTAACAGATCAGCTGTCAGCTAAGAAAAATAGAGTTCAACTTTCAAGTCTCTTTGCAGAAAGTGTCTTGCTGTGCCTTCCGTTTAAATTTTGGCTGGTCTCTAATACCTTTGATTCTCCATGCAAAAAGATAATCTTTTTATTTTATCTAACTAAAGATGCCTGTTCAGTATGATTTTAATCTGTAGGCTTTTTCTATTGTGTTTTGCTTTTACTTAGGCCTCTAGGTTGGAATTGACTTAGTTTAGATCAAATTTTAGTTGAATTTTATATTGTAGAGACTTGGAGGAACAGAATAGATAAAATGTAATATGAGAGGTAAAATATATAATTGTTCTACTTATGCTTATTTAAGAAAATATACACAAGAGTTTGCTGGTAAATGGAAAATACTTTATGATAATCATTCCGTGAAGTTGATATTCTATTTTTTCATTTTCACATAAATGTAAAAGCACCAGTAATCTGTTTTAGCTGTTTGCAAACATTGAAGTGTTTTTTCTAGCTAACTGCATTGCATGTTTTTGTGTTGATGGGGAGGGGATGTTGACTGGGTTGCTTAATAATGACTTTTCTTGTTGCAGAAGGTATTATCTTCCACATCTAGAACTCTAATATAGTGGTTGTCGTTACTGGGAAGAGTTTTAGGGAAGGGTGGTTGCTGCCTTCTTGTAGGAGCTCTATGTTGAGGTGGCCAGGCCTGGTTTGCTTTGATAGCTGCTTTGACAGCCAGTGTCAGGAAGCTGCAAGTGTTATTCCTCCACCAGCCTGGGTACTTATGCAGTCTTTTCTTACTTACAAGTCCTGTACCCTGTATCCCAAGTGTGGTTTTCCACTGAATAACCCATCTCTTTCAAACCTCAGATAACCTTCAGCTGCTCTTCAAAGTACAATTTAACTGTAGCATTTTCTTTAACAAGATAAAAATTTTCTATTTCCATCTGTGCCCTACTTCACCGGAGAAAAGATTTAGAATAGACAGGGTAATATGCTCCCTACTATGAGGAAGGGTAGAAAGATTCATAAATACTAGGTTGGCTTAATTCCTGCTGATATGAAAGTGCTTGAAATTGAACCTTGTTTGCTAGCACACTTTTGCTGTGGAATTGATTCCTCTTCTGAAGAGAAACAGTTGCCAAAGAAATTTTTAAAAAATTGACTGATCACTTAGTTTTTTTCTATTATTATTTTTAGATTGGCTTCCTAAGGGACAAATTTTGCAGTGTCCATGTTTGCCTGTTCAGCCATTTATGACTACCCAACCTACTCCCCATCTTTCAACACATTGATTAATTTCATGCAAATTTGACTGAGCCAGAAGTCATTAGATCTAATCATTAGTCATAAGGTCTAGTCATTAGATTTAACAATTACTCATAAGATCGTCGTTGCTGCAAAATTTAATAAAAACTGACAGTTGATTTGATGATAGAGATCCAAAGTGGTCCTTTCACTTTGGGGGAAAGATAGGAAGAGCTTCAGCTTGGTGGCAACCACTTGATATACTTGTGGGTATCCTTGTTGGAGCTGACACATGTTAAGTGCAAAGGAGAGAGCAGTTCCTCCTCCAGCCACAGAACGTTTAGCTTCTTGCATGGCCATCTTGTTAGAACAAATACACATTGTGAAAAAACTATGGTAGGAGGGCTCTAGTGGACAGATACATTAAAATCTAGCAATTCCTTTGGTTAAAAAAAATTGTTATTATTATTGAATTTGTTTCCTTGGACCACCAAAATCTTTATTTTTCTTAATCTTTGTCATGACAAGAATACTCTATCAGGTTTTCAAACTCCCTTGTGATAGTCATGTCCAGTATTCTTTAATTAGTGCTCTTAATAGGTTCCTCTGAGAATAAATTAAGCTAAACTAACCAAGAAGTCCTTGTAAGATTTCAGCAACAGCAAGCAGTCTAAAATTTTCTTTCCAAGTGAGTCTGGGTTTGGTTGTTTGATTGGGTTTGGTTTTTTCTCCTGGCAAAAATGCTAATCAAATGGTTATAGTTATGTAAAGAAAGCAAAATAAGACAGTATTGTCAAGTAAAAAATTGATTCAAATTTTGTTTTTCCCAATACAGTGTAACCAGTTGTTTCTGTTCAGATCTAGCAGTGAGGCTTATCACTGGCCTGAGTGTCTTTTCACCTGTTCCCTTCCATCCTCAACAGCTTTTTTCTGGATCTGACTATAGAATGTGCAGTTTCTTTTTGTGCTTCTGTGCTATGATAATCTGTAGTATACCATGATAAGTGTATAAATTTAGCTAGCTGAAGTACCAACCTAGAAAAGAGAGAAGAAAAGGTGTTCCTGGTGGTTTCAACTTTTTATTGTGTTGGCGTCCACAGAAAAAGTATTTTGGATCATTAAATGTTAACTTCCTTATTTAACTTCATTAGAAGTATTTTTATAGATTATTTAGAAACTCTTAGAAGAACATTCAGGAAAAAAAATGCTTTTTTTCAGCCCAGCTCCTTAAATCTACAGGAACTCTGTTTGGTATATGTGGTGTTTTACTTCAGAACACACCTAGTGGCTACTACCAATTTAATTAGACGTGACTTCTTTGTAGACTGCCTTCTGTACAAATGATTTGCTCCTGATTCTCTTCATTTCTCTTCTAATTGTTACAATATGGTGGAAAAGTCTGTGGGCTGATTTTTGCTGCTTTACAAGCACCGTGTGCTCATGTATGTAAATTCTTGCCCTTTCTCGTTGTGCACCTTCAAAACCACTGATTTGTCTCAGGAGGACAAATAATAAAATCAGTGATGTGTTTGAAGAAGCTCTCATCCAAATTCCTTTCTGCTTCTTCCTTCATTCTTTTAGTGAATGTGTCCTAATAGTATAGAGGAAATTTTTGTTAAAAAATAGTTACTTATTTAAATTTTGCATTCCTGCCTGTGTATAGATGTTAGTAAATAGCAGGACAAACTGCCTTTCTTCTTACCAGCTGAGCTTAGTTCATCACTTTTAATGGTTCTTTACCTAAGAATATCTATGTGTCCTTAGTTAATGCATGTCACTGAAAATGTGAAGGTAGGAGTCTGGCTTCACTGATGTCATTATGGGATAGATGAGGTAAATTCAAGAGTTCATTAATTTTTCCATTTAATACATTAGTTTTTTTGCTTGTTCTCAGGTGTTTATATGGTTGTATCTAGATCAGCAAAGAAAGAAAATGTACAGTTCCTTTAGAACACAGTGACCTGTTCGTGCACTTCCCTTTGTCACAAATTCATGGTTATTAGCAGAAAATCACAACAAGAGGGTTTTTTCTTTTATTTTTCTGTCTGATTATCCTATACATGAAAGAAAAGATCTTCTTAGTGACTGCAAATTGTTACTATTGGGCTGTCTTATGATGTCTGTTACAAATGCAGCTTTGAGGAGGAAGTACCACCACCATCAGTAAGGAACTACATACATAGAAATTAAGGACCTAATGCTGTGAAGCAGCACTTTGTCCATAAATTTGTGGGGATGCTCTCTGGTGCATCTTGCTGGAAGTGCTGCAGGGAAGGCAAGCCTGGCCACTACTACCTCGGCCACACGTAGACTGTGGCAGCTGCCTTTGCCCAACCCATTAAACCAACCTCCTTCTCTGGAGGATATTCTGTTACAAGACTCCTTCTGGAACATGAGCTGGGAAAAGATTTGTTTAGACTACCAGCTTTGTTAAAGAATTAAATTAATATGACTGATTGAATTAGCTGTTGATGTATATCATGTAGCAGCAATTTCAGACATAAGTCATGTTTTCAGCAAAAAACAAGTGCAAAGTAATTTTTTTTTTTAAATGTAAATTCCCTTCTGGAAGGTAGTAATTCGTTATAATATACATCCAAACTTTATAAATCATATAAATATATGCTTTGGAAGCAAAGTTACATAGTTTTCAGTGTTGATTTTGCCTATCAATTAAAGAAAGCTGTATCTGCTTAACCTGGGGTTAAGCTTTGGCAATAAGATGTGTGAAAGCATAATATCTGCAGTTTCTGTGAGCTTGGAAGGTGTGATGGAATAGAAGACTCGGGTTCTCTTGATTTGAATCTTTTAGAGATCTTTAAGGATACATCATGGTTCATAAAGCTGATAAATGATTAAATAGAATGATTTGGCTTTTTTTTGTAAATAAGAAAAAGACAGCTCATACATTGATTCCTTCTTTCTGAGACAAAAGTATCCCTTTTGAAATTGTTGTGGATTCAAGGGATTTCAGTGAGCTTTCAGATTAAGTAGTAATTTCATGAGAAGAGTTTAAATTAATCACTGTGCAATATATAGCATGATATGTTTTCCATGTGGGTATGGTCAAATAATGGGATATCAAAGGTGGCTTGTTTATACTGAATTCAGTTTTAAACTCCTTATTCTAAGGATGGTTCACGTTATTTCTTAAATGAACAGTGATAATACAAATGCTGGTTTTCATTTGTGCTCTTGTTTGGAGATCTGGACTCAACTAGCCACAGAGTATTTAATCTTTTGGTGAAGATGAGCCATTTGTAAGAGTGATATAGACTCAACAACAAGAACAACAGGGGTTTTTAATAGGGCTGATGGTACAGCTAATCATCAGGTGTGTAGTCAGCTTGGTTGTAGATTCAACAGATGCAAGTGAAGTAGCTGACATATCTGAAATTTCATAAATGCAAAGTCCTGTGTAGAAGACTGACGTGATTCACTGCTAACTTACACTTTCATGGGGAGATAAGAGGTATTAAGACTGTTTCTGTGATTGCATTGCAAGATTTGTGGCTTAATATACACAGAAATGACAATCCCAACCTGTTTGTCCAAGTAATTAAAGGGACAGCGGAAACCAGTGTTGAGACTCAAGGGATAAAATTAATTATTCATTTTCAGTTATCAGAATCTTAAAGCAAGAATGATTTCCATTTGCATAAGTGGGTATGATTGAGACAACAGGGATAAATTGTTAACTGCCTGTGTGGGCTGCAGAGTGATGTAGTTTGTATAATGATTGTCATAGAGATGTAAGGTTGAGGTAGAAAAATAGAAAGCAGCAAAAGAGATGAAACAGAACATAAAATATTTTCTTGCTTTTGATCAACATTCAATTGTTCATCTTTGCTATAGCTGTAACTGAACAGGTTTATTACTGTAATCTGGTTTTGCATCAGGTTTTGGAAAAAAAAATTGTGAGAAGATTTTAAGTGAAATTACAGTGCTGTACAAAGTTGTTGGAGTTGTGAAATTGTCACATATGTAATTGTTTTTCACATTGGTGAGTACTTAGGTTTGAGGGCTCAGAGTTCATATTTGGAGAAGGTGACTTGAGATGTAAACAGGGAGGAGAAAAGAAAACCAATATTCAAACCAGTATTCTGTCACGAGCATTTAGCTCTTCCTTTAAATAACTGCATTATTCAATAGCTCTTACAAGGGATTAATAATTTGCTCACATTAGGGCATTTCAGGAAGTTTAATAATAGCAGACCCCATGCTCTTTGTAGAGGTGAATGTAGAAGATTAACTTGAAATTCCAACCTTGGTTTGCAATGCTGACTTTATATACTTATTAAAAAATTCAAGCATATTTCAATGAAGCCATCTGCATGGTGTCTGAGATACTGTGCCTTAACTTCACTTTTAGGCATAGAACATTTACAGTAGCACTCAGAAACAGAAGACTATTTGGTACTAGTTTTTATATGAGTCTTCATATATTCATAAAAATCTAATGCCAGTGTCTTAGTATGGGTGCTAGCAGGTTAGATTTAATGTACCTGAGATGTATTTTGAGTCTGTAAACAGGAGGTGTGGTCTAATCTTTAACTGCCTCTACAAACTTATTTCTAATTGAACCACTCATAATGGTAAATGCTCTATTGGCTCCTCTGTCTCAGTTCATACTAAGTCCTGCAACATGAGTAATCTCTGGGTATACCTGTTCTGCAGTTGGAGCAGTAACTAAAATCTGATGTAGCAGTACTGGTGCTTGAAAAAATTAGCAATATGCTGGATGCAGTCTCACCATGGCATCCTGGATGAATTTCTCTTTTTGGTCGTCCGTGCTGTTGCAGGTGATGCTGTGACTTCTGCATCTAGACATCCTGATTGGGATATTGCCAATTAAACTTGCTTGGATGTCATAAAATGGTATCAAATATGAGTAACAGCAGCAGCTGGTCACACTGTGATTAGTGTCCTCCTAGACTTATTGTTGAGGGAAGCATTTCAGGAGCTCTAGAGGATTTCACTCTGATCTTAGACCCAAACTGCTCCGGGAGAACTACTGCTCCCAGACTGGCTTGCTGCTCTCAGCAGATTAATAAGCAAAGACCTCAGGAGCTGCACATAAACAGGTGATCTTGGGGTTTGTTTTAAGTGGATTATACATTTATATTTAAAAAAAAGTTTGTACAAATCTTTGTCTATGGATAAATAGAGTACAATATTAATTTTAATCAATAAATAATGGAGGTTTTATTGAATACTTCTAGAAAAGAAAGTTTGTTTTCTGGTAGTTGTAGGAATCATAAGGTTAGGTGTTGGCCATTGTTAGTAAAATTTCTCTGGCTGGGACAAATAGCGGAGCGTTTTCCATCTCTACTGCAGACAAATCCACAGCTTCATTTTTATAGGGCTTTTTGTAATGGCTTATATCTCAACAATTTTTAAAGCAATATAAAAATTATTTTACTACAAATAATTAAATAAGCATATAAATAATCTGAAATTTAAGTTGTGCTTAAGAATTTGCCTTTTCTACGTTGAAAATTAGTTCTAAAATAGACCACATGCAGTTGCTACCTTTTGCCATGAGAAAGTGATTGCTATTTTTTGCATTCTTAAATTATATTCCAAGTGATCTTCATACAGCTTAGTGATTTCAGGAATAATAAAGATAATGGAATTTATTTGAACTGTTTCATGATTACAGCCGGTGATTTTTAAATGCTTAAAGATGTTCCAACGTGCAGCCTATGGCATTTTTATCGCTCACTTTAAAGAAGTCACCATGATTTTCTGCTAATGACCAAACGATTCTGAATGAGAGCAAGCTATAGAGGTAAGCAGCTTTGAGAATAAGAGGGAAATATTTAACCTGCTGATGCTGTTGCTAGAGACCAGCACAGTGTGGTGCGAGGATATGTTGCAATCTCTAAAGTTCATTGCTTTGCAGGAAATGAGATCAGGATATTTTTCATTTGTTCCAAACATCAGATGGTATTTTGGACACATGAGGACAGGCTGAGATTGTTGAGCTTGTTCAGTCTAGAAAAGAGAAGGCTCTGGGGAGACCTTACAGCATCCTTCCAGTACTTAAAGGGGGCTCTAGGAAAGCTGGGGAGGGTCTCTTCATCAGGAAGTGCAGGGATAGGATGAGGGGGAACAGTTTTGAGCTGAAAGAGGGGAGATTTAGATGACATATTAGGAAGAAATTTTTTTCCTCTGAGGGTGGTGAGGCAGTGGCACAGGCTGCCCAGAGAAGTCATGGATGCCCCATCCCTGGAGGTGTTCACGGCCAGGTTGGATGGGGCTTTGAGCAACCTGGTCCAGTGAGAGGTGTCTCTGTCCATGGCAGGAGGGTTGGAACTGGATGATCTTTATGGTCCCTTCCAACCCCAACCATTCTATGGTATGATTCTATGATTTGATGTAGTCTGGTAGATTACAGAATCTTCAGTTATTGGACATAGACAAGTCAACATGAAATAAAATACTTGCAAAAGGTATATTACTTACTTTTTCTATAGAGTTAATGTGGAAGGGAAAATGGGACTCCAAGTATATTATCTTTAGTATGGTGCTCTCCTGTTCAAGTGGACAAGAGGATTCCATAAAAATATATTCTTTCATGTTTTCTTCAAACAGAAATTAAGCAGAATTGAAATGAATCAAAGTCTTTATATATACTGCTGTGAATTATTAAATCTCTGCATTTCTAGGTGGAAACATTACAATGAACACTGGGTTTGTGCATCAGGCCTTTTGTTAATATATTGATAACTGTGTTAAGTGAATCTCTGCTAATGTGCTGTAGTGATCCGATACAATAATGTGATATTCAGTAGCTGTGGGAAATAGAAGGTACAGTGATCAGTAGCATTTTCCATGAAATATTAAATTTAGAGAACTGAGAGGGCTGAACTGAAAGGAGAAACTCTCCTTCACCTGTCTATTTATATATAAGCAAGTTTTAAATATAAATTCTCCTAAAACTACACTGATAAGTTTATGAATAGCTGTATCATTAAATTTAGGAAGTGAAGTTATAGTTGCCCATCTCAAAAAATAAATGGTTTTGATCATTCTATCTGGTTTCACATTTTTGGAAAGGATGAAGAGATAAGGTTATAATTTAAACCAACCCATGGTAGCTGTACTGAGGGAAAAGATGTACAGAAGTGATGCAGAAATTAGCACCACAAGTTGATGTTACCAAATTACCTGTAGTTTTACCAGTAGAAATTTGTGGCATACTATTTCATATACAAGATATTTTCCTTTAAAGGACACATAGTTAATTGGAAGATCCAGCATTGACAACAGCAAGCAAGTCAATTCTGAAGACAAAATTCTATGTTGCTTACTTTTTGTAGTAGCATCATCTTTGCATTCTGTTCAGCATCATAATCTCAAGTGTTGTTGTCTGCAAATACATTCCTAACCATAACAGTGCATAGAATAAGGAAGCAGGTTAGCAATAGGCCAGAATTCCTCATCCTTAAATGTGTCTGAATTAGACATAACCTAAATTCTGCTGTTGCTGTGAGTGAGTTGGCGCCTTCGTGAGTGGATTCGGTAGGAAGCTGTAGAACTTAGTTCTGAGTTCCTTCAAAAATATTACTAAATCATTAACCAGTAGTATTTTAACTTGACCTATACCTTGACAAAAATCTTATTTATTCCATTTAATAAATTAACCAATTTTGAAATAAGTTCTGTACACCAGAGTTTGAGAAACTAGTGCTGTATCTCTCTTTATTTCATGTGGGCTTTTTTTACTTGGATTCTAAAGGTCAATTTCTTGTGATAAACAGTATTAATTTGATAATATTCTGGAAAAAACCCATATAAACAAAGAGATTGTTACTGCTTGAATCCCCTCTATTTTAGTGTATCTTTATTATGCCAGTATTCTCAGCTGGTGTTTATTCCTGTTTTATTACCTTCTCTAAAATAATTCACATTCTGCAGTTACAGAACAGTATTTAGTTTTGTCTTTGTCATTTGGATCGAATTCTCACTTGGGAAGATGAAATAAGCCTCCTGCTGCAAATTGATGTGTGTTTTGCCCAGTTTCTTTTAAGTAATTTCTTGTGCCCTCAATATTCTCCTCCTGATAACTCTGTTCTTTCATGTGTGTTTCATATCCCACCAAACCCCTTCTTTTTTTTACCTCCAAATGTCTTGAAGTCTTTTTTTCCTTTATCTTGACTTTCACTTTCTTATTTTCTAGCCCTTGACTGATATCCAGAATTAATATTTCTTGCTTTATATTATTTTCAGAAGTTATCTGTTTCTTTGTTTTCCATCTCCACAACAGATTTCTGTGGCCAAAATCATTTTTGATGCTCTGTAGCAGTTCAGCATTGCAGGGTCTGCGTAGAGCCGAAATGTTGTGTCACTTCAAAGCTTTTCTAGATCTCTCTGTACACTTTCTGCTTTATTCTCTAAGCAACCTTCAGATTTTATCAGCCCTTTTTGTTTTTTCTCTAGTGAGCAGCAGTACTTTTGCACGCTGTCTCTTATGCTGACCTCTCCCTTGTTCTGTACGACCTCTGTTTTCTCTTTTAAATCTGCTACTTTCAGCATTTCTTTCAAAAGACGTGTGTTGGCAGCATAACTGCGGCAATGTCAAATGGGACTCCTCCTTGGATTTGTGTTACTTAGAAGCCTTTTCATAATACTTCTTGGATAAAGGCCATTTTTATGCGTTGTTGAATCCACTGGGGTACATGAGGAGTAATTTCAAAAGCTGTGTATAGGTGTACAGAGGTTTATCCCATTAGCTACTTCTGCATTTGAAAGGAAGTTTAGATGTCTTTACTTTGTGGACATGGGTCATAGCTGCACTAGAGATGGTAAGAATCGTTGTGGCTTAGGGAATCAGCTGCTGGATGTGGCCACTGTGACCTCTCTACTCTAGCATTAAAAAGCTCCCTGGACACGTGGTGAGAAGTTTTGGTTCCATTCCCTTCTGACCCAGATTCCATCCTTTACCAAAGGAAACCGTAGTGTGTTGTAACAAAGATTACTCTATTTTCCTGTCTGTTTTGCTACTTGATATGTTTGCTCTAACTTAAAATCAAAAAGGATTCTGCAGAGGATTATTTTGCTGATAGCAGTAACTAATAAGTAGTTGCTTAAGGCTTCATTCTTCCAATTAGAATTAGTTTTCAATGTTAGTTTTACATTTTTTGCTGACTGCTAACAGGATTGACAAAGAATAATTAATAAATATTGCTGCCATCATCGTGGAATGCTAATTTCTATTTATGTACATATGAATATGTATATCGGCCTATGGGAAAGATGAAGAAGGGCTCTTTATCAGGGGTTGCAGTGACAGGACGAGAGGGAATGGTTTAAGATGAAAGAGGGGAGATTTTGATTCCACATTAGGAAGAAATGTTTTTCTGTGAGGGTGAGGAGGCACTGGCACAGGTTGCCCAGAGAAGTCATGGATGCCCCATCCCTGGAAGAGTTCAGGACCATGGATGAGGCTCTGAGCACCCTGACCCTGTGGAAGGTGTTTGAACTTTGAACTGTGTAATCTTTGAGGTCCCTTCCAACCCATTCTATGATTCTATGAATTCCATATAATTGCTTCATATCAGAAATGATAAAGTTGGGTGTTTTTTAAGGGAGATATAGGTATAAAGATATGGAAGAAATTTTGAGAAAGCAAAGCATATGCCTAAGGAAGAGAGGGTGTAGAATTAAAATGCATACTCAAATTACACCAGCTGGATTATTTTCTCTGCCGAAGTACAATTAGTCTACAAGGTAGCATGCTGAAAGTGAAAACAGTGCTGTTTATAGTGGGTGAATTAAGATTGTATTGTTTTAGCTACTGACCCAGAAAAATTCTTGATTTTCCACATACCTAGCTCAATGTAAAGATAGATGTCATTGTCTGACAATGCTTTTTCTGTTAGAATGTTCATGGTATTATTGACTATTTCTTACCTTCATTCATTAATTTTTGATTAATTAGTTCAAGAGAGAGCATTAAGAAACTTTAGCTCACAAGAGACTGATCAGCTTCAATGACAACCTAACACATGCTCACTGAGTAGTAAAATGCCATGCCATTTTTGCCATGTAATTTAAGTCCAGGATATTAAATGTCTTATTCTAATTTTAAAAGCCTTTATTCAGCTAACCATTAAAACACACTAAAAATAATAAAGAAATAAGCACCAATTTTCTAAGATTTTTGCATTTTCAATTCCTACTATACTGTGAATATTTCATTTCAAAAGGGCTGATGTAGAGGTTGTGAAGGAAAGTGCTATTCCAGCCCTCCAAATAGAGCTTGACAAATGATTTCAAGTCTTTGAAACAAAATCAATTTCTATGTGAGTTTTCTTATTAAAAAGGAATCATAATTCAGGTGTGTATGCAGAAATTATTGTGCAGTCATTAAGCTTAAAATTCACATTTTGGTACTTGTACAGGAGGACTCTTATAATTCAAATCCTGCTGTTACTTGCATTTCTGTCAATTTATGCAGTGGAATATCTATTATCATGGGAATCTTCCAAATTTTGATTCCTTCCCCAGAGGGATTTAGGAAATGCAGCATTACAGTATTACTTTAGGCTAAGTAAATCTAGCTAGACTACCTTTTTTTGTTACTTTTATTTTTAAGAATTCATTATCTGCAAAAAAATCTTTTGATTATCGCTTCATTATGATTTTTATTTTTAAGGGTATTATAATAATAAAGGTGTACAGATTGGAATCTTGGAAAGATTTCTTTACTGAATGAGTGGTGAAGCACTGGAACATGCTGCCCAGGGAAGTGGTGGAGTCACCATCCCTGGAGGTGTTCAGGAAGTGTGTAGACATGGCATTTTGGGACGTGCTTTAGTAGGCACGGTGGTGTTGGGCTGACAGCTGGACTGAATGAACTTAGAAGTCTGTTCCAAACTTAATGATTCTATGATTCTAATTTCAAACAAATTATAAATTATTTTCTTTGTATACTGCAAGAAATTGTCATACATTCTCTCTTCCTTACCCTACTCCTTCCATTACATATGTACCATGTGTACTTCCACAGCTTAATATCAAACAAAGATTTTTCAGAAGGAAAATAAACAAGTATAGGTGATCTGGTTTTACATTTTACATTGTACAAAAATATTTTGCAGGTCTTCTTGCTTTCCAGCAGTAGATGCCAAAACCTTTCAAAAGGTCATTAAGTCCTTTAAAATGAGTAACTGAGAAAGTGCTGCCTTAAGGAATAAGGCAGTGTCTGGATTTGTGCTCTTTGGTTTCCTGTCTGCCAGCTGGATGCTGCTGCTGCTCTCTGCAAAAGATATATATCCTATTAGTTGTCTTGACACATAGATTTGTGTTTTATTAAACCTGTAATGCAAAAAAAATGAGTTTATATTCACATTTATTGAAACAATTACTTCCCAGAAACTCTCATCTGGGTAAAGGAGGAAATAATCACTTATCTCCCTTAAAATACATAATATAAAATAATCCTTCCGCATCTGCTTGAAGGGCCTTTCTCTCTTTCTATCTCACTTATATCTATTTTGGAGAAAGCAAGTCTTTAGAGTTTAGTCATTTTGAGATAGTTCTTTCGGAAAGAGACACGGATATATTTATATACGTGTATATTACAATTTCCAGTACTTAACAGTATCAACATCTATCTTTGAACCTAATGTTTCCTTTATTTAAATAACGGTAGTAATCAACTTACAGTTTCAGCATTGAGCTTACTACTAAACTGAATTAGCTCCAGAGTTTTGAGATCACATTTGCAAATGCACATGCCTATAATTAGCAATGTAGGTA
Organism: Tapera naevia; assembly: GCA_033556795.1. Lineage (NCBI taxonomy): Eukaryota > Metazoa > Chordata > Aves > Cuculiformes > Neomorphidae > Tapera > Tapera naevia. The sequence continues at coordinate 986,955 of JAUMJJ010000160.1, read as the reverse complement.
GATTAGCTTTTCCCCCTTCAAAAAATTTCTCCTCTGCACATTTTATGGACTTCCAAGAAAGTTTGGATTTGCTCCTGCCTTTGAAAAACCAAACCTATTTTGGATCAAAGCAAATGTACTCTAATACTCGTCTTCAATATCCATCTCAAAATTCTTGTGCTTGGTAAATGGTGGATTATCTGTGAAGAAGATTAAATAATATCCTGAAAGAAGATGAAACAAAGCTGGAAACTATTTCAGTTACTTCCTAATTAGTACCACAGAGACTTCAGTCAGTCTTTTTTTAATCTGTTGTAAATGACACCTTCACTTTCTTGTGGTGAAAGTTTAGATAACCAAATGGATGTTACAGGCTTTGCTGTAGCTGTTGTTATTTGTTTCTTATTAAATAGTGGTTTAATAGAAACAAACACACTATTTAATGGGAAACTGATACCAAACTGTAACATTATTTAATAAATAAGGTAACAAAATAAATAAATGTTAATTTATAATTTGCAGACTTGCTTCAACAGTGTTAGTTCTCTGTGTGATGTGCAGGAGTTGATCCCAAAGAGATCCCAGCACCTCCACCCACTCGCTCTTCCTTACAGCAATAGCATTTACTCACAGACACACATAAAACAGTGACATATTTTTTTATTCATATTTCCTCTGAACACGATAACAGTCAAAATCAGATGCATCTCTTACACTTTTGAAGGATACAGTTTTCTATACAATTTATGCTTGTTTTCGCTGGGAAAGAGTTAGTTTTCTTCATAGTGGCTTGTATGGGGCTGTTTTGGATTTGTTCTGGAAACAGTGTTGAGCACACAGAGGTGATTTCTTTGTTTCTGAACAAAGCTTACACAGAGTTCAGGCCTTTTCTGCTCCTCACCCACCCCACCAGCAAGAAGGCTGGGGTTGCACAAGGAGCTGGGAGGTGACACAGGCAGGACAGCTGATCCCAACTGACCCAAGGGATATTCCATACCACAGGACATCATGCTCAGCATATACAGCAGGGGGATGAAGAAGGAAGGAGGGGCCATTTGGAGTGGTGACAGTTGTTTTCCCAAGTAACCATTATGTGTGACAGGGCCCTGCTTTCCTAGGGATGGCTGAATGACTGCCTGTGATGGGAAGTGGTGAATGGATTCCTAGTTTTGCTTTGCTTGTGCACGTATGGCTTTTGATTTACCTATTAAGCTGTCTTGATCTCAACCCACAAGTTTCCCCATTGAGATTCTCTCCTCCATCACACTGGGGGAAAATGAGGGAGTGGCTGTGTTGTGCTTAGTTGCAAATATGCTGGACAGGCTTTGTCCCCAGATATTTCTCATTCCCCCTTTTGGTAGAGATTGCTGTACTTCTGCTCTCCTAATTCCTTTCTGTATTGAGAAATAACTTGGGGTATATCTGCATAATGTTCAGGAAGACCAGATGTTACATACCTTAAAGGCCAGATTTTCCAAAATACCCAGATCCTTAAAATTCAAAATCCATATTACTACTGATATCCCCTCTAGCTACTTCCACCTACAAGTCTGGGAAAGTGAAAACCCTGTAAAAAATAAATTTAAGGAATTTTTGACATTTCGCAGAATAGTACTACTTCTTTTTTCAAACAAAAGTGAGGACTCAGGAAAAATCAGTTTACAAGGGTCTGAAAACATATGTAAAATGACATAGGTAGAGGGAATGTAGGGGTGATGTCATCACCTAGCTATTCATTAAGTTATCCTGATGCTTCAGATGAGTCCCATCATTTACATTATTAGGGCAGACAGGCTCACAAATTAAAATTAGGTCAGAAATAGCTAAAGGTTGTGATAAGTTGATTATATGCGAGGCAGAATGAGTACAAGGAAAGTCTGTAGATATGAAATGCTAATACTTCCCTCTGGATCCACAGCTATCTCAGCAGTATCAGACACCAGCAGTGGCCCAGTGTCCTTTTACAGCTGCAGCTCCATGAGGCACTGTTGTCATCCTTTTTAATTTGGCCCATGCAATCTGTTCTTTTGTCACTAGACCAGCAGAGCCAATTCTGCAGTTATCTTTGAATTCTCTTTAGACTCCTAGAAAGCAAATCTGTGCAATCATAGTACCTATGCACTCCCCGTGGTGGTTTCTTCATCCTTTGTGGTCATATTTGAAATGCACATGGTTTTCCAAAGTGTGGATGATCAGGACTCATTGGCACTGCAAAGAGAATCACACTGCAAAGATAATCACACTGCACTTTGTCATGTGTTGGGTAAGTCTAAGGGGTGCATTCATTGCCCCTTATCATGTCTCTTGAATTAGCAGCTGAATTGTACCTGCTGCAGCTGATCATGCTGCTGGCAGCTGATGTGCTTGTACAGAAAGAAAGATAAACATATATATATATGCACACATGTGGATGTAGTGATAGGACAAAGGGGAATGGCTTTAAATTGAAGGGGGGAAGATTAATTAGGAAGAAATCCTTCACAATGAGGGGAGTGAGGCCCTGGCACAGGTTGCCTGGGGAGATCGTGGATGTCCCGTCCCTGGAAGTGTTCAAAGCCAGGTTGGATGAGGCTCTGAGCAACCTGATCCAGCAGGAGGTGTCTCTGCCCATGGCAGGGGGGTTGGAACTGGATAAGCTTTGATATTCCTTCCACACCAAACTATTCAGTGGTTCTATGGTGTGTAGATGTATGTATTTACACATGGATGCAAACAGACAGGTGAGGTTCCATTAGGATTATCTTATAGATAGTTGAGGCACTAGAGCAATGAGGGCACAGCAACTCAGGCTTATACATAAAGCAGCTGCCCAGGTAGGGACCTGTGTTGCACCTGGTTCAGGCTGAATCCTTCCTTATCATGCCTTCTCTGAAGCCAGTTGCAGCATTGGCACCCAGATAGCAATATATGTGTGACAGTATATTGAAAATGGAAAGATGCCACTTCTGGAATGAGTATTCTCTCATATATTCTTCATATTTCAGAGCCACAAAATTCCAAATTAGTACTTCAGTGGGTAATTTTTTTGTTGGTTTTTTTTTTTTTTCATGGATGGCACATATTCTAATAGTTCTTCAGCTGCAAAGGCTTCTAATATGGATAGTAATTGTCTAGGTGCTGCAGAGATGGATGATAAAAATTGATTGTATGTGATCTGTACCTTCCTTAAAGGCCACAGTAAAATGTCAGCGTCTTTTATTATTGTGACAGTGATAAGGAAAAGAAAACTTAAAGGAATTTAAGAATATTTTAGTGATGGAAGCTGCCTTCTTCTGTTTAGCAGTTATAGAGACTATGGAGAAAAAGGAGTGTATTTGAGGAAACTTCTAGTAAAAAAAATCATTGCTAAGAAGTGAAAATATATTTATTTCTGCAGCTTGTTTGTTGTTCTCTGAGGGACATAGGACTTTACTAGTAATTTCCATGTTATTCAGTTGACTTCCACTTGTTCTTACAGAGAAGAGCTGGAAAAAGAGGTCAAATAGCACCACTGAAATCTTAAACGACAATAGAAGGAGGCATAAATTTGCATTACAATGTTTACTTTCTTTTCCTGCGGTCTACCAATTGAATATATGTTCCAAAGAACTTGTATCATAGCATTTTTTTTTCCTGAAGTACAACACTCAATTACTTTGCTTGAGAAAGGCTGTAGGTTACAGTATCACAGTATCACAGTGTCATAAGGTTGGAAAGGACCTCTGAGATCATCAAGTTCAACCTATAACCCAACACTAACACCAATACTAAGACCAACCCATCATCTAAACCATGGCACTCAGAGCCTCATCCAGTCTCCCCTTAAACACCTCCAGGGTCGGCGACTCCACCCCCTCCCTGGGCAGCCCATTCCAATGACCAATCACCCTTTCAGTGAAGAACTTTTTCCTAACATCAAGCCTAAACTTTCCCTGATGAAGCTTGAGTCGATGCCCTCTAATTCTGTCACTGGTCACCCAAGAGAAGAGACCAACCCCTGCCTGACTACAACCTCCTTTTAGGGAGTTGCAGAGAGCAATGAGGTCTCCCCTGAGCCTCCTCTTCTTCAGACTAAACAGCCCCAACTCCCTCAGTCTCTCCTCGTAGGGCTTGTGCTCCAGCCCCTTCACCATCTTTGTTGCCCTCCTCTGGACACACTCCAGCATCCTGACATCTTTCCCAAACTGGGGGGTCCAGAACTGTACACAATATTCAAGATGAGGCCTGACCAGTCCCGAGTACAGGGGGACAATAATGTCTCTGGTCCTGCTCACTACACTATTCCTGATGCAGGCCAGAATGCCATTGGCCTTCTTGGCCACCTGGGCACACTGCTGGCTCATGTTGAGCTTCCTGTCAACCAGCACTCCCGGGTCCTTTTCTGCCTGACTACTCTCCAGCCACTCTGTCCCCAGTCTAGAGCTCTGCATGGGATTGTTGTGTCCAAAATGAAGTACCCAACATTTGGACTTATTAAACATCATCCCATTAGACTCAGCCTCAGCTCTCCAGTCTGTCCAGGTCCCTCTGTAGGGCCATCCTACCCTCTAGCAGATCAATCCTTCCTCCCAGCTTGGTATCATCTGTAAACTTGCTGATGATGGACTCAATCCCCTCATCCAGATCATCAATAAAGATATTAAACAGGACGGGACCCAACACCGATCCCTGGGGGACACCACTGGTGACCGGCCGCCAACTGGATGAAACACCATTGACCACCACTCTCTGGGCTCGGCCATCCAGCCAATTCCTAACCCAGCACACAGTGCTCCCATCTAGGCCACGGGCTGCCAGCTTCCCTAGGAGTCTACTGTGGGGGACCGTGTCAAAGGCCTTACTGAAATCCAAGTATACCACATCGACAGCCTTCCTCTCATCCACCAGGCGAGTCACATGGTCATAAAAGGAGATCAGGTTGGTCAGGCAGGACCTACCCCTCCTAAACCCATGTTGGCTGTGCCTGGTCTCTTGGCCGTTCTGCAGGTGCCACATGATTTCACCCAGGATTATCTGCTCCATGATTTTACCTGGGACCGAGGTCAGGCTGACAGGTCTGTAATTACCTGGATCATCCTTACGGCCCTTCTTGTGGATGGGCGTCACATTGGCCAACTTCCAGTCTTCCGGGACCTCTCCAGTGAGCCAGGACTGCTGAAAGATGATGGAGAGCGGCTTAGCAAGCTCATCCGCCAGCTCTCTCAGCACCCTAGGATGGATCCCATCCGGCCCCATAGACTTATGAGGGTCCAAGCGGCTCAGCAGGTCTCTAACCTCCTCCTCATGGATTGCAGGAAGGCCATATTTCACCCTGCCCCCATCAACCACTTCAGAGGGCCAACTGTCAAGCAAGGTGACATCCTTGCTGTTAAAAACTGAGGCAAAGAAGGCATTAAGTACCTCAGCCTTCTCTGCATCTCTGGTTACTATATTTCCCTCCACATCCAACAAGGAGTGGAGGTCGCTGCCGCCCTTCTTTCTACCATTGATATATTTAAAAAAGCTCTTCTTATTATCCTTAATAGAAGTGGCCAATTTGAGCTCCAGCTGGGCTTTTGCTTCCCTGATTTTCCTCCTACACGACTTAACAACATCTTTGAACATGACCTGGCTTACATCCCCTTCTTTCCAATGACGATACATCCTCTTTTTCTTACTGAGTTCCTTCAGAAGCTCCCTACTCATCCAGGCCGGCCGTCTGCCCCTACGACTCTTCTTACAACACATGGGGACAGCCCGCTCCTGCACCTTCAAGATTTCATTCTTGAAGTGTATCCAGCCTTCCTGGACCCCCTTGCCACTAAGAACTATTTCCCAGGGTACTTTCCTGACCAGTTCCTTAAATAATCCAAAATCTGCTCGCCGAAAGTCCAGCATCAATGTTCTGTTCCTGGCTTTTCTTGTTACATTGTTTAGAGAGAACTCAATTATCTCATGATCACTACACCCCAGACAGCCTCCAACCACAACATCACCCACCAGCCCTTCTTTATTCGTAAAGGAGGAGAGCCTCACCCCTGGTGGGCTCACTCACCAGCTGTGACAGAAAGCAGTCCTCAGTACACTCTAAGAACCTCCTGGACTGCCTCCTCTCAGCAGTGTTAAGTTCCCAGCAGATTTCTGGAAGGTTAAAGTCTCCTAAAAGAACAAGGGCAGCCGATCTAGAGGCAGCCTCCAGCTGTTTAAACAACAGAAGATCCAAATCCTCCTCCTGGTCAGGCAGTCTGTAACACACTCCAACCAGGAGGTCAGACCTGACTGCCGCTCTGACCCTTACCCATAGACTCAACCTGGTCATCACCGATCTCTACTTCAACAGCATCCAGGGTTTCTCTAGTGTAGAGGGCCACCCCTCCACCCCTCTTCTCACGCCTGTCTCTCCTGAAGACCCTGTAGCCTTCCATGGCAGCACTCCAGTTATGAGAGTCGTTCCACCACGTTTGCGTGATAGCAACTGTATCATAGCTCTCCCGCTGGACCAGGACTTCCAGCTCCTCCTGTTTGTTCCCCATACTGCGTTCTAATAGGCTCCTATGTTGAGGTATGTCAGTGGAAGCTCTTAGCTTCGTGAGCGCTGCTTCTATGGCAAGTAGAGATGTATTTTACATGTTGTTATTGGGTGATGCTGTATAAAGAAAGACAGAGGTTCCCAGTGGAGAGGTTAACACAATTGCAAAATATTTTTGTGGCTCTGGAAGGCTTTTTGTGCAATCGTTTTTCTCAATGTTTTGCTCTGAAGCAGGACTATGAGGTGATTATCATGAAGAGGTTTTGGGGTACTATGTGGCCTCGATATTCATTCTACCTGTTATAGATTTTCCTTTTCTCTTATGAGTCTGTCTGTCCTTCACAAAGTAGCCTTCACACCTTTATGTTCTCTAACTCTTCTGCTTTTCTCCTTCCATTCCTGTTTCAGTGTTTCTCCTGTCTTTTCTTTTCACCATTTCCAGATCCTCTTCATACTATTGTCTATATAACTTCCCTTGACTTTCTACTCTAGAAATGCTACTTATTCCTTTTAGATTTGCCAGATCTTGCTAGGCTACTCTTTTGGATGACTTGCATCACGATCTTCTCAAGCTTCATCTTCAAATGCAGTAGGATTTGATCATTCTTCCTGGATCAGGTGTTTCTAGGTTCCTGATCATTAATGATATCAAAATGTTCTCATTTTTAACCTGAAAAAAAATTATCTGATTTTTTTTGTCACTGTATTGTGACATCTGAGATTTGCATACTTCCTTTTTTTTCCCATTTTGCAGTGAATTCAGTGAACTCTGTTCTACATAAGCAAAGTTCATGTGCATGTGCAGCCTTAACCTGACCCAGTACATAGGGAGTAAGTGAATTAATATTATTCATCACAATCATCTGAAAAGTAGAGCCTTCATGTTTCCGTTTGCTAGTCTGGCATAAATACAATAAATAATTCATCCATATCTGTCCATCTTGATACTAGATCACAAATGTTTGTACATGTTACTAAGGAAATGTTCAGAGATAATGTCAGAGATAGAACTGTCCTTCACCAGCCAAACCATTTCTGCTGGCGTGTTTTTAATACCAAAAAAGCAGACTGCTTGGTTCTCACATGTTTCATTCGGTTATAGTCTGTGGGGAGAAGGACCAGCACAATCTGGCAGTTTCTGTAGTGAAGTGCTGGTAGAGGTAGAATTAGGAGGGGCCAAATTTTATTATTGTGCTTTCTTCTGGAGCTGTGTCATTTGTTCTGTGTTAATCTAAAACAAAACTATCAGAGTTAATATTCTGAAATGTTCTAAAATTCTGAAATCATTGCCATCCTGTGGTTCAAGGTCCTGTGGTTACTTGTGTCTTGATAGTAGAAGAGTGCACAGGTTGCCAAGGCAGACAGGTGGAGCAAAGAGTAAAGCAAAGAAGGTAAAGATGAGAGGCATTGATGGATTGTTCTGGCTTTTAGAGTGTTATGAAGGTTTTCCTCCAGATATGTTAGTGGGCCATGTATTTGCTCCTTTAAAGGAGTTATTAGCAAAACTGAAACTACAAAGTTGTGCCTGATGTCACAAAAAAGAACCTGTGTTTAAAATGTAATTTGTGTACTGATAGTTATTTCAATTGAATTAGACAGTTCTTGAGCATTTGATGCAAAGGAATGAAATCAGAGTTGTTGCTGACTCCTAATGATTGTTAAAATCTCTACACAGCCATCTTAAATCAAATCCCTTTCCCTCAACTTTTTCTGCCTCTTACTTCTCCCTTTCTGTTTTGCAAAGGTCTAAATTGAATAGATCCTCACAAAAGTGGGGTTGGGGAATTAATGAACCATTTAAGCACCAATCTGAGATATTTTATGTGAAATATACGGTGTGCTGGGAGAAACTTTTGGGAAGGTAGAGACAAGAAAACCATCTCTATTCCTTTCTGCCATGCACATGTCTTCCTGCCAGTAGACCTGTAGACTTCCCTAATAGTAGACCTGTTAGTGGAATATAAACATTCTGATCTTCATCTTCATTCTGTTTCCAGTTCAAATTGTGATAAAGTTTCTACCAGTCTGTTAAGTCAGTTCGTTGACTTAGTTCATTAATTTAGGAGAATATTTCAAATTATTGTCTAATTTAGACTGTCTTTCTTCTTGGATGCTGATAAGGAGGACATTCTGGAAGTTTATATTAGACACTGTGGCTGAGTCCTTTTACTTAGTAAGGAAATTCACCTTTCAGTCTTACTGTAATAAGAACTGAAATGTTTTGATTTTGCTTTGTGAGAAAAAATATGCCAAGTCATCTTTTCTAATTCACTGAGTGGATTACTGCTTTAGAAGAAACTTCTGAGTTAAAATGTTTAACATTATGTTAAAAACAAGAAAAAAGAATGTGACAACCATGCTTCATCTCAACGTTTCTGTGAAACAAAAGACATGTAAAGATACAAATCAAGGTTTGCATATATGAGGATTGCACAATTCTTCCAAAACTGAAAGGTGTGCATTGTCTCCCTTCTTTCAGTACGTGATTGGAAACCTGAGATTTACTACATCTGTACAGACAAGGCACACTGCATGAAAATTATAGGCCTGATACTTCCTGTGTGTGGTTCCATGTGTAACACAATGAGAATGGGTAAAAAGTATTCCAAGTTTCCATACATATATATATATAACTTTATATATATGTATTTCTTTGTCTTTTTTTAAAGGCTAGGAAGAAATTGCTCTTTCTGCTCAGATAATTCGTCTCAATACATCTCTCTGCTACAAATAATTCAGAAGTGCACAAGAAACAAGATTAAGTTATTGTGGTGTCTCTGATAAAATACAAATGGCACGTGTTTATAATATGATAGGACAACAAGAGCCATGAAAGAATCTGTTGTTGGTTCACGTTTCCAAGTTTGGCTGCATAATTAAGAGATCTTTATAGAGGAAATTAAATGCTAAATGGGTCTTTTAAATCTTAGAGAAAGCCGCTGACAATGTTTTACAAATAACGGCCAGTCTTGGTTGTCAGTTTTGAAGGACAAAATTCAGTGACCTGACAGCAATCCTGTTTGAAGCTTGTAATGAAAGATCAGTTGTGTTGAACCTGCAGGGCATTTTCTTGTTTTTCTACAAAGCAGAGTTTCCCCTTGAACAATTAGAAAATGTTTTTAAAAAATGTTATCATTCTGATTATGTTTAAATAAAACAACTGTGATGCAGAGGTAGGTTCTAGTTAGAGTAAGTCTTCACTGTACAGAAGGCTGATCAAACCCAGAAAAAAGAGGCTGATTATTGATTATTAAGCACCAATATGTCAAGTCAATTGTTTACCTGTTATGTCAACTGCTAAGATAGAGGTGATTATTGTCATGGAGAGGATGGATCCAATACAGCTTTCTTGTGCCCTTTCAAGCAGGAAGAGCTTTTCTGTTGGGATAAGTGTGAATAATTTTTCATGGTCGAGTTGTAACTCAGGGAAATTTTCCATTTATTTTCTTTGTTGAGTTTTGCTGTGATATGAGAGGTTTTTGTCCTTAGATAACATTACCTGTGTAGTATTCTGCACTCTAATATTAGGATTTGGAGATGGTTATACTCATTCTTACCCAATGACACATGAAAGACATTTAGTGGTTTCATAATTTTCTCAAAATGTCGAAATACAATTCATGTGTTTATTGTGGGATGCGTATGTTGAAAATACCATCTCTTTGTACAGAGCAGTTCACAGGCATGATTTCTGTTTTGAAAATAGGTATTCCTGTTTTCTAGTATTGCAGTCAGAAATCTAATTTCCTTTTAGTATCAGTGTCATGCAGGATTCATGGATGTATAAATGCTTCTGTGAGAGCACATATCTGAAGTTGCTGTGGTCCACTCTCTACTGTGAATTATGAGTTTTGATATCAACATGCAAACAAATCACTAAGGTAAAATCAGCTGAGGTAAAATTCAGCTATGAGTGTACTGTGGTCCATGCTACTGTTTTCGTAATAGAATAGTTCCAAGTAGGGAAGACTCTGTAAAGATGTAGCAGCTATTATTAGCAAGACTGCCTCTAAAAAGGTGTTTATTTTAGTCTTGCATGACTCATCCTTACTCTTACATAAAAGACAAGACAAAGTGCAGTTCACTGACTTTGGCCACTAATCAAAATACTGGCAAAACCTCAAAGAGTGTGCTTTTTTTTTTTGTCTGTCTTTTTTAATCTGTGTCTTGCTGCATGACATTGGGAAAGAAAATAAGTAACCAGCATTTATTGTTTCTGAGACTAAGTATTATCTTGAAAGCTTTTAACTAATACAGCATCTGCAGTGAAAACAATTCTGAAACTATATAATATTCAGTAAGATTTTTGTCATTTGCTGCATTTTACTAGCTGTCATCATGCTGTATTAAATCATAGCTTTCGGTCACATTAGATCTCCTACAACCTTCCAGATGGGCTACAGTTATGTCAAGCAAAATTCTTCATCTCTTCTTGATAAATTATAGGATAACACTGCAGTGAGACAAAAAAAAAAGACATAAATCCAGTTACAAGTAGTTAGATGAGGATGTTCTTTATTAACCCAAGGGCCAACAGTGGGAGTGCTGGGTAGGGAGGCAGCTTGGAGATGCTTCAGTAGCAAGCAGCCTCATACTCCGAGTGAGAGGTTGCCCATATAGCTTTGTAAACAGCCAGTTTTAAAAAGCAAGACGAGGGGGAAAAAAGTAAAAGTAGCACAATTGTTTCAAGCCAAAATGATTGTAACTCTTCCAGTGAAACCAAAACGCAAAATCAGGAGCAAAGAAGGTAATTGATAAGCCGGGTCCCGGTTGGTAATTGTGATTTCCTGATTTAATAGGACTTTGCTTATGTTTCGGTTGGTGCTGTTATGAATCCAGTATATAAGATTTGTTTTAAAAGATTATACAACTGCATTTCCTGCTTAGAAGGCAAAGCAAGAAGTAAAAAAATTAAAATATGACTTTTCCCATACTGGTTTGAAAAGTGAGAGATTATTTTGTTTTCTCCAGATGGAGGAAACTAACCCCCCTTTTTTTCCCCTCACAACCTGCAATCCATCCTCCCTTTCTATTTTTGGCTTTTTGAAATGTTCTGCTTTACCCTCTTGTTTGGGAATATATCTTCCTGGCTGAAGACAACAGACTCTGTCCTACTTGTCAGTTATGCTTTCTTAGCTAGTGGCTCAATTCCTCAATGTTATGAGAAACTTTGTTATTAGAGGACGAGATTTGATCCTAATTCCTATTTCACTCCCATTTCTCTGATTGTTTAGTTGATGTTACTGAAGTGAGTGTGGTAAACATGGGGAATATGTTTTGTATTTGCAATATTCCTGCCAGTAAGGATCTAGAATTTGTGAAGTCCCTTCTGAAGTGCAGAGAACTGAGCCATCCTCAGTAATAATAACACTTTAACAGCACCAGCATAAGTCTTTACTAAAATACTCCTACAGGTCAAAATTCAAGCAGACTCACTGGTGTTTCTTGTCAAACAGGGATGTATTTCCCATGCATAGCAGGAGTCGTGTTACCAAAACAAGGTCAAGTTGTAGTTGATTGATTTGTAACTAATAACATTACAATTATACTGTCATGTTGGAAAATATTAAGTTATAAATAATCCAGAAGTTACCCTACTCTTAAGCCTCCATCAGATTCTGAAAGAGAGATGTTTCCATCACTAAGCAGCCAACCCCACAACATCCTCCCTGTTCCAGAGCTATTATTGATTTGATCTTGGTGCAGATAAGTGATGACACAGTTCTAATCTTGGCTTGGTTTTAAAATTTTCTATCTATTTGCTTTATTTTATATGCAACAAGGACATATATTTGACTCTATCCTAAGGTGTCTGCTCTGGTTTTATGGAAAGGAACCTGATCTAATGAAAGATGTCCATGCCCATGGCACAGAGTGGAAGCTCTCTTCCAGCCCAAACTGTTCTATGATACTGTGATTATTTGATAATAATTATTTCCTTTGGAGCAAAGTCAGAAAAATATTAGAAAGAAACTTGAGAATCTGAAGCTTTGATGAGGCTGCCTCATGTTTTCTAGATCTTTGATCACCAAAGAGATTGAATATTGGGTTTTAGAGTTCTTGCATCAACACAGTTTCCTACGTAGAGAAGTTCTGTTTATTCCATGGACACAGGAAAACTTTCCAAAGAGTTTTTCTACTTTCACACATATCCTCAATTTTTGAGTGATATGCTCTCTTTTCTCCCTCTCCCTCTCCCTCTCCTCTCTCCCCCCAAATAAAGCTAACCAGAAAGGTATTTATTCTAGAACTTTCTCTGTTGAACACTGTACCTCAGCTTCTTAAGACATCTCAGCATTCTCTTTCTCCTTACAGTGACCTCTTAACCTCAAAGTCATCTTTCAGGACGATTGGAAGTCTCTGGCCTTTAGGGTGTTTTTTTTCTATTGTTGCAGTAAATACTTCATAATCCAAGTGTGACTTCTTAAAAATCATTTGCTAATGCTGGTGTGGGAAACTGACTGTGCTATAGATCTGATACAGTCATACTACTTAGCAGCAACAAAGAAAAGGTGAACACTCTAAATAATGAGCATTGTACGGAGCAAATAAATTCAAATTTTTAGTCTTTCACACAGAAGATTGCCACTTAGAAGGGCATGTGTCTAAAATATTGTAACAATCTAAAGAACACTGAGAAAAGAGAAAAATATCAAGCTAAGATGTATGTAAAATGATATTATAATGGCCCATCTGTATTACAGTCTATTGTAGAAAAAGAAAAGATCACTGCTTATAGCAGAGAACAGCTAAGTATGCATTTGCTAGCTAGTTTAAAGCCTCGTCTGGGATGTTTCTTTCCAGATTTGTAATCTTACTTAAAGTCTCTTTTAACTCTGAAATGCAGATTGTATGGGAGAAAAAAAGTAATTTTGCCTCATTAATGACTAGAAACTGCATGTCTAATGATATCTTTGACTTCATTTCTGAAAATGTAAGTATCCTGGGAAAAAATGAGAGCTGGTTTTGGTAGCTTTCTCTCTGAGCAGCCTGAGATGCAAGAGATAGTGAGGAGTCAGGGTCTATAGACTCTTTAGAGTATCAGTAGTGTAACTATTTTTCTCAAAAGTCAAGGTAAAAATCAGGTCACAAAATGACAGGGTTAATCTTTCCTCCTCTAGCTGCAAATAAGTATTCTAAGCAGCTAAGAGGTGTCACATAGTCACATTCATCTTCATCTTTCAGCTGCTGAGGGATAACTACTAAGTGCCTTAGCTAATTAATCACTTATGTTCTGAGAATACTGTAGTCGTTAATTTACAAAATCATATTGATTTTGATTATGTTTTGAAAAATACACTTAGCACCTCAACAGCAATCTCCATATGCCATCACTGACCATTGTCCCCCTATATTTGATGTTAACAGTGTGGGTGGATGCATTAACACTGTGCATGGCCTGTGGTAGAAGGAGCCTTCAGTTGGCATTGAGTGTAGTAGCTCCAAAAACAGAAGCAACAAAAACGTGTTGATGTGGTGCTAATTAGCCTGCGGGCAGCACCATGCTGGTGTGACTGCATTTCTTCCAGGATTCACGCTCATGTCTCTGCGTGGTGTCAGGCTGCATCACTGAGGTATGGCAGATTGCTTCCTGCTAGCTCAGGTGCTTCTACTGCTGTATTATCTTGGGAGAAGCGTTCTCTGTGTCCTAGATGTGTCCTCAGAATAAATTATCGTGAGGCAAAGGAGAAAGTGCCCTTCAGTGTCTTTAGATCAAAAGGAGAGGAATAAGGAATGTGGTGTGAGTGTTGAGAGTGTCCTATGTAGGGATAGGAGTTGGACTTTTGGGTCCCTTCTAACTCTGGTAATTCTATGATTTTATGGACGTTCAGTGCAGATAGAATGGTACACGGGAAGGATGAACAGGAGCATTACCACATTAAGCTGGGGGAACCCCATCCCTGGAGGTGTTCAACCCCAGGCTGGATGAGGCTTTGAGCAACGTGATCCAGTGGAAGATGTCCCTGTCCGTAGCAGGGCCATTGGAACTGGATAATCTTTAAGGTCCCTTCCCACGCAAACAGTTCTGTCATTCCATTATTAAACAGGGATTGCAGGGGTTCCCAAAGAGACAATGATCAAGCCCAAAGGGTTAGCACAGGAATTCAGGAAACCTTGAATACTTTCCTTGACCTTGACAAAAAAAAAAGAAAGCCCAGTGAATTACAATTTAGTTTTTCCAGATTTGGATAAAGTGAATTTCTGAATTAGATAATGAGATTCAGTCTCTCCAAGCGCATAAAATTTCCAGCTCTTTCCTCTGATCAACAACTAGGAAAAAACTGCCATGCACACATAAGCAAAATTACTTTAAAGATTTCTGTTGAGATGATGCTAAAATTGGAGTCAATATGTTGTTAAGAAGACTGAATTATTTTACCAGTCCATTGTCCTTTTGTGTTACTTCTCTATAGCTCTTGTCTGTTGTAACAAGATGAGCTGTTTGATGGACTAAGTAGAGACTGTATCAGATTATAGCTGCTCTTCCCCACTTACAAAACAGCAAGGAGCAACAATGGCATATTTTGTCTGATTTATCTATTTATTTGTTTTGAAATTGCTGCCTCAGAACGTCACAGTTTTTACTGTTCCCATGCCTATCAACAGAGTTATTTCTAGTAGATTGCTACATTGTCGAATGCACACCTACATTTTTCTCCATTCCTCTGGACTGAATTGTGCTTCTTCGGTAAGGAATGCATTCTTACTGATAAGTACATAACGTGTGCATGGAGATGGGGAGGGGCTCCTATCAGGGAGTGCAGGAATAGATTAACAGGGAACAGTTTCAAACTGAAAGAGGGGAGATTTAGATGAGATATTAGGAAGAAATGTCCTCCTGTAAAGGTGGTGAGGCCCTGGCACACGTTGCCCAGAGAAGGTGTGAATGCCCCATCCCTGGAGGTGTTCAAAAAAGCCAGGCTGGATGAGGTTTTGAACAATCTGATCCATGGTAGGGGGTTTGAAAATGAATGGTCTTTAAAGTCCCTTCCAATGTTTCTATGAAAGAAATTATGTATTACTAACAATGGATCACTTAACTATTTCAGACAGCATATATTTAGAACGTCTAAAAATACTTTTCATTTCAGAAGCTCTCAGGAGCTTTAGCTATGGATCTGGAATTCCTTGCATTCTGCAGCATGATGCTATGAAAACTGACAAACCAATAGTAAAACCCAATGGCAGAAGACATTCTGCCTCATACTGGGGTGATTCTATCAGTGCTCCCTGTGCAGTATTTTGGGAACACGTTTAGTATGAGTGAGTAGCACACATTAAGATTACTTTTCACAGCAAGTTTCCTACAACTGATGCTTTCATGTTAGCATAGTCAGACTTTGGGATCTGAGTCACATCTTTCGTGACTGTCTTCCTTGTGGTCTAAGAAAAAACACCTTGAAATCAATAAAAAGAGTATTAGGGTGCATTGAAATTGTCCCTCTATTGCTGCTAGATTGACTTGTCAATGTCAGTAAGTGGGACAAAAGCGATTTAGGTCAAGGTATTTGGAGAGAAATCAGTTGTGATGCTGCTGCAATTCAGGCAATTAAGCAAAGAGCTAAGAGGCTGGGATAAAAAAAAGATGTCATTCAAAAAGAATCAATTACTGACTTAAAGTCATCTAAAATTCATACATTAGGCCTCTTTCTCACAGTTCTGTCTCCATGTAAGAGCATCACACTGCAAAGCCATGTGAGAAATATGTCATTAAAGAAATTGTTATTGCTAGCTATGAAATTAAGCCAGAAATTGCTAGTAGGATTATTTAGAATTGTAGAATTACCCGAGTTGGAAGGGACCCAAAAGGATAAGAGTCCAACTCTTATCTCTACATAGGGCACTCCCAACATTCACACCATGTGACTGAGGGCATTGTCCAAATGCTTCTTGACTAGATGCACGTTTGGCAAAATGCAAAGATTTTTTTTTTGCCAGATACACTCCTAGCATGTTAAATTCACTTATGCTACTGAATTAAAGTATTAAAAGTTTCCTGGCACGGGTGGTTGCTGACATGGAACAATGCGCTATCATACAATGAGAATCAACCCCCAAAGCAAGGCAGTTGCATCCCTTGTGTCTCCTGGAAATGGTCCTCAGCCCATGCTGATTCCCAAATCCTTCAGTGGGTCTGGCAGGAGTGCCCTTGCCAGTGCTGGCCAAACTGGATTTAGTAAGCCAGCAGGGAGTTCAGTGCCCAGGAAGGGGGGCCAGGCTGCGATGCGTAACTTGCCATCTGCAGTGCTGTCAGAGGCGAGCATTTGACTGGCCCTTCACTGATGA
Source organism: Tapera naevia (assembly GCA_033556795.1). NCBI lineage: Eukaryota > Metazoa > Chordata > Aves > Cuculiformes > Neomorphidae > Tapera > Tapera naevia. Next base: position 970,202 of record JAUMJJ010000160.1, on the reverse strand, counting down.
TAATGATGATTTAGGATTAAGCTTTGGCACATCAAATGTTCCCAGGAGCCCTTCCAATATCTTGGGTAACTGTATCTCTGTTGCAGTGGGATGCAAGTTGCTTAAGTACCTCAGGAATTCGAGTTCCTAAGTCTAACTGAAGCCATCCACCTCGCTTTCAAAGGTAGTGTACAAGTCACCTTGGCACAACTTTTGGCAATTGTAGCTTTGTGGGACATAGAATCACAGAATGCTTTGGGTTAAAAGGGACCTTTACAGGATATCTCTTCTGACTCCCGTTATTGTCTCTTTCCACAGTGTCTCTATGTTTTAAACCTTTGCATTAGAACTTGATTGACATTTAAATACCCTCTACAACACTTAGTTACAAAGCAATTTAATTCTAAGGGATTTGCATAATATTTGGTGTTTGAATCCAGCCTTCTCTTCCTTACTTTTGGAAGCACCTAACATTTCAGCTCTTCAATGATTGGCAGCATCATCCCTTTCTGTTCTTTCTTGGTTGTACATACTTCAGAAGTTCCTTTTCTGATCTTTCCTTTCTGGCTTTCATCTGAACTCACATTCCAAAAGATTTTACATAGAATCATGCTTACCGGGGTTTTGCTATCTGTGAATATTTTGGGTTTGTTTTTTTTTTTTTAATTTAATGCACAGAAAATAAAAGCTGCAAAAAATTACTGTTGTTACAAATGAGGCTGCCTTTTTTTTAATTGAAAACCCTGTTATCTACTCTTGTGCTTCATTTTTCTCTCTCATCTCAGAGTCTGTGTTACATTTTGTGGCGTGTTTATTTCAATAATATGCTTCATTTTTACATGATCGTGTAACTATTCAGTGTGTTCCTCAAATGTCAGTGCCTAACAGCACTGATTCATCCAATCCATTGCACAGCTGACTTCTGCTTGTGAAACAGGCAATTTTGCTGCTAACTTCAGGTGTTGAAAGAAAGAGGACGTAAGGTTTGAGGTCCTTTTGGCTACTAGAAAGAGAGGAGTGTTTCCAAAGTAGTGTTTCCAGCTTGTTTTGATACAGAATTTGACTGAGGAGCAAAAGTTTACAAAGGACAGGTTGTGTCATCTCATTGCTGCTGCAGGCACCCACAGGCTTGGAGCAATGCATAAAGCAAAACATTGCTCAACTGGTTTTGCCTTTTGCTGCAAGGATATTGCCTGAGGACTGGTGTTCTGTGTAGGCTGGGTGGAGCCGCTTTAAAGGCCAGAAGATTTCCTCGTGCTCCATGAGTCATCAGATCATACAAAAATAGATTTTTACTTGTATCTATTTACAAATAAAATCGAACTTAATGAAAGGTTTGTTGGTGATTCTTATTCACTGTGACAAAGTGCTCTGAGGAGTCTGCTGTTATACTTCTATGATGCTTGTTCACTGACCAAAATAGGTCATTTCTTCTTAACAGAAGCTTTCTGTACTTACACTCTTGCTTGAGATAATAAATAATAATAATTAATAATAAAAATGTGTTCTGTGTGGATAGTAAGTAAATTATAACTTTGCATCTTTGAAGCGGTACCAAAAAGATTCGCTCTGAATTGATGAAGTTGCTCTTATAAACAAGTTTGTTTTTTTTAAAGAGAGCTGCAGAAGTTGTCTTTTGTTGCTTTTGAGATTTTGTTGAATTGATGTTGTGTAATACTGTACTCATGGCTAGTGTTCATTTTACATTATATTTACAGATATACATTCTGATCTTCCTTTACAAAGTACATGGGTGGAATTTTTGTTGTTGTCCTGTGGATGCATCTGGTGAATTCTTACATTCCTCAGTAAAGTTATACTAGATACTAGGGGACTGTCCATTGTTGTTATTTAAAATGCATTGTGCTTTCTGATCAAATCTGCTAGAGCTTTTCAGCTCCATCGACTGGGCCTTAGTGGCTGTGGTTGACTATGTACTTTGCAGTGGATTAGTTATTTTCCCCTTTTCAAAGCTGTTGAACCAAAGCCCAGGTTTCAAGGTCACAAGGTGAGTCTCAGGCTGAACTGGGATTTGTAGAGCAATTCTGATGCAGTATGAAAGGAAGAATAACTTAGAAACAAAACAATGAAATTGTTTCTAGTCATCTTAAAAAAGAACCAAAATTACCTGGACTAGATTAAATATAAAGAGTTGGGAAGCAGTTAGAACAACTGTGTCTGCCATGCAAGAAGTGTCTAAGCAGGCAAATTTGGATAGTGGAGTTTTGCACCATATGATTAGAGTTCCAGGAGCCATTGATCTGAGAAGGAGGACTATCTCTTTCTGCAAAAAGCTGGTACAACTGGACTGGATTCTTTTTATGTCCTTAGTAATTCCAATTTTTTGCTTATAGAGATGTGTAATTTAATTTGGTTGGTTATTTTAAACAAAAAATTTCCATGTTTGTAGCTATGGTGTGCTATGGCTCTATGATTGATAGCTCTTTTGTTTTTTATTTCAGTTTCAGAAGTCTTGCATAAAGCATGTGCATTCTTTTAGCAATTAATAGAAAACTGCAGTGTGGTTACTGCAATTTGGAATTTTCTAAATTAGGGTGGGACACCCCTGACATCACCAAGTTCATGCTCAACTGACTGATGCATATTTCTTTAATCTAATACAGAAAACACTTTTTTATGTCAGTGTGATTATTCTGTATGTGCTTAAGCATTTCTTAGGGCTAGACTTCAGCCTTCATTCACTCTTGTTCTCAGGCGTACCCATGGCAAAATGGTCCACAGGCATAAACTGCTTACCAGTTATTTATTTAGTCAGTAGTGCTATTAAAGTTAATGAGCATAAAGTTAATCAAATCAAGACTTTGTTGAGTCAGAGGATGGCTTTCTGTGGTACAGATCAGCTGCACGGCTCTGTGGGACAAACTGCAGCCAAAGGATCCAGTGCAAATGATGCAACACTTGGGCCTTCTGGGTGGGTGGAAAATTAAAACACCTTTCCATAGAAACAATAATGTATTAATAGGTATTAAAACACAAAACCACACTCCTTCCCAGCATTAGTCACTGAAGACAGATGTCAGGTAAAATGCACTTTACAATGAGGCACAGCCTTTGTGGTTGACAAATCAAACTGGAGCTGTTCCTGTTCAGGTTTCTGTTTCTGGAAGCAGTGTTGTTTGTGCTCTTCATGCTATAAAGACTGCGAGTGCACTGCATGCCTGAGTAAGGAATATTGGCTTACATTTGTTTTACCTATCTAGATCTGTCTTAGGTAGCTCATATTTCCTAATAGTGTGTATCTCTGAAGAACAAAATAATTGCCTACAAGTCTTGCTGTTAAGACATAAATGTTTTACTACATTTTCTTCTAGTTTTATGTAGCAAATGCCATCATATCCATCCTAACCTGACTATTCCGTGTCTTAGCAGTGTGATATATGGCCTCCCAAAAAAACCTTGCAAGCAAGTCCAGCTTTAAGATAGTGTAATTAAAACTAACATGACTTTAAGAATTATCTCTATAGACAGTGAGATTAGGCTTTTCTACGTAAAGAGAAATACATGAGGGATATATTTTTTATTGTTCCTGGTGCAGATGCATATTCTGGAAAGTGACTGTAAGTGGGAGGAGGAAATCTATGTTATCTGTATTTGGTGAATACACATTCTGTTAATATATCTATGTAATCTCTGTAGAGGTTTTAACTGAAAATCATCGTACAGAACTGATCAGTTTAATTTTAAATTGTGTTGCCTGATTAATGTGTCCTTACCTAATGAAAAAGAATATGCAGCTGCATTATTAATACTCATAAAGAAATCTATATTTTCATATATATTTTAGAACTCTCTGCCTAATGGCCTTTAATATAAGGATGCACAGTTTTACAAATAGAAGGGCTCAACCTTCTATCTTGTACCTATTGTAAATACTTACCAGGTGGTTCATTCAAAAAGATCTTTTGGCTTCTCAATTCTTGCGTAATAGTGCTGAACTCCTGGTTTTAAAAAAGGATGTATTTTTTGGGTTGAACGTAGCCTTGTGTATTTATAAAGTGTAAAGTTGGGAATTGTTTAATTGAGGTCTGAAGCATTTAATCACTTCAGCAGTCAGAGTGTGGCAGATAAGGGCTGTTCCCAGGGTGTAATTGCACAAGCTCTTGTAGCAGTAATGCTGGCTTCAGCTTCCTCTCCTCTTCGCTCCTGTCCCCATGGACCTGCTCAGCTGCACCAGTGAAGCTGAGCAATGAGGTAGCTCCAAGAATTGGCTGGTTCGAAAATGCAGTCTCTCCAAATCAAATCTGTTCTTCATCCTGCCCTGCAAAGAGCTGCCCTAACAGGAGCTGAGGTGTGACAGGGGCTTATGCTGGTGCTGTACAGCCAAAAGGATGCTTGTTCACAACTTGTCAACCAAAGGGACCACCACAACGGCAATTTGTGAAACTATGCAGTGTTAACCTTGCACTTAAGTGATCCAGATTAAGATTATCCTCCTCCTTTTCTTTTTGGTTCATCCCCTTGAGACAGTTTACAAGAAGAGCTTCACAAAGCATTAGGGGCTGTGCTGAGAGAGTGGCAAACTGGTGTGGGGATGGGCGGTCATCAGAGGAGAACAGAGGGGTAAGAGCCTGTTAAAGTTGGTTTTCCATTGCAAAACTACTTCTTGAACATGCAGCTTGGGTTCCATTTGTTCTCTTTATGTGAAAAAAAAAAAGTTTGCTCAAAACAAACCCAAGCAGATGTGGATGACTATGGATATGTCGAACAAATGAGGTGAAAGCTGCTCCGGTTGCGATGGTTAAGCAGTTTTAGATATTCACACACGCTTTAATCTGTGAAGGGCAGATATGCTAGAGATGTTTCATTACTATATGGGTGACCTCTAGTTTGCTAATTTTCGTACCCTATTTTTGGTGCTGGCTGTATATTGTAATTTATAGGCTAAAATAGTATCTGAGAACAAATTAAATATGAGGCATGTTCATGAAGTGAATGTTAAGATGATCTCTGCGCTTCAAACTTCATTTTAATTTTACTGAATTTTAAATTGGAACTTTTTTTAAAGCATTGGAAATTGGAAGAGAAATAGATATCAGCATATCTTCATGGAGTTTATTTTAAGGAAAAAAGAAGTAAACGTGTCAGAAAGTGGAGGAACCATTAGGTACTAATGGAACTCAGATATACAAAATAAGTGTGTGCTGAAAAGACAAATGAAGTAGCAAATAAATGCAATGCCAACAGAAGCAGGGCAACGGGCAAGGTGAATGTCAGATCCAACTTCTGTGATTAAATTTTGCCACCCTTCTCCTAAGGATCATTGTGAACCAGCCAGATGACATATTTGGCTCTGGCATCCTCCTGAGTTACTGAGACAGGGAGAGGGAAGAGGAGAATATTTGGCAAAGAAAGGAGATGAAATCTTAAACTGTATCCAGGCTCTGTTCCTATCTATGAACCAAACTGTGCCAAGCCTGTATCTGTGGCTCTCTAAAGCTTGTTGTTGTTGTTTTCCTGTGAGGATGTTGAGGCATTGGCACAGGTTGCGCAGACAAGGTGTGGATGCCCCAATCCTGGAGGTATTAAAGGCCAGGCTGGATGAGGCTTCGAGCAACCTGATCCAGTTTGTCCCTGCTCATGGCAGGGAGGTTGGAATTAGATGATCTTAGATGATCTTTAAGGCCCCTACCACCCTAAACATTTCTATGGCTTTATGAATATAAGCCATGTTCTTTAAAATGTCAAGTGTAGGTCCCAGTCTTGTACTGACTGCCTTGTATCTGTATGTACCAGTTAGGAGTGATATCGTTCTGAAGATTCCTTAGAAACTGAAACCTCTACAGGTGTGTGTGTGAGAGAGCAAAAAGATGTGTACAGTTCACTTGACTTTCTTGCCTAAGAGAAGTTAGAATATGAAAAACTGCCACCTCTTGCACCTGAAACCCATTGGACAAATTCATCCCAAGTGTAATTTAATTGATTGCGGTACACTGCAGTTCAATCAACTGCAATAAAGTTAATTAAACCTCTCCTAAGAAACGTGACTTAAACCAAATGATTCAAAATAGTAACAGGTGCTGATTAATGGAGGCAATTATTTTTAATAGGAAAGGGTCCAAGTAATTGAGTGATGTTTAAGTGTTCTGTAAGGCAGTCTCATCAGGACAGTAGTTCGTTACTGTCAACAGCTTTCAGATTTGTGACAAGTATGCAAAATCCAAAATTTTAGATTAAGATGCCAGTTTAACATGATTCCACCTTTTAAACCATGGCATACGTAAGAGATAAACAGCAGCCTTCAACTCTTCTGCTTTTCTTATAGTGTATGCTGTCAGCTTTGACCCTGATCTTAACTGTTGAGTTCTGTACAGAAATAATGCTGTGGTTTGTGTCACTTGGCAAAGCTTTTAGTTCGACAAAATAAGAGATTATTGAGAAATCATTTTGCTACGTTATTCCATTGCTTTTTTTTTTTCTAGTAAAGCTGGATTGTTATTGAAACCCCTTGATTAAAGTAAGCTGGGAATAAGGGAAATTCCGTTAAAATATCCATTTGTGTTTTCCTGTTATGTTTTGTTTGATCACATGTACGTGGTCATATGGGTAAAATTTACCACTTGAATGTTATGTAAAATGATCAGGGCTTTTACAGGTTTTAACCAACATCAGGATCAAATATTTTGTAGCAGAACTTAAAGTCCTGAACTTTTCTACTGGCTGTCTATAAGTAATTATCTCAGGCTCAAAAATGTCTACACTCCAGCTCAACGACTGTGAGGAAGGGGTAGTACAGGCATTCCCTTCTTGCATCTCACAGGTTATTAGGAGAAAATTACTTCTGTGTCTCCCTTGAGAGAGGTCAAACACTAACATGGGCGCAGTGCAAGTCAGGTGAAATAAAGGTGGACACACGACCATCTTTATAAGCTGGTTTTACTGATGTTTGACACATTAAAGCAAAAATAAAAGCTGGATTTGAAGTGCTGGACAGCTGGTGGGCTTCATTCAGGGTTTAGAGTCTTTGTCATAATAGATTATTTAAATGCTTGTTTAGCATTGACAGGACATTACTCCCACCTGGTCTGTTTGTAGAATGCATGGATAGTTGGGCGAAAATAGCTATTTGTTGGCTGTTTGGCACAGGAAAATAGGATTAGTATAAGCTATTCACACCTAGGATGGAAATTAAGAAAAAGTGGGTCCTTTTCAAGGTTCTGGGCCTAAGAGGAATAATGAGAACAAGAAATCGAAGAAGTTCCAAGATGGAGCTTGGCTAAATGTTAAGAAACAAATTATGTGATGTAGTTGCCATGACAACAAAGGAGTCTGGAGTTTATGATCTGAGCTGCCTCTTCATTCCAATGCTTCTATCAGAAATAGATGTTCCTAAGTGCAGCTGAAGACTTGCAGTGCTGGTGCTACTCAAAGGGATGAAGAGATGCAGGTTAAAGCTTCTTCAACAGAGTGGCTCAGCTATCTCTAGGCAGAGACCAGGTTCATGCTGCCATTCAGAAGGCAGCAGTTTTGCCACTGCTAAATCTATTGAAGGAGAAGTCTGCTGCCTGACTGGAGCAGCTCTGCAGATCCCGAGATTCACCAGGGAGACTGTGCTTCAGCATGTCCTACTGCCCTTGCTGGGAGCAAGCACCAGGCAGTACATCTTCCCTTCCCATGGGAGCTACAAAAGAAAAGGCACAATATGGCCCCGTGCGCAAACAGGGCAGAGTGTGGTGACAGGATGAAATCTAAAACCTTACAACACAGTATCTCCACAGGGTGTTTTCCTTCATATCTCAGATATCTTCTTGTTTACCGTGATACTTGAGTTTGTGCAAAGAAATTTGTACTGTGGCAGTGCTGCTGCTGATTTTGTTACTTTTCCTATAATTCGTATTCTTTTTCATAGAATCATAGAATTGTTAAGTTTGGAAAAGACATCTAAGGTCATCAACACAATATCAACATGCCTACTAGACCATGTCCTGAAGCACCACATCATGTTTTTTAAACATGTGACTCCACCACTCCACTGGGCAGCTGGTTCCAGCACTTCACCACTCTTTCACTAAAGAAATTTTTCCTAATATTCAATCTTAACCTCACCTGGCACTTTTTCTGGAAGGCTGTAGGTACTGCCTGTCGATACTTTTTCCTTTTTGAAGAACTCCCATAGAATCACAGAATTTTTAAGGTGGGAAGTTGCCTCTGGAGATCACCCAGCCCAGCTTGCTGGCTTCATCTTCTTTACAGCCTCCTATGAATTAAGGCCACCAAACCAGGCAAATCTACGAGCAGGTGGATTACTATTAAAAATTTACTAATGCAATGTTTCAGCTGGAGTTTCCATGCGTTTGGATCCCTGGTTCAGTGAAGCTTTTTGTTTGTTTTTTAATAGTGCCTTTTAGGTCAACAGAGTGCGTGAAGTCTCTGAAGCATCTTTAACACTAAATTGGATTAAATGGTTTATGGTCAAATACTAATAACATTGTTTGTGTTGGAGATCAGAATGTAAACTAACTTCCTGTTTGTGTTAGTAAGTTTTCAGGAATTTTCTAGAGCCTGTTTCAGGATTTGTTCAAATAAATGAATAGTTGAGGCCCAGTGGAATGTAGCCATCTGCTTTTCTTTAAGCCTCTATATGCTGTGAATAATTGAGAGCATAGATACAGATTCATAAATTAATTTCCATTATGAGACCAATTTATATATTACATTATTACTTTATATTTTAATCTAAGATACAGATTAAATTCATGTGACAGCTTTTTGAGACAAGGAATCTTGAAATTGTTTGTGGTTAAATGCATTTTGTAAGTACATAAATTATTATGTAAATCCAAAACATGGTTTTGATTTAGAACTTTTTGCCTTGCCTCCTCTTTTGGATCTCCAAACTCTGTCAACAACTGTACTCTTTCAGTCCTTTCCTGTAACACTCAGGGAAAACTATGCTGCAAACAGGATTTGTTAGAACTGGCTTTGCCCAGAAACCTTTCTAGGTGGGTTATCTGCCTTCCTGCTGTTCACGTGCCTGTTGATGTTTCTGGATTACAACAGAAGGCACACCCTGGTAAAAGCATTCAGCATTTAGAATGAATTTAAGGGGGGGTAACATAAAGCAAATAATAGGATTTTTGACCCTAATTATACTTCTGGAGTGCTAATTTTGGGCATGGTCTAAGACAATATTAAATGCTGCTTCAGCCCATCACAAAGATTTTAAGAGCAGCAGAACCACAGACACCACGACCAGGTGCTGGTTATCAGTGAATTAAACAGTCTTGCAGCACTGTGGATATAACAAATGAACTAACAACTTCCCAAAGATTGTCTAGGTCACTGTGTCCTTCTTTTTCTCACATTTTAGTCTACAGAATGAGAATATTTCACAGATGGGAAATTCATACTGGTTTGTGACATGCTAAGACAGTGTTATGTGCGCAACTGTGTAGTTACTTGAAATGCAAAAGTATAATTTGAGCTACAAAATTACTTGTATGTTGTTTATTTTGCTGGTACAAATTGTAACTGGGGTAGCACGTGTTAAATATTTATAAAAAAATGGTGGATTTTTAAAAAGTGTGTAGGCAGGGGTTTGTAAGTGTGTGTAACAGATTTGGGTGTTTGGTTGTTTTCTCAAGTAATTCAATGGATATGAAGAGAAGCTTATTTTGTCAGAATCTGTGTTCACAACTGCAAGGTGAATTTATTCCCTGTTGCACCAATGTAGGGGTCATTCTGAGTAGAGTCACTGAGCTTTATCTCCTTAATTACTATTAAAAATGATTGGCTATGTTTTCCACTGAGAGAATGTTTAGGTGGTGGAAGGATTAGGATGATGCACTGAAGAAATTAAGATTTTTTTTTTAATTTTTATTATTAATAGAACAAACTCTGCAAAGGTCTGTTTCTCTGGTGGTGTTTTTTCTTTTGCACCTTCCTACGGGAAGGCTGGTTTAGTGAATATGTTCCAGCTCATGCATCTGCTGTCCTACAACATGCAGGTTTATTTTTTATTTTATTTTATTTTATTTTATTTTATTTTATTTTATTTTATTTTATTTTATTTTATTTTATTTTATTTTATTTTATTTTATTATTTTTCAACCCATTGCATAGTTATACATTTCAGAGAAAAAAGCTTTTACGCTGCATGTCCCAGCATCCGTAAAATCTACCCCAGCATTTCTCAGACACTCATTAACACACTCCTTTAAAAAAAAATCCACATTTTTAAATAATAGCATTTGTCCTTTTCTGTCCTAAATCCACCTATCTAAATAAACTAAATACATATATTTAGACAGTGAAGGGTCAGTTTGCAATCAAATATTGCCTGATGGTGGGATGTGGTAAAAGAATGGGGACCCACCCAAGCAGCTTAGGAGGGGAATTAAAGATTAATACACTCTTCCATTTTTTTTTTTAAGTTAATGATGTACATGTTTATTTTCGGGGCAGAGTGGTAAATTTAATCTTCAGAAAACAAATTTTAAAGTAATTCTGTCTCTAACCTTGCTTCTAATGTAAATACCAGCTGCCCTGTAGGCTGTGCAGTGATCATTTAGTGGTATGTGAATGTAATTATACAAGAAACAATCGGTTTAGGATTTTCTACACCTCTCTGCAGCATCTGGGTGGCTACGTTGACTTGCATCTTGCTGTAGTCCTCTTTCTTACTGCATCATATTTAAGCTCTTTGCTGCATTTGAGATAGCCTAGAATGTCTTTGTAAAAAATAGACCAGGAGAGAAGATAACTGCTCCTTTCCTTTCTGCTCTTAGCAATCATCTCATATTGTTTCTGCCTTCCTCCATTGCTTTGTCTTTGTGCCTTCTGCTGTGTTACCCTTTTCCTCTAGAGGAAATCACCCATCAAAGGACTTTACTCCCTTCCATTCATATTCACTGTAAAGCAGTTTATGCCATCCCATATCCTTTCCTAAACTTCTCTGTCTCATTATCTGTTGTCATTCTTAGTTCTCTGTGCTTGTCTCTGATGTTATCAGGATTAGGAGGTTGCCTGAACAGAAGCATCTTTTTCTTTGTAAAGTTGACAGGGTATTTATTGATGCCATGGGCGTTCATAGATCATCTTTCACATGGAGGGCTCTTTCACATAGGGAATATTTCACATAGGAAAAGAATTGATTACCCAATTGATATTTTGCTCTTGGAGACCACATCATTACTTATTCTTGAATAAATTTTCATTATATATATTGGGTTTGGTGGGGTTTAGGTGTTGCTATGTATAAATGCTCAGTAAGATATAGTCAGAGTGGTGGACCTGGGTACAAAACATGACCATGAGCCAACGGTGAGCCTGGCAGCCACAAGGGCCAACCATGTCCTGGGGGGCATCAAGCACAAAATCACCAGCCAGGCAAGGGAGGGGATTGTCCTACTCTGCTCTGCACTGGGGAGGCTCCACCTCGAGTGTTGGGGGCAGTTTTGGGCGCCACGGTATAAAAAGGACATCAAATTACCTGGAGAGTGTCCACAGGAGGCCACAAAGCTGGGGAAGGGTCTGGAGGGGAAATCCTGTGAGGAGAGGCTGAAGGCATTGGGTCTGTTCAGCTGGAGAAGGGGAGACTGAGAGGGGATCTCAGAGCTGTTCACTGCCTTCTCACAAAGGAGGGAGGGGAAACAAGTGCTGATCCCTTCTCTCTTGTGAGATATGGGACCCGAGGGAATGGCAGGAAGATGTGCCAGAGGAGGTTTAGATTGAATATTAGGAAGAGGTTTAGATTGGATATTAGGAAGAGGTTCTTCACCCAGCGGGTGGTGGAGCACTGGAACAGCTCCCCAGGGAAGCAGTCCCAGCACCCGCTCTGCCAGCGTTCCAGAAGCACTTGGACAAAGCCCTCAGTCACATGGTGTGAAGGTTGGGAGTGTCCTGTGTAGGGACAGGAGCTGGACTCTGGGATCCTTTTGGGTCCCTTCCAGCTCAGGTAATTTATGATTCTATGATTTTATGAAAAGATAATGAGATTTATGACTGCAAGTTGTCTTTGTTGCTGATTTACTCCATATTTTTAAATCTTCTCTTGAGAGAATGGCCACATAGGAGACTGAGCTCTTCAATGTTGGTGTTCAAAGGTATGTGCAAGAGGGATATTGTTGTTGATTGCAGTCTCTGGAGCTTTAAACGGGTGTGAATCCCGGCTGTGAAGCACATTGAACGTAAGCCCCAAAATGTTTTTGTTGGAGGGAGCAGCAATGTGTCTGCTGTGGTCGCAGTGGTGGGGGGATGGAGAGGAGACACAGCACGCAGGTTTTTTGTCTTGGAGAACTGAGTGTTTCACGTTGAAATATATTGCATTGCTGTAGAAAGCCGTGAAATGACAACTGTGTGAATGACAGCTTAAACCAGCCAGGAGGAATGAAACCTCTTAGCTATGCTTGAATATTGTGTACAGTTCTGGGCCCCCCAGTTTGGGAAAGATGTTAGGATACTGGAATGTGTTCAGAGGAGGGCAACAAAGATGGTGAAGGGGCTGGAGCACAAGCCCTACGAGGAGCGACTGAGGGAGTTGGGGCTGTTTAGTCTGAAGAAGAGGAGGCTCAGGGGAGACCTCATTGCTCTCTACAGCTCCCTAAAAAGAGGTTGTAGTCGGGCAGGGGTTGGTCTCTTCTCTCAGGTGACCAGGGACAGAACTAGAGGGCATGGACTCAAGCTTCGTCAGGGAAAGTTTAGACTTGATGTTAGGAAAAAGTTCTTCACTGAAAGGGTGATTGGCCATTGGAATGAGCACCCAGGGAGGGGGTGGATTCGCCGACCCTGGAGGTGTTTAAGGGGAGACTGGATGAGGCTCTGAGTGCCATGGTTTAGATGATGGGTTGGTGTTGGTGTTGGTGTTAGTGTTGGGTTATAGGTTGGACTTGATGATCTCAGAGGTCCTTTCCAACCTTATGATACTGTGACACTGTAATACTGTGATACTGTGGAGGTGATGACAAGTTTTGTTTGCTGCCTTGTATGAATGTTTAGCATCTTAAATATATCCAATGTATCCAAGAATTGCTTGGATTTACCAGCTGCGTGTGCCTTCAGTTATAGCTGCAAACTGTCCCATCCATTTGTCATCTAAATACTGACCAGCTCATGAGCATTGCATTTCTTTTGTGTTAGCTGCCTTTCACTGGAAACTAACTAGTAATGGTGTAATCACTGGAGGCAAAGGCCAGGTAGTATTGCTTCTCACCTGCTGTCCTTGACTCTGCTTGATGTTGTTTGATCCTTTTCATTGAGTGGTTCACACAAGATTGTATTATATGAAGTACATGAAAAGCTGTGGGATAAGCCATGCGGCTGATAGTATTTCAAGACATTGGAATACAATCTGTTGCGCACTACTAGCAAGTTATTTTATCTGGAGAAGCTGTGTACTGTGATTTTTTTTCTTATTTCTGTCTCCAACTTGCTCTTCAGTCAGAATTTTCCTGTCTTGAAACATCGTACTGCTCTAAAAAAACCTATGCACATGCAAGCTGGAAAAAGTACTGAGACACGTAGTTTAAAAAGCTGGGTATTCACAAAAGTCTTCTTCCCTTTAAACCCTTCAAGAACATTTCATGCATACCCAAAAAGCAGGTTCAGCTTGAGATAGCTCAGGCTTCCAGTTTAGGTTATTTTTTAAAGATATTGGGTCTACAATATCACATTATTTAGTAAATTATTTCTCAAATTCTCTCCAAGTGCTCAATGTAATTTCTATCCCACTGCCTAGTTTTAACCAAGTGATTATATTCTTAAAATTCATACTTTATTAAGTTCTGAGGCTTTCCCTGTGAGTTGGGAATGGATAGAGGACAGTTAATTGTTGGCTGTCCTGAGGGACAGTTTTCTTTGCTTTTGGCTTATTCCATGACCAGTTCCCATTGATGTAGCAAGGAACCAGCCACAGTGCATATAGAATCACAGGATGGTTAGCGGGGGGAAGGTACCTCAAAGATCACCTAGCTCTAACCTCCCTGCCATGGGCAAGGACACCTCCCACTGAATCAGAGGGCTCAAAGCGTCATCCAACCTGGCCTTGAACACCTCCAGGGATGGGGCAGCCACCACTTCTCTGGGTAACCTGTGCCATTGTCTCCCTACCCTCACAGAAAAACATTTCTTCCTAGTATCTAATCTAAATCTCCCCTCTTTAAGCTTAAAACCATTCCCCCTTATCCTATCCCTGCACTCCCTGATCAAGAGCCCCTCATGCTTTCCTGTAGCCTCCCTTTAAGTGCCTCTTTCTGTAATCTCTTTTATCCTATTTATGAAGGACATAGGAAAGAAGGTTTTGTGCAGGCAAGTGTTTGGTAAGAGCTGAAAGATAAGAAAAGAAGAACAAGGTTTTGCAGTGAAAGACCACAGGAAATATGTGGAAAGATTGGGTTGAAGAAGAGGGAGGGACATAAATTTGTGCCTGCAAACCAAGTTTGACTGTTCACAGAACCTCCTTCTTTACACTTTGCTACTAACAGCACAAACATTTTTTTAATGTTTTGAAGAACGTGATCACATTTAATGCCAAGTACACATGTGATTATTAAAAGTATTGGCACAGGGGAGATAGGTATCTGTTTTACTGATTATAAAAATTTACCTTCTTCAGCTTGTTTACAAAGCCTAGATGAGATGCAGTAGTCATCTCCCTACTGCCAAAGGCTGCAGTGGAAGCAGAGAGATAATTTCATCAAATTTTTCACAGCTGAAAAAGTTCTGCTGAATAATATCAGACCAAAACTATCAAACAAACCCGTTAGAACTCTGGTGTCTTACTGTTTAATGACCTTTTCTACAGTCATTTGGCTTACGTATAAAATATTGAAGAAGGTTAAAAGAAATAGATAATCTGTTACTGAAATCCTAGTTCTTTATAAGCTATTGACAATATCAATGTTATTGCTTTCTAATCATGCTGTAGTTTAACCCACTGAGGTTTTAAAGGTAGCGAAGATGAGATACTGCTCTGCTGATTTAATGATTCTTTTGTTATTATTTCTGTAAAATCCTGGAGTTAAATAATCTTCAGCTCTCCTATCAATATTTTTATTTTTGCAATATAAATCTTTTTGGTACCAGCTTTTGTAACTGTGCCTTTTAAACAAAGCTGCTATAAACAGTCGTTTACAGGTTCTGTTTCTGAGACAGCTTTAAAAAATGTGTCGTATATATTTGCTCTTGCTCTAAATGTTAAATATCATTGCACATAACGATGCGAACAGATGGTGAGCTGCATAAGCTGTTTATCATTTTACACATTTATCACTTTACACTAGTGAAGTGTGCATGTGTTTGATTAATATTAACTTGTGATTTATTTGGAAGTCTCTATTTTTTGACAGCATTTGGGGATCTATTCTAATCCATACTGCCTTCCAACCTTAACGTTTAATTCCAGTAAATATAGAGTAGATGGGTTATGCAGTTCTTAATTGCATGAACTTTTTTGCTGTGGAAAAGAATTACCTTGTTGACTTTTTAATACTGGAAGGGATTTGGAAGTAAATGGATAATCCTGCTAAAATGTCCTACACAGATTACATTTAGATGCCAATTGTCCAGCTAAATGAATACCATATCTTGGAATTAAATACCAGCTGCTAAGAAGGGGTAAAATAAAACAAAACAGCAACGGTCCTATTCAAATTTATATTCTTTTATATCCTCCACCTACAGAATGAGCAAACTTCATATTTGCCTTCTCAACAGTTCTGGATGTTCAGCATGTGTTACACCTACATCACTGTATATGAAACTAAAAAAGCATCTCAAAAAGCACCACAAGCTTTTAGACATAGCACACAGACCATACTTTGAGACTTCTGACTGCAGCATTGTATTTAAAATATGGTTTAGTAAGGTGTTATTCCATCATAATGTGTTTTGGCTCTGCTCAAGCCTGGAAAAAAAGGCAAGATTTTCCTTTGATACCATGGATGGAAAAATGGTTTCAAGTTGCAGTGGATCTGCTTGCACTTGTTGTTCTGCTAAATGGCAATAATATTTAATGAGAGATTTTGCTCTAACCTGTAAATTCTTTAGAGTGTCAGATGCCCAGCCTGTTAGAATAAATAGAGGAGGCTAAAAGCACTTGCTTTGAAAATGACTGTTCATTTTGGAAGGCCCTGAGTGATCTTCATGAAATATAACTGAGTCAGTTGAATTTTGGAAAGAGATCAAATTCCCAGCATGTATTCTGGCAGCATCTCTTCTTTACTGATTCCATTCCTCAGTATCTTTTATGTTCAAACAGCATGTGCAGCTTGAGTCTTACATGCTGCTACCATTCAGAGGTCAGATAACTTTCAGTGACTTCTTACAGATTGGATAAATTACTCTTATCAATGCTTATTTGTAGGTTTTTATGCCTATGCTATCTTCAATGCCTATTAATTAATATTATGGAAAAACATATACAGCAAAAATGATGGTGTAGCACTAGGAATTAGCCAGAGAATATTCATTTTGTAATTCAGTGTTGTAGTGCAGTTTAACATTTGACATGACCATAATAGCTGATGAGGGCTTCATGTAGTTAACTCATGTTTTTTCATGAAGGCTCTTTTGGACTGCTATGGCCCAGTTGTCTTTGGTTCCAGGACATCAAATCCTTCCAGAAGGAAAATGCTCAGAAATGAGGAGAGTGCATATAATAAGAGAATGTCTCTGTAACAGGAGCGTTTACTTCAGGAGTGAACTTCTTTAGTGTATGAAATGCAAAGTTGCAGCACACTGATTTTTGGAAATAAAACACGTGAAGAGAAAAATTTGGTTGAACTCATTAACTTTTTTGGTTTTTTTAAAGTGGCAATTATAAGGAAATTATATTGCATATAATGAATATAATTATATTGTGTATTTCATGAAGAGCTAGCTTTGTTTTCCTGTTATCTTGTCAGCTAAACGCTGTTTCTTAAATAGATATTTTTATTAAAAGACAGTAATTAGAAATTCTGTATCTTACTGTTCTTTCCAACTTCTGTTTTTAAGACTGAAAGAGTGGAAGTTTTTTGCATTTTGATCTAAAAGACTGTTTTCTTTCTTTGCAGGTTAATAATGAGAATGTAGTCAAAGTTGGCCACAGGCAGGTGGTGAACATGATTCGACAAGGGGGCAATCACCTAGTTCTTAAGGTTGTCACAGTAACCAGGAATCTTGATCCTGATGACACAGCCAGAAAGAAAGGTACATTTTTCTCTTTTCCTAACGGGGTTCTTTTGGTCTTGCACCACAGAAAACAGAGTATGGGTGTGAAATTACTCTTCTATGAATTCTGATTTATAGATTTCACTTTTAAAATTTGAAATGCTCTTTACATATTTAATTTAGAATATAAAATTCTGTTGATTTATGCATTAATATGTGACAGAAAATGTTTTGTCACGCTTGCCATGATATTTCATCTTTATTAATCTTTATACATTTAGAAGTTTTAAGTTCTCATGAAATTTCTTGCAGTAGTAAAAGAGAAAAAGCACAAAGAACAGATTCTCTTTTATTGATTAATTCCAAACGTGCTTGAAGTGAGGTTAGTTTGACTCCTCTTGAAATCTTTGAGAACTTATGATTTTGCAGAACACATTTTACCAAGGAATGTCTGTAAGAATAAGAAAAGTAAGCAATATATTTAGACTGAAGTTCTGGTAGAAACAAAATGCATTTTAATGGGAAAGTTACTTAGATTAATTCAAAGTAGAGAGATTGTTCCAGCTGGGGAAAATCCCTCCTCCTCCCTGAAGCAGAAAACATGCACAGCTACTTTTTCTGCCACTTGGCTGCTGGCAAGAAAGCAGCTTCCCCAAGGAGGTCCCTATAACATCATGTGTCACAAAGACTTTGGGAAAGAATAGTCTGGGTACAAACAGGAGAAGTTTTTTTCCTAGACTGAAAATTAATTATTAATTTTAATGGAGATTATGGGTTAACCTGTATCATAAGATTGGGCTACTGCCCTAATGCCAATGTATTTGCCACCAAGCTACCAAAAAAACCACCACCAAAGCGTCACCAAAAGAAAAAAAATCTATTTTGCAGTGTTTCCTTCACCTTAGATGCCCCTCAGTTTGCTCAGGTAAAAGCTGCTCTGGGAAGCCATTAGGCCCTCATGATTACCATTAAGCAGGAAAGATCACTGCTGCAAACTAATGTTCAATTCAGCAGCATCACATCTTTGGAAATTGCTCTTCCACCAGTTTCTTGAATTGTTATTCGCAGCCGCCTGGCTCTTCCACACAAGAGGGGGCCAGAAGCTGGCAAGCAAGGGCTCCTCTTTGTCCAAGTAAAACTTCCTGTCTGCACTGTGAGTTTTCTTGCCATCTATTGCTTTTAAACTAAATAAATAAATAAATGACTATATTAATTAAATAATGTCCAAATGTGGTTCTGCATTATTATTTGCTCAATAGAATTACTATTCACACATTTAAACAAAAATTTCACCTCTGCCTTTTGGGATGTCTCATCTTGGCCTTAAAAAAAAGTCTTTTTGTGTACAACCCAAAGGGAAGTTTGCTTCTATAAAATCAAATCCAGTTCTTTGTCATCTTTCCAGAGCTTTCTATTAATAATGTGTCATTTGCCAAAAACATTCGCTTTCGAATCTTGTCCATTGGTAGCCTCAAAACATGAAAGTTACCAGCCAATTACCATTGTACCTTGGGTATTGTGTGGATTTTCTTGCTGTCAGTCTCCATGGTGAGGCCAGTGTCAGATACCCGACCTCACTTAACAATCCAGTGTTTTGTGCAGTTTCCTTATGGATTTGTTGTCACTTCTCTTGCTGGGCAAGGGCAGAGCTCAGACTCAGTTCATGTGTCCAGTACTTCACTTCTGGCACTGAACCTGAGCTATGTACGTGCTTTCATGTGACACACTGTCACTCAAGGCTCCATAAGAAGATGATGGAGCTTAACAGGGAGAGGACCATGCAGTGAATACAGTTGACAGGGGAAAAACATTGTGTACTTCTTTCCTCCATCACTCTTTATTTCCAACTTTTGTCAAAACAGTGTAACCTGATGTATAGTATTGACCAAAGCTCTTAATAATCTTTTTTCCTGATGTCCCAGAATGATTTCTATTTACTGGAAATCCAATTTTCTATCAACATTGGCATAATTTTGTCTGACATTATGCTCCGTTTTGACTGCCAGAAACATTTATTATCAGAATACTAAAGCACGTGCCAGGTTTTAATTTCTATGCTAGATGATTACCTTAATATTTTCAGATCTTATTTAGTCTAAGGATCACCTGTTTTCCCTAGTCTCACCATAATTATTACGATAAATTTGAATCTTCTGTCTTGTATTTCTCAGATTTAACAGTTTCTTCAAAGATGAAATTAATCTGGCAGAGATTTGCTGGTCTCCAGGAAATTTTTAGCTATATATATTTCTTAGAAGGAAAGGAATAACTGCTGTGAAGCACTTTCTCTAGAAAGTCTTTTTCCTATTGAAAAATAGAAGTGCACAGTTATTTAGCTTTAAATGTTTCTATGTATCCTGTTACATAAAAGCTTGCTGATGTGTCAAACAATCTATGCTAAAAGTAGAAACCGTATAGAAATTCGGTACATGAAAAGCATCTCAAGATTTTTTCCTCCTCATGTATGTATTTAATATTAACTTATTTAATGTAGCATATTCTTTAAAATAAACGTTCTGTATGTGAATATAGTGTTTCAGAGATTTGTGTTACTTACTTTGTATATCCTTCTGTTTAATGCAAAGCCCCACCACCTCCTAAGCGAGCTCCAACCACTGCACTGACCTTGCGGTCTAAGTCAATGACCTCAGAGCTTGAAGAGCTTGGTAAGAAAGTGTTTTTGACAAGCATGCTGGCATAATAAAAATGTAAATATATATATATATATGTATATATGTTAAATTGACTAAAAGGAGTTGCACTGTATACAGTTTATAGAACAGAAAAGGTTTTAAGAATGCTGCATCTTTGGAGAGTTCAAATATGCATGATTCGCATGAATAATTTTGTTTAAACCTGTGCCTTTACTGCTACGCAAGAGAATGTTGATACATTTTATGCATTATCAAAATTCGGCACATCTACTAAAAAGTAATGCCTTATGTTTTGTTAGCTTTGCTTTCCAAATTTTCAGTTCATCTAATATTGTTTTGTTTTAAATTTCTGTGGCCTCTCATTAGTGGACAAAGGTAAGCTGCCAGAAGCTGTTGTTAAAAAGCTGAGTGCTAAAGCAGCTTCAACTTCAACTTGTTTTCATTAGACTCTGATCTGAAAAAGTGCATATTATGATATCACTTTGACTTCTGTGCATGATGTAAACTTATTTTTTTCATTATTGGTAATAAAAAATACTGAGCATTCAGTCTTTTTTTTGCTAATTTTAAGAACTGTGATTGCAGATTCCTTTGCTTGATCATCCACATTCTAGATATTCATAATTCTTTGGGAATTTTGATTTTATTTTATAGAAATGAGGAAGGTAATAGTTCTTTTCTTTCTGGTTTTAGTTTGCTAGGTCATTAAAAAGTCGAATTTCTGCAGCTAGACTAATAAATATGCTATGAATGGACCATATACACAAAGAAAAAAACCCAGTGCATATTTATATATCACTACTACACTAGAACAGTGTGTTTAGAAAGTGATAATTAGGTATAAAAGCAAATCCTCATTGCAGAGTGATAGAGTCCATCATACAATAAACCCATTTTTCATGTAACCCTACATTGATTTAAGTACTTACATTTTGTAATCATTTTTATTTCTGGCATGAACTCATATGAAGGTCAACTGGAAGGAATCAAACCTTGTGGACACTTTTTTTTTTCCCTGGAAGTTGATGTTTTCTCGGGCGGATGGACCCCATCCATCCATTAGTGAGTCAAGTCCTGTAGCCTCAGTAGGAGTTCTTGCCCAGAAAGGGGGGTGCTGGCTGTCTTCTCTGTGCTGTAACAGCCAAATGAAGACGAAAATGAAACAGCCTGATTATTTAGCTCTACCAGATCTCATAAAATTTCATTTGTCTGTGTCAGGAAGTTTAGAAATCTGACTAAAGTTTTCAACACTGAATGCTCCACAATTTTTCATCCAGGATTAAAATGTAAAATATTATTTCTGGAGCCAATTTTTGGGTCTGAGTGTTTTGATTATTTTTTTTTTTCCTTTCAACAAGTTCTGATAATTCGTAAGGGTTCACTGGCTTATGAACAAACTTCCCAAGGGGACGGAAATACTGAAGCAACATTTTCCTCCCTTCATTATCCCCTTCTGCAAATCACTTTCAGACTGAGAGTGTTCTATTTCTCTTACTTTTCAATCTTAAGTAGTGAATAATGTTCTTAAAGCAGAAAGAAGCAGCACTTTTTTCTAGGGTAAACAGGTTATTAATAGTAAAGTCACCTCTGCAATGAAGACCATCCTGTTTTAGCTTTCTCATCCCCCCCTGTTCAGGGTGTAGTACTTGATCTACTGCTTGTTCTCATCAGCTAGCAGAAACCACTGCAATTCTTGTGAATAGCAGCCATGGGACATGTTTGAATCTTGAGGTGTGTTTCCCATCCATATCTTTATCCAGATGGGGGAAGTATTACAATGGAAAGACTTTACTCTTCTGAAGTACAGTCCTGAAGCATGTTCCAGAAGTATATGTCCCCTAACAAAGCTGTAGTAATACCAGAGCATGATAGAAATTTATTTTCTTCCTAAGCAAGATTCTAAACACTATTAAAAAAAAATACCCGTGGTCTATCTATTTTAATATTTATCCTGTAAAAGGCTATTATAAGAAGGAACAAGAATTCTTAAACTCTACAACTGAACAAACTTCCAAAGAGAAAATATTCTCACTATCATCAGTTAAAAGTTGTCTTCTGACATAAAACACAGATTGTATGTGTGTATTTATATATAATTTATATATTTATATGTATATGTGTATATATTAGACATCTGTATGAACTATGAGAACACCCACATTTTTATAGCCATTAAACTATCCAAAGAATAAGCATTTGTTTCATAATATGTATTAGCAAACTAAATAGGAAGTATGCATAGAGGAACACTGTGGATGTTCTCATCAATATATATGTGTAATCTTTATTCTGAACTGAAGAAGTTCATGGTCTCAATAATGTCTCGTGGCAAAGAATTCCACAGGCCAATTATGTGCTGTGTACAAATGTATTTCCTTTTTATTGGTTTTAAATGTGATGCCTTTAATTTTATTGAATGTCCCTTGTTATGTAACGGAAGAAAAAGATAAATAGAAATTCCCCATTTGTTTTCCCTTAGAGTATATACTTCTGAAATTTGTCCTAGATAAGTTTAACATCATTTTCAAAATAACATATATATGCCTTGTAGTTTTTATAGCCACTTCCTTTACCTGGCTCTTTTTTATTGACATGTTTTTAGCTACTCTGTTCTCAATACTGAGCAAACCATCTCAGTTGTTCTCTTTCAAACAAGTTAATCCAAAATATGGCAGATAACTTGTGTTAATGATTCCTTCCTACTTCGGTCTGCAAAGTTTTGAAAATACCTTATTGTCATAGTTAGGAAGCCCTGGTATCAATAAGTTGCCCCAATTACTGCATTAAATAAATAATATAGAAAAATATCATACATGTATCCCTAATATCTGCAGAGGAGCTGTTTGTTATAGTTAGGGTATAAGACCTGATAAACTGTGCTTTTGCTGAGCTGTTTATCTACTGTAGTTTGATAGTTGCATAGTAGAGACTAGCAGGGAGAGACTAACTTCTTAGTTGGAAGGAAAATGTTTATGCTCAAAATGACAGAAGAGGATTTAGCATATAAAAATTACCTTCAGAATTGATTCACAGTTCATTCCCTTTCTATTTCCAAGCTTCAGTACGGAAGAAGAAGGGTAAGGGGAAGCATTTTGTCTCTTGTTTAACCTGTTTCTCACCTTTCCATAGTGAAGGATAATAACATAATGTAAATGTTGGCATATGGTCCAGTTTATTTTATGGTGTCAAATGTACATTAATTACTGTATATGTTTTTTAGTTATTTAGTTTAAAAATTGAAAACTCACTAAGAACTCAAACAGAAGACCACATTTGAAAATATTCCCCACATTTCTTCCTTTTGTCTCTTTTCCTTCATCTTCCCTTTATTTCCTTCTTTGTATGCAACTCTTTTACAAACCCTGCCATACCATCTCCTCACAGTTACTGTGCTAACTGGCAGCCACAGAGAATATGTGAACAGTAACATATCCTCAGTGTAGTCCTATGTTAGTGATTTCACTTGTCTTCTTGATGGCCAAACGTTACTCCCATAACCACACTGTCTCTGTCTCAGGAAATAGGGATCTTGCACACAACACTTGAATTTTTGACCCGGAGAAATGCTGCTCTGCACAATTTTAAGTTTTCAATTTAACATCTTCCACGCTGTCCCGTATGCATGGAGTGCCCTCCCTGAACTGATTCATAAGGCCTTCTCCTTGAAATCTCTCCTAAAAACCCACCTTCCCCTGTGATCCCTGTTAAGCAATCATCTAAGTAACGATGGCGAGGCAGAGGGGTAGGTAGAAATAGTGGTGCTATTTTAGTAGCCTTTATAAATGTAACTGTATATCCACGTACACAAAGTTTGTTTGTGTTTAGTTGTATTTTTCCATACTCCTGTATGTCATTTTGCTTTCTTAGATTGTAAGCTCTTCTGAGCAGGGGCTGTGTCATTTACACGTGTTCGTGGCATCTAGCCCAAGGAAGGGTCTCAAACCTCCCTGAGCCCCTGGGTGATAGCTGGTGAAACAGCCCTGCTCTTCAACAAAGTTGAGTGTCACGGAAAGGAAAGCCAAGCTGTAGGCAGTGCCTTCTCTCAACAGGGAAGCTTTTGCTTTTTGACATTAAACAGGACAAAATCAGGTTATTTTTCACTATTTTTCTTCTCTTTCCTGACCTCCTTTCAGGTCAGTAACAGAGATTCCAGCTAGTGATATTTTCTATTCTCAGTTCAGAGCCTAGGACAGAATAAACCCCCTTGCTACTGGTGTTTTTTTTCCTGAAAAATATGTTTTGGCAGCATATAAAAAGCCTCTACATTGTTATTGTAAAATCTTCTGTCAACCAAAAATTCAGTTTTCTGGGTCATAAGTGAGGGAGGCATTGATGAAAATAATGGCTTTTGTGGTTCTGTTTGACTGGGTTTGCTGGTTATCTTTTCAGAGGGGTTCTGGTTCATGGGGAGGACAGGAGAATGGAAGGGCATAGGCTGTATTTTTTATATTCAGGATAGAAGTTGTAGTGTTTTTTTGTCTTAAGATATAGGTAATAAAATCTTTAGGTTCACAGCGGTATGGCATGGGCAGTATTATCATCTTACTGCAGTTACGTAGCATAAATTACTAAAATGTAAATTGTACTTCATCTCTGCCATGGACTTTCTGCTTACAGTAGTTGCTTGCCTCAGAGCATCTCACTTTGAAATGTCTGTTTGGAAGGGAAGTGTTTTCAATAGTAAAACTACTTTCTGGATTTTGTGGGATATCAGGGAGGGAGAGACACTTTCATTTTTGGTTTGCAACTTGTAGGTTTTCAAGAATTGTTGAGTAACTGAGTTATGGCAACATGTAGACTAACAGTTTTAAGAGCAATTTTTGGAGGCAGTACTTAAAATATAATTTGAGGTAATGTGTAGTTAGCCCATTAATATTAAAGAAAAACAAAAATATTCATGCAGCAAATTAAAACGAAGATTTGAAAACACTCTAAAAACAAAACATTAAAATTAAATTTATGGAACTCCCAATGCATTTTTTCAGTCATAATTTTCTTCATCATTACAGAAAATAGGTATCATGGGTGTTTCAAAATTACTAATTTAAAATAATGCATTTAACTCTTATTAAAAGGTTTATCTGGCTCATGAAAAGCTTCTTTTTAAAGGGCTTTTCCTTCAGTATTTTTTTCAACCTGTTTATTGATAACTTATTGTGGAGGGAGAATTTTAAAATTATATGATACTTAGGAACACAACCATAACTAAGATCAGTACATGTCTAGATACATGATTTAATTTTCATGCTCTTAAGGTTTTTTTCACTGACAGGAAATTGATTTTATTTAGGGAGTAATTTTCAGTGAAAGCTAAAGTGGACAGTGTTTAATTTTAGAAACCTAATATAAAAATCTTGCAAGAGAAAGTACAAAATTAAGAACAGAACAGGCTAAATTTTTGTAGTGAAATGGAATGACAAGGTAAATAATTCTTCTACATTACTAAGTACTACTTTGACAGCGTCACACGAGTGTCAGTTGTGAGCTGGGGGTGGTGGTTTGCTTGTTCTTAGATTTGAAATGGTTATCAATATAAAATACTCCTTCTATATGTGTTGACACCAATCTTTGGGGTTTGATGTGGGCTACTGTACCAAGTACAAATGTAGGTTTTTCCTCCTTTGAATAGTTCAGAAGCAAGTACCACCTATCAGATACAGAGTAACTGTGGTATTGTCATCACAGAATGTTGTTACCTGGCATCAAGTCTTAGTGGCGTTTGAGTAGTAAAATATCAGTTGATGGCATTCAAAAGAAATATTATTAGCTCTGTCTGCAATAAGCTTTCACACTTCATCCCATTCCTGTTGTCCATTGTTTCAAAGGTGGCACATTCTAATGGCATCTGAAACAATGAAATTGCAGAGCAAATATATATAAATGAATGCCAAACAGTGGATTATCGTACAGTGCTATGTTATGTTTGAAGAAACCACTCACAAAGACATCTGGGTTCAAAAATCATTTTTTTATTTCACTGTGGTGGAGTTGATGATGGAGATTTGTCTGCAGGAAACAATGGAAATACCATCAAAGCAACTTTCACAGCACTCACAATGTCGACTCCTTTGATAGTTTCCAGCATCTACAGTGCTTCTATGTAGGAAGAAGATTTTCTGATCTTCTCCAGACACTGTATTTTAGAAGACGAGAGCAAAAGGCATCGCACTTAATGAAGAATTCTTGAAGGGTATCCTTGTAAGTAATTGATTTGCATTACATATTTGAAATTCTAATGAGATAGCATCATAATAACAAGATAAAGGTTGTCATCGGGTTGACATTTTCGTAAGCATGATGCAGTGACTCTGTGTGGGATTTGTGAAGGGTATCCATGCAAAAATATGTCCCCCATATTTTTGTTTATATAGCAAGCTTACAGGTTTTATGACCTGTAGTCTAGTGGGGAGTCCACAGCAGTGTAAGGAGGTATAGAATTAGGACCACATCTACGGCATATGTGCTTTTAAAACACTTTGTAAGAGGAAAGTATTGAAAGCTGATATGTTTCAAGGAGAACAATGCTTTGGTTTCCACTGGGGAAAAAAAAAAAGGCACCACCTAGCAGGCAGTGTGCTAATTAGCATTTTTTGGCACAGAATCTTAAATTAGCAGGTAAATCTCAGTATTGAACAGTTCTTCAAACCAGGGTTTATGTTACTTGAGGGGTGCAGTTTTAACATTTTGAAAATACTGGGCATCCTGAGCAGAGGTCGGTTGCTAGAATTATTTTGAATTTATCGGCTTAAACTTAAGTATTAGAGCCCTTTCATGATACTTGTTTTTCTTTACTACAGGACAGTAATTTAAAAGGTTTTCAAAACCTTTCTGCATCAGCCAAACAAGACAGTGGTATAAAAGAAGTTGGAAAAGGAATTGTAAGTGTTAAAGAAAAAGTGGGGATTGTAGCATTTGGAAACAGTCAAAGTAAATATATTGGCATATGTGAGTGTCACTTGCGATACTCAGATGTTATTAACTGAATATCTAACCACACACTCAAAATCAGGAGTGCCTGAGGAACAGTAAAAATTGCATGTGTTTCCCAACGTGGTACAGTTAGGTCAGTGGAAAACTTTTTCAACACTTTTAATGTGTTCTCTCTCTTTTTCAGGAGCCAGGGAGATGAAGGACTTATCTCCCTCATCTCAAAACTCCCTTTGCTGCTATTTCTCTTTTTTTTTAGTTTTCTTCAAATGTTCATAAACCCATGTTAACTAATTTCTAATATAATTAAAAAAATAAATGTTTTTAGATAATTCATCATAGTTTGTTTGTTTTTTCCCCTTGGTGTGGAAGCATGAGAGTAAGTGTAAGAACAGAAAAGGCTGCAAATGTCTTAGGTCCTCCACTTTTCTTTTTGGTTTCTTTTGGTTGATTGCCTTTCTTTTGTGACTAGGCCAAATTTTCAAATGCTGTCTCTTAAACAGAACATCAAATTGCCACTTAAATTCCACCTGGCTTGCAGGGTAGGAGTGGGTATTGACTATATTCTCTGCTTTGTTTTTGTTCTTGAACAGAAACCACTGTTAGACAATGACCATTCCTCTTTCAAGGTAGGCTGAATTGTAAGGCTCCAGGATTGCAGGTGCATTTTAAATGCCTGTACAATTCTTTCATTAATTGAACATGCTGTTAAAGAGCTGGTACTTGAAAATTGTATCTGCAGAAGGAATTTGAACATATTAGTTTTCTGCCTTCCTTAAAATTACTTTTAATGGTGTGATTATAATATGTAAACTTGAATTATGTGTACTAATGTGAAGGTATTTTTAGCCCTAGAAATGAAAATAAGACTTTCTTTTGAGAAAGTTGTGATAGTTCTTTATTGTGAATACATACAAATCATTTTCATAAATGATGTAATGGTATTTGTAGATACGTAATGTGAAGTGATTAATTTTAGTCACTAAACAGTTCTTATGTTTTACTGATTTATTCTACATAATTTATCATCTTTTTTTTTTATTTTAGTGTACTTTGTAGAGTTTACAATATCCCAGAGAACATACAAATATTTTACTCAATTTTCATAGAACAAAACTGTTTCAAATGACTTATTGTTTTTGACTGTATTGCAAAGCACTTCTGTTATTTCCTCATTATACTGACTGCTAAGTAATATTCTCTGCCTATTGTTTGCAGTATGGTAAATATGTGATTTTTGGCACTGTGTTTAAGCACAATCCTGCAAATTGTTCATTTGGGGTGGGGCTGGAAGAAGTTATTTCCAGATTAAAATGTGCTTGTGGTGGCAGATTTATGAGGATTAGCCTAATTGTCTAAGTGAAAACTCAAACCATTCCATTTCTGTGTATTTTTTAAACTATACATTTACATGACATAACTGTAGGCTGATCTTGTTGTTTCTTTCCTCTAAATATAATCATAAACAACAAATTTGGATTTAAATCTTAACCTTTAATATTCTTACTTTCCAATGTGCTTTAGCTGAGATTAGTCTTTAAATTCTTGGCAGTATGTTGAAGACCTAGTTATACTTTAACTACTCTTGGTCTTTGACGACTTTTTATGTATTTATTCCTATTTTAAATAGCTAAAAAGAAAGGCATTAGTTATCAGTGGGCATAGCTAATGTAACAGAGGTCCATTTTTAACCCTCTACAGCAAATAAATCACCTGTTTTCCCCAGGAGCACTAGAGATCTATTCATCAAGTACAATTGCTTTTATGACAAGCAATGTTCTCATATGAACTTCTCTAGTCTGATCAAGCTTTCTTTTGAAATCAGTAGGTTCTCATCTTTCTGCTGCCACCCCATTAGTACTGGAAAGCTGTTGTAGAATTCTATTCATCTGCTTCTTTGATAGTGTTGTCTAGATTCCCATACGTACTGTATGCCCAAAATATCCTTTACATAGTTCCCCCACCCACAGGCATTCACCCGGAACAATTTATCAAGTTACTTCCTAGCTATTATTTGACAAACTAGGCAGGGCAAGGTCTTTTACATATATATATATATATGTATATATATATATGTACTGGAAGTGACAAAATTCTAAAAGGAATACGATGTAAATAATTGCACCTACTTATTTTAGATGCTTATTTTTTTCATACATGCATATAATTATATGCATAATCACTCCTGGCCTTTTGTTAAAAACAAGCTAATTATAGTTAAAATAAAAGTAATTTTAAAATTAATCCATAAGATAAAAGCAACACCACAGCCGCATTTTTGTGTAGTTTAAACAAATCTCTATGCATTTTTTGATAAGCACATGTAAAGACTATCCCTTTCATTTTAGGCCTGCTTTTGTAACTGATTTTTGCAGATTACTGACCAGGAAACAAATTTTACCAGCTAATGGAAGAAATTAAACTAAACTGGCAAACTCATATTTAGGGAAGGCGATGGAACAAAATATGTGCATATGCACTACCTGACATTAAGGGCTATGTGCCTAGACCTGTTGACACCAAGGAAGAATGAATGTCCTGTGTTCCCATCACTTTTCCAAAGGAAAAAAACATGTGCCAAATATTTGACTGTGGTTGACTGCAGATGCTAGAAAAGGTGGGTGATACTACGGCATATAGGTGCAGTTGGCATTGTATGAAGTTTTGCATAACTGATTGCGCCTGGTACAGTTTCTGTCTGTATCTATCTTAGGTATTTACAAGGCATCTATCACCTTGGTACCTAAGCAGTTTGAAAAATGCACCCACCCCAGGAGGCATGATGCAGATACAGGCAGAGGCCCAGGTCCAGAGCAGCAGAGGCAGGTCCCAGGAAGCTTCCCCAACTGTGTTACCGCTGTTGTTGAGCTCCTGGCCCGCTTGTTGTGGCCAAGGAACATCTCCACCTACCTGTCAGCAGGAAGACGGTACCCTACCCCTCACGTCCAGCTCCACTGGTGGGGAATCTGAAAAGGAAAGATAATGGAAAAGGCAACGATCCAGTAGCAGAGGTGAAAACAGAAATGGTGGGATTTCAAAAGAAGGGAGTCTTAAAGAGCAGCACATCTCAGGGGAGGGATCAACTGCCAGTCCGAGTGGCAGGTAAGGCACAACACAGGCATAAGTCTCAAATGTTCTTCAGTGAACCAAAGCTAAAGAACTACCTCCGATGTCTCTAAAGTTTGTCTATATCCAAAGCCCTGCTCTGTTCTTGGCCTCTGTCTCAGTCCTCTATCCCTACAGCTGAATCGACTGTTCAGTTCTCTGTGTATCTCAACCAATAATCGCTACAATCCTACTGTCTGATAACAAACCTGAAGGACTCTCACTGGTAATGAATGTTGTGAAGCAAAGACGCAGCACGGCATAGCAGTGCTCCAAAGCGATGGGCATGTTCATGAACCTAAGGGCTAGAATAATCCTGGCTTCCAATCACCACGTTCAGAACAGGGATTGGGCAAGCCACAGATCACCCCTGCAGGCACAAAAGATGGAGAAGTTCTCCTGTGGCCACCACGAGCAATTGCTGGTCTAACACATCAGACCAAGCTCTGTATCAGTGCAAGCATTCATACAGGCAGCCAGCTACGGGCTTTGCCTCGGAAAGAGGGGATCTGTCTAACAGGAAAGAAAGAAAGATAGCCAGGACTTTGATGAAGGTTCACTAGTTACTATTACACGGACCACTTTAATAACAGATCTAATTTTTTCTTTAAACACAACAGAAACAGAGGGGAAAAAAAAGTCTTCAGAAACCTGTGAGTCGATGTGACTTTTGGAAACAGCTGCGTAGTACTCAGAGTGATCAAACACTAAAGTTGAAGTGCAGTGTGCCACTGACTTCCAGGTGTTCCTATTTCCTTTAGCCCATATGCACACTCCTTTCTGATTCCCTTACTTGGTCATTTAAGGATCAAAATGGGAGTCATGCCCTGTCAGAGCAAGGGATATGAGGTTAGGAACATGAAGCAAGTCGTAACTTTGGACACCAAACCAGCCGGTTTGTTGGCTGGTTTCACTAGGTAGAAATATATCTCTAAAAGACAGAAGTGACCTATTTTGCCTGTAAGTCTTCTATATCACCGTGCAAAGTGTTGCATGAGGAATGGCGTGTAAGTGGAAACAACTAGAAAGATCAGAGAATCTGATCTCTTCTCTTTCCTTTGCATCTAAGGAAGCTAAAAGTGCTTCTTCGTACCCACTGTATTTAAAACTTGGTTTTAAAAGGGAGAGGATTATTTTTAAAAGCCAGTTAAGGTCAACCATGTTGATATCTACTGTGGTCCATAGCCAGTTCTGGCTTGACAGTCTTAGTGCCCACTCTTGCTTTTTGTTTCGCTGTTTGGAAGTCACTCCTTTGCCAAGGAAATGGGGTAAAGGCAGTTAGTTGAGGTAACTCTTTCAGCCAGCTTTAATCCTGCTGTCAGCAGCTGCTGAGGGCATTCAGCCTCTTCTGTGGCCGATAAGGACAGTTTCTGGCTGAACTAAGTTTTGCAGTGTCCCTACTCTAACTGGGAAACCTTTTCCACATCACCAGCCTAGCCACTGGTGCAATCATCTTACCAAGATCCGGTCTGGATCTTAGGGCGACATTTGGTCATCAAGGAATGGATTTATTGGGCAGAGACTGGCACCTTCGTCGAGGTGGTGTCAGCCATTGACCTTCAGGCAGTTTTCCCACGACCGCGCTGTAGTGAACGAAAGGTTCTGTAAGGCCATGCTTGTAACGCACCCTTGGTTCCCCCATGCCCCACGTCAATGCTTCACAAAGCTTCTAGAAACTGGAGTTACTAGAGATGTTGACTGCTTTGTTACAAATAATAAGTTATGCATATTCCTCCTTTCCATTGCTAGTCAAGTTAACAAACCTATCCTAAAACCTGTGAATGTATTCATTATTCATAAGTATTCGCCAATAGTTTCCACAATTAACTTTCTGCCCATGAGTTTTCACAGATTGTTTGCTTTGTACTCTTTGTCATTTGAGTTATTGGTCACCTATGCCAGATGCTGTTCTTTCAGCTCTGAAAGGCTGAAAATACTGATTAGGAGGCTAAAAAGTGGTAAATTTTCATAAAAGAGTAGGAACTTTGCAAAAATTTGTTGTGCTTTTCCAGAGAAATTTTTATTTGCAAGCGTCTGGCAAATGTGTAAACATGCACAAATGACAAAATTGTTCAGATCCCCCTGAACATGAACAAGCTAAACTCAGAGATACTATTTACAGAAATATTCATAATTTAATGTGGGGGTTGGAGGGGTTTTTATTTTGTTTTGCTTCACTTTTTGACTTTTAATTCAGTTTTGTTCTGTTACTTAGTAATTGCTAGATGGGCTCTGTTTAGAACACTTGAAAATGGAGTTTTCAATATGGGGAATTTTCTGATGTTATGTCAAAAGAAATACAAAGATTTTTATAAGACCAGTGACTCTACCAGAATGAATATATATGATCCTTTATCTTTCTCCGATTCCATAGAATTTAACTGAAATGTGTGTTTGCTATGTGTGGTAAAAATAGGTCCCCTGTTTTTTGTTCTTTTTTTTCATGTGTACTCAAATAGAAAAATGCTGAGAAATAATTTCATGGTCCTACCCTGTAGCTGTTAAGAGAGATTTGTTAATGGAGGTTTGCAGCTACAGCTGTATTAGGCAAAGAGGGAGAAGAATTGCAAGGGAAGAAGCAGTTGCCACAGTTAGGTTGATGTATAGTCCCTTTCAAATCTCCATGGAGTGGAAGAGCCAAAGATTGCATGACAGTTTGTCCCTAAAATTCATTTTCATAAGGAGCTCATGCCTTTTTACAAATACAATCTCATCCTCACTTTCCATAAAACATGCAACTGGACAGTCCAGCCAGACACAGACAGAATGTGAATACTTTGAATGTGAATACTTTGAAGTAGTGAATATGCTAAATGCACAAATAATATCCACTATTTTAGCATTTAAAAAATTCATAACTATATTATGCCACAGAGAATCCCTTTTAGAGCAGTATAATGCTGGAGGCACTTGGGTATGGAAATAATGAGTGCCACGTTAGGATTAGGGTAGATAGGGACTGATATATAGGAAGAGGGATCCTTGGGTCTGTCAGAAGGAGCTTTCATATAAAACCATATAAAATTTAAAAGAAAAATAAAAAATAAAACACAACCCCCCTGATTCATAAGCAGAACTAGAATTATAATCTAACGTGACCTCAGCAACAGCTTCCAGGTGTAAGCTTACAGCTTCACGTTGAGGTCTGAGGAGCAGCATATCAAGAATTTCAAAGAGCAGAAATTAATCCTTAAAAATACCATTTTTCAAGACTGGGATGCCAGAGAGTAAGCATGACACTGATCTGGCACTCAGACCACTGTAGCATGAGCAGCACAGACATCCAGCTAGCACGAGTCAGCCACTGCTGTTAGGTCACAGTCGGACTGACAGCAGCACTTCTCTCACGTATCCCTTGCCTGAGTGTGAGGAACGCAGGCTTCTTGAGCTACCCTACTGCAACTTTTTAGCCAGACAGCCCCAGATTGATTTCTGATGACCAAATTGTCCCCCAACAACAAACAAAGAGGACTCTTTTTTTTTTTTTTTATCTGGAAAGGGTGAGAGTTATGGCCACTGGCTCACGTAATCAAGAACGGTGCTGGGCAGATCATGCTCTCCTATGAGCCAGTGACTGCCACGGGTGCAAAAAGCTGAGCCATTTCTGTCCTCTAGGAGAGCATTTTATGTAGAGGAGGATTTAGAGTAAGCACATACATAGTATCCTCCTCATTAACATCTGCCACAATGCCTCTTGGCACGCTAAGCTGCCACAGGGAAGCACTTGCCCCGGGATTTCCACCATGTGCCCTCAGGCAAGGGACGAGGTAGCCAGGGGAGGGCAAAACTAAGTTTATTTTCAGGAGATGCTGAGATCCTGGCGAGCAATGCCCTCAGATAGCGTTTCCTACTGTTTGGAGAAAAGCACAAGAAAATCAGGCAAATGTTGTGGAGGGCATTGCTCGCAGGATAAATGCTGAGGATGGCCACCGTCACGCTGCAGCAGTGATTTGGGAGAGAGCGCACTGGGGGTGGGGATGACGTGAGACGTCGGACAAAAGCGAAGATAGCCAGCAGTGCCTCAGAACAACAAAGGGCTGCCCTCAGCCAGTGGTGGAGCACATCTGGCACCCCAGGAAGCTCAATTGGACACTTGGCCCTGAGCTCGTCCCAGGGATTTCTGACTGGCACCACTGCAGTGCATAGGTGAGCTTTTTGATAGGTTCACTGACATTTCCTGTCACAGTCACGATGAGGTGAATTGGTAGTTCCGGCCTTGGGATGCAGCATGGCTGTGTGTGTTATGGGTACAGGACAGTGTGCATTTATACCAAAAGCAGTTAATAACGTCAACTGCCACGTGCCCAGTGCAGTCACTAAACTTTAGTCCGCCCTTCTGTTTGCCCAAACACATACACTCTGGCTTCCCAACTGGCTTCTTTCTATGTGTTGTCCAATGCATGTAGATACCTCCATCTGCCTGGCCTCAGATACAGTGGTTGTTGCTCCTCTATTTGATTGCCAGATGTCACTGGGGAGCAAGATGGGGAGGTTCCTGGATCCTCGGGGCAAGCTGGCCGTCACCGAGGGAGCTCGCCATCCACGCCAGCCGAAGAACAGGAATCCTCGGTGCCTGCCTCTGACGAAGACTCGCCGGCCAGGACCACAGAGAGCTGGCAGTGGCCATTGTCCTCATCTGAAACGCACAGCAACGTTGGGGAGGATTTTGAGGGATTTCAAACGCCAGCGCGGACTCCGGAGTGTACCATGGACATACAATCTCCCGGGGATCAGTCACTCAGTAGGACTCCTCAGTTTGAAAGTGACTCTCCTGAGGAGGAGGGAAATAATGCAATGAATGAAGAGCAACGCGGTGTTGAGCCTGTCCCTAGGGATCGGGGTTGGAGAGGGCAGCCCCAGCTAACAGAGGGAGAGAAGCTGTTGATGGAAACCAACAGTAGGATTGTGCAGCTGCTGGAAAATATCAAGAGGGAGCATGCACAGTCCATGGGTCTCATGTCACAGTCCATGGGCCGTATGGAGCTGCAGCTGGGCATTGTGGCTACCTCCACAAGAGCCATCCATAACTACCTGTCAGAGATTTTAGCTTTCCTCAAACAGCCAAGGACGCAGGTCCTTGAAACACGCATCTCCCAAAGAGCCACCCCCCACGTCGAGTTAACCTGTGCCTCGACATGGACTGGTGAGGACGCAGTGGCATCCTCCACTGTGTGCTTACCAGGGGCCGAAGGGACGAGCGACTCTCGAGAACCACCGCAGGCCACGCTGCCTTGTCGCAGTGGCCGGCTGCAGAGAGCCATAACCGAGAGGGCCTCGTTGCCCATGCCTACACGCCAGGCAAAAGGGGGAGGGAAGAAGAAATAACCACACCATAGGATTTTTAGGGTTTTTTTTTAATGTGCCTGTCCTTTTAATTCTTAGCCATAAGGCCATCAGTGGCAGAATTCAACCATTTCCTACATTGGCTAACATTGTATTCTGGCTGACTAGATTAGTCTAACATTTTGTAGTTTATATTTGCACTGTTAACGATGTGTGCTGCTGGTATTTGAAGAACATTTGCCTTTGTTCTTTCACTTTGAGTCATATGAGCATTTTTTTACTCTGTGCCAGGCATTCATTGCTTTTCTTACAAATACAAGTCATTTCTTGAGGCAGCTGTTTTTTGAGTTTTCTTTCTCCATTATCCCATCCCCTCTGAGCAAGCATTCTGGACATGGTGGTAAGTATACAGGTCTTGGCAATACTCGCCTCCAAAACTGTGTTCGATCAGTCTTTGCCTGGTGTTTCTGGCATGCCAGCCTGAGGTGTTGGGGTTAGCCTGTACCGGATCATGATCATTCTTATCCTCTGTGGGTCTGACAAGCTCACTTTCTAAGACCCTCGGTGGAGCTAATCCACATGTCTTGGCTATGTCGTACAATAAGTAATGTTGCCAGGATCATACCTCATATTTATCTTTTGGGGCCTGTATAGTGATGTGCCACCAGATCTATCTTGGCACCTGACTCTCATTTTCAAAGTTCCTTTTCTGATGGATCTGGTGGTTTGATGGGCAGCATTATAATTTTTCCTCTGAGAGAGTCTGGGGATTTGAAACAGGAGTCACTAAGCAATGTGTTTTACGGGGATAAGAGCCATCTCCTGCAACCAATCTATTAGGAGGAGACTGTCCCCCGTAATTATCACAGATATTAATAATTTAAGAAAAAGAGAAAAAAAAAAAGCAACTTGCCTAGCAGCCAGACCTCTTGAGAATGTAAAAGTCATGACATGCTGTTGGGTACTGTGCTACTATGTCTGTGATAAAGAGCTTTTCATCAGAGACGACCTACACTTTGATAAAATGCAACAACTTTCTGTGCCTTTAGGCCATCTAATTTCCTGAGGGCTGGCACCCTGAGCAGAGCACGGGTGCGATTGGTAACCCACAGGGCAGATGGAAACGCGCTTTGCAATAAATTATTTTATATCTGTTGGTGCTGCCTCTCTCGGGGGAATTTAATATAGTGGCACTCAAATTGCTATATGCATGCAGAGGCATCAGACTGGCTTATACATGTGACAGCCCTGACAGTTCTCCGAAAGGATGCTGTTACCAGGAGCCCCTTGAGTGGTGGTAACTGATTATCACAGGTGTAGCATGGCTCCTGTGTTTGACTCTCAACGTACCGTTGTAACTTCTTGTAAAGGTTCAGAAGAGTTTGTATGGCAAAGCAGTGATGAATTCCTCCTCTGGCAAATATTAGAGAATAAATGTAGGCTTAAAAATCCTCTTCTGTGCTTACAACTGAGCTGCACTCTCTGTCCAGTGAGCCACAGACACTTCTTCCGTCTTTCTGTGAGACTGAAGTTATTCAAAATAAAGCAGATAGTAGTTTGTTATTCTACAAGTCAGCCATAAATCGTTCCCTTATAAGTGTGTGTGCGTGCGTGCTTGTGGCTATACTTTGCTAAATGACCGGTTTAATGATGAAATGCAGCTGCCATGGCCAACCTCCAATGTAGGCTTTTTCGACTACAGAATATTTCTTCCCTGCCACCCACATCCAGCTGCGTTCCTTTTAAGAATACCATTGGAGGCATGCTTCTTGGGCCACACTGTTGACACACCACACAAGGTGCAAATTTTTGCACCCATTCTGTGGCTTTTTTATATCTCTCTTCTTAAGATTGTTTGTAAAGGTATCCTCAGAGAATTTCCAACACGAGCTTGTAAGATTCCCCTCTCGTTGTTACAAGAAATGCGTGCTGCAGAGTATTGAAGATCACAAGGAGGTTGGGAGAGAAGCCAATTAGTAAGCCTGACAAATTATTCCAGTATGTGCGGCCTTTTGAACGTGTGTTTCTGGTGCATTCATGGTTTGCACACTGGTACTGTGAGAATTTAGGCAAAGGCAAGTGAAAGTTTGTCCCAATGTGCTTACGTCTTATTTCTTTGGGATGAGTTTGAATGAAGCTAAATACAATTCAGCCAGTTAATTTTCTTGGCCTAATTAGCACATCTGATAATACAGTGAGACTGTTTTTATTTTACACAGTGCTTTCGCTTCAAAAGTGTGGTGCAGTTGTGGCCAGATGCTAAGATTTTGACGTACTCTGCAGGACCCGCCATGTAGCTGCTGCCATTTAGAATAAATCTCATTCCACATGCTGGCTGCTTCTGTAATTTCAAATTTTTTGGTTGTAGTTTTAAAATTACAACTTCCACTCTACCTTTGCTTTCTGATCAAAAGCAGCAGAGCAAAAGAAGAAGCTGTGCGGATGTAGCAGTGCTACTCTCGGAAATACTATGTGAGGAACCCCTAAAGAGTTCCTTGCAAAGCAGCTTAAGTTTTAACCTGCTCTCCTCTCCCGTTTCTAAGTGCTTTAACTAGACTTGGCAAGGCACAAAGCACCACTTGAATGGGAGCAGCTATAGGGTGAGAAGGACTGAGAACCCATCTACAGACAAGAAACCTGCATCAAACTAACACAAACCAGAGGGTCTTTTCCAACTGGAAATAGCAGATGGTATTAAGATTTTGTACCAACTGATATTTTGGTCAGATCCAAAATTAGGATCTGACTTCTAGTATTGTCTAGTAAAATCAGTACAGCTGGAGGGTATGTATGTTTCATCCCCAAACAACTATTTTCATGCTTTTCAAGTGTCTGTCATAGCCTCATCACTCTTTCCCTGTAGCTTTTTGTTGTCTGAATGGGTATATGGTTACATGTGTCTGTTAAAAATAAAGGGGATCAGTTCTTACGTGGTATATTTATATTTCTTACTTACAGATTCTGAGTACCTAGTGCTTCAGTGTCCAAACCTTCCTTCTTTCTCTATCCCAAAGACCAGTTGTTTGGCTTCTGGGATGATAAAAAGGGTGGGAGAGACTTAATAGGAAATCTCTGCCCAGCTGAAGCTCTTGGTGATAGATCCCCTGAGTATGATTCTACAGTCTAGCCATACTTTTGCTGTATAGATCAAGTGTTCATGGTTATACCATTGCTTTCTGATGCCTTTTGCTGAGCAGAAGTGCAGATATTTTTCTTTCAGAAGTTCACAGTTTGTATTACAAAGTCTTATGAAATGTGACTTGAAGTTTGTTTGATTTTAGAATACATGTGATGATTTAAAGAATTTTTTTCATTTTCTCCTTCCACTGGATGATTTAAAACACACAAAAATAAAGCAGACCCATGGAAAGAATTGAATGCTAACTTCAATCGAAAAGAAACAACAACACTGATCTGTGAGACAGTTTTCAACTGTGTTCAGCTTACTGGGTCTGCTCAACCTTTCCTTTCCTGCCTGCTCCCTGACCCTCCATGACACTGAAATATCCACTTCTAGGACAACCTTCTTCCTAACTAGAACGCTAAAGATCTTCCCTCTCTTCTTCTCGCTTTTAAAATATCATCCTTGCATCAGCCAGGTCTACTGTTCAGAGCAATCAAAAGCTCTTTTCCTCCTGCCTTACTCCCATCCATATCCAAACCCAGGGCCCTGGGTGCGCTGCGCTCCAGTGAGAGGTAAAAGTTAAATCCCTAAATCTGATATTGGCATAGTAACACCATGTCTAGACCACCAAAAACCTAGGGGGGGTTAAGTTTATAGTACCCTAATGGAGTAGCTATCCTTCTTTGCTAAAGCAAATAATCAATCATTTGGGAGATGAATTGCTGAAAAGTAACATTGCTCTGACACACATTCTGGAAGCCTAGGAGCCAGGCTAAGGTATTTCGCTCACATAAATGCCACAGGCTATATAACTAATCCTTACGTTGGTGAAACTTCAAAGGAAAAGACACTAAATTAACATGATACAGGAAAGCAAAAGCAATGGAAGGGGTAGTAAGGAAAACTGTTGGTATGAGTCAAGATTAGATTCTACTACAGATTCAAAAATTGAACTATTCTGCTGGTCAAGGCTAGTAATTTAATTTCTCCATGCCTTAGTCTAGTCTCCATGCAAGTAGAAGTGGCAATAAAGGAGCTGTCAGGATATAATTAGTTGATTATTTGGTACTTTGAGGTCTTCAGTCTGAGGGAGTAATGTTATGTATTAAACACTGATGAACCTTGTTTGTGACCAAAGTTGGAGACGGGGCTAAAAGTAACACTCACTCTAAGCTTCAGAAGATCTTGATTAAAGTTTTCCCTATATGTTATCATCACATCCTGTGGCAGAGCAGAATCCCAAATCCAAACGTTGAAGTTCTCGTTCAGATTTGCACTTTGCCTCTTTGGTCTCTTTCTGACCACAACTATTTACATTCCCGGACTGTCCAGTTATCAATATATAAAATGCATAGAAGTTTCATTTAACCAAATGATGCAGTTACTAATGCTAATCCAAGAGTGAATAAATTAGGGTGTGATTACTTAAGGAGAATAGGCATAAAAGAGCACTTCTGGAGTACTGGTTATTGTCCAAAATATCACTGGAATTCTGATGACTAAGTACAGTCTGCTTATCTCTATTTGACAGTGCTGTACAGATTCATTATTTCTAAAGGTCTTCTTTCCATTTCTATATAGATATTCTCCCTTCACATTTTGAAGGTTTGAAGAAGAGGATTGTTTTTCGAGTCACACTAAGTAAACATTAAATGCATGCAGGCTTAAAACTAAAGCATGCATGTTATGTAGCAGCAATAAAAAGTGCTCGGCTTGCACGACTTATGATGCTCAAGCATTGCCTTGTTAAAATGCCAAAAAAACTTTTTCTTTGCATTTTTTTGAAAAGTAAATCTCTTCCTTTGACCTTGCAATACTTTAATTTTCAGTTTTGGGACAAATTATATTTATTTTACTGAATACTTTTATATTACAGATAAAGTGGATGAAATAGTACCAGTTTCCAAGCCATCAAGAATTGCAGACAATGCAACTGTGGACTCAAGAGTGGCAACTATTAAACAGCGGCCTTCTAGTAGATGTTTTCCCTCAGCTACGGATATGAATGTGAGTGGTAGCTGTGAAGTACTGCTTTCATTTCTGAAACTGATTGGAGGGGGACTCTTGGCAGCATGAAAGTCGTGCAACAGAAATTAATCTACAAGCATTGCTTTACATACTCATTTTACTTTTATTAATTTGTAACTTTGAGGCAAGGGTCTACTCTGCTTTTCTAATAATAGGTTTTTAGCAGAAGATTCTACATACGCCTAAAAAAACTTTTCTCATTATACCCTTGTATGTACTCTGAGACTGTCAGATCAACAACATTGTTACCTTAATGTTGTTCAAACAGATGTGAACATTTTCTGGCTGGAATCTGAGTTGGTGAGGCTCTAGTAAGTTCTGAACTTGAAGGTGTCGTTCCAAAACTAAATTCAAGCTAAAAATGTTTGCTGAAAGTCAATATATGCTGTTTCAGTTTCGGCTCTAGAGTTAGTGCAGCCATGTAATTTCCACTAATGTGAAGGTTTCTCCTATTGCCATTTTCATTATTATTCCTAAGGGCATATATAATATCTTGATAAATTAATATGTGATGATTTTAATTGGCATTAATACTATAACACATATTAAAAATTTAAACTCCAAAAATCAGATTGCTTAATTGCAGAATTTTTTTTCTTAAAAAGCTTTACCTGTGAAAAAAATGGTTGATTTTATTGCATTTTAGATGTATTAGATATTACCCACCCCTCTGAAAGAGTCCTACTACAACAAGCACTGGTATTCTCAGCAGCTAGGGATGGAAGGAATTAAGTCAGAAAACAAATATTTTTGTGATGACCTCCAAGGAAGGTAGTTGGAAGCCCTGGAATTCAGGCAACGTTCCTGTTTGTAGCTGAGATGCTGACTGACAGGGTAACCTTGCACAAGATGCCTTGAGTCTGCAGGACTCCAAGGATAGGTCTGTTCTTCAGAAGAGAACGTGCAACTCGTTCACCACAGTGAACACTGGTACCTATGCAGTGTGTGGCTGGGTTTTTGGGGATAAATGAAACAAAATGCAATTGCTCGTGCTTCGTTTTTCTTACAGCATGGAAAATATGCTGGAAATGTGACGTATTTCCTTGTAAATAATTTAAACTGACTCCACTTGCAGCTGTTACCATTTGATGAACACTTAAGTGAAGCCCCGCCTTCCCTTTCTCTTCACCTCCTCCCCCCAAAATACCAGATTTGTTATTTTTCCATAAGAGTTGTAAGTAAAAGGGATAATGGATTAGCAGATATGACAGAATAGTTACTTACATGTGAGAGAAAGGCTTACGTGCTTTAATGCTTCTGGGGTTTTTTGTTTGCTCTTTTGTAGTCCATGTATGAGAGACAGGGTATTGCTGTGATGACGCCCACTGTACCAGG
Source organism: Tapera naevia (assembly GCA_033556795.1). Classification (NCBI taxonomy): domain Eukaryota; kingdom Metazoa; phylum Chordata; class Aves; order Cuculiformes; family Neomorphidae; genus Tapera; species Tapera naevia. The sequence goes on along the minus strand of JAUMJJ010000160.1, from coordinate 928,661 downwards.
GAGTCCTCAAGGTCCTTTTCTGGGCATACCTCGGGGTACAATGAGAAGACAAAAATCTATAGGTAAAAATGCTTCTCATATATAGTTTACTTTGCATTAATCACATACTTTTAGTAACTTTGCTTCTTCCTTAAAGCACATTTCTCCAGCATCTTTACTTCAATGAATAATTGTTTAATCTTTACACAAAGTTAATGGAAAAAGAAGTTTATGTGTAAGATGCTGTAATTTCCACATTCTGCTTTGATAACACTAGGCAAGTATTATGGAATTATAATTTAATTCCTTTCTGTCAAATGTTCCCTCTAACAATGAAAAGCAGTGAGAAGGGGAAAAAAAAAATCGGTACAAGCCTTTTGCAATGCATTACCTGGGGCAAAATGTTATTCATTTTTTCTTTGTTACTGTTTCTTTGTTAGTAGTGCTATTTATCAATTTAGAAATTCACTATGCTGATACAGAATTAGCATCTAAATTATCCCAATATTATCAAGTTTATTTAAGTTAAAAGCTGTATTTGTCATAATATAATGTCATATTTTGAAATTACACATTATGTTTTTTTCCCAATAGAATCTTTGCGGTCCCTTTGCTATGTTTCAAATGCATCTTAAAAATTCATTAGTTTTCTAAGTTGTAGTATTGTATACATTTAGAGAGTGATAGAGCAAGGCTTAAGCTACTCTTCTGCACGCAATGTCTTCCCTGTTCAATAATTTTCAAAGAAAATGTGCTTCTCTGCAGCTACATTGATGATACAAGAAACTAAAGCATTTGCCTACACATCAATGATCAGTTTAATTAAAATTCTGTAGCACCTTTTTTAATTCTGGCACCTGGGTCTCTGGAGTTCAACAAGAAAAAAATGGTAGGAATCAATCAAAAGATCTCTTACATAATTTTACATATGCTTTGTGTCATGTGAAATGCTCCTTGGCATTTTAGGTTGGATATAGAATTGATAGAATGTAGGGGATCCCAGTGGAAGATAGTGTTTTAAATATACTTTCTGATTTTTAGGAATAACAGAGGAAGAACGGCAGTTTTTGGCTCCTCCTATGCTGAAGTTTACCAGAAGTCTCTCAATGCCTGACACCTCTGAAGATATACCACCACCACCACAGTCCTTACCTCCTTCACCACCACCACCTTCTCCCTCTCTGTACAACTCTCCCAAATCCCCAACATCAAGGAGCTATGGAACTATTAAACCTCCATTTAATCAGAATTCAGGTTCAAAAATTTCTTTGGTTAGGCCTGAGAATGTGGGAACAATGATAAGGGACAAAGGGATCTATTACAGACGAGAACTGGACCGATACTCTCTGGACTCTGAAGACCTGTACAGTCGGAGCGCCGCATCTCAGGCAAATTTCAGGAGCAAGAGAGGTCAGATGCCAGAAAACCCATATTCCGAGGTTGGGAAGATTGCAAGCAAAGCAGTTTACGTGCCAGCCAAACCAGCGAGGCGGAAGGGGATGCTGGTGAAACAATCCAATGTTGAAGACAGTCCAGAAAAGACCTGCTCTATTCCAATCCCAACAATTATTGTGAAAGAGCCATCCACCAGCAGCAGTGGGAAAAGCAGCCAAGGGAGCAGCATGGAAATCGATCCTCAGTCTTCAGAGCAACCTGGGCAACTGCGACCCGACGATAGCTTAGGTGTCAGCAGTCCGTTTGCAGCAGCCATCGCTGGAGCAGTGAGGGACAGGGAAAAGAGGCTGGAAGCGAGGCGTAATTCTCCAGCCTTCCTTTCCACAGACCTAGGGGATGAGGATGTTGGACTAACACCACCGACACCACGGATGAGGCAATCTAAATTTACCGATGAAGCAATGTTTAGTAGTGAAGATGGGTTTAGACAGCTTATGTCACCATCTCCGATTCCCGCACCTAGAGAGCCTGAAAGTGTTTTTAATAGCAGCGAACCCAGCAATCAAAGTGATTCAAGGACATTAAATGCTTCGTCCAAAACGAAAGGTACTGAAAACAGTACAGCGGCAGCTAAGTCCACGAATGCACCCAGCTCAGATAATTACGTTCACCCAGTCACAGGAAAGCTATTAGATCCAAACTCACCACTAGCCCTTGCTCTCTCTGCCAGGGACAGAGCCATGAAAGAACAAACACAGCAGATACCAGGCAAAGGAGACACTGTTAAAGCTGACCTTAATAAACCACTTTACATCGATACAAAGCTGAGACCCAATATTGAAACGACTTTTCCTGTTACTGGTACTGTCAGTAGGCAAAATACTCGTGGCCCGTTGAGACGGCAGGAGACCGAGAACAAGTACGAAACAGATGCAGGGAAAGAAAAGAAAGCTGAGGAGAAGAAAAACATGTTGATAAACATTGTGGATACTTCGCAGCAAAAATCAGCTGGCTTGTTAATGGTACATACCGTGGACACAGTAAAGTCAGATGATACGCCAGAAGACGAAGAGGAAAAGAGAGATGAAGTGGAACTGAACCCTGAAAACTCCCCACCAGAGATGCCAGAGGGTAGCGAGGAAGCAGAAGGTGAGCTGAACGTGCCTGCTGCACCTGAGCCACCGGCATCACCCTGCAAAACCATCGTAGCAGCGAGCTCTGTCGATGACCCTGTCATCTTGCCATTCCGCATCCCTCCACCACCCTTAGCATCAGTTGATATTGATGAAGAGTTCATTTTTACTGAGCCACTACCACCCCCCTTAGAGTTCGCCAACAGCTTTGATATCCCCGATGACCGCGCAGCTCCTGGTTCAGCTCTAACAGACCTGGTTAAGCAAAGAAAAAATGGCACGCCTTCACCGGCACCATTCACCCCCAGCCAGTCAACAAATTCCTTAGACAGTAAAAAGCAAGTGGGTCTTTCAAACTGTTTGCCTGCCTCCTTTCTGCCACCCCCTGACAGCTTTGATAACGTCACTGACTCTGGGATTGAGGAGGTAGACAGTCGAAGTAGTAGTGACCATCACTTAGAGACAACCAGCACTATCTCAACGGTGTCCAGCATCTCTACCTTATCCTCGGAAGTGGGTGAGAACGTGGATACTTGTACAGTCTATGCAGATGGGCAAACATTTCTGGTGGACAAACCCCCAGTACCTCCTAAGCCAAAAATGAAGCCCATAATCAACAAAAGCAATGCACTTTACAAGGATGCGCTAATTGAAGAAACTGTAGACAGCTTTGTAATTCCTCCTCCCGCTCCGCCCCCACCTCCGATCAGTGCGCAGCCCAATATGGCTAAAGTTGTCCCCCAAAGGACATCTAAGCTATGGGGTGACATGACGGAGGTGAAAAGCCCAATTCTCTCAGGCCCAAAGGCTAATGTTATTAGTGAATTGAACTCAATACTCCAGCAAATGAACAGAGAGAAATCCTCAAAGCCAGGGGAAGGATTGGAGTCACCTACTGGAACAAAAACTGCAAGTCTCAGTACAAGGTAAATGTAATTAACTAAATAATTTCATAATAAAGACTTGATTTTTTTTCCATCCTTTCACTAATTTCCCCTGTAAGTCGTATAGATTAAAGAAGAATATACTCTCTGTTGTACATGTTTATGACAAACAATTTTACAGAAGGGAAGAATTTCTAACATTGTCAACTTTTCTGTAGTTTACATGATAGGATAGGAGATTTCTCAGTCTCCTACAGCTTCAAAGAGAGTTTCCACAAACCTTTCAGTTGTTTTGATGAGAGTTACTTAGATTTGTTTTGAAGTAGTACTTTTCTCTTTAAAAAGCTTTCCTTTAAAATGTGGTGATAATTTCATTTTTCTGTAGTCTGACTTATTTAGGCTTCAAACAGAAAAAAGTGTTTTTTGCCTAGGCTTAATTCACATTCACTTGTGATGTCATTTGGTTCATGCTGATACCTCTGATAATCTACTTTATCATGAAGCATAAAGCTATCTTAGAAAAGTCACCTATTGAAATCACTTTGCTCTATTCATGTCGGTACTAAAAATTTAATTTAGCATTTCTATGACTGAGCACTATGGATTTTAAGTTCTTACTTCCTATTGTATGTGTTTGTTAGTGAATAGTCTCTGATACTTACAGGTTCAAGATGTGGCTCATTTCTCCCAACAGCACCATCCCTGGTAGTACAGTACAGATTTGTAGATATAAGTGTTTTGCAAAAGGTACTGAAATGCTAAGTAACTCACAGTAGTCAACGCCATTGGGTAAATGTACAAGTAATTGTGTAGTCACATTTTTGTGGAATATGGATATAATATCATGAAATCCACTCTTATGGAAAAAATATGGTGATTTTTTAGATTTATTGAGAGCCTGAGGTATTTCTTTTTGTGATATAGAATGGTTTAGCCTCATGTACAGCAGGTAAATGTACCTGTTATTGAAATATTGCGTATTGTTTGGCCCAGACTGCTCCATAGAAATGCCTTTTTTTTTTTCAGAAATGCAGTGCTGACTTTGTTTTTTAAAAAAGATAGTATCTGAGTAGATTTTATTGGAATTATACTGCTGAATAATAACTAACTCAGCCTTTGAAAAGCTACAGTTCTTTGCACACGTAAAGTCTGGTTTTGGGGAGAAGGGTGGCTCTGTTAGTTGCAAATGATTGCTCATTCAGAAAACAGTGTAATCAAAAGGTTTGTGAGCAGGTACTTATATTATTTCCTGCAAGACTGAAGTCATCAGACTGGTGACAGGGAGGTGTGGAGGTAATGCAATTTTTAGAATGAAGAGATGAAAGAAAACCACTGAAGTTCTGGGCTTCCTGTCAGTGACACTTGAGTAAATGGAGTAGAAATTGAGTTGTCTGTACAGGAAAAGCACATACAAAGAAGAAAAGTCCATGAAAACTGTACAAGAAAAACAATATATGCTGGCTGCTCAATGAAGACAGTCTTTAAACAAAGTTAGCCCAGCAACTGAACACTACATATTCGAGAACACCTCAGGCAAGCATGAAATCAGTACTTGTGCTCTAAGTTTGAATTTACTTTAGTCTTGTCTTGCAGATTACTCTGACAGTTTCATTTCGTATTATTTTTTTTATGTCTTCAAGAATTTGCTCGAGCTTGGTCATCTTTCTTGCTAAGCCATTTGAACCTATTGCCTCTAGCTTTGTATGTGTAATATTACCCATCACCTTTTATACTTTAACTGATAGTTATTTCCAGGTTACAGTAGAGACCTTTAGCATCCATATTTTATTAGAAAATAACTGAGGCTATCAACTGCAATGTACTGTAAATAGGTGAATGTATTCTCCTTAATGAGAGGAAAATGAAAAGTGGAAGCAAGTAGCAATACACCTTTTTTTGTGAAAAGACATTTAAATAAATACAAAGGCTGGGAGAAAAATGAAAAACTACTATATCACTTTATTGGAGAAATGCAAACTCTTGTGTAAGCAAGGGTAGTCCCTTATATGTTACATTTTAGGTGAGGATCTGCCTTAGCATTAGAAAGAATATTCCTTTTCTATCCTTTAGCTTTTTTAATTTTTATAACTCAGATTTGGCGAATTACATAGCCTTTATTATGTAATACTCAATTTGGACACAAAACCACGTGAAGCATTATTTCAACGTGACTGAAATCCTACTTCTTTCCTGAAAAATAAACCCAAGCAGGCATCTTTGCATAGAGAAAGGATCTTAGGATATGACAATGCCTACAGATATTAGAAGTGTGTTTTAAAAGGTGCTGTGGGCAGTTGTTTTTCATCTTAGCAAGAGTGGGGGAGAGAGATGGAAATTGAGAAGTCCACTTGTAGATTCAGAGGGTCCTACTTGTAAACCAGTAGTGGTTTGTTGGGTGGTGTCTGCCTGGCTGTGCTTGTGCCTGGTTTCCAAATCTCCTTGGACCAAGACTGGGACCTTCCCGTCTATCAAAGCTTAAACAGTTGCACTTTCCAGGGGCAAATGAGAGAGAGAGTTGATTTCTGAGCTTGATAAAGAGTGTGAAAGAGGAAGCAAAGGCTAAGAGCAAGATTTATCACAGTGGAGAAATGCTCTGATTTCTTTTTGTTGTGCTATGTATGTTTATGCCCTGAACTGTCTGCATTAAATTTCAATTCTGTTCTTGAAGGTGCCTGCATAAAAGTGATGGATGCATGGTAAATGCTTCCCAGAAAAAGATTTTCTTTTTTTTACTTCTTTTACTCCTGCCTTATCTTTTGAAAATTTAAATGAATTACAGCCTTTCTAGCCCAATTGCATGAGTGACACTTTTTTTACAAAGCTGTCAAATATTATGACCAAGGAATACCATCTTGCCAAAATTCCAAGTATTAATGCTAATATTAAAATTTGAAAGCTAAAATTCATGATTTTTATCTAATACTGTAAAGCTTTTGGCAACCAACTGTAGAGCTTTTAGCTCTTTTCTGTGTCATAGCATTAGAAAGGGAGCAAGGAATTTTAGCTGAAGGAAAGCAAAGATTCTGCTAAATTAAAGAACAATTTGTTAACCCTGCTAAAGGGAAAGTGATAAAAAATGAGTATGCCTGTTCCTGGTCTTTACCTAGAGAGGAGTATTGGGAAGTGTTATAAATAGGAACAATGTTCACAGGCTCGCTTGGGTTATGTTCGCAGCACTAGCAGCATGATGAAATTAAAGATGTATATTTCCTCCTTGGGATGTATATGAAGTTATAGCCCAGATAGCAATCCTAAATATCAGTTAAGAGTTATTTTGCACAGCCAGTAGACACACAATTGTAGTTCACTCATGGCAATTGCCCTGCTAGGGTAGCATAGAGGTGAATTAAATTGCAGATAGCTGGGTAATGTCTCGCAACAGAAACCCGTAAAAATATCTTCTTCCTGTGTTTTTGATAAATGAAGGTGGGAAGAGATTGTTCTACAGTACTGAACAGCATTTCTCTCTCAATCATTACATTAAAATATGACCTTAGACTTGCTTTTTTTCCCTGCACATTGGTTTAGCAATAATTTTACACAGTGTATTTATAGTTTTCTGTGGTTCTTATGGAGACACTGAGTTTCAAGAGCTTTAAATAGAGCATGGAAACATTTGGCTGGAAATCATCTACTTCTCAGCAGCAGTGACCAGCCATGGGATAGGAAAAAGGAAACTTTTAGAGCAGGAAAAATAGGAATAGTTAAAGGATGTGCTTGCTTTGTACTAATAAAAGCGTAAAGAGTTTAATCAGAAGGTTCTAGACCAGAACTAATGTCATTCCCAGTTTCAACCACCATTTGCTTTGAGTAATTTTGGAGAAAATTCCTGGTGATAGATGTTTTTATCTGGTCTATCCATATAGTCCGGCCACAAGATCTAACCATCACTTCCTACACTTTTGCACCTCCTTCCTTAGAGAGGAGGTTGAGGGTGATTGGATTTGACCCAAATGCCCAGCGCTAAAGCCCCAAAGCTGAGCTTTGGTTGTGATTCCCATTTCCAATTATGAATATGCACAGGTAGATAGGAAAATCCAGCCTGGGGGAGCCCTGCAGCTTGGCAGAGCGATGCTTTTGTCAGCAAGCAGGGTGGGGAAGAAGGGACGTAACAGCAGCATCAACCACAGTGCTATAAATATAGCCGTGCTATAAAGTCGCTTGAGAGGCTACTGACTTTTGTATGGAGCTGATAAAAGAAATGGGGAGAAGACTAATGCAGGGGTTTTTATCAGGTTAAGGGAGGAGTTCCCACTCTGTCTGTGAACCCAGCAGTTGCTTAGCAACATAGTGATCAAGTGCAAGCCTGTGAGATCGACTGAATAATGTCAGCGTGATTAACACAGAATAGACCCAGTGGCTGCAAAGGAGAAAAAAAATCAGCCTCCAGTGAAAACAGCATCCTTCCACCTCAACTCCAGAGTACTAATAAGGAGTAATGAACAGCAACTGCTGCTTTCCATGGTCATCGTACTAAAACGATCGATAGATTTTCCACAGGGAGAAATAATTTCTATTTCAAACGATGCTTGTGTTTCTCCAGCTGTGTTTGCACAATGTCCCCATGGCCTCTGGGGAAGGTTGGGTGTCCCTCCTGGTAGTGGGAAATGCTTATTGTAAACATGGGAGTTATGGAGGATACTTAACCACACAGGATTGAGTCCTCTATGAAAAATTACCTGTACAGTGTTGGCTTAGAAAATTTTAGAAGCACAAATGCCAATGACCAGGGGTTTTGTCCATCTCTGAGTTGGTTTTTATGACTATCTGGAAAAGTTACTATTTTTTCACAAACAGGTAAGGCAGAATTGAATTTATAACAAGCCCTGCATTGGGACTGATCCTAATTTGGTTTATTGTGCGTCTGGATTTTGCAGATGATGAAAAATGTATCTTGTGGGGTAATTCTCAAGCCTTGATCTTTCACTTTACTGCTGACCCATTAGAGTCATTTCATTCCGTTAACCGTTTGTCAGCCAATTTCACAGGATTACTTGCTTTGTCAGTAATTTTTGCAGTGTTTCAGTCATTCCATTTTGTCATTTTTATTTGCTCTCATGACTGCTGTTGTCAGAAGAGGGTCATGCTGAAGTGCCGTGAAGTAAGTGACAACCATAAAGCATAGAGTATTCTGTGTTGTACATTCTGCTTCTTTTTAATGCTCACTAATTGTTATTGCATTTTAGTGATTTTGGTGTTGACTTTGTTACAAAGTGCAATGTGGATTAGGTCATCCTAATCCAGAAATGGTAGCCATTCTAAACCCACAAGTAGGATGTCATCTCAGGATGAAATAAAAGCCACTTTCATCAGAGAAATAGTCAGCAAATTATTTTATAATATTAGCATATAAGACCAAATCCCTGAACTTATGTCTGAGTACCTAAATAAGGAACATGATTTCTCAAATATGCCCAAATTCTGCTGGATTTTTGGAAGGTGTTTTGTGGTGTGTGAGGGAGTGGGGAGTAATGATCAGTGAATTTTTACATAGAATCATAGAACCATTAAGGTTGGAAAAGTCCTTTAAGATCATCCAGTCCAACCACCAGCCCAACACCACCGTGCCTACTAAACCATGCCACAAAGTGCCACGTCTACATATTTTTTGAACACCTCCAGGGAAGGAGACTCCATACCTGTGTGAGGCTCAAAGTAAAGACAAACTAGTTCTTGAAATAATTAAGATCTGTTGTAGTCGTCAGTACATGGTCTTTCATCCTTGGAAGCTGTGGAATTTCCCCTTTGCTCCTTCCAGCTTCCCTTGACCTTCTTCCTTGACCTCACCTGGAGTCCTGCATTCAGTTCTGGAGTCCTCAGCACAGGAAGGACATGGAGCTGTTGGAGCAAGTCCAGAGGAGACCACAAAGATTATCTAAAGGCTGGAGCCCCTCTGCTGTGAGGACAGGCTGAGAGAGTTGGGGTTGTTCAGCCTGGAGAGGAGAGGGCTCTGGGGAGACCTTAGAGCAGCCTTGCAGGGGCTTCAGGAATTCTAGGGAGGGAGTATCTTTAAAGGGAATACTTTATCAGGGAGTGCAGGGATACGACAAGGGGTATCAGTTTTAAGCTGAAAGAGAGGAGATTTAGATTAGATATTAGGAATCAACGCTTTACTCTGAGGGTGGTGAGGCACTGGCACGAATTTCCCAGGGATATGGGGTGGCTGCCCCATCCCTGGTGGTGTTCAAGGCCAGGTTGAATGAGGCTTTGAGCGATGTGATCCAGTGGGAGGTTTCCCTGCTGATGGCATGGGGGTTGGAACTGGATGATGTTTAAGGTCCCTTCCAACCGAATCCATTCTATGATTCTATGAGAGAGAGCTGAGGCTGACTTTGAGTTGTCTCCTCGTCATCAGCACCATTCCCTTACTGCCTATTTCCAGACATTTGTGCCGTTCACATGGAAACTGTTGTGCTTGAACAGACTCCCACAGCCCTTAATGATTATTCTTCACTCCAACTCAACAGTGTTGCTTGCAACACACACTCACCATTTCTCAGTTCTTCTCACTAAAATAACACTGTTATAAGAAGCTCTGTATCCTGCCAGTCATCACATCAACCCTTGTTCTTAATCTTCCCAAACCAGACAGTTATTGTCTTTCTTTCCTACCACACAATTTTCCTTTGATGAACCAAAAGTAAAGTAAAACTATTATAAGAGGTAGAGGCAAAGTTTTGGGTTTGTGTGTTCTCAAAAAATCTACAAGAAGTTAATTTCTCACAGTACCTCTGTCTAGGGACCAACTTCCCTAATTGGTTTTCTCGGTTGTTAAGATTCTTCTTCTCTGGAATAGAAGAGCTTTGGCAGAAGCAGTGATTCTTTTGGCAGGTGATGGAATAAACCATCTCCCATGAGAGCATAATGATTTTGGGGGATTTTTTTCACATGGGAGGCTCCTAGAAGCTGTTGCAGGATGCCATCTTCCACTGATTTGCTTCTGATATTAAGTTAGCAGTAAATTTGAATCCTGCAAATCTAATTTAAAATTTAAAAGACTTTCTTGCCAACAAGCTGTGTCAATGGCTTTTATACTTGGAAGCTGCATCGTTGTGACATAGAAATTATATATTGTGATTTTAATATGAGGCAACATAATGGGCCTTGCAATCAGTGCAGTCTTAGAGCAGCAAATGTTTCTAAATTACTACCATATGCTGATTCTAACAGAGCAAATTTTATTTAAAATAATTATCAGACTTTTCACCTTTTTAAAATGAAATTTGGGTTTAGGCAGGTTTAATATGGACTTAATATGTTTAGTATAACAGATGACAAAATAAGGCATAAGAAATTGCTCTTATTAAAAATCTGGAAAAGCCACAACACAAGAAAAACATGCCTGCTCTCCAGCTGGAATGTGCTTGCTCCTTATTATCAGGATACCAATCAGCCGTAAAATGCAAGACAGCTGATGGTTTCGAGTCTGTGTCTGCATCACAGATTGTATTGGAGATGTCATAAATTATAATTTAGGATGCACAGGCGTTAGTTACACAAATATGCATGGGGGTTTTTTCTTGGATTACAATTACAGTACAGCAGTCTCCGTAACATGTTGGAATTGATACAGCAGGTGAAAACAGGGAAAAAGAAAGGGAAAACATGAATGTTGGAATTAAACACTTCAAACTGAAAGCCTAGAAATGCAGCTGTGGGCTCCAGCAGACTTGCCTGAGTTTCACGAGGGCCGGGTCTGTGCCATGAAGGCTGCGGAGCTGATAGCAGAGCTGAAGCACAGCAACAGGGAACTGGGCACAAACTTAGCCCTGCAGGTTGCCAAATAATTTTGCAGTCAGCAGTGACTTCAAGTTGCTGTGGTTAAGATTTGTCCACTATTGCAGCAGTGAGGACATGTGCTGAGTCACGGACTTGTCTGTGTTCCCAAGTGTGCAGTAGGACTGATAACTTTCTTGAAGAAGGTGTGTTGCTGCAGGATTAAGTCTGTTAATATTAATGAAGTGCTCTGAGCTTTCTTATAGAGGTGTTAATAATAATAATAAATTAATAATAATAATAATGTTTAATAAAACTTGAGTACTCATGTGTTTTTTAAACTGAACTGGTGTTGAAACCTTACTAATCAGCTAAAATATCTTATCATTGTTCCAGAGATGTATTTAATAGTCAGTAGTCCTGAAGCTATGGCTTGAAAAAAGCAAGATGCACACAGATCTTTTAATATTGCCTGTAACCATGTGAAGCTGTTACTTTGATCCAGGCTGACAGATAGCAAAGTACAACGTTCCCTGTGTATCTTTGCTCACCCAGTATTGCTGCCCATGGGTCTGAAAAGGTTAGGTAACCCTGGTCTAAGAAGTGCTTAAAATAAGAGCACACAGTTTACTTTGGGGGATTTTGTTTCAGTGGCTTAATATACCTTCTTTAAAGGAACAGTGACAATGATTGCCTGAACAAGGATGGGCAAGGAATCTATAAAAGGAAGAATACAGAGAAGAAGCAGCAAAGAGTGCACTAAACCTGGAATTGTCAGTCAAGTAACAGGAGTGATCTTACAGCATTTAGCATAATAGAAGACAGATTTTTGTCAGCCATCTGATACTGCCACAATGGGTGTGAATACAAAACCACGATTTCTAGTATTTGCAAAGTTAGGTAAAAGGGTAATTGCAGGTAAAGGGAGAGGGAGACATTTCCACTTTTATATAAAACTCATCCTGCTTCTCTCACAATCTCTAGGAGAGCATTATCCCAACCTATTTCCAAGTGCATTTGGTAGATTTAAAATTCTGTCATGCCTTATTAAAGCGTGCAAGACTCTGAATGCTAAGTTAAAGTAGGAAGAAATAACTTGCTTCCCCTGGTTAGTAGAATTTAATAGTTTCTTTCCATAGACTTTTTATTTGTAAGAATGCTTAGCTCCAATCTCAGAAGACAATGAGGGCCATTAAGCTCCAAACAAATCACAGGAAACACTCAAAACCTTGCCAAGTGTTTCCTTTCTTTGTTAAATTTCAAAGACATAAGGGCTAAGAGCATTGTTCCTGCTGTGTTTTAAGTGAAGTACCAATCTTTCCATTCTCAAAAAGATCCCCCTGTTCCCACTGAAATATATGGGGGAAAGAAAATGGAAGTATATGTGGGAAATCAGTGGGATTGCTCATGTGAATAACATGTGGGTTCTCCAAAAAGTTATTCCTAGTGCTTTGCTAATTACATGGTATTGGAGCTTTGTTTGAATGAGACTCACTGTGATACAAGCATGCTCTGAACCTTGGTGTAGCAGTGCTGTAGGTTACCTGATGGCTAGGTTTGTTAATTATGTGCCAAAGCCCCAGACATGATGTGGGGAGTAAGGATGGAGCTAACAAGGCTTGCAACAGCCAGCAGCAAAGCAAGGGAAAACTGAAGAAGGTTTCCAGTTCAGTACTACCAGGACTACAGCAAGGTCCATAAGAGAGACAGGGATTAAGAGCTTGTTATCACTGCCTTGGGTGAGCTGCCTGCATTTCTTCACTTTGATAATATATGAATAGTTCACAGGGGGAGTGGGTTAGGGTAGATGATGAGGAAGTGCTGGTTACCATCACCTTGTTATTTAAAATTTTAACCAAGATGTGGGTCACCAAAGTCTAGTCAGTCCCCCTCCTTGGTTGTTCACAATCACATTGCCATGGGGAGCAGACCCAGTGAGACAGGATAGTCTTACACACTACATCCTCCTTCCCACCAATCACCGTGCTCTGCAGGAAGGAGCAAAGCTGATGTAATTATCTAGGGCAGAGGAGCACCAGAGAGCCTCTCATTTGTATACCAGATCTAGTGGTGAGGACACACCTTAGAAAGGAGGGATGTGGGGTTTGACCCCTGCTGAGTGTGTGGATCATATCTGGTGCTTCATGTGGTGGCAATTAACATAAAATCTTTAAGCAATGACTTAGGAAGAGAGCAGTTTCTTCCACAACAGTGCTTTAAACTTGTGGGCTCCAGAACCGTGCTGTTTCTTTGGCTCTGTAAGATCTTTTCTCCACAGTGGTGGATCTGCATTATTAATGAAAGCATTTTTATCTGATATCATGCACTCAAGTTAGCTCTAATTCTGTCCAGGCATGACAGGTCAGGCCTAGGGCCCAGCTGGCACTCAGATACAGATGGCTTCAGTCAGGGTCTGGGTTAGAAATTTAGCTACAGCATCTTCCAGATCATTCTTTGGAGTCTGTAGCATTGCCTCCAGGATCAATAAATCCTTCCTTTGGTCTGGAAGGGTCTGAAATAAGTTCTCTGAAGGTTTTCCTAGTTGACAGCATGTTAAAAAAGTGAAAAGATCTGGAGCTTAAGGCATGCAAAGATTCAGTGGAAGATGCTGAAGTGCGCATGCTGCCTGGCAGAGTTTTCTCATGAGAAGTAAGGGCTGTGGGGTTAAGCATTTTATGATAGGAACAGACATCAACCTGGATCTTCTGCTTCTAAATTTGTTCTATAGCCACTAGACAAAAGCAGACTCATCTGCTCCTTCCTCTGTCAGTCTCAGCATCAGAGCTGGCCTTTTGGCAAGTTTCATGCCTGCTTAGTTTGTAATCTGAAATTTCCTTTAGGCAAGAGACAGGTGCCAGTGTCTGGATCACAACTACATCACCTCTGGGCATGCACAGTAACAAGAATTTTGTTTCCTTCAGTTTTGTAGTGGAACAGCCGAAGTATAATTTCTGTGTAGAAGGAAATGGACCCAGAAGTCCTTTCAACAACCTTAGAAGGATTGTTCCGTATTTAAATCATGAAAAGGCAAGCTGAACAGAAAGCGAAATAAGAGGAAGGTGTGGAGAATGTTCTGTGAACAAATGGGAATAGAAACATACCCTAAAATACAAACATACTGTAAAATGATGCCCAAAGATCCAAAATCCGATGCTTCTGATACTTTCCATAACTAGCTATATTATCTAGGGTGTGTAAAGCTCGTAGGTTGAAACTGAAATGAAGGATCCCACCCTCCACACAATGAAGGGAAGATCAACTCTAGATTGCACTTCATGGGGAGCACAAATTGCTTATTCTCATTTAACCATGAGTTAATTTGGTGTAGCCTTAAAAAGGAAGAATGTGCTCTGGAAGGTGTTTTTCTGAGCTGCTGATAAGCAAAGGTTTTGTTTTTAACTATGGCTTACCATTGATTATTGTCTTATGGAAAGATTATGATCCAGTCTTAATACTTTTAACTTGATATTCCTCATTAAAAAATGAAAATATTCAAGCATTCCACAAGTATATTTATCACATGTTAAAATGGAGAACCTTTCGGCTGATGTATCTAACTTTCCATGTCTGTTTACAATTTCAGGAGCACAGAAGTCATGAGTACTGTCTCAGGTACACGAAGTACAACAATCACTTTCACTGTCCGACCTGGAACCAGCCAGCCGATCACACTGCAGAGCAGGTCCCCAGACTATGACAGTAGGACCTCAGGAGCAAGACATGCTCCAAGCCCTGTGGTTTCACCAACAGAGATTAATAAAGACATCATGCCTGCTCCTCTGACTGCTTCTGCTTCAGCTTCATCTCCTTCTCCAACTTTGTCCGATGTATTTAGCCTACCCAGCCAGCCCCCTTCTGGGGACTTATTTGGCTTGACCACAGGGCGCAGCAGGTCTCCTTCTCCCTCAATATTACAACAGCCAATCTCAAATAAGCCTTTTACAACTAAGCCTGTCCATCTGTGGACTAAACCAGATGTGGCAGATTGGTTGGAAAGTCTAAACTTAGGTGAACATAAAGAAACATTTATGGACAATGAAATAGATGGCACTCATTTACCAAATCTACAAAAGGAAGATCTGATAGACCTTGGAGTGACTAGAGTTGGGCACAGAATGAACATAGAAAGAGCTTTGAAACAGCTGCTGGACAGATAAGAATAGCTATTTTGCCTCACAAACTTCTGTTGATAACTAGAGATGGGCTGGTACTGAAATACCCCAAATGCCTTGTCTGTCTGCGAGTGCCAGCAAAATTGGGGGCGGGGGGGGGGGAAGAGTTAAATTCCTGGTACTCAGGTAACGCAGATTGTGTGCTACATGCCCAAACATAAACCTAAATATGTTACATGAGTGGGGCCAGTTTATTTCAAAGTTGTGGGGAGATATGAGAGAGAGAGAGAAAATTGTTAACTTCAAAAGTACTGTCTCTTGATAATGCCCTTCTGCTGGAACCATTTCATATCACTTTTCTTTCAATTTAAAACTGCAAGCATTTCGTTTTTTATTGAAAAGCACTGTGTTCTCTTCTTGACAGTCTCCGAGCAGGCTTCCTTCCCCAACCCTTAGTTCATTTTAAGAGGACAAAGTGCTTTGTTACCATTCAAACCTGTTCTTGTTGGTAGCAGAGGCACAGTGTTGAGCCAGATACGGGAGTTCATGTTACTGGTTTTTTACTGGTTTAGCTCTCTGATTTGTTGGCAGTGAAGCTGGTTGTTCTGCTGGAATTAGTTCAAAGGTAACCTTGCTCTGTTTTACTTGGTGTTTCTTTATTTCTGCAGTTATACTTAGCTCTCTTCCAAGGTGGCAGAACAAGTTCAGCTCCATTGACTTGACCTGTAAGATGATGCAAACGTTGCATAAAAACTGAGGGGGAATGCACACTTAGAGGTACAACAAAATGAAGCTAGTTTGAACCTAAGACCCCAGTTTTCAACCAGCTGAACTACTGATAAGATGCAATGTGAACTCTACAAGCCAGTTATAATTTGGGGTTGTCTACAGACGCGTCTTTTGGACTTCACAGTCAGATCCTCATATGCTGAAACTTGAGGAATGCTGTTTAACTCAGTGAGTGGTAAGCCCTTAGCTAGAAAGAATTACAAAAAAAGGATGAATGTTCCCAGTGAAGTCAGTGGGAACATTGCCAGTATTTTAAGTGAGAGAGTGATTTCAGCCTGTGAGCAGAAATCAAAATGTTTCAGCTTGTTAAAATAAAAAAGCTAAAAAGGTGAGAAGATAATGCCAAGATGAAGAGAGGTGACGAGTGTGTTCCAAGGGCCAGGAGAACTGTGTAGGTATCTGGTTTCTTGTTTTTGTCACTGTTAAGTCGTATTGGCTTCTTGACAAGGACAGCAGAGTGAGCACTTCAGGGGGAGCTGGACGCTGCCCGTTGGCCTCCGGTGATTTCTTTGCAGGGCTCTTGGTGAGGTCCCAGGACAGGTGTGTGCACCTTGCTAGAAACCAGGCAGCTGTGGCTGAGCATGGACGGGGTGTTGGGGGAACAGAGCTTGAGAGCTTCCCAGGAGACTTCAGTCAGCAGGGGAGAAACACACAGATTTGGTTAATCTGACTTTACTTTTTTTCTTTATTTTCAAGTTAACAAGTCTCTCTCTGCATGTTTGGACTCCCCTTGTAATTAACACCTCTTAATATCTGTGAGTTTTGTAGGTCTTTATTAACATAATGTTCAAGATGTTCAAGGTGGGTAAATTGTGTGTGGATGGCTAGACTGCCTACCTACCATACTTTCAGGTTCTCTTGCATTTTGCAAGGCACCTGAACTTTCTTTCCTTGATATGGTCCTTGATATGGTCCAGCCTATCTCTAATTTTTTTATTGTGATTATTTTTGCTCACAAACAAGTGTCTAATTAGGTCTGCAACAGCCCTAGTATGAGTACATAAAGTTTAGCATTTTAAATATCTTTCTTTACTGCAAGTTTAAATAGTTGTACAGATAGTTTATAAGCACAATATTTTAAGAAAATAAGTGGCTGGTCTACTGGGCAGCCTTTGTGCCACTTCAGTGCTAGAAAGTTAAAAACAAAAAAAAAACAACAAAAAAAAACTTTTGTGGTTTACTACTATTTCTGTGGAATAATGATAAAGTCTTGACCTTTTTAAAATCAACCTCATTTGGATGCATCTGAACCAGCAGAGCTGTGTTATATTTTCTATCTTTGCTAGAACTTCTACAAAGGAGGACGAATCTTTCTTCAACAGTGGTTATAGTTACCAACGCATTGGATACTCGTAAAAAGCAACTTATTTAGCCTCCTGCCCCCTTTACAGAACAACAAATCTTTTGACTAAACATCTGTTACTACGCTATATTTGTATTTGAAAGTTCCAAGTAACCTTGTAATAAAAATCAAGTACTAAGGCATTTTACTTTCAAGAGTACTGAATTTTTCCATAGATGTTGTAGAAAATGGCAGTTTCATTCAGATAGTTGATACAGGCAACTTGAGGCCATCGAGTACTTTAAGAAGTGTAAAAATGGTAATTTAGCCATCATTGTCTTCCATTTGGTGATGCGACAGAATTCAGTAAATAAACCACTAATGCCATGCTCTTTTTTTTTTTGTTTCTTTGGGTACAGTTGATATTACCTCTATAACATGTGCCAGAAAATGCATTAGAAAACACGGTAGTAAAAGAAAACGTAGAAGTTGAATTTAAGCTGCTTTTTAATCACAACCTTCTTGTTGGATTTCCGTTGAACAAGTGCTGACGTACACGGTAAATTACAGTTGGCGGTAAAACCCTTTCTTACACAGGTGTGTTTCTTGCTCGTGTATCTTTTCAGGTACTGAGAGACTAGATACAATAAAATCAGTAGAAAAAAAGGTTTAATGCGTGAAAGAGCTAACGAAATAGTTTATTTTTTACATTGTGTCTTACAAAGTAAAGGTAAGGAGGCCTGAGAGGACCTGCTTTCACCAATAAACGCACCTCTGCCAAGATGAATCAGTCTCTAGCTCTGTGTGATGATTTTGCTACAGAAAGCAATAGTAACAGATACGACGTTGCCTCCGAGTATTTTCACCAGTCTGGAAATGTTGGGGAGGGAGGAGAGAAGACCCATTTATTTCATGCTACTATGATAGTGAAAAAAAAGTTGTTAGAGATCTATGAAATACGTTATGATATTCTGGGTTTTAGGATCAACTTTTGTTTATATACTGTAATTTAAATAAATTGCATTTACATGCCTAGTTTCTGTAATATTTGTGTATACAATACCAAAATCTTACAAGATGTAAATTGTGTATAACTGCACAGACTCCTTTCCCTAGGTGTCTGAGAACATTTTAAGTTTAATTCATATATTATAAAATGACTAGATGTGACTGTTGATTTACAGAATTTACATATCACAAAAGTTAATTCTTTGTGGTACTTAAGTTAATAAAAAATAGTGATTTTTTTTTTTTTTCTCAGTTCTTAAAAAGCATTACCCAGTTGATCTGGCGATGATTATGTGTATGAGCCACAAATATTGATAATTTTTCCATTACATTTTTTCTTTTCTTTTCTAGATATTAATATGTTTCTCGCTATGGTTTGTGTAACAACTTGTGTTCACGTTATCTATGTTGCTGTAATTTTTGTGCTTTAATTCCTCTTATTTCAACTGATTAAAAAAATCAAGCTCCTGTAACTTGCACTTTTCCCCAATCCTTAATACTCTTGTATGGCAACCAAAATTACTGTAAGAAATAAATATAATATTGCACTAAGGTTGTGGTTCTGATTGCAAACAGAGAACACTGTCTGAAGTTTTATTAAAAAAGAAGTTGCCAAAAAACTTGCAATCTGATGTTATTGAAAGTGCATAAAATGCTTTAACAAAATGTAGATAGTGCTAAGGTAAAATAATTGATTTATTGTTGGGAAAAAACAACATTTCCTTTTTATTCTTTTTGGTTAAAGCATTCTTTATGCCAAACATTTACTGAATTTCAGATTCATGTGTGAAATTTGAAAAATGTTCAGCAAGAGGTGGAAAAATACATTTCTATTTGCCTTAAGGTGGATTTCAAATAATCATTGGATATTTTTGTTCTTGGCTGAGCGTGTGTGTGGGGATGGATGTTCTCAGCTGGGCTTATGAGGCACTCGATTGTGGGTCTGCAATTTAATAAGGCACCAAAAAATTGGAGATGGGGGGGCTGGAGTTCTTGTAGAGCAGAACAGCTTTAATGAGAGGAGAAAAGGAACCAGTGCTCCTTATCAGACTTGTGCATCTTGTGACTAAAACAATGTACCAGCAGAGTATATTTGTACTGTGAATAAAAAAAGCTTACATTGGGGGGTGGGGGGGTAGGAAAAAATCCACATCTTCTTTTCACTTAATTTAAAAATTTGTTTTTCTATCTTTAAATGGGGATGGAATGAAGAATATTTTATTTTTCTTTTCTAAGATATTGGAATAAATGCCTAGAACTACTGCCATTTGGCTTCATATGTTCCTTAACTATTATTCTCTTCTCAAATACTGTTCATCATTTTTGTAGTTAGCTATGATTTGTCTCATATTTTTCCAACAACAATTACTTGGCAGTTTTGTTTTGTTTAAAAAAAAAAAAAAGATAGAGGAAAACACAGCCTTTGTATTCATTTCAGGTATTGTGGCAATCCAGTGATAAACATCTGTGTATCTAAATAAAAGTCAGGTATTTACAGTGCAAAACAAAGAATGCTTTGCAATTGTCAATCCTTTGTTGGTCAAAGAAATGAGAAGATTTGATCATCGCTGTTGTAGTGCACATTGTATCTATGTGTTGTGTTTTGGTTCATTCTTGGTTTTCTGTACTTTTTCTGTATTTTTGTGCATTTTTAATGTATTTTTTTCTACATTTTGTGGTCTTTCATTCCTTTTGTCCAAACCCATGACTCCAGTAGCTCTGCTGGGCCATCCACAATAGCACCATTGCAACAATGCTTCAGAACATGTGGTTTTTTTAAAATAATAAGTAATGTACGTGCCTTATAATTTTCAACCTGGATCAACTACACTGTATTTAACATAAAGAGCTTTATCTTCGAGGTGGTATAGTCCCTGACAAAAAAAGAACTTGCAGTGCTGACTTTTTGAAGTGAGAAGTTCACATCGCTGCGTAAGGAAAAGCGATCAGAAAAAGTGAAATGATTTACATCTTATTTAGAAACGTTTTTAGCATTGTGAGACCGATTTGAAGTCCTCTATTCAAATAAATGAAAGAGCTGAGAATGAAATGAGACTGTTATTTTAGGTTCAATTTACTGCCATAAACACCTGGTTCTTGTGTAGTTGATGTGCACTGTATTTCACAGACAATAAATAAACCAAGTGGACTTAGGCTTTTAAGTCTGAAACCAACTGGTTCTATAACGCTGACACCTAGTGGAATGTGATGGACATAGTCTCAGAGCAATATAAGAGCTTTTCAAATCTGTATTTATTTTAAACAATTGTCATTTTTTTCTATGAGAAGTCATTTTAGCAAATTTTTTATTACTGTAAGTTGGCCTCAATATTTAAGTCAGAAAAAAAGGCTGACTGTATAATTACATTAATTATTCACTGAATGAGAGATCTTTAAAGAACTGTAATGTGTTTTCTAGTTTATATGTCACTATGTTCTATCAATTTTATGTTTTGAATGTTAGCATCTCCATACGATCCTTCATCTGCATCAAGTATGTTTTTTTAATGACAATATATTTCTTTTGTCTCCAGTGCTGCAAATTTGGGACTGTTTTGAGCAATTTCAAATGTTGCAATCTGATGAACAGCAGGTGATGCAAACTGCAAAAGAGTGCGAGGAATGTAGATTAGGAATTAGTTCAGAATAGCTGGGGGTTGTTTCCCAGATGTGTTTGCAGAACTGAAGTGTGGTTTCTCAAGCAAAATTTGAGGTTTTCCTCAGGACTGATGCTAGAAGGAATACATGCACGTGTGTGTGAGTTCTTGTATGCTTTTAATGTAAAAGTTCTTGGGCAGCATTAGAAATTAATGTACAAATAGGACACCAGTGTTGCATGTGCTTAAAAATGTATTGGAATAAATGTCGCAGTGTACCTTTTTTTTGCTTTGAAAATCTGAAGAGAATACAATATACAGAAACCTCAAAATGTAATTCATGTTTTAATGGGTTATTGTCTACTGATATTTTTGCATTATCTAATTGTCTCTATAATCTCCTTGTACATAAAAGTAATTTAAAGCAACTTCTATCTTCAGAAAAAAAAAAAAAAGCCTTGGAATAGTTGAAACGGTGGTTTTGGGGGGAAGGAGGTGACCTCTGTGCTGCATAGCCTTCTGAAACCTTTGGTTCATTTTCCTTAAGGATGTTCTTCTTCAAAACAGATCCTGAGGGAAGCGTTGCCTCATTGCTGTGACTCAAGGAATTCACAGCTCCCTAAACAGGTGCTCAGTTGTCCATAATGAATTCTGAGAGCTGCTAAGCATGGGACACCCTACCCAACCTGCCCCCCTAGACAATTTTTAGTGAGGAGTTGCTGTAACCATGTCATTCATTTGCCATTTTGCTTTGACTTGGTTGGTGCATCTTGAAGTCTCATTTGAAGCTGGCATCAGACCTTTTAAGATGTGCAAAGGTGAAGACAAGGCGAGAGCTCTAAATCTCTCATTAGGGGAAAACAGCTAGAAAGATGGCTGAAACACCCTTTTGAAGTGTTGTTTACTTATTAGTGCACATGTAGTGCTGAAAAATGAACAAAAATGACTTCTATCTGAACATCATCAAATTTGAGCTGGGTGTCCAATTATGCACAAAATTATATTGTGGTTAGAATTTTAATTTTTACTTCAAGCCATGCTGAATCTATCCCATATTCTCCATTTGCCATCTCCATCTCCTGCAAAATCCATCTCCTATCTCAGCAATTTTATTTCTGTAAAGCACTGGGTATTCATTTTCACATGTGCAACATTCTGTAGGTCTGCTTAATTCAACCGAAGACTTTATAGTGACCCAGTGAGAGATTACATGCTCTACATTTCACCTGAGGTTGTTTGACTTCTCTAATAATGCTACTTTTCTGCATTACAGAGAAGCCCTGAAACAAGTGTAGGTGACTTTCAGAAGAGACTTTTCAATATTTAGAAAAGAAGTTGTCTTTCACAGAAAAATTCTTCACATGCTATGTTTATTCAAAACAGATCATTTCCACCCCTTGCCTTTTAGTCTATTATTTCTGTATAAGTCCTCACTCAAATGGGTGTTCTTATTCCTCTTTAGTCCTGTGTTAGCCAATCTTCAGCCCTTTAAAGAAAAGCCATGAATACAGACCTAATATTGTATGTATTAACTGTCAGTGCTGGTGACAAGGTTGGTTTATCCTCAGGGAAGATCAATACAGAATATTATACACTTGGAAGACCAGTGCAATGGAAAGAAGGAAAATTTAACTGTACAAAATGCACCAAGTGGAAAATCTCACTACGAATCCAAGGAACTAATTTGTTAGAAGTGACAGAAAGGAAGACAGAACTTTGCCTTGATAAAGACATGCACAATACATAGCCATGAAAAAGACAAGGGATTTTGAACGAGAAATAAGGACCTATTAATACGAGTGGGCTGAAAGGTGTTCACAGGCACTCATCTGCAAGGAGTACAATTGGGATAGGTGTGGGAACCAGCTGCTTGTGAGATGCTGTGAGTGGGGGCTCACAGCAGGTTTTAAAATGACTTGGTCTATTTAACCAAGCAAATAGAAGGCTGAAATCAGATGTCTGCTTTTCCCACTCACATGAGTGGGTGAAGAGCCAGGAGAAGGATTTTTCACTAAAAGGAACATCAGTTCTAGAAATACATGTTACAAACTGGCGATGAATAAATTCGGATTGGAAGCTTGGAGAAAGTCCTGACTGTGAGAAGAGAGGGGCTGTGGTGTAATCTCCTACAAGGCGTAGTGTGGGAGTTCACGACCCCATGAACTGAAAGTTCATAAATTGAGGAGAAGGCCTGTGTTTGTTTATTTCTCACAGTAAGCAGTTTATCCCAGGGCATCTTCTGTACAAAATGTTCTGTTGAAGTCATGGAGGGGCTGGGAAAAAGAATCATAGGATCATAGAATCACCTTAGTTGGAAGGGACCCAAAAGGATCATCGAGTCCAACTCCTGTCCCTGCACAGCACACTCCCAACATCCACACCGTGTGACTGAGGACATTGTCCAGATGCTTCTGGAATATTGTCAGGCTGTGACTGCTTCCCTGGGGAGCTGTTCCAGTGCTCCACCACCCGCTGGGTGAAGAACCTCTTCCTGACATCCAATCTAAACCTCTCCTAGCACATCTTCCTGCCATTACCTCTGGTCCTAAGGTAGGACTGGAGTACTTAAGGTCCTAAAAGGGTGGTGGGAGCCAAATCTACCCCAGGGGCAAGACCCCGTAGTTAGGGAGGTGGATGGAGGTTCTGAATTGGTGTTTCCCCACTGGACTAAGGCATCTGCACTGCACAATGAGGGGAAGCCCCTGTTTTGTAGGGTTTTAAATTATTTGGCCCAGTGTGGCACAGGAGAGGCTGACTCACTGATCAGAGCACAGTGGGACACAGGGGATTGAGAACTGGGAAACCCAGCTGTCAGAGACCACTATGCCTGCTTCAGGAGATGATTATATACTTCACATTAAAAAATAATAATTAGATTAATATCCAAGCATTAGACAAAGCACTGGAGCAGAGAAGCAAAACCTAGGATATGCATTGCAGAGATGCAAAAGCCAATGCTAGGCTGCAGCATTGATAAATTCCAGGGTAGAGGGGCTGTGCTTTGGCAATAGTTTGTTCAGGAGAGGTTAAAAAATGCTGCCACCTCTGCACAGCGTTGCATCCTCATGTCAGGAAAAAGTAGGTGTTTGAGCTGCAGTACATTAGAGATTAAATTCAAGATTACCGTGCTTGAAGACCAAGCATCTAATCCTGATGATGCTGTTAGTGTCACACCAGTTATTCCTCATCTTTGGATTTTGCTTGTTTTAATGGGTTTTTTGTTCTTTCTTTTTTAAAAGAAATCAGCAAAACAGCTAAAGACCGGTGGCTTGAGCTTGGCAACACTCACACCTTGTCCACTGTAGCTGGGAATTTTTATGTACATTTTGTATACTGACATCTAGCTGACATCATGTCCTAGATCTCTGTGAAAAATTAAAGCCAGGAAAGCCCCTGGTTTTGTTTCATCTGAACTAAAGAGAAAAAAAAATCAAGATATTCTTGACACATTTTTTTAGATGGCTCTGTGGACATCGCTCTGTCCTCACACATCACAAGATTTATTTCACATTAAGTGAACATTATGGAAATTTAAACTGATGGTCAGGCATCTGGTGAGATCTCATCCACCACAAATTCTTTTACCAACATCCTGCTAACTAGAACATAAATTATGACAAATAAAGACACCTGAGTACCATTCAGAGGGATTGCAGCCTCCCCCCTGTTTATTGACTCTTGGTGATGTGGTTTAGCCATGGGGTTTTTAAAAGGGGAGGAGCAGGAGGCAGGATGGGTCTTGCCTCTCTCTTCAGAAGTGTGAGGGTCAGAGCTCTGGGACTGGAAGTCTCATTCCTTCTTTTGTGCAGTTTAAGGGTAAGGATTTTTAATTTCAGCCTATTTTGCTTGAATATTTTTGTTTGTTTCTTCTCCTACAAGATGTCTGGTGAAAAGTCATGTCATCCACCTTCATTTTTAGTAAAATATGTTGATTTTCTTAGTTTATTCAACCATTAAGTAGCAGATGGAGGAAACTTTCTAACTAGGGGATGCTCCATCAAATGAGGAAAATCCTGTCTAGTTAACCACAATAACAAATCCTATGGAGAATGGCTTTCAGAGATTTGAAAGGTAAAACCAACACTCATAAACAAAGAAACCAAAGGCTGGTGGAGTAACCTGTTAATGAGGATATCACTATTGCCATCCAGCTGGATAGTGACAATATTTCATTGTATTTAATCACTTAGATAAAATCTGTGCTTTCAGTACTCTAATTTTTGTAGAGTCTTGGGTTTATTATAAGAGTAAGTTTTATTTTACTGAACTGTAACTAGAGGCTCAAAGAAAACCTCCCACAGAAAAAAAGCGAGCGTATTCTGCTTTGTTTGGTTTTAAGTCTAGGAACTGTTGAACATTTGGGGGTTTAACATTGCTCCATGCAGAGCAAAGACGAAACCCAGCCCCGTTAGTAGTTCCAGTGCTTCTCAGAGAAGCTGTTCTGGATAATCTGGGCTTGGGAGGTCTAGCAGAACATTGCACGATGAAGATGAGGCCAGTGCTGGGTTAATCGGTGACATTTTTCTTCAGTGCATTAAGAATGGTGGTGCATCAAGACTATCCAGAGATCCAAGTAACACTTGCAGAAGCACTTGAATGCATTTGTCATCTAGGACAGCATTTACAGGGGAATTCAGGCAAGCAAAGATGTAGGCAGGTGACTGACATTAATGAAGAGAAAAATGTAAACACTCAAAAAGGAAAACCATCCTGTCACTCTCTGGTCAGTTATTGCTGTTCTTCCTTACTCAGGGCAGTTTCTTTTTCCTGACTAATCTCTTGTTCTTCTTAGATGTAGGATATTCCTTATTTTTGTTCTAGTGCTTTCTACTTCACAATAAATATTTTTCCATGATTTCTTCTTAATAAAACCTTAACAAATAAATATTTGATCTGCTTAAGTGAAGTCTTCTGGGCACAGATTAAAATCTCCTTATATTCCAGAAAAGTATTCGCATTCTGGGTAGTAAGACATAGTGGAATGGCACTACTAGCAGATGATCTGATTAATTAACTAAGAAAAAACAAATCAAACAAAACCCATATGGCTCCATGTATTAGGTGATTGTAATGATGTGACTAGAGAACTCTCCTGGGCTGAGCTAACCTGGCTGGGCAAATCATATGATGGCAGCACAGCTAAAGCCAGGGCACGCTGTCCTTCCTCCTGCTCCTTTACTCAAGCGAAACAGGAGAACTGCTCTAAGGAGCAGAAGAAAAAGATGGCAAGTGCCTGGAGACAGATGTTACACACAGAGTAAACGTTGTGTAAAGTGATGGCTAAAGGAGTTGTCCAAACCATGAGCTTTGGAGCACTAGCCAAGCTCTGTTCGCTGTAAATCCCTGCTGCCGAGTGCATGCACATTGCTGAAATTCTGACTTCAATTATGATTAGTCAATTAGTCTTTTTTAATTACTACCTAGGATAATAGGTGCTGCTCCAACCTATATTTTGGTGGTCTTAATTTGGTACGGGCTAGATATTTTTTATTGTCATATGCACCCAGCTATTAAATTCAGAGACAAATATTAGAACACCGTCTGTGCAACAGGGCTAATAAAGGGCAGAATTTAATCAACCATATCTAATGTTTAGAGTTTTTCAATATAAATAGCATTTTCTTTATAATCAGGATACTTAAATTCAATATAAAAACGCTTGAATTTGGATCTGCTTGCACTTTTCAGCTAGGACAAAACTGATGTCTCAGATTTAAAGAAGGAAAGGGTTGTTCAAGTGCAAATGATCAGCGACGCAATTTTAAAAACAGTAGACACAGGGAGAATGAGCTCACTGGAGAGTTTGTTTCCAGATTACAATGGAAATAACACCCAATATTTAGCAGAGAAATGTTATTATAAACTTGGAATACTACCAGCCTGTATTTGAGTTCTTATATTGCTACATTAAGGAAGATTTTTGATTGCTTTTGTTTTTATCAGTGCTCTGTTGACCACATTGCACTGTTGTGCAAACACAAGGGAGCCAGAGAGCCCTAAGAGGCTTAGTTAATTAGGTTTTTTTCCTTGCTGGCATAAACAGACGAATTCAGAGTAAGGTATTATATGCAGTAGTTTGTCTTTTACCAGAAATAGCACCCTGTGTGCCTGGGAATAATGAACTTGAGCATAAGGCTATAGGTTGGGATGTGTGTAGGCCAAGGTCCAAGACTGTTTGACACAGATGAACGTGTGCATTCGATTAAGAGCAACATTAATAGTAACCTTAGAAGTAGTACAAATGTTAATGAGCATGGAATTATC
Organism: Tapera naevia; assembly: GCA_033556795.1. Classification (NCBI taxonomy): domain Eukaryota; kingdom Metazoa; phylum Chordata; class Aves; order Cuculiformes; family Neomorphidae; genus Tapera; species Tapera naevia. The sequence continues at coordinate 901,502 of JAUMJJ010000160.1, read as the reverse complement.
CAGTACCATGTGGGTTCAATGAACGGATATTGCTGAAGGAAATTAGTAAGCAGGTGAGATAGGGCATGGAATGACACACTTAAGAAGAGGATGGCCAATGGAAGTGAGAAGTGTCACCTGGGGAGAGAACTACTCCAACTGTTTCTCAGTAGGGGAGACAAAGGAATATTAGCTGATCTTGCATATAATGTGCTTACCTTAGTGTCACCAAGAGAGGGTAACTTGGCTCTTCTTGGTTTCCACAATGAAATGTGAGAGCTCTGGTAATGGTGATTGAGAATGAAGCATCCACAAAACAAAGAGCTGCACCAACTCTCTGGATCCAGCAATTATCAGCTCTCTTCTCCAAAGTTTCAGCAAAGGATGATTCCTGTCCAAGATTCAGCAAAACATCTGACATGATTAAAGAATGTCTTTGTACTTCTACTGATCTATTTGAAGTTTAGTTTGTGGTGTGTCTGTCTTTCAAAGAAAGGCCACTAATTACTGGTGCTGGGTACATGCACAGTGGGCTTTATTCCAGAAAAGCCAGACTTTGAATTAAAGGTCTCTCTCTTATGTTAAATGCTAGACTGTGAACCTTCCTTACAATAATCAACATGACATCACTTCCACTTGCAGCAATTATTTGTCATAGGTCACTGTACATCTAAATATGATCAAAACGTTCTCTGAAAGAGATACCAACTACAAGGTTGGCCAAAAGTGCTTATGAAATATTAAAAGTATTTGAAAAGTTAAAAGGGTCATGAAAATGATCTGAGGGCTGGAGCACCTCTGCTATGAGGACAGGCTGAGAGAGTTGGGGTTGTTCAGCCTGGAGAAGACTCCAGTGAGACCTTATATTGGCTTTTCAGAACTTAAAGGAGGCCTATGAAGAAATATGGGGACAGGCTTTTTAGCAAAGCTTTTTGTGACAGGGCAAGGAGTAATAGTTTTAAACTAAAGGACAGTAAATTTAGACTGGGTATAAGGAAGAAATTCTTTTACATTGAGAGTGGTGAAACACTGGTTGCCCAGGGACTTAGTGGAGGCCCCATCCCTGGAAATGTTCATCAGGTTGGATGGGGCTTGGGGCTCTGAACAACCTAATCAAGTTAAAGATGCCCCTAATCTTGCAGAGGGATGGACTAGAAGACCTGTAAGGGACCCCTCCAAACGAAACCATTTGATGATTCTGAGTAGAATTGGCTCTCTTGACTTTTCTCTCACAAGGATATTGTCCATCAATGGCTTATCCATCCTAAAATAGGGACATCAAGGGATTTGTACTGGCCCCTGATAGCTGCCAGGGTAATCATACTGGTATCATGGCCTTACCTTACCAAGGAAGAACACTACAGCACAGACACAGCCAGCGGTTGCCAGAAAGGATGGCAATGTTTTGGCACAGCACTCTTGGCAAACAAAGCTCAATTGTTAAACCCCTCTCAGCATGGCTCTCCTTTACTGTAACAAAAGGAGATGTGAAATCAGAAACTCTACATGCTGCAAGAGGACACCAGCACACAGAGGGATGTGCAGTGGACTGGGCTTATCAACTGGAGATTTCTTCAGATCACAGTCTGAAAACTTGGAGGACAACTGGTGAAAGAAATGCAGTTTAAAGCAGTCGCCCAAACAGCTGTAACAGCATCTGCTCTTACCAGGAGCACTGTCAATGTAAAAATGCCCCCTGTGAGCAGACATAACTGAGCATCTAGATAAGCCCAACTATTTGAAGATCAATCAGGTCAAACAAGTTAGTAAAAGCTGTACTTTAATGCCAGCCACACCAGCAATGCCAAGAGTTGAGATGGTAACTCCCTGATAGTGAAGGACAGCCAGAGCCAGCTCTCCAGGCATGGCTTGCAGGTACAGCACGTACTGCACAGGGGCACAGGTAGCTGCAGCCAGACAAGGTGATCTCATGCTGAGGAAAGAGAGGAGGCACCAGATAACAGGGTGGTACACTGGGAAAAAATGTTACACTACAGAACCATAGAATCTCCTGGTTGGAAAAGACCTTTGACATCGAGTCCAACTGCACCCATCGTCTGTTAAACCGTGTCCCTCAAAAACTCACCTACCTGTTTTTTAAACACCTCCAGGGATGGTGACTCAACCACCTCCCTGGGAAGCCTCTTCCAGGACCTGATCACCTGTAAAAGACATCAGGCACGAAGGACCAGGCAGCACCTGCAATTAAAAGATCCACCTCGGCTCACCTTAAAGCAAACAAAATTGCTTTTGGTGCAATTTAGGTCTTCTCTGACACCGTTGCACCCAAGCAAAGCTTTATGCACAGTCTGAGCACTATATTGTTTTCCCTGTTTGACCATCTGGCAGCTGTTGACCTGAGAAACCATTCTATGAGTGTGGAAATACAACTGCCTTCCTCTTGTAAGGTAAGGAAGCATTGCCACAAGCTATGGAACACAGTCCGTGGGGAGCTCGGCGCAGACCTGCTCTTCATAGCATGGTGGCTCCAGTGCCACTGAATAACCCAGCAGCTGTGGAGTTTCATGCAGTAATTCATGCTGAACTTGAACACTAATAAATTATTCCACAGAGCTATAAAATTACTTTTAGGAGTCATCCTGTGAGCACTAGTTCACCAAATAATGTAAATTTTAGGACTTGTCTGCACAGAGGAATGATGTGGGTGCTGGGTGGATGCTGGCATTGTACTTCTGCCTCAGTGCCTCCAGTGTGAGCTCCTGTGTTTGACTAACCTGGTATCACTGATGATATTGAAGCACAATATTTCTTTATCCAGTTAAAATGTTCTAATAATTCTTCATCCTTTGGCCTCTCAACTGCAATGTGGCCATCCTCTTTCACCTGCATAAAAAGACAAGGTAGAGGTGTCTAACTGCACAGCTGTGTGATTTTTGTGCTTTTCAAAGCCTTTATGGAGCAGATGGGAACCACTCCTCATGTGAATGCTAAGGAGCAAGTATTTTTAGCTGTGAAGTGTCATCGTCCCTTTCTTTTTAGGTAAGAAAGATAGATGGTGCCTTGTCAAAGGCCAGCTCAAACACAAGAGGTAACCATCCGCTCCATTCCCTCTGGGCAGTGACCTCACTTCTCATTTTCAGTGGGCTTTGGCAATGGGAACAGCTGAAACAGCTAGATTTTTTTTTTTGTTACTTAAATAACAATAACTGTTAAATTAATCTTGGCCAATTTATAAAACAGCCATTAAATTCTGATTTTGTGCAAAATGTGTTAGACCACCTTTCACTTCTTTTTAAGGTTCCCTTGCTGCCTTCAAGGCACTTTCCAGGCAGTTGAAACTGCATTGCCCCTTTTCTGTCCCAGCTTTCCAGATTCTGGGACAAATTTGTCAAGGAAAGCTATTTTTGATCAATTCAAATTCACTTTTTGGAAACCATCCAAGGCAGTATTCTGTGCACTTAGCATTGCACAGAGATCGATCTCTGTTCTTTTCCTCTCTCCAGGGACTAATATATCAATTTTTCCTTTCGTCAACTAACTTTATAGCAGCATCTGTAAATCATGGTAGAAGCAGTGAGCTCAATGTGAGGGGAATTTGAGGAAGCTTCTTCAAATTTAGGGAAAAATTAGGCGCCACATCTTCAGCATCCTGTCAATAACGAGATACAGACCTAGATTATTGCATCCTGAATCTTGAAGGCTCCACATCCATATATACTGTAGAAAGCTTGCAGCAAGGTGATGGGTAACTACACGAGATGGCAGCAGTTCTTGAACTTCTGACCACAAGGAATTGACTTGCTGGTTGGGTATTAACAATCTATGGGTTGCACTTTGAAAGCTCATATTATAGGCTGAAGTCTCAGAAAATCATAGGTAGCTTTGATCTTAATTTGCACAAGCACTTTTCTAAAAGTAGGTGCTTCAGTGAAATACCCTTACTAACTAGCATTTGCTCTACTTGATAAAACATGGGCCTTAAAAACGAGAATATGCTGAACTGATTGTGATGGTCAGCCTTCCAGATTCAGGAGAAACCACAGAGGACACACCACAAGCAATATAAAATTTTGCAGGTATGCTTTTTATCTAGGCAAAACCAGCCTTTCAGAGGAACTTCTGGGCGCTTCATTTTCTAATTTCTTCTGCCCCCCCCCCCCCCCCCCCCCCCGCCCTTCCTTGATTAAAAGTCAAAACCCAGTTAGGTTGGTTCTTGCTATTGAAGATGTAGGCAAAATTAACAAGTTGGTAATCGTCCATTGCACGTAAAAACCTAGCAAAATACTCAGCAGCTTCAAGGCTTTATATAAAACAAATTGAATGCAGGCACATTCTTCACCATCCTCTTAAGCCTGCCATCTGTGCAGACTAAAAATAAAACAGCTGCTTAAGGAGAGGTTTGATAAAATGCATCTGAGAAATGCATTGGCAAAGCTCTGCCAGGCTCTTGAAATGACTCTGAGCTGCTAACCTGGCCTGCTGCAGAGGGGCTCTTCATCACTCTCATTATCGAGCCAGCCTCTGCGTGACCTGCTCGATGGGTGGGGTAACTCCATCCTCACAAGAGATGCTGGGTGGTAAAATTGCATTAGCCAAGAGGGCCCTGTTTTTCTATTAGAGCAAAGTTGCTGCCAATCTGGCAGGAAAGGCAGATTTAATTCAGAGAATTTATTCAGTGCGTAAAAAGAAGGCAATTAACTGCCTACAATTAACATGAGAAGATCCTCAGGCACAAAGTAGGACTAATGTAAGGAAATACTGTCAGTTTGTATGACATGAAACTTTCCATCCGTTCTATCAACAGCCACTCGTGCCCTGCAGCAGGGATTACATCTCCCAATTTGAGGCAGCTGCAATTTCTGTGGTGATGCAGGACAGTCGAGGGCATCTCATGTCAGTGAGAATTTCTCTACCTTCCACATAACCACTTCTCAAACCATATCCTTCTCTCGTTGATGTCACTAAAAATTATTACAGAAATATACAAAATATTGTAAAATACTATACTTACACATAAAAATGTTTTGTGTTCTTACTGTGCTTAATTATAATTAATTCAAATTTTTATAATTTATAAGAATGACTCTGAGATGTGTACAATCATCTATTGATTAGAAGATAGTGACTGAAATCAGTGTTGTTGCTGCTGCCTTCTGTCAGCTGAAGCCCCTGCACGCTTAGGAGTGACAACAGGATTGCATTTAAGAAGCCACATGATAAATTCAAGGTGCCAGGAAAGTAAATGGTTCCCCCAAAGTCAGGCAGTGAATCAGTAGGACATCCATTACCAGAAATTACTCACCCACGAGGAGGGCTGAGCCAGCCCCTTCTGAGGATAAATCAGATAGTTTGGCACTTTTTTTTCCAGCAGCATTTCAGGTAACTCCAGCAATTACAGCTGATGAGCAAGAGTAATCTTAAAACTTGAAGACTTGAACACATCTAAGCTCATAGTAGCAATAGTACAGCTGTAACCCTGCTACTGCCACCTAAATGTACCTGATAGGAAATCACTCTGGTATAGAACACCTTGCCACACCATGGTAGGGAGAGTAGTAGTTTAAATTAGAGATGAAACTTTTTCCATTAGGTGAGGGAACCCATGAATAAGCTCCCAAGACTAAATAGTCGTAGCACTGATGAGAGCCACCCAGTTTGTTCTCCCAGTAACCGAGCTCCTCCCCATCTCACTGGCACAGGAGACACAACGCTGTTTATGAAGAATACTCACAGTGACTTCCCGCACGATGCCATTTCTTCTTTCCCTTTGAGCTTTCCCTCCCTGCTAGGAGCTCATCTCTTGCCAGGCAGGGAGTTGTGGCAACCTCCTGAGGTCCCATTTTCCTTTCAGCAGCAGCTTTCATCCTCAGACCCACCAGTCTTCACCCAAAGAACAAGAGAAAGCCTTTGCATGGCACCACCCTCACCAGCTCAGGCTCTCTTGCTGCAGGGTCAAGCACAGAGGCTGCTGCCTCCTGTCATCGGGCTCATTGCCCACACTGGACCCCTCAAATGTGCCTTCAGCAGCATAAAGCTTTAATAACCTCCCCTCCACCCCTTCCACTGCAGAAAGCCTGCCTACATGTGCATATTTCCTTCTCAAGTTGCACCTTTAAGTTACCTGCTAAAGCAGCAGCTCGCATGCGGTGTATTTTAGGACTCGTGGCAGTGAGATCTGAAACTCTGAATTTCCTGTTAATACTGCAGCATTAAAGAATAATTAGAAAAAAGGTGTTAGGATTTTCTTTCTTAGCATTCCAGCAGTGCATTGTCGAGTATCAGATTCTCAGAAAAGTTCAGGATAAGAAACCCTAAGACATGGGCTTGCTCAGACAGCAACGCAGACACCTTCCTGCGGCCGAGGCTCACGGGAGCAAAGCTTTGGGAAGCACCACACCTGAAGGATCCCTGTCACCAACAAGAGCACAAAGAACAGCTTTAAAGTGATGTAAAAGTTTATTTGCCTGTAAGTGAGCACCCACCATCCTGCAGCCATCAGAATTCCCAAAAGCCAGGAGCACCTTTCTCACCAAAATCACAGCTCACCAGTATTTTCAGAAGTAACAAATAAAAGACCAAACAAGATCCTGATGCTAAAAAAAAAGCACATCTTCTTTAATTGTTTAATTAGGATCAAGTCTAATTTTGATCTAAGCATTTCCACATGGGAGTAAAAGAAAAAGCAAGCGGGTATCCAAGGAAGGAAAGTACGTGGAAGGCAGCAACAACCTAGGACACAGGTGCCCTTCACGACAGCACCAAGCACCATGCAGCAGCTCTCCATAAAAGGATGATTCCTTGTATGCAAACTGGTCCCAATAAGCCTGAGCCAAGATGCACCATTTGTAACAGACTGGCAAAGCAACTTAAAAAAATACAAAAATATTCCATGCAAATGGTTCAAAAAGTTTATTGAATATTTAATTTACAAAAATCATATCCCTATGAGGTGTTCTATGCAAAATTGGATAAAATAAACTGCATATAAAACCCAACCCTAGTAATGCAAATACAACACAGAAATGAGACCATGGAAAGGAAAAAATAATATATATAATCATGACACACGTAACATTCATTACGGATTGTCCCAACCACCCAAGAATTGGTTCAACATGCTGCCTTCCTCCTAGATACATTTTACCACTTTATACAGGTCTTCTCTATTCCATTGGTCCAAATTTACAGTTTATAAAAAATCTTTGCATTCTTTCTGAACTACTACACCAGTTCTGCCATTCCTGTTTTGATCAGAAGGTGGAAATTACATTACAGACATTACATACACTGAACATGTGCACTATTGGATGCAACTTGCTATCTTTGGTAGGGACCCTAAATCTGCAGTGAGTCAGCTTTCCTCAAAGACAAGAACATCAGTTTTAGTTTTGGCAAAGAATAGTTTCATTTTCTTGTTTAGTAGAACGTTACTGGTAGCTTCTGTTGAACATACAGAAAGCACAGTCATCTCTTGGTTTAAAAATGGAGATAATTGATATGGGTTTTAAATCTAATTACTTGTATTAACACTCCTTGACTCAAATATGGTTATATAAAATGTCATTACTGCACAGAAGGCCATTCCTTGTATGAAACAAAGGAAGTATTGCACAAAAACATAACTGCAATTCTGTCCTGCCTTTTTTTCTCCCAATGAGACTATTCCTGCAGGTTATCACATAGATTGGGATGCCAGTTTCCTTTTGAACAAGTAGGAGCCTTGCTGAGTGACTCAATGCTTGTTTAATAACTTAATCAAGTTTTCCTGGGAAAGAGGAGAGCAAAGCAAAACCAAAATGTAAAGAAATTCAGGACAGTCAGTGCAGTTTGTAGCCCTCCTCTGGGATAACATGGACAGGAAGAGCAGGACTGGAGCAGGGAGGGGTGGGTGGGAATCAATGCAAGAGTCAAGGAACTTCATTTTAAAGAAAGAGAAGGAAAAAGTAGCCAGACTGTTTCCTTCATAACATTAATATTCCATAAATATTGGACAGTATCTGATTAACTGCCATTAGCTGCAACTTTCAAGCATCCTCTTTGTTTATTATGCACTATCTGGAAAAGAAAAAAATATGCACCTCCCCACTCCCATGTAGAGGAAATGCAAATAACCTGCACAGCCATGATTTTCTTAGCTGAAAACATTTAGTGGAAGACTAACTAGACTTAAACACTAAGTAAATCTGCTCACTTATGAGTAAAACATGCAATATTACGACAGACAGCTAATTGTCCTCGAAAAGGCTTTTTATGACAAATTTGCTAATTTGGCAGAGAAGAAATGTTTCCAAATGCATGAAAATCATTTTAAGAGCCTCAGTGAAGAACATAGTAGTTACAATATATTAGCGATTTCTGTGGCATAAACATTTTAAAAAGCATCAGCAAAGTATTAAATATAAAAGCAATATGTATATACCCCCTCCGTCCTCAGAAAAGCATCACGATTTGTAGTGTATTAAGTCAGATTTATTGACTGGGGAATTAAGGCATAACCTGTAGACAATAACCTTTATTGTCTCAGCTCCACATAATTGGCAGGGAACAACCCGTATCGGCCTTTGCAGACACCTCTCCACCAGCCGTCGTCGATCATTTCTATGTTTGTGATGATGTCATCTGGGTCAAAGGAAATCTCATCATCACCCGCTGGAGAGAGAGTTGAGAAGGCTCAGTGTTGGCACAGGCACAGTCCATGCTACAATCTCACCTATCAACCCACCATTGCTAAAAATAACTCTGACACTCATTCACCTTCCTCTCTCCTATCAGGGAATGTGAAACAGGGCACTGGGTAATGAGAGTCTAAAGACAAATGCTTTCTCATCCCTTGCAGTGATGAGGCAGTCAGTTCCTACTGCATTTCTAACCCAGAGCAACATTTCCTATCGAACACACCCAGAACTACTTCACTTTCTGGACTTTTCTTCAGAATTAACCAGTGAAGATTTTAAACAACTACATATGTGAAAGGTTTAACAAAAACAAGAGCGTTAGCAGTCGGTAAAAGAAGATTTTGAAAATTCACACTGTACTCAGAAACTGTGGCCATTATTTTCAGCAGTGTCTCAACGTTACTGCTAAATCACCCAATTTCTAGCTCTTCATATCTTCATTTCATAAGTTACTACAAGAGTCTACAAGGTTAATGGCAAAGGAAAAATCCAGACTTATCTGTGCTTAACAGTTTTCAAACACAGGGTTAAAACCAAGAGCTTTGCTTACCAGCTTGATAATCATAAAGGGCTATGGCTGTAATTCCAAGTTCATTTTCATATTCATCATAAGTATTTTCTTCTAAAGAGAGAGAGAAGAAACAAATTAAAAGCATGAGGCACACTACCTATCACCCCAACCTCTTTTCTGTGCTGCTCCTCCTTTAATTCTACTGCTAACCCACACAGGAAGCAGGGAACAAATTATGCATGCTTTTAGCAGTGCTGATGTACCTTCTGAAATGGATTTTTTCCCTAAATCATCCAAAATTAAAGCCTAAAAGGAAGCGTTAACAAGTAGGCATTTAATACAGTGTAAAATAAAAACCATCAGTCTTATAACACTCGCAAAATATGACAGAACCACTAAGCCCAAGGTCAGTGTCTAAGAGACTGTTTAATACCTTGTTAAAGGATGCAAGCTGGGGGGAGAAAGGGGTTGGTTTAAAACTTCCAGATTTTTGTACCAGAGCAAGCAGGTTCATTCTTCACCCCTCATTTAGTAACCAGAAGAGATAAGGAAAATGGGAATTCAACGGAACTGTATTCTTTCAGTTCATTAGTTTCAGAAATCCTCAATCCACTCCCTCATAGGCACAGAACCCACCACTTCAATTTCAAAGTTCAAGAACTGTTGACAGACTTTTTTGCTTGGTAGGGTTCAACACACATTTAATTTCCATCTCTGTGTTTTCTTCTCAAGTTGAACAGCATTACGCAGGGTGGAAATGGTTACTACTGCATTTCTTCTTGAACTGCTACTCTGGAGAGCACTGTAACTATTCCAATACAGCCTCACAAAAGTAAAGTAAATTCAATCTTGCTCTAGCCATATCTTTTCCTAATTAGGTTCTTGGTGAAGAACCTAAAAGTCTCATCAGACGAAGACTTCAGAAAACTAGGACAGTGTGCTAGCAGCACAATTATTCATTAAGTCGTTGCCCAAGGAAATAACCTTTATCTTAAAGGGTTTCATATCAGAAACAAACACTCTACCTGCTTGGTAATGGTCTCCTGCCCCTGCCACTTCATAGACAGTCTCTGGTTCATATTCTGCCTCTCTCTGACTCACTGCTTCTTGGTACTCTGACTCTGCAGCTTTGTAGCCAGACTCTGGCTCACGCGCAGCTGTATACGTTGCATTGGAACTCTTGTAGGCAGACTCTGCTTCATAGGAAACTGCATCCTGCAGAAATACAGGTGAGGTTTGTCAGGGTTTTGTAAAAAGGTTCCTACACTTTGCATCAAAAACCAGGTACTGGAAGTGGTTCTAACAAACCTGGTAGACTGGGCTTGAAGGTGTCTTCTGCTCATCTGGCTGTGCAGCAGGAGATGGCGGTGGAGTCTGTTTTTTGGCTTTAGCTTGTTCCTTAATTGAAGAGAAAGAAAAAACTTAGGTGCAGTTTAATGACTAATGGCATGACCCTGAACAAGATACAACCCTCCAGTAAGAAAGACAGACAGCACAATCTGAAAAAAGTGATGAAAGCAGGGAGCAAAAAAGGACTGGACTGGCTGGATCGTTAGACTTGCTTGGAGGTTTCGACTGGCTGTGCAGCAAAGCCTCAGAAATACAGCAAGGCAGAAGAGAAAAAAAAAAGTGAAGAAACAAAAACTGCACAGTATGTATGCATACATGTGTTTATGAGTACCCAATGTTCTTTGGCACATTTCCATAGGAGCTGCAGGGTTTCTGTGTTCAATATATTCATTCTGTTCATTTGCTGGTGGGGCCTCACATCTCACTTTAGCCTAAGTTTGAGAACCTGCATGTTCTAATTATACAACTGATATATTACCTTTGATAAGAGCTTGCAGGTTTGCCAAACACCTGCCAAGGCAAAAGACTGAATACTTCAGACAAAATTAAGTCCTATAAACTGACAACCAGGGATTCAAATGTTCAGAAAGGTGACAGAAATAAAAAGCAGTATTGCTATTCTATTCTGCAACACAAAGGACGAGGATCTGAATCAAGTGTTCTGGCACTCAAGCACTTCATGCTGTGCCATCCCACCTGTGAATCAGAGGGCAAATCCACAATCATTAGAAAGCCCTTTATTAGGAAGCCAGGATACTGTAGCACAAGAAATGCCACATTGCTTGCACGACTTCAAAAGAAAAAAAGGGACTGTAAGACAGCTATTTCATTCTGCCTCTCTTTACCATAGGGAAAAAGCAAACCATGGACCACTGGCAAAACTCAGTTCTTGTCAATAAGGAAGTGAGTTACGGGAGATTGGGCACTGCAGTTAAGTCTGTCAAACCATAACTCCCCAAAGGGTTCTCAGGAGAAACTGTAGTCCAGAGATGGAGAGGACTGACACAAAAATTTCTTCCTTTCCTTTGTCACAACTCAAAAAAACCACTTCAATGGTGGTTTTCAATGAAAGCAAAGTGTGTCTTGACAACAGAGCAAGCTTTGAAAACAATTCAAAGCTTAGTGCTGTGCTTTCTGGAAAAAAAATCTGTCCTGATACAAACAGTCCTCCCCCACTTTTAACTCCTGTGCTGCAGATAAAAAAGCACCAGCAAAGTGTTTATGAGAAGTCAGATTTACGTTTGGGGACAAATTAAATAGTATCAATCCATTACCAACGTCAAACACAGCAACAGGTTGAATAATTTGTCCTAGGAAATGAGTCTCTGCAATCCAGACTGCAGTTTAGGTAGTCATAAAATATGTAAATTGCTTGTTTTCCCATCAGGCTGAGTTTCTTTCACCCTGAAACGCTCCACGTGAAAGAGCATCCTGCCTTGCTCTCTAAGGTAACAGAGGCTGACGAAATCATGAGGCACCCATCAATTCAAATCAGCAGTTAAAGAAGAGCTCCCTGAACAGCCCTTGGCTATATGACATATGTGCAAAGCAAAACAGAAGAAGGATTACCAGCAGACAGGGTTCTTGAAGGAACGCAGCCATATGTACATTCCCATTGTGGGAGTACATATGCCCACGTTCTTACTTAACAGTGAGAGAACTTTCTGTCTGTGCAAGGAAGTTCACTTAAAGAAATAAAGTTCACTTAAGTCAAAGTCCATTCCCACCCTTACAGTATCTGTAGTTGGTGTGCTCACATCTCACCCCTTTTTCACACTCAGCTTGTGAGCGAGGGGTAGCAGAACCAGTAACATTTCAGCTTCCCCTTAACTTTGTCCTCCCTCCCTCAGTGTCTGCAGAATCATTCAATTAACCATGGAGATGTTCAGTCTGGAAGAACATTAATCATCTGGTTACTGCGAGATTTAAATACCAGCTTTGGGAAAAAAAAACTTCAAATGTGTCCAGGCAACGGCATCTTTGATTGAAGCATAAAAAAAATCAAGCATAATGGCTTGAATTGAACCCACACTTCCAGCAAAAATAATTTTTAAGCTGGGGAGGGGGGGAGAGAAGAAAAATAAAAGACAGAACAGTATAACAGTTCAATGACTCATGAGAACCTCTGTTACTACATTTAAACCCTTCTGGAGAACTGTTTCCTCGGCAGGAGGAAACCTCAATGAAAAGCTGAAATGGATAACAAAAACCTAAACTCACTACCCCTTCACACACACATCTTACTTAGGAGCACATGATCACCCAAAATGAACAGCAATAGAGCTCATGGAGAAGCTGAATTTCTACCTCAACTCAGCCCAGACTACAAACCCATGGAATGGAAGGGGATACTTAGCAGAAAGCCTGACTACTTTGGCAAGATACAAATGAGTACTCATCTCCTCACTGGCCAAAAAAATGGCTCCAACCGGGTTGGAATCATAGAATTACCCGTGTTGGAAGGGACCCAAAAGGATCATTACAAGTCCAGCTCTTATCCTGACACAGGACACTCCCACCACTCACAACATGTGACTGAGGGCTTTGTCCAAATGCTTCTGGAATGCTGGCAGAGTGGGTGCTGGGGCTGCTTCCCTGGGGAGCTGTTCCAGTGCTCCACCACCGGCTGGGGGAAGAACCTCTTCCTAATATCCAATCTAAACCTCCTCTGGCACATCTTCCTGCCATTCCCTGGGGTCCTATCATAGGTCACAAGAAAGAAGAGGTGAGCATCTGTTACACCTCCCTCCCTTGTGAGAAGGCAGTGAACAGCTCTGACAGCCCCCGAGACTATTCCTGTTCCTATGGAATAGTCTAACAGAGTCATTCACATCCACAGCATGAAGTGGGTTGTATCAAGATAAAGATAAACATGAGTGAGACAGACAAACTGTTGTGTAGGTCAGACTGGGAGAACTGGAGAAGCCACTGAAAGGCAAAGGTGGCCTAGTACCAAAATGCACAGGTGACTCTGGGACAACAACAGCCAACAGGATGATGTCTTGCTTTGCCCTAACCACAGGCTTGGCAGCAGAGGTACCTGGAGAAATGCATACACCAGTCTACTTGGCCACCTCAGGGTTGAACCCAGGACCAAGCCAGGACACAAACCTTTTCTGAAAAAGCAGCATGAATATTTTCTATGTCAACTGTGTAATCTGGCATATAATTCACATGACCACCAGAGCAGAATTCCCACTTCTCATTGAGGGCTGCAAGGCAGCTGCTCTGCCAGATCTGAAGGACTGATACGTGAACTTCAGAGTCCTGGTTCTCACCGCACCTATCATTTAGGGCAACTGCTGCCTCAAGGAAACAGACAACCTCTCCTAAACCAGATTATACTGTTATCACTCAGAAGCAGGAATGCTCTAGCCTCCACATGGACCAGATCTCCAGAGCATGAGCACATAGCTGCTGCTTTTTATAAAAAAACAACTGTGGTGCAATGAAATCACAAGGTATTTTAGAATATACTGATATCTCTATTTGTCGAGACAGAGGGAACATGAAGGGTATGCCCTTGGAGGCACGGCTGCCACCACATGAAGTACCTCCTTGCATCTTGAGGAATGTCAATCTGATTGTAGCAAATGTGCAGAGCAAAAAACATACATAAAGTACACAAAAGATCAGTATGAGGTATCTGTTGCCACATGCCCAAGAAGAGAGGCACTTTCATGAGGTAGCTGCCTAAGAGGTGAAGTTAAGGACAAAGTATCCTGGGTTCCTGCATGAAGAGAACTCTTACCATAAGAGAGATGGTACTTGCTCTGTGATAATGACTCAAGTTTTTTACTTCAGAACACCTACTTCAAGACTCAGGTGTTCAAGGATGGACTGCACTGCTTACAGGAACTGGTTTTTTCATAGATTCCCCTAGAAACAGCCAAATTAAGCAAGGAAGTAACAGTCCTCAGTTGAGGAGTGTTGCCTATCAAGTTCCATCAGCATCCTGGAGATGACCTAAGAAGCTTCAGACAGGCTAAATTAGAAGTCCTAAATGCATCAGACACCATGTCTGAGAACAAGGCAGTAGTAGTGATGATGGAATGGAGTTAATGCCAGGTGAAAATATGCACCTCAGAGAGAAAAACAAAAGAGAAGGTCGAATGCTGAGGAAGTCCAGTTTCCTTTTGGAGTGATCCTTCTTAGCAATTCTCAGCAATAACTGGAAGAAGCAAGGGCTGCCTAAATTGATCTCATGGATGCAGAATGGCCTCATTAACAATGCAACGCTTGTGACTATCCATCAATCTATATCATGGTTCTTCCTGTTTGGAGAACTGCAAATGCATGCACTGAATTACATCCTGCAAAGATAACAATGCTGCTTGCTGAAGTCACAAGTCCTAGTGCTGTCTAGATACAATCAACTGACAGAGGAAAACAAGCACCAAGAAAAGGAAGATCTGAAAGAGCAGCACTTTCAAGAGCAATGTACACCTCAAGGTTGAACCCAGGCTGAGGCCAAACAGAATATTTGTTCCCATTCTTCATCACCCCATGGAAGAGACCCCGGAGCTGAGGGACTACAGCTCTTTGACGAGAGTTGCAGTGTTGGCAGCAAGAACAAGGGAGGATAAGGAGAGACAAATCACTTTGTCAGGGCAACAACCAGGCACTAGACCTAGACAATGGCAATGCATAAGCTTAAACACATTGAAACATGCTAGCAACATCAGACAGTAGTTCAGGAGCAGTGGGCAGCCTGGCAATAGCTTGAGATGCTATGGGGCTACCAGCTGAACAGCTACACCACAAGAATGTGGTGACACATGCTGACAGCATTTTTCTGTGGCTCTGAGTGAGCATGTGCTAAGGCATCCAACTTGTGTCATCTGAAATGCTCCCAGAGCAACTGTATGGACTGAATGCATTTCAGCATTACCACTCGGAGGAGAGGAGGAACCAAGTGATTCTTCTCAAGGCAATCACTCAGCATTTCTGTGTGGCTCAGTGCTGAAGGCTGGTGCCAACACTAAGAATTGCAAAGAACAGCATCATGAAGCAGGCCTGCTGACCTTATCAGATAGAAAAGGCTGAATTTTGACCTTCAGCTCTTTATTTCTTCCTCTCCAAGCTTTAAGAGAGTGGCAGATGCTGTGTTAAAGGTGTAACGTGTTTTTCTCCAGGACATTAAAAAACCCAAACAGTGGTTGGGAGAAGGTATTTAAAGTCCACAGGGATCGAAGGCAGCATTAGAAGTCACCACGGATACACAAAGATGAACTCCCACTCATCTTGTGATACATATATTCAGCAAACACATGCTCACACTGCACATCTGGAAGCCATAAGGCAAAAGAGTGGATAAGCCGAAAGAAAGAAGAAAAGAAAAAGCAGCAATCACTTTAGATGTGGAGATTTGATTTATCCTATAAAGCTAGAATATCCCAAATTTCAAACAGAACTCAAAAGGAAGTCAGTGTTTTTCAAAGTACACACAAGACACATGAACTATGCAGCTGCAGCACAGCAAAACTACAAAGCCATTTCAGTAGGAGCGCTGGTCTGAGCACTTGTGAGCAGCAGCTGAGAAGCTAAACCATTGAATTAGGCAGGGGAACTGATTTGGGTTAACTAGATATTTCATTTGTTAGGCTTAATTTTCCACTTTTGTGTGACTATAACAGATTCTGTATGTCAGCAAAGCATGAGAGGCCTATAGGAAAGATGGAGACAGACTTTTTAGCAAGGCCTGTCGTGACAGGACAAGGAGCAATGGTTTTAAAAGAAGGGAGGGGAGATTTAGACTGGATATAAGGAAGAAATTTTTTTTACAATGAAGCTGGTGAAACACTGGAAAAGGTTGCCCAGGGAGTTAGTGGAGGCCTCATCCCTGGAAACATTCAGGGTCAGGTTGAATGTAGCTCTGAGCAATCTGATTGAGTTGAAGATGTCCTTGCTCTTGCATGGGGGTTGGACCAGATGACCTGTAAAGGCCATTTCCCACCCAAACCATTCTATGATTCTATGAAGGTGGCTTAAGAGTGCTGCCATTAGCAGCCAAGCTGGTTTAGGCCAGCTTAGTTAATGGGAAGTAACATGCCATTCCACTGCAGTGTATTTTCCTTCGTTTGGGAAGCTCAGAGCCAGGTTACCATAAGCCTACCTTGCATTTATTTTCTCCTACTTACAAAACCAATTATTTACAGGAATTCTAAATTTGTGATGAATTAGACCATACTGATGGAACGGGATGAACATCACACCCTGACATCCTGCAGCAGCATCCTGCTAAGGGGAAGTATATACCACATCTGAGAAACCAAATGACAGTCTTTCTTGGATTCCAGATGTCTCACAGAGGATGCTGAGACAAATTCATATGCAAGAAGATTTATTAGTAGAGTATGCAGCTGGCAGCATACACTCATGTCTAACAATGAAAGATACTTTTGGAGAAAATAAGGAAAAGAGGAGAAAGAGAGAGAGAAGAAAGAAGGAAACAGGAAAACTCCCCCACAGCCAGCCAGGAAGAGCAGTGATGAGGGTCCCAGACAAGCGTTCTGCTCTGGAGAGTCTCTTCAGCATAGCAAGTGGCAATGAGAAGGTGAAGAGGATGATAATTTTTCCCATGCATCTCCTTGAGCACTACATACTTTTCATCAGGACCCACTCAATTTCCAGTTCCTGCCTGGGACGCTACAAGCACTAGTTGGAGCGTGAGTTTCAGCATCAGCATTACGTACTTGTTGGCTGTTAAGTCTCAGTGCCCATGTAAGGCTAAGTAGCATTTAAAAGACTCTGTAAGGCTAAGTAGAATTTAAAAGACTCTCTTTCTGTCCTATCCTTAGTCTTCTCTACTATAAATTAATATCTGTAAAACAAGAAGTGAAGGAGAAGGGGAAAAGAGAGACTGTTCTTACGCCAGCATCAATTGCTTCCCACTCCCTGCCATAATATCAGGGTTCACAACTATAAGGCCATCAAATCAGAACAACAGCATGGGACTGCAGAGGAAACTGCCAGAGGCTCTGGACAAACAGTGCTACAGCAGCTTGCATGAAAGGTTACACAGCTGCAGACAGCAGGCCCTCAGGATTACTGATGATCAGGCACCTCAGGCATTGTGGAACAGAGCAAAAGAACACGACACGAAGGACAAGTTACTATTAACGCACCAGTCCTTCCACCTCAGCAGCAGAGTTCCTCCAGATATGCAAATTCGATAAAGCAGATAAGATGGAGCTTCTGACTAAACATTTCCTGGAATTATTTTGCTTATGAATAACACAAAAATGATGAAGCTCTTAACCACGCCAATGCTAAACTAGTTTTCTTAATTCTCAAACTAATATTTAGTTAACAAGTGGAAAATTATTTCCCCTGATTTAACGGGTGTGTGCCATATCAATGGGTGATACCATCATCTTCCCAGAATCACAGAGTGGTTTGGGTTGGAAGGGACCTTAAAGATCATCCAGTTCCAACCCCCCCTGCCATGGGTAGGGACACCTCCCACCAGATCAGGCTGCCACATCCAACCTGGCCTTGAACACCTCCAGAGAAGGAGCATCCACAACCTCCCTGGGAAACCTGTGCCAGTGCCTCACCACGCTCACCATGAACAATTTCTTCCTAATGTCTCATCTAAATCTTCCCCCTTCCAATTTAAAGCTGTTCCCCATCACTACATGCCCTTTTAAAATGCCCTTCCCCAGCTTCCCTGTAGCCCCCTTCAGTACTGGGAGGCTGCTCTAAGGTCTCCCTGGAGCCTTCTCTTCTCCAGGCTGAACAACCCCAACTCTTTCAGCCCATCCTCACAGCAGAGGTGCTCCAGCCCTTTGATCATCTTCATAGCCCTGCTCTGGATCCATTCCAACAGCTTCATAGCCCTCTTATGCTGGGGATTCAGAATCTGGGAACTGGACACAATACTCCAGCTGGGGTCTCAGAGCAGTGATCTTCCACAATACCAACTCCAACACCAACCAACTATCACCATGGTATTAAACATATTGAACAGGCATTCATACAGGGCATTTTGGGGGTCACGAGTGTCTCCCCTTATGAACTCCTTCATGCCAAAGGGAATCTGGTATTATCAAAAGGCAAAAGTACAACAGGAAAAGGTCAGGCTGCAAAGACTACTGTTCAAGACTAGCACACATGTTTTGGTATATGCTAAATAAAAAGCACTATTAACTGTTACCCTATCACCCCATCTGATGTCTGAAATACATATGGTGCATTCGGAGAGATGGCTGGAGTCACAAACAGGTAATGCAGAGGTACAAGCACAAAGACACAAAGAGCTTTAGAGTCTAGCTGGAAAGAAGAAAAGTAACTTTTCCTAAAAGATTCTCTTTTCTCCCAATACTGCATTGAAGCAGACTAGACTTGCTGTTCAAATAGGATTTGAATCTTACTGACCTCCAGTTTCCTCCGAGCCTCCTCCTGTTCTTGTTTCTCCCTGGCCATTCTTTGTGCTCTCTCAGCTTCTGCCTTCCTTCGGTCTTCCTGTTCTTTTTCCTTGGCTAGGTTCTCAAAGTTCGCTCGGATGCTGCTTGTTTTATTAGCAACTGTAATATTTTTAAAAATTAAAACAGGTTTTTGTTTACAGTTCCGTATAAAGGTAGCCTGGAAATGAGTGTTTAGTACAAATTTCTGAACGTGTTTCTGTTTTCCTGCTCTCTGAGCTCACAGCCAATTTAAGAAAACCCTTCTATCCCTCTTTCTCCCTCCAAACCTTTTGAGCACCACATTTCTCTTATATAAAAAACTCTCCAACACCTCACTCCTCCCCTTCGCGGTGGAGTCTGCACCACTCTGCTCCCTTACTCGGTCTGTTCTTCACTCTGAAGCTTTTTATTCTCCCTTCCCCAATTCTGATGACCCTCAAAAAAAAAACCAAACACAAACAAACCAAAATAACCTCTAAAGGGAGGAGGGAGAGAGTAGCTGAGGTTGCTAAAGACCTGAAAATGCAGCAGTCCCCTCTAGATTATTCTTACTTAGCACTACTGTGTTGACCAAATCCTGGTTTTTGAACACATTCACCTCCAAAGAAAGGATTTGATGCCAGTGCCTTACCAGCTTCTATTGGCTTGGTCTTCTGATAAGTTGATGCTGGTTTCTCAATATCTTCAAAAGTTGCTGCATTCTATCAGTCAGGAGAAAAAGAATACATTTTAAAAACACAAATTCATGAAGACATTCAGATAGCTTCAGTCTGTGACATTTCACTGCGATATTGCCCCTATGACTTTTTTCAGAACATCAAAACAAAATCAGGAAGAATCAAAACTTGTCAAATGGAATAATCCTTTCTGTAAGTCAAACTACGTAAGAATTAATCTTCAGGAGCAGTTTTAAACACATGAAAATCCTATTAATTAAAAAAAATGTAGTTTATGAACAGATGACTCATCACAACTAAAAATGAAGCAAACATTTGCCGTGTAGCTGTTGCTGCTCTAATCCACATCGTGCAGGATTTCTATCAAGGTAAAAGCATCCAGTGCCCTTAAAGAAGCAGACAATGTTAAAAGAGAGGGAGTATTTTGAGAACAGTATTCAAAACACAACAGTTCTTTTTAAATGAATGGTCTTAAGTCCTGAAGCCACAAGCAAAAAAAAACCCTCCAGACTTTCAAACTTTTTTCTTTCTCACTTTTAGATGCCCTACATGAAGCTGAGAAAAAATTTATTCAGTAGATAAATCTCAGCGAGGACTTTTTCATCTTCTAGCTTTTTGAATTTAAAAATGGAGAGGCAGAAAGAAGGCATCAGATGTCTTATCTTTCACTGTTGCAGAATATTAAAACAAATTCTGCTGAAGAGAAGGTTCCCGATAATTAAACTGTGTAAAGGTGGTAGTTTACAAAGGTAGTTTAGAAAGGTAGTTTAAAGTGTGTAAAGGTGGTAGTTTAGGGAAAGTTTAGGCTTGATGTCAGGAGAAAGTTCTTCACTGAAAGGGTGATTGGCCATTGGAATGGGCTGCCCAGGGAGGGGGTGGAGTCACCGACTCTGGAGGTGTTTAAGGGGAGACTGGATGAGGCACTGAGTGCCATGGGTTAGTTGATGGGACTCGATGATCTTGGAGGTCTTTTCCAACCTTATGATACTGTGATATCAGACACCTGTTTTAAGTAGTCCACTACAAGGATATCCTCAAGATAGAAGGCATTAGCTTGTTGTTATGTGACTGAAATTGTGGAATTAATAGATTTTCTCATTCTTATGTATAAATTTTGCTATTCTTTCATTCTCATGCTTCAGTTTTTCCTATTTAAATACATCTACTACACATATGTCCACACATACATGTGGGTATAAACTGGTATCAGCACTGTGTGCATAAACTTGCTTTTTAAGATTTAAAAAAGCAGAGAACTCTACCGTAAGACCGGAGAAATATCCAGAAATAAAGAGCTGAGCACTACAGACCTAACCAGGCTATTCTGCATCCCTACTGACAATTTAAGTCATGGTTCTTTTAAGCAACTTACCTTATCCATCCGATCTTTCTGTACACCATATTTCCCACCAAATCCTTTCGAATAATCTAAAAGCAGGATAAAAAGGTTAGAGTAGGGAGCTTGTTGTCCCTCCCACCTTTCTGC
Organism: Tapera naevia; assembly: GCA_033556795.1. Lineage (NCBI taxonomy): Eukaryota > Metazoa > Chordata > Aves > Cuculiformes > Neomorphidae > Tapera > Tapera naevia. The sequence goes on along the minus strand of JAUMJJ010000160.1, from coordinate 880,455 downwards.
CAAATGCAAACAGCCATTTCGAATGCAAATAGCCATTTCAGCTGCATGCAGAGATACAGTGACAGCCGCCAAAGAAAATGCAACTTGGTTTTTGATGCAGGAAGGATACATAAGTGCGAGAGCCTTAAGGTACACCAGCAGATGACAAGACTGAGGGCTACATGCACTCTCTGAGTAAACATTAAGCTGAGGACTGATAAGGTATCAAGCAAGGAATAAGGGATGAGCCCTTCTAATGCATCACTTCTGTAACACAGCCTTTCACAGCACCAATTCTTAGCCCTCTGCAGTGATCATATAACCTAAGCCATTTTGCTTTGCTCAAAGGAGCGATATCCAGTCTTCGGTGACCACAGAGGTGTTTTTTTGTTCTCTTTAACTTGGTAAATTCTATGAATGGCAGGAAAATATAACAAAACTCTCATTCCAGTGGATTTGGTCGTGATACTCAGCTGATGAACAATGAAGTCATTGGTAATAACTCCTGCTCTACATATGGAAAGGGGCAATTCCACAAGACAGCACGAGCCTGCAACAACTCACCGCCGCGGAAATGGGGTGGCAATGCTATTCCACACCACCCCTGAGCTGCACACTCTTACTCTCATCTGACACTGACTCTAGCACTTGTTATATTCCAAAATCAGTTTAACTCACTAGTGGCATTCACAAGAAAAACAACAAATCAGCTCTAACAACAGCAGCTTTCTGCTCTTTCTAGTGAGCTCTACTCAGAGAAATGTCTGACGAGCACCAGAGGCAGCACAACTGAAGCAGCAAGAGTGTGTGGCTGTAAAAACACCTCCTTCTGGAAGCAGGGAGCTGTAGGAACGTGCCCTTAGACTGTGCAGATGGACAGGCTTTCCTGTATATCCCTGGAACACAATTGCAATTATTCTCTCTCCTCTCTGCCCCAAAACCATGTGGATGTCCTAGCCAGCTATTCTAGTTTTGTGCTTGGGCTCTGCTAAGGCACACCTGATGCTCTAAAAGTTTAAATTTGTGTCACTGTAGCACAGAAAAATATTGACTATAAGAATGAACAACCTCATTTTCTTCAGCTTTGTATGTATTTTCAGCCAGAATAAATATACTACACTTACATTTTCCTGATCCAGACTTCTCACTTTAAGATAACGGAAAACCAGGAATTCATGGTTTGTACCCCAACTATTTCACAATGAATAAAGAGAGCATTATAACAGTATTTGCTCATCCAAGAACAAACATTCCCTACTTCTTGTTTTAAAGACTACAATCACTTTAAAATGATCTTGCCATTGCTTGATAATGGTTACATGCACGGTTCTTATCTGAATATTTTTCCACCAACTTACCTAGGCAAAACTCACATTTAGACTAAAACTAGAACTGGTAAGCATGAGGTCATTAACATCATACTACTAATATTGCTATTATCACAGTGCACGTATAGCTATTATCTAAATGCATAACGTTGTTGAGCTGTTAATTAAACATTGGATATCTGGTTTCTGAATACAGGCTTGCTTTAGGTAACATTTTAAGAATAAAATGGAAGAACATTGCTAGCTCATGTAGGAATAGAAGCGCAAGAAAGTGTCTGCACATTACTAGCATCAATCTACTTAGAGAACTATTTGAGACTGTGTAAGAAGTGGCTGCACTGTGAAGAAAGTAACAAGTGAAAACAGTGCCTTGTTGAGATTCATGCTTGGCTAGTTTCTCCTTGTAATCAAACCCCACAGCAGATGGGTCCTGCCTTTCTGTCTGTACACCAAATTTCCCTCCGAAACCACTCTTATAGTCTGAAAAAGCCACATTAAAACGAAGGGAGGAAAATAAAGAAGTTTAATCAGAGACATTCAAAATAATTTTTGCAATATTTTCAATTACCAAAATTTTGAACGGTGAAAAAAATGATCTCAATACACTTTTGTAAGAGTAAATTCAGAAGAAGTTTCCACTTGAGATTAGAAAGAGGTCAACATGATTTATCAGATGTAAGAACACCATTCTGAAGTCACAGAAAAAAGCGCTTCTCAGCGTTTTCTGCATAATGCACTTGCGAGTCATCAACATTAGGAACACAAACACATACATAGTATATTCACCAAACCAAACCAACATACAAAAGGATAATTAAAGATAATTATATCATCTTTCTTCATTAGCATGGTTAACATTTGTACGCTAGAGATCCAACTTTTAAAGAGGTGTTAAGATAGGTGCCCACAGAGATTACCCTCTAGATATTCCTACACAGCATTGTTGAAAGAAAGAAGGAATATTCCTTTTGCAACACAGCTTGAGGGCAAAAAACTCTCAGCTAAGAGCTATGACCATTCCTATTGCTGCCTTAGAACAGCCATTTTAATATATGGTACAAAATGAAGGCACAAAAAGTAGCGTTACGGTAATTCCCTCACAGCAAATCTGCTGGAACATCTAACTTGAACCATACACTGAGGATCACTTTCATGTCTTTAATAAAAAAAAATTAAATTAATTCCTTAAAGTTAGGAGCGCTGAGAGGCAGAGGGCTGGGTAGAAAATGTTATTTTGCAACTTTTCTTCTGGGTTCCAGCATTTCATAGGAATAAGAACCTCACAGGCAATGAGAAAGGGGAGCATTAAATATCAGAGCTCCTCTGCAAGAAACAGGGGAATGCATTAACAGAAATGAGAAAAGGGAGATTATTTGTGGGAAGTACTAAGAAACTGCTATTTTTTTTTTCATACAACGCAATGAAAAAGGGAAAAAAAAAATCCAGGCTACCTGCAGACCCATAAAGCTTCTTTAGTGTCAATTCAGCACTAAGTCTAAACTTTCAGGGATTCAGTATCAGACGCGTTAAACCTGCTTTGCAGACACCAGTACAACCAATACACAGTGACCGTTCAAAGACAGGAGACTCATGTCAGCTACTGTGGCCAAAGATACCAGGAGAGGAGGTTTCACACAGGGAAGAAAAAACTCAAAAGGAGGGAAGTCAGAAGGAATGGTGAAGAATTGGGAACTGATATACCTTTCTGGGATTCGTGCAGCTGCACTTTCTCCTGGTGATCCCAGCCAAGTGCACATTTGTCTTGTCTGTCTGTCTGCACACCAAATTTGCCTCCAAATCCTTTTACGTAGTCTGCATGAATGAAGTTTCAGAAAACATTATTGCAGTTAATGACTATCAACAGCATTTAATCAAAACAGTAAAAAACTATGGGAAAAGCTGCCCTGTCATTAATGCTACTATCTTTCACTATACACTAGCTCAAAAGAGAGGAAGGATACTCATTCAGTATCTCAAGAATCACAATGCAAAGAATCACCACAAATCCAGTAAAGGTTACAGCAGACTCAGTAACAGTCAAAGTTCTGAAGAATCTGATGCACTTCGCACCTAAAGCCACAAAACACACAGATATAGATGCAAAACCTAGCTATATAAATAATGAGGGACTTGATACTGCCCTCTGAATATCATAAATCCGTGCAAGAGCACAATTATTTCAATAGCATCCATACAGACATAAGGTCCCTTACAAATCAGATTGTGAAACTCAGGGACAGTTTGCAAATCCTTCCTTTTCATTTAAGGCAAACAAAAAAAACTGCATACACAAAAGGGAAATACACATTTATCACAAAAAAAACCCCAAACATACTATTTTTTCCCAGGATTAAAAGGCTGATTGGTTTGAACTAGTATTTTTAAATAAATAATAAAAACCTTTCTGTGATTCATGTTTTTCCGTTTTGCCTTGATATTCAAAGCCAACAGCACTTTTGTCCACTTTGTCCTTGTCAACACCATATTTACCACCAAAGCCCTTGGAATAATCTAGAGATAAGAGTGAAGAATTTTGTTTGTAAGTGTTCAATAACAAAATATTATCTTGAAAAATTGTGATAATCAGACCTGCTAACATTAGATTACGTATTAAAAGAAGCACTGTCATCCCTGGTTTATCTTCATATCAGACACTGAAGTCATAAATACTTTAGAATATATTCTCTCAGGATGGAAAATGAAATAGTATCACATGTAGTTCAACTCCTCACAACAGCAGCAATTCTGCTACTCTACTCCATGATAAAGTTCTTAAGACACTTATAGCAAAATGAACTTCAAAAACTGTGTCAGCAACAGCCTGGATGCTTTGAAACACACACTCCCTTCTTCTCTTCAGCATTTCTAGTGTGCAAACATTTCTTTGAGATAAACAAAAACAGATGGCAAAAATGTCATTTTTTCAATAAAACTGTTGAATTTTGATCAGATATCCCTAGAAACCTGATTAGCAACACGTTAACTCTAAACACTACTAACTCTGATAAATGTTTTAATTTACAAACAGCTGATTCTTTTAGCAATGCTTGTTGTGGTCAAACCTCTCAATATTTTAATCTAAAGTTTTTCAAAAGAAGTTGCAAAAAAACCTCCAGGCAAACCTATGTGCCCTGCTTCCAAAGTAATGGCAGTTGGGTCATCACTTAAAACCAATCAGAATCTATGTTTTAGGTTTCTTTCTCAGAATTCGAAGTTTTCAGCAACGTAAACTTTATTAAGTGTTAACTTTCAGCAGGAATGCAACAGATGTAAAAAAATCAGTATTTTACAAGGCCTATCATGAATGCCTGCTACATCAGAACCCACCAACACATGTGTCTACTCACCCTTCTGGGACTCGTGTTTCTCAGTTTTACCCTGGTAATCAAACCCCACAGCACTCTTGTCCACTCTGTCAGCCTGTACTCCGTATTTCCCACCAAAACCACTTGAGTAGTCTGCATTGAGAGTAAAGCACAACAAAAGCAAAATGAAGAACCTTTTAATGGAAACATCCGAGTAATTGAGAGAAAAAAGTTATTTCAGAACTGAAATATCACTCTTTAGCACATAAAATTAAATTTACTTTTAAGCAGAGGAAATAAGACAGGTGACAGTACTGTAGTTTACGACGGTTCCTCTTAAATCTACTCCCTATTTCTAACAGGATGCAGTACAGCAAAGGACAACTTCCAGTCTTTTTAAAGATGTCCTTGAACCTCACTTACTTCTCTAAAAGAGAAGTAAGACTCACAATGACAGGCTATTTCCTGGTCTTACAACCTCAAGAACTCACGAAACCGCTTTAAAATTCATTTTCTCACCTTCTCTTCAACCCAAACCCCTCAATGTTAGACTCACTGAGAACATCATTAAGCAAGGTCTTTTACAAACAGTTAAAGAATAGAGATTTATTCTACTTTTTATAAAAAATGTGTGTCTATAGAGGTGACCACCTCACCACTTTACCTTTTTGGGAGGCATGCTTCTCAGTCTTCCCCTGGTATTCAAACCCAACCGCTGACTGGAAGAGAGATAAAAATGCACATGTGACAAAGAAGTAGGCATTAGTAGAAAAACTGCAGGCATTTCAGTGGACAAACAGCAGAGAAAGTTCCTCTGTCTTCCCATGCTGCTCCGACCTTCTTGATCAGGAGCATAAATACCTACTTAATTGTTGTGCTTTGAGTTAAATTAGAGTCAGTTTTTTGACTCTAACTCAGTCTCATTTAAGTAATTTCATTGTCTGAAAGCCAACTGCATGTTTTTCAGACAGCTTCTCTCTAGAAGCGATAAGACAGGGCACTGGTATACAGAAAGGCCAATGTTTATACTTATTCCTATAGTAACTGAGGCCATCCTCAAACTGGTTAATAAAGGCCACACCTGCAGGGAGGGCCAGACAGGACAGATGACCCCAAACTGACCAACAGTGTTCCATCCCACACACATCACACTTGGCATAAAACTGAGAGATCATGAGGGTCTCATCCTCTTCTGCGATGGCCAACGTCCAGTGAAGACCTTGTTTGCCTGGCTGCTCCTGATCCCAGATCTGTGCATTCCTGAATCCAGTTCCTGAGCTGAGCTCCCTCCTAGCCTCGGACACACTTCCTCATGTCTGCTCTACAGTATTTGTGGTGATGTACAGTCATCGAGGGGTAGGGGGGTGATCTCATATATTTGTATTTATTTTATTGCTTTATAATTATTTTCATCATCATCATTATTATTATTACTACTATTATTTCATCAAAACTGTAGCTTTAGTTTCCAACCTGCAAGTCTTCTTCCTCTCATTTTCAATTCCCTGGAGGGGAAGGTGTGTTTTGGGAGCCCAACTGCCCTGCTCTAGCTGCTGAAATTGGCCAGGCCGGGTCTAAACCAAGACATTAATCTGTAGGCTATGCTCATTTACAAGATAATTTAGTACATGGATTCACAGCAAGGGTTTTTGTCACCCCTTGCCAAAGCAAATAGTACTGGCAACACACTCTAGTCATGCCAGGTTCAGCAGTTCAGTTCAACAGAAATTCAACATTTCCATGCAGCAGTTGTTAAACTGGCTTGGAAAGGGATGTCAGCTATCCTGAACAGTAGCTCATGTCACAATAAAGGACAAACCATGCCCAAATTCTTCCTCCTGCAGCACTCACGCTGATTTTAACCTCATCAAGGAACACACCCTGGCTAAAAGGCATATTTTATCATCTCTTTTCAGCTTTCTTTTATCTCATTTACCCATGAGGGCTTTTTTTACATTTTGTTTTAAACACAAATTTGTCTCCCTAGCAATTAGCATTTTCTGCTACCTTTGAATACAGCAGGAAGAGGGAACCACACCAACAGTATTGGAGTTTTTCAGCTGTACATACAAAATGATAAACTCAACTACACTGAGCAGCTGCAGTACGAGATGAAATTGCTTACCTGGTCAACTCTATCGGTTTGTACTCCAAACTTGCCACCAAATCCTTTCACTGAATCCACTTGGGAGCAATGTTTAGAAAGCTTGGACTGATACTCATGTCCAACAGCTGACTAAAAGAAAGTGGAAAGTTCAGAAATAGGCAGTAGATCTATACAGTTCTGTATGTAAGAGAAAACACTGCATCGTGTAACTTGAGGATAAGCTTTGTTATAAACATGCATCACTGCACTCTTCCTGTTAAAACTAGCTTCCCTGGAAATTGTTAACCACTTCAGAAGTCTCTACAAGACTTCTGGTAGCACTGTGGCCATGGTACCACTACAGCCTGGGCAAGGGAAGCACCAACAAAGAGTCTGACAGCAGGGACTGCAGTTTATGAAGACTGTTGTACACTCTGGATTTTTACTTCAACACCACAGCCATGAAACCAAGAAAGATACAGATGGAATCTCGATGGTGTTCAGGCAGAATTTAAAACAAGGGTTAGTTCCTGATAAAATACACAGCCTTGTATTTAGGCACGTAACTACAGTTCTGGTTTAGCTGGTATTAGACTGCAACCAAATACAACTGCAGCTAGGTTTTCCACTGACAATCTTTTACAGATGCACCTTGATCTTCTGCATAAATCAAACTTAAGTATCTTCTCTCTACACTTGCCAAATGGCATCACAACATGAAATGGTGCATCCACATGAAGACAGAGCTCCCTGTGCTAAAGGCAGCCCAGCCTCTCAGTCACCCATTTGAGCCTTTCCTTGAAACCCGAGTTGAACACAGCAAGCTCGGGCGCAGCTTCACCGCACTGTGACTGCCTCCAGGTAAGACACACGGATATGTAATTACACACCTGAAAGTGTATCCAGATAGTGTTTGGTTAGCATTACCTTAATCTACTGCCAGGACACCCTTCTAGATCCTGGAACCTATGTTGGAGCCTAGCACCTTGAGGGATGCTACATAACACAGCCAAAAAGAATGTTCCTTTACTTGTCCAGTGCCAAAACTGAGTGCTGGCCAGAACAACCTGCAATTTGCCACTTTAACATTTGAGTCTGTTGCTCAAATCTACACAATTCCTGCCAGAGGCAGGAAAAGAAAACCCTCTAACCTGCTGCACATAGCTCTGTCCAGATCAAGAGGCTGCCTGCTGGGACAAGCACCTCTCCAGACTGTTTGCAGCACTGTAGGTCCCAGCTCCAGGCTCAGTGCATGGGGCAGTTGGCATCTGCAGCTGTGGCAGAGCCCCTCCAAGCAGCTGCCCCAAGCTCCAACCTCTGAGCAATGAGAAACCCAGTTGTCAATAATAGAATCATGGAATGACCTGAGTTGGAAGGGACCAGCAAGGATCATCGAGTCCTGCAGAGGACAATCCCAACATTCACAACATGTGCCTGAGAGCATTGTTCAAATGCTTCTTGAATACTGTCAGGCTGTGACTGCTTCCCTGGGGAGTTGCTCCAGTGCTCCCGCACCCTCTGGGTGAAGAACCTTAACTTACAAGCAATATAAAAGCTCCTCTCTTTTCGTGACTGAAACAGCCACAGTTCTGTTCATTTTGCAGGTGTTCTGTATCAGAGTAACTGTTAAATGTGACAGAAAAGGCTCCCACCTCCCTTTCTTCTTCCTGTTACCTGCATTTATGGAAGACATGAAGCTCTGAAAATCTTAGATTTTATGTGGTTTTACACGATCCCTCTTCTGTTACACCAATTGATGCAAGTAAGGTTCAAGCATGTTGTTTTCTTTATGTGGTACCAGAACATTTCATTGAACACCAAGCATTACCACACACCCCCTTTAAGGAAAGACTTAAAGAAAATTTTTCTTGGAAATCTGTATTTCAGAATAAATCACCCTCATAATTCCTCAGCACATTACTCTGCTACCTTTTAAATCAGCTATGGAGGTCTGGCACACGGAATGATGTAAATGTTCATTTTAAGTCTGCAAACAACTTAATTGCAGGCAACACTGCAATAACACTCGCTTGCTTCAGGTGAGTTAAGCCTTAATGCAAGCACACCTCCACAGAGACCAAAGCAGGAGAGATCTCACTGTTAAGGTTACAGAATTACAGTTATAAGAAAGCTTTATTAAAAAATAAATTATTAATGTTCGCTGCCACCAGTATCACTCAGATGGGCATGACCATGACGGTTTTTCTGCTGATTAATTCTGGCCTACAGGAAACAGTACTCACTTTTGTTTCTTTCTTTTTTTCCCATGGACACAAGTGAAGGAAACTGCTGACACTGCTGAGAGCTATGCAGCTGCAGAACAGGCCTAATGGTTGAATCTGCTCAGGGATTCCTTCCCCAGATTCAAAGGTTAGGTCAGCCTAACCCATTTCAAAAGCCCTTTCAGAATTATACAGCAATTTACTCTTGAATACAGGAATTCAGCAAAAATATAAGGCTGTCAAATTCTAGGAACCCAGTAAGTAAATAAAGAAAATAAAATTGTTTTTATTCAGGAAACAGTTTGGCTCTTATTTTAACAGAGTATATGAAAGAAGCTAGACAGAAGTTGATATGCCTGCCTAATTATCACATGGCTAATGGAATTAGCTTAAGAATTACCACTACTATTGTAAAGAGTGTAACTTAAACAGCCACTAAGCCCTTATGTAAAACATTACCATCTGACTGAAGTACAATGATTTTTTGAAACACTTGAATTAGCTGTCACTGTTCACAGTTTACCACCGTTTAAGAAAGCTGCCCTCTAATTTAAAAAAAGCAGCATACCCTTTTCTTTATTCTTTGGCAATCTTTATATGCATAGAAGAGCTGGCACAGCACTGAAATAAAAAAATACTGCATTTATTTATGCATGAAGTACTTCCTTAATTTAGCAATAAACTTTTAGAAACATGAATCTTGACTCCAGGGGATCTAACCAGGATATAAGTACCAAACAAAAGCATGTGGGGCCACTGCACATCTTAGAACTTCTCCTCCTTTAGAGATTCCTAATTTGCCACCTGAAATACTTGTTGCCAATGCTTAAAGTGCTTTAGTGCAGTTCTTCCTGTAGAAGCATCTTGATTTGATCAGGGGACAGAGCAGGATGGTCTGACAGATTTGGATAATAGTTGTTACAAGTGTTCTTGTTAGAGCACTGTAACACTGATACTTCTGCCCTCAAAATGAGCCACCGCTGTACATAGCTTATGCCATTACCTGAGCTTGTAAGTCTCCAAGCCTAGTTGGAAAAACTTTGCACCTTCAAGAAGCTTAACTCTCATATATAGCTGTGCTGGCCACAGGCAAGGCAAGGCTTACACTGTCATCCCAGGAAAGCATTCATACTTACCTTATCCATGCGATCTTGTTCAACTCCAAATTTCCCTCCATAGCCATGGGAAGCTTTTGGTCCTGTTTCAAGCTCCTTCTCTTTGAGGGTCTGGTGTTCTTGGAATACATTCTCTCTCAGTTGATGAATACTTTAAAGATACATAATTAAGCAGTAAGGTTTACTAAGGCAATTTCAGAAGGTAACATCAAAAAGATGTAAAACAAAAAGATGACAACTTGTATTTTTCAAGCCCTTCCCATTGTTTCAGGGCACAAAGCACTTCATCTTATCCTGAGAAACAGAATTTATTCCACTGCAAAACACTGTCTGAAAAAAACAAAGAAGCAAAATGAAAGTGTTGTTTTTAAGACTAACAAGGAAGGATATTTTGCTATTTGAAGAACCAGTTACCCAGAATTTAGGTGTCTGGAAAATAATTTCTCCTCATATTCTAAATTAAATTCTTTCTGATGCTTTTTATTTAGATGATAACTTTTCAAAATAGAGATCATCTCTCTTATCATACAGTCCCTATGGTGACGGGACCCTAATTCTAACTGAGCCCCAGAGACAGACAGCAAAACCAAAATGAACATCAAAACCACAAATCTGCTTTAAAGTTAAGGCTTAGCCAATTTTCATAAGAAGTCTGGGATTCAGAAGATGGCTCATTTCTGTCTTGCGTAGTGCTCCCTCATGCATTTATTTGCTTCTCTGCCAGAGGGCTCAATTTATTACTTTGTTGATACTTTTACAAGTTTGGTAGCAGTTTTCCAAACAAAGCCTAAGAATTAAGGGACCAAGTGTATCTTAAAAGTACCAAACTGGAGCTGCTCAAATGACCCAACACAAAGTTCTCCCCTGGTAGAACTGGCTATTACACGAAACCAGAACAAAGACACTTTCCAGAAACAGAGAGGCAGGAAAAGTAACATTTCCAGTTACAAAGAAAGATTTATGAGTCCCCACACTATAATTCTGATCTTAATTTCAGATCTGAAGATGCTGACACATTTGAAAGACCAGCAATCTGGCAAACAATCAATCTTCTACAGAGACTCTTGTTTTAATTATCAAGATACAAGTAACTGAGAACATGAGCTGATTAAGTCGCCTGGGATTGTGACTATTAATAAATTTGAAAGAGAGCTGTTTTACTTGATGTGTTCTTGATGGCCGGATCCTTGCACAGTTTTAGCTCCCCAGCGCTGTTCCTTCTCACTCACATCATTCTGTAAAGAACACAAGAAAAAGAGTTAAAATCTTGAAGATATTAGTATCATAAGTATTTATTTAGATGGCAAGTTATCTGCATTTTAGAGCTGACAGCAAAAGCATTCAGCTGTTGGCAAGATCAGAAGAGTTAGAAAAGCAGTTAAGACCACCTTCACTTCTATTCTGCTGTGAGCCCTGTGCTTTGCCCACTGCTGAAATGCAGGGAGCACCCGTTCAGCCCCAAGAAGCTGCTGCTTCTTGACACACATCTCTTTTGTATTGACTTCCCTGCAGCACCCAGGCCAGACAAGGTAGCTTTGTCAATCACTGACAGGTACAAACCCTTATTTCTCCTCCCTTTCAGGAATGTGCTCCTATCAGTTCATTTTGCTGAGACATAGAACCCACCCCGAAGATTACCCTTTACTGTGTTAGGTAATGCACTTGTGCTGAATCATCAGAATTCAAAAGCCATACCACAAAATCAGGATCTGTCTCCCAGTCATCGGCTCCGTCATCCTGACTGACGGAAATGGTGTGGCCTGCAGTAGCCTTCCACATCTGCAACAGCATCAGAAAAAGCACTGTCACGCTCTGGTTACAGGTCATTTTATATTACATACAAGCTGATGGAGACGCAACCTAAAATTCCCAATACAGGATGTTATTTAACCACATAAACAGAAGCTGTATTTGCAATGAAAGCGGATTTGATCATCGGCTCTCAGGTTGTCTTCTCAAGCTGGTCTTGTAGTTTTCCTACTGGCAGTGCAAAAAGATTAGGAGCAATCGCTGATGTGATTTTAAAGAGAACAATGAAGTCTTTCCCTGCCCAAATTAATGTGTCTTGTCTTCATCCACTGCACTGAAAGACTTCTCTTCAAACAGGTCCCCAAACCAGCACCCACTTCCACAGACTGTTGCTAATTCTAGATCCGATGCATATATTTAAGGCCTAAGGAACAGCTGTTTTCTTTCCAGTCACTACTAATGACGAACGTGATATTGTTCTTTAGGCAGCACAACCTACGTTTTCTCTGTTGTGTAATAAGTTTCATCATTATGAAAGAAATCCAAACAACTGTAAGAATTTGCATGCAACCCAGACGTTAGTCCACCTGCCTGCAGCAACAGAGTACAAGAGTTACTGCGTTTTGCAGGTAATCCCTTGTGAAATACATACACAAAATCAACTGCCTCCTGACTTTCAGGACCAACAGAGGGTGAATGTTGGAGCACTAGCAGCAGGAAGCAAAACCCATAAAAAGGTAAGCAGTAACATCTGATAAACAACATTCAATACTTTTAAGCAGTTAATGATTTGGGGCATCTCACTTTCTGGAAACCTTATCCCCTGCAGAGCATCAAGCTGTACAGTTTTAATTAATACTTTGAACGTGACTAAGGAACAGAATATCTGACTTGCCTGGTGCTGGTGGCTGTATTGTATACCCCTTATTCCAGATAAATCAAAACAAATGAATTCTAAAAGGCAAAAGAAAAACAAAAAAAACCCCATCTTTCTCTTCTCCCAGCTTTTTCAGGTCACAAGTCAGACAAAGGATTTCTTTTCTTCATTGCAATTCCACCAGAGTCCAGTTCTTTAACTTACCATCATGTTGCCCACTTACCTTTATGTTTCTAATTAAGAACAGATTATAAGGATGACTATCACAGACTATTTCCTTCGCACAAGCACAATCCAGTAGGCAGGATAAAAACTCCCTTTTAAATGAGTATCTAATAACCTATGGGTAATGTGCACAGAGGAAAAAAAAAACCATTGCTGGCTCTAAAGCCTGACAGAATAAGCTGATGAGCCAGTTTTATGGAGCATTTCAGAAATTTCAGGACTGAAAACAAGAACAAAAGCCACTAAAAAAATGATTGTCAGACACCAAGGTAGCAAATGACAGAGTGGCCTGGAAGGAGGGTGTGAGAGCAGAGCAGATGACATCCTGACAACATGGTAGCGCATTTCCCCTTCTGCTATCTCCAAATTCCCATGGCAATTGAGGAACCAGCACTTCCTTAAAATCCAGAAAATATGAGACTACACATAAAAAACATTGGAAAGTGGAATCGAACCAGCTTTTTATTGAAACTCAGTGTGGGGTCTGAGTTCTAACCTTGTAACTGAGTGCAGACCTAAGAGGATTGGCTTCTATTCTTCCCTCGGTGCTCCACCACACCGTGCAAGTCACCTGAACTCCATTTCTAAATAAGAGCTGAAGCACAGGTACACAGGCACATGGTTACTCTTCCTAGTAAATCAGGCAAAACAATTCTTTTTCCCTCAAGCATGTGGTTCAAGCACCCATTTGATTTTTCTATTTGCTTGTTTGTTTTGTGCATTCAGCTGTGTTTGGGCATTAGAAGAACAAAAGCTACATCCTTTAGCCTACATTTATTTGCTTCCTCCTCAAGCTCTCACAAACAATAATGAAGGAAATAAGGATTTTATACACACGGACTTAGAAAATCCAGAATCCAACACGTTTCTTCCTGAATTATGCACATAAACACCAACATTTTTCCACACCTCAACCTTGCATTCTATAAAGTAAATTACAAAAGGGAGCAAAGTAGCCTAATAACAAGGGATTTCAGGCAAGACCTCTGATTGTCCGGGGGGAGCTAACAGGAATAAGCCTGGTTTCCGCAGCAGCCTGCTATTCTAGCACCTCTTCCAAAGGAAAACGTGGAGAAATATGATCTATTTATGAGTCACTGACTCACATGGTCAAATTTCTGAAGGAAAAAGAAAACGCTACGGTTCAAATGCAAACCCAGGCTAAATATAAGCTTTGAGTTTATCTGGACAGCTCTGCTCCTCACCACTGTCGTGACTCATCAGCAGTCACAGCACCCTACCCAGCACCTTCAGCGGCACCCTCGGGAACTCCCCTTTTCCTCATGGCCTACGGACAAACTCCTGGAAGGAACAAAGGGAAACTGCAGTACTTTAAGCGCAGGCATAGAGAACAAAGCAGCACGGTGGGCTCATCCCAGCCTGGCTGGCACACACCACCCAAGGGTACAGTGAGCTCATCTTGGCTTGGCTGGTACCCTGATAGCACCATCAGGGCACCAGGCAGGAAAGGACATCACAGGGCACCTGCCCTTAGAGAACATCGTGACAGCTTCAGACCCCATGTTTGTCAGCCAGGGCACAGCTCCCCCTTCTTTCCCCCCATGGTCACTGCCCTCTTCAAATCCACTGAAGGTCCCACATGGTCTTTTTTCACATTCCCAGCTCTGAGGCCCCTGAGCTACAGGCAGCATCTTCATGGTGTCATCAAGAGTCACATAATCATACAATGGTTTGGGTTGGAAGGGACCTTAAAAACCATCCAGTTCCAACGCCCCTGCCACGGGCAGGGACACCTCCCACCACATCAGGCTGCTCAAGGCCACATCCAACCTGGCCCTGGACACCTCCAAGGAGGGAGCATCCACAACCTCCCTGGGAAACCTGTGCCAGTGCCTCACCACCTTCATTGTGAGGAATTTCTTCTTAATGGCTAATCTAAATCTTCCCCCTTCCAATTTAAAGCCGTTCCCCTCATCCTATGATTACAAGCTCTTGTAAAAAGTCGCTCCCCAGCTTCCCTGCAGCCCCCTTCAGTACTGGAGGCTGCTCTAAGGCCTCCCTGGATCCTTCTCCTCTCCAGGATGGACCACCCCAACTCTCTCAGCCCATCCTCACAGCTACTCCAGCCCCTGGATCCTCTCCGTGGCCTCCTCTGGACGTGCTCCAACAGTTCCATAACCTTGCGCTGGGGATTCCAGAAGCGGACACGATGCTGCAGGTGGGGTCCCACGAGAGAGGAGCTCAGAGGGAGAACCACAAGCCCGGCTCTGCCTTTCACCCCTCGAGAGCGAGCCGGGAGCCGCGGGGGGGAAGGGGGAGAACCCGGGAGCCCCGAGCTCCGCGGGGAGGAGAAGCCGTGAGCAGCCCCGCCAGCCCGAGCCCCCGCCCCGCCCCGCCGCACTCACGCTGCCGCCGCTGCCCTCGCTCCCCGCCGCTGCTGCCCGGGCTGGCGGCGCCGGCGGCCGCTGCTGCCGCAATTTCCGCTTCTCCCAAGCTCCCACTTCCTCTTCCCGCCCGGCGGGGCGGCTCCAGGTGGGAGAGAGCCCCGCCCCGGGAGCGGGCGGAGCCGGCGCCGGGCACGGCCATCGACGCCACGCGGGGAGGGAGGGTGTATTTATTAATAGCTGCCGGGACATGGGAAGGGGGAGGGTTGAATTGGACATTAGGCAGAGATTCTTCACAATAAGGGTGGTGAGACACCGGCACGGGATGCCCGGGGAAGGTGGGGATGCTCCCACCCTGGAGGTGTCCAAGGATAGGCTGGATGGGGCTGTCAGCAGCCTGCTCCAGTGGGAGGTATCACAGTATCACACTACTACAAGGTTGGAAAGGACCTCTGAGATCATCAAGTCCAACCTATAACCCAACACCAACACCACCCCATCATTTAAACCATGGCACTCAGTGCCTCATCCAGTCTCCTCTTAAACACCTCCAGGGTCGGTGACTCCACCCCCTCCCTGGGCAGCCCATTCCAATGGACAATCACCCTTTCAGTGAAGAACTTTTTCCTCACATCAAGCCTAAACTTTCCCTGACGAAGCTTAAGTCCATGCCCTCTAGTTCTGCCACTGGCCACCTGAGAGAAGAGACCTGACTACAACCTCCTTTTAGGTAGGGCAGGGGCGGTGGAAGTGGATGATCTTTAAGGTCCCTTCCAACCCAAACCCTTCTATGATTCTCCTTTCTGTATTTCTTAAAAATAGCTGGAAAGAACCAAGTGATCCAGCGCTAGTCCTTAAAAGAAGAGTTTAAAAACCTGCTACAGGAGACTTAGTTCAGGTTTTTTTTAGAAAAACCTCTCCCCTTGGCCCCATCATGGTTTGGAAATTGCAACTACATCACAGTGATGGGGTTTCCACCTCTTTATCAGTGGGCAAAACGTTCAACATGCGGCTCTTCACAGGGTATCAACTAAAGAGATGCCAAAACTGGGGTTTAAAACATAGACCCGACAATTCCAAGAGTAATTTGTTTGTCTACTATTGTTTTGTATCTTTTGGAAGAAGGGAAATACTCTAAGGAATCACATTTCTACAAAAAAAATATTCAAATCAATATACACATTTCAAAGTGTAATAAAGGGAAAGGTAAAAAAAAAATGTAGGTGAAGTTTCTCCAGTTTTAGAGGAAGGAACACAACTTACAATTCCCAGACTCCTAAAGCCAAACACAGTCAGTTCACTGTATAAATAGGCTTCATAATTTCTGTGTTAATCATGTAAGATAATTACCCTATAAACACCATACTTAAAAAAATGGGCTAAAATTAAGAGTAATAAGATGCATGTTAGAGGAGAAAACAGGATCAGAGAATCTTAATCCTTCTGTCTCTGTTGCTGTGCCCTTTTGAAATCTCCTGTCCCTCCATTTACAAGCAATTCTTATACCCACCACATTATCACTTTTCACCCATCCACTCCTACATGCCATGTAAAAACACAAGGTGCTGCCACCTAAGGTAGACTGCGATTGCCTTGTTTTTCCAAAAAAATTACTCTTAACCAAGAGTGAAATTAATAGAATTTAGAACAGTTTGAGTTTAAGCAGTACACCACAAGTACGACCATGAAAATGGTTGTAGAACTGAAAAACCAGTTTTCCTTTTAAAGGTAAAGTGACTTTAGTTTCAACAAAAAAAAAACGTTTCAAACATACTGTCCATTTTTATTTACCTGAAAATTAATTTTGCTGCCCCTCCCTTCCCAATCTTCTACCCTGTTCCAAGCCTAAATCTGCTTTGAACCACTTCACATGTTCTCTGCTCTGAGTTTTTGCATAAATCACTACTGTCCATAAGATACTACAAAAGCAACTTGTCTTTTAATTCAACATTTGAAGAGAAAGATTGTTGTAACATATTTTGAGATTCCCTTCCCTATAAATATGTAAGGATATAAAGGGTTTATTAAAACTGAGTAAGAGGTTTTTTCTCTATCTCCGATAGCAGTGCTGTATAACTCAAAAGGAAGTCACCACACAGTTTTGCCAGTTCATGAAAGCTTTTCTTTTTCACTCATTTATTCTAGCTCCCATGTCAATTCCATTGTTCCATAACAGTTAAGGTTTTACAGCCTTAAAATAATAAATGTATTTTCTTTTCACATTTTACAAGTCTATCCCGCGTTGTTTTCACTTTTGAGAAGCAACAATACATGACTTTGAACACCTACTATCACATCAGTGACCAGAAACGTCTATGCAAATCTTTTCTAAACAGTCAAGTTCAGCTGAACAGTGAGTCAGGATCTTCTGCAGTTTTAGTTTAGCTTTTTCTAGAAAGATAGGTTCTCTGAAAATATAAAAGACTGCAAGTGATCAGAGAGCAACTCATATAGACAAGCCAGACAAAGAGATGCGTTATTGAACAATGGTTAAAGCATCAATCACAATATTTCGCTGTTCCATGCATTCCACATCCTGCTGTTGATCTAGAGGACATGATGAAATATGTTTCACTACTGCTTCGATTATTCTGTAACTTTATCCTTCTGTCTTCTCTTCTACAGAAAAATGGTTTACAATACATTAAAATTGACATAAACAGCCCTATCGTGACCCAATTTTGTATTGGTTCCCTTGACTCCTATGTTTCTTGCTACAAGTAGAAGTAGGCAATAAAGCAGTTTTCTTCTGAAAACTGTTTTTCAAAACGTGATGAATGCATGTGAACTTCAACAATTCCAAAGAAAACGTCACATCTAATGGAACATTCTTCTACTGGAGAAAAGTCATCATTTGAAACAAGATCTACAGGGCAGCAAACAATCATTAAGATGCTTTATTGACAACATCCACTCACTGCAAAAGTATCTGCCTGCATACAATTAGGTCTCAGCTTTTCAATAGTGTTTTATTGGCAGTGGAAAATGCATCAGTACTTTATTGAAAGAAAGCAATAAATAATACTGTGATAAAAATAGTTCAAAAGTAGACTGTACATATTGTTACATAATCTGAAAATACACAAAAGATTAATAGAAAAAACAGTAACAATGAATTTCAGTTTTACAAGCAAGTTAAAAGTGGAAAACAAAATAAGAAAAAAGACATGCTATATATATTGTTGCATAATAAATAATGCACCATCTGAACAGATTCTTGCTGGCTTTTTAATATGCCATTTACAAGTGTCAGATACATTTTCTACTCATACAATCCAAAATGCCTACAACCATTGAAATTAAAGTCCAGACAACTCTTTAGAACAAGTTTACAAAACACAAAAGATGACTTACATAAGAAAAGTAAGGCCTTTATTAGAAGTTGCACTGCTTTAGTTTTCAGCCCATTGTACCTTCATATTTCACTACGCATTTGACACGAGACCGCAGCGCTTCACAATTGGTCCGTTAAAACTAGTTTCACCAGCATCTTTCCACAATCAAAAAGATCAAGGACAAAAAAAAAATGTGGCCTGTGGATTACGACCAGGAATTATTATGAAGTTTATCTTCCTCAGTTAAGGAAAAAGAAATACAAACAGTTCTTGGTTTATGGCTTGTTTTCAGTCACTGTGAAGGTAGCGCTATACAAATACAGCAGAGAGTGTTATGACCAAGTCAATCACTTCTAAAACATGTTCCGTAGTGTTATAGCTCTTCCCAGCTTTTTAAAACAAGTTGTATTTTAAATAAAGACAAATTCCTACACGTGACAAATCCAATACCTGTGGAAAGGTACACTTCTGAAAAGAACCACCACAGTGTACCATACCTTCTACAACAACATATGCTTACCTGAAAAAACAGCTGGGCTTGTTTTCAGATCTAAGCTAGCATTTCCAAAAGACAGAATATATACTGCTTGGTGTCATGATACTTTTACAAAGGTATTAAAATCCTTTTCACCTTCAGTTTCATTATTAAAAAACAATGTAATTACAGTAACTGCATAATTTACAAAAACCCTATATTACTTATAGGGACATATACATACAAGCATTACAGTACATTCAGTTGGAAAGACTAAAATTAGAATAAAAAAATCAGCAATGATTTGATTTGAAGACTGAATAGAAACTGAAAAAGTAAGTAACTATATAAATGAGAAGTCACATAAATATAAGAAACATTTAGATTCTAAAATATTTTCTCTATAGTACTCATGAATTTATTTGCTAATTAAAAACTCTGTAATAAAATATCTCAAAGTGTCCATTTAACAAGTATTAACAGGTTAAGGATTCCAAATGTTCAAAATGCTGCATATCACCGGTAGAAATAGTGTGGGTAAACTGTAAAAAACAACAAAACAAAGGAAAAAAACAAAAAATCCATTAGTTTTTTTTTTAAAAGCATTTCATTCTAATTTTCTCATGAAGAGCTCAGTAGTGTAGCAGTCATGCATCGGATTATTGCCATGCCATAACGTATACAATTTTATTGCCTTCTGCAATCTTTAGTTGCAAATGCAAAATGAATCTTGAGGCCAAATATTTCTGACTTTACCCATAGATCATCTGCCTATAGAAAATCCTAAATCAGTGGGGACAGTCAGGGGAAGGGGAAGACTTAAAACTTCCAAGTCTGAAAACTAAAAGATTTTTAAGATAGCCTCAGATTAAAGAGACAGATCCACGCAATCTGAGTTGCTGTACACAAGAGTTTCCCTTCTCAAGATTTCATACATAGGAACTGCTCAGAACTAAACTTTTATACACAAACCAGTTCAGAATTTGAAGAAATGAAAACAGGAGCTGGAAGGGATGTTACTGGTGAGAATGGAAGGAAGCTGTCAGCAGAAGAGACAGGTAATTCCTAACCCATGGAAGATACCACCTAGCGAGAGAAAGATCCTCTGGATTTTTATTTCTTGTTTTTTTTAAATACAATATAGTAAAAAAAAATGTAGTTTCCAGAATTACAGAAACACTGTTCCATGAGAAAGTACAGTAGAGGCTGCTGAAGAAAAACCATCCCAAATCTTGGAGTAAGCCAAGACTACGTATCCTTCATAAACCACAGTACTGTATTTTGTGTTAAACACTCCTGTGTTGTTATCAAGCTGCCTACTATTGTCAGCACTGCTCTCAGCCACCCAAATTCAGGCTGCAGGTGGGTAAACCCAACCAGACACTCTAAAAACAATCGCAGTGGCAGAAAGAACCCACGTGGAAAACTACACCATTATCCCTACAACAATTCAATATTGAAGTATATGGTAGAGTGGGTTAACCTTGACCAAGCAAAGACGCTGGAAGATCTGGAATGTGAAATGCAGTGTCACACACTAAATTTATTTTATTTCCTTTATATACCTCATTTAATTCTCTTCCCAATTTTCACTGCCTGGTTCATTCAGCCTTTGATTTCAACCCTTCCTACATAGCTGTTTAGCATAGGTTCTTAGAGGTTGTTTAAGAAAGAAAACCAAAATACAATATTTAAAAAAGTAAATATATAAGCACTCAGTCTTCATTGTTATATTGAAAACCCAGAGCTTATTACCTACCATCTACTCTGAAAATGTGAAACAGATTGTGAATTCACTGTATTAAAACACCTGACACTTCATTGCATAAACAGCTGCTTTACTGTTCCACCTATCAACTTTACTCACCAGGAGAAGGCTTTAACAGGAGTAGGTCCTTACTGTAGCAGAATCCAATCTTTGTGTTCCTGATACATTGCCTATTTCAAGAAGCATGGGAAGACATGCAGAACACAGCATGCATGTTAGTTTTCAAAAAACACCCAACACAGCAACGTTATTACAGCTACTGAACTCACTCAACTCTAAGGGTACAAGTTAGAAAAACAGAATTTTATAGTTTCTATATTAACCACTTCCAATCTGAGAAGCTTACAAAGTTCCAAACAAAAAAAAAAACCCGTGTCAACCAGCATATAAAAACTGGCAAAGGTAATTTTATAACTAATTTTTATTTCCTATTTCACATAGTTCATATATTTTTCTTCTTTTTTTTAATATTGTAAAAATAAAGGGGTTGTACATGGCAAAGACTTATTTCAATTTACAGAATTTTCCACACGAATTCTGGAAAATGTTTTGTGCTAGTGACAATATATAAAATTTAAAATGGCTCACATTTTAGAGAGTAACATCAGATGCAAAGGCTGCTTCTTTGAGTTTTACTCAAACACAATTTTCACAACCTGAGATAACTCTTGACAGATTATGCTGAAGGTCTCATCCTGTCTATTCCAATTAAATACATTGCCATTTATTTTTACTTGTGTTTCAAGGAAAATTTGTTTTGGGGTACTAAATAGAATGTTTTTAAGCTGACAACAACTCATATGACAGGTGATCAGCTTCCACTTCCAGGTGGATATTTTGGGGTTTGGGGTTTTCTAATACATCTCTGTGTGCGTGCACAAATGCAGACATAAATAATGGTTTCAAGTATGACCAATATTTAAATGACCACTGCAGGGGCAGAGATAATGCAATTTTTACTCAATTTTTAATAATCTCAAAATTATCCAAAGGAGTTTACTCCTATCATTGGTCGGATGCATTTCAGAATTGGGACTTATATTGGTCTAATTGCTACTAATTAGAAATTATGCATCACATGATTAAGACATACTAAAATGTCATTTTATTTTCCTAGCTTAAATGTATCACAAACTATAATTCTCATTTTGTTAATCCAACAAAGTAAGAAGTAACTCCACATCTAGTACAGCTTCCTGAAATTATAAAGCGCTCTATGATTAAACACAGTGTTATATATACAACCATGCACAATGCAGATGCATTTATGCAGCAAAAACTTAATTCCTTAATTCCTTTGTAATCTCAAGCAAAAAAAAAGTGCATCATGCTTAAAATAATACAAAATCAATACCATCAATCTGCATCTTCTTTGGCTGCATAGAGGGTGAAGACATTGAGGTTGTAACTCTGAAATTCGCAGGCAGAGTCTCTGCTGATCCAGCAGCTAAACCTCTTATGTCCTTTGGTCTAAACTTCTTTCTCCATGAAGGTGCTCTCCTAAAGCTCTTATCATCATCCTGTCACATTGATAAACATCAACAGCAATTCAGAAAAATGGAGAATTCTTATTGACATTAAAGGGATTACTGACAATCTTTAGTAAATATATCACCATCAAATGAGTTAATTTCAGAATGGTTCAGGTGCAACAGCAGCAGAGGCCTTCAGTTGCAATGAGTGTTCATTTACTCAAGTGCAGGCTCTTCAGTTCAGTAACTATGGAAATTGGCACACTTAGGAAAACATTTTGTACTTTGAATATTTGTAACTCGTGATTTGCAGTAATTCCTAAGTGTCACATCACTCATTCTTAGGGGATATTAGGAGTGGAGCAGATTAGCAAAGCCGCTTCTGGAATCCTCACAAATAGAGGCATAATTTGTTCAATTTGTTTAATTTTCTGTTCTGTCTTACAGGAATGATGATACAGCTATCATACCTTCTCATGCTACAAATTACAGGAAGTGACAGTGAGGGGAAAAAAGTGTAGTAAATAATGCATTGCCATGCATCACTAAGCACTTGGGTCAACTTGTGCATTAAACTTAACCCAGGTGCATTCCCCCCGCCCCCCAATAAGTACACTTGCATCTTTGAAGCAATATTCCACTTTAGAAATCCAATATTGCACTTAAATACGATAGTTCAATTCCCACTTCCAAAAATGTCTTTTGCAGTGAAAGTACGTCAATGCAAATATACTCATTGTGCATCTCCATTTGGCAACTTTGCCTTTATAAACAGTTCAATCATCTGAATGCTATTTTACCTAAAATTTATCCCCTTTTAGAATTAGACAAGTGTCTGCATTCTTTGAAGAGATGTTCATGATTTAACTGCCCTGTGCCTCTGGAAGAGAGCAAACATCCATCCTTCTCTTGCAGTTTGAAATCACTATGGAAAAATAGCTCAACAATCAATCAAGCTGCTACCTGGTAACATTATTAAAACCTTACTAGAGATGCATACTGAGAACAGAGCTGTCAGGATGTGCCACAAAGGAACTACAAGTTCACTGGCAAAAGAGGAACACAAAAGCAATCAGGGACTGCCACAGCAATCTCCTTCCTCAACATACTGGTGGTGTATACCTCACCTCACTGATCCAAAAGCAGTTTCAGTCAACACTGTCCTCTTCCCCATACCAGCACCAATGTTTGAGATTTTGTGGGCTGGTCCTCTGACCTGGTTAACCACGTTAGGTTTTGTCACCTTAGTCTTAACCTGAAGTACTTCTATCTACAGTTGCCACCAAAAACTCCCATTAGCTCCAAAGACGTAGGGTCAGGATTCTTTTGGAGAAGCAACATCTTGAACCTTGCACAAGTTTACAGCTTAGAGCAACTTAGAAGGCTGAAGATGTAATGCTCTCCTTTGCACTATGCATTCACAGGATCTACAGAAAAGTCACACACTTGGTTTATGAGTTTATATTTCTTATATTCAAATGAAATTTTACACAGACTGCCCGACAGAAATTACTTTGATGTGCAAACATGCCTCGTGGACACCTACACCAGTAGTAAGATAGTGACAACACAAGCTTCCCTGAAAACCAATCAAAATTATTTGAAATACTGCTTATTAGGACAAAGGTTTGAGGTGTGCTATACAGTGCCTTTCTCTCTTTTAGCTGCTTCATCTGCAACTAACTCTCCCATATATCAAACGGAAGATTCAGCCCAAAGTGCTCTTATTAGACATTACCCATGCAAGCTACAAAAAACAAACTTGCAAATCATCGACATTTTCATAGTTATCTTACCTAAATACGTAAAACCTGCCATATTCAGAAACTCTCAAACACAAAAAAATTCAAGTCAAGATGTACATCGCTATTCTGTCAATAGCTTAATTCAAGGTGAATTCTTTCACTTAACAGTGAAAGTAACTTACTTCATCAAGTCTTCTGTCAGTGCCCATAGCAAGGAGGTTATTAAATTCCCTCTCCAGAAGAGCACGAGCCTGGAGTTTATGGTACAAAAGAAATGGAAATTAATTCCCAATGATTAGCAATTTTTAAGACTTAGTACCACCCAATTGGTTTAACACCCTATCAGATTAATAAACATACTTTGAGCTTAAAAAGTTACAATTTAATTAGTCAGTTACTAAAAATTTAAGGAACACTTAACAGCTCTCCATTCCCTTAGTTGACATAAAATGTCATGATTTTTGGCTCAAACTTAATCATATCAGAACAAAAACTAGCAAACAATAAAAATGATGAGTTTCACACTAATATGAAGATGAGCTATGAGGAAAACAAACAGTATTTTTGTTCAAGCAAATTTATCAACTAGAACTGTTATTATTAACTAGAAAACAGTAATAAAAGCATAGTTCTATGTTTTTTTATAGGATAACACACAACTTTTGATTCCTGAAGTTTCTAGAGCTGGGAATAGAAGGACATGCATTTAGCTAAGTAAAAACCTGTCAGTTCCATTTTTAACATTATTTGCCATAACGTAACTACTTCTTTCTTACCTGTGTGTTTTGAGTGGGTATTTGTAATAAAAGAGCTAATGCATTGTAATCAAATGATTCATCTAAGGCCACAAGTGCACCATGAACTCCGCTCTCTATAAGGTTATTTGCGTATTCTTTAAGACCAATGGACGCTACCCAATGGATCATTCTTTCATTGCTCCAGACCAGGACATCTGTGGAGATAAAGTTGCCCAACGTTTAACAATACAACTTTTCTGAACAAAAATCCCACAATCCTTTCACCTCTATTCTCATGTCACCACTGGTTTTCACACACAATTCATCCTAAATGCTGTTAAGCAGTAGCCCGCAATTAATTTTGTTATTTAAAATTTAAGTTGCGATCTAATCTGCTCCTGCCTTATTCGTGTGCATGAAATGCTCTGAACCAGCAAAACTTCATGCTTAGACTCCACCACTCGCTGTCAGGTCCTTTCTATACAGTAGTTTTCCTTGCACCTCACTCAATCTCCTCCCTGCCTCGAGGAAGGCTGCAGTCACAGTTACAAGAAGTTCAGTTGAGCATTCACACAGACGGGGATTTCTGTTTTACACAGCCACTTAGGGGCCTGGACCTCATCCAAAACATTCAATATTTTGGGAAAAAAAATTATTACTCAAAAAAAATCTTACAGCAGTTTCTCATGCACTTCTTAGTGAACTTGAACAGAAGGCTTTATTTAGTATTGTTTAAAGCTTTACTGTTTATTAGATTTATAATCTTATCTACCTTTAAGTTCTGAAGGTGTCCAATTTAGTAGCGCAGATGTACCTTCAGCTTGTGCATGCACACTACTAGATTTATGATTGTGGAAGAGTGTAAAATGGAAAGTAAACATGTTAGAAGTTTGCTGGAAGGCAATTCACACTGTAACAGTTCCACAATCAACATACTCTCATCTTCAAGATTTTTCAAGGAAAAACATTATAAAGCAGCCTCTGCAAGTTCAGCCCAAATGTCAAAACAAAAACTATGTTCCTACGCAGGCTTTTTTACACTACTCAGGAATGTCTATAACAATCAAAGTGTTATAATGATTCATTGTACATTTCTAGCTTGTGTCAACTAGCATTCTTCCCAAACAATTCCCAGGAGGAATTTAAGACTTATACATTCCAAGGAGCAATTCTCTTTGGCCAACAGATGCAGTCATAACATACAGGAGGCTAGAATAGCTCTACCAGCCACAACACAAGCTTGTTTCCTGCCAGTTTGTTGTGATTCCCAGGAGCACTTGGGCACAATTAGTAGAACCACCAACAAAGGGTACCAACACTTTAAAAGGAAAGGGGAAGAGCAAGCACAGAGCCTTCTATGCAAATTGTGTACAAGGTAACTCAAGATTTTAGTCTAAGATGTCAGAAAATACTTCTGACACTAGGCCAAGGACAAAAGTTCTATGGGAAATCTCACAAAACACTGAATTCCCACCCTGCTTTTCCTTCTTCCTCCTCGCTCATTGAATAATCACTATGAATGTAGAAGATAAAAACATCTAAGTCACCTGGGTATTTTTTATAAACTGTTGGGTAATAAAAATTACCAGCCACAAGCAACAATAAAATCATAGAAAAATCACAAAGACTTATTCAAAATCCTCATCGTAAAGCAGTTAATTTTGTTTCAAACTTAAATAGCAGTAAGTTTCAAAAATGTCTGCATTTTTAGCACATCTCTTCATGAGTAAATAATTTAATGAGGTGTTTCATCATTCACTGTTAGGGTTCTGCACCCTGACACATCCCCTGTACGTAACACTTGATATTTTATAAATAATTCCTCCCTCTAATGCCTTTTTTAAATTATTTTTTGAAGCAGAGCAGTGAAAACACTGAACCGGACTGAGGTCAAGACAAAGCACTAACCTTTAATTTCATTCTGGCTTTCTTCTCTTTTTCTTTCAAGTTCTTTTCGATCATAATTCAGTCTTCGGAGGCACATAATTCCACACTGAAAACTGTTTCTGTTTAGAAAAGAAAAAAATATTAGAATAAAAGCCATTTAGAGACAACAGAAACATTTACTGCAAGTCAGGTCTCCAGCTCTATTTACCTGTGAAAGCTGTCCACCATTTTAAGTTGCCCACGTAGATCTTTTTTAGTTAAATGGTCCAGCATTCGAGCATCAACAAGACATTCCATGAAATAGCTTCGATACTGAGGGAGCCCCAGGCTGGGGAGCCATTCATTGCCAATCCACTCATGGTTCATGTCACCATATGCTAATGTCTGTTTTTAAGAGATTAAGGATAAGCTTATTAAAAAATAAATAAATAAAAAGATAAAAGCTTTTTAGTCAACAAAGTACAACAATGCTTACTTAATTCTTAGCCTGTAAAGATATGCAAATAAAAATACTGAATACTACATGTATATTTTCTGAAGTCAACCGCATGAAGAAAAACAAGTTTGGATGTTCAGATCAGCAAGTAAAGCTGCCTTAATTTATTTTATGTTGAAGAGTAAAAAATAAGCAAAAAACCTAAATGACTAATCTATATCATCTTTATAGCAAAAGCCATAGAATTTAATTTTGTTACGATGCTGAAAATACTGTAACTCTTCAATTGGGAGGCAGGGGTAGAAATTTTACTTTTCACATGACTATATAATTTTTTTTATACCTTGTATGTAACTGCAGGTTGCTGTGTTTCGTTTTTTTTTTTAAATACTCTGTTTTCAGAAACTAGTCTAATCAAGTAAGCAATAAATTAGAAAAATACTGAAGAACAAGCAATTCTAAATGCTGGAGGGGAAAACTTCTCTCACTGCATTTCTGACCTGCAAAACAGCAGGCATTTTTTTTGTAGAAAACTTCTAAAAATAGAGTTTATGACTGCATCCAATCATTCCTTGTGCAACAAAAATGAGTAGCTCATTTTTTCAAGTCAAGGATAATAATTCATTTTTACTGGGCAAATAAAAGCCAAAAGCTTTATTTCTCCTCTAGAGGAAACATCATCTAGAAAGGAGCAAGGCCATAGAGAAATGCATTTCTTCAAGCCATCACTAGGTAGCAGGCTGGAAGAGCACACACTGCTCTTGGAACAGGGAGGCAAGCTGCTATTGTTATCATTGCCAGTCTGCAGATGAGTATCTGAGACGTAGTTAATGGGACTTAAATGGGTTTAAGCTGGAGGGCAGCCAAGCAAGAAGAGTCTACCCTATCCAAAGATATGGGTCACAGGCAAATCCTGCGTTTTGTTTATATCCCTGTATAAAATACTCAACTATCTCAATCCCTGAAAATACAATTAGGGTTTGTCTCCACTTTAAGGGAAAACAATTAATCAAGGAGGATTACAGAATTAGTGCACAGAAATCTACTTAACTATCTAGGCTCACTATGTCTTGGAATGCACCTGTGATGGTGGCCAGGCTGAACAGGGACTTCCTTGTTGGACTTCTGGTGTCCCAGAGAGCCATCCTCTCCACCAAAACATGCCACACTTTGAATTTTAAAACAATTCAAAGACAATCTAGGATGTTCAATGCATAGCACACAACTGTACTTATTCAGGAAGAGTAACTACGATTTGGTGATTCATATGCTAGAGGATAAATATTTCAGAAGTCTGTCATGAGCTTTCTGAATATTCTTGCCCCTAATGGCTCTATTATTAAAAATCCTTATGCATAGCTTTTTTTGAGATGTTCTAGGTAATAAAATATTTTGCAAGATTTTACCAATGAACCAGAAAATCTTGGAAGTTCCAGAAAACACCAAAATATTTTAATCATCTAAATATAAAAGTGTATCTTCCAAGTATGCATTATACAGAGATAAGCCTGTAGTTTCACCCTCTCCCAATTCCCAAGCCACACCAAGATTCATTAAAAGAAACTGCTTAAAGGAAACACAGATTTTTTCATGCTCTAATAATTGTGACAGTTTACAAATACTCTATAATATTACATAAAGTTTCCAACCTGAGCCCAGCTTCCCTCCTCATCTTCCTGTTACGTGGTTAGAAAAGCAAAAGAACACATACGTATTAGTATTTAAGTTTAGTAAAGAGATCAAAGTTAAAGATGCACTGCAAGACTAAGTCTACTGCATACCAAAAATCCTAGATAAAGCAAACATCATGCATTGAAAAAAATATACAAGGCACTCATTTCATATGAAAGGCTGCAAACCCATCTACTGATTAAGTTTTCTGGAGAGAAAACATTTCCACACAAGTAATCCAATTTATCTATGAGTTAATCAAATCAGAGCTCCATTTTATAGATTAGAAAGTTTTTTTACAATCTTATCAATGTTGATTTCCACCCCCCCGCTTCTGAAAAAAACTATCAAGATGCAGGTTACAAGGTTAATAATTCGAAGAAGCAATGATCCAGAATGTTAATGCATTAATTTGAGGAAAGAAATTAAAAAAAGAAAAAGACAAAAGGCACTTGATTCAGATGTTGAAAAGGTCGGAAAAGCACTCTAAGGAATGAAGTGGCAACACCATAAACTGACCGTTTGTTGTGTGGCTGTAAGATTTTCCATTTCTTCATGTGTTACCCAGACATTTCCCGTGGTCTAATATGACCCCACAGGGAACCAATCCCATCCAGTGAAAGGAAAGCAGTAACAAAGAGGAAAGGTTGCAGAACATATAAGCAATCGGTACATGTAAGGAGCAGGCACGGGCAAAAGCAATGGTTTCTAAAGTCTTAAGTATAGGTACATCAATGGAAAGTAATGGCATGGAATAAAAGCCTATTAACATGGATCACTTTTCTTCAAAGATATTAACAAAATTGAATGTGATAAATAGCTTACCCTGATGCAATTAACGGGCAAACACTTGAGCCTCCTCTAATCCAAAAAAATGCATTTGTACTCTAGTACGTAACCCCAGGAATCTCAGAAGTATCTTTAGACTGCAGAGCAGACTCACAAGAGGGAATTCACACTAATGTTAGGAGTCTAAATTTACTATCGTATAGAGGGACAGGTGGATTCCCAGTTGGCGTAGTCTGACTCATTACTTGGAATTAATGCCCTTATAAATGGGTTAAAGGAGCCTCCATCTATTTTACATTTTTCTGTACACATGTGTATACTTCATCTGCATTATAAATTCTTCCAATGACAAAGGATAAGACAAATAATAGGTATTTTAAATACTTTGGATTATATACTTACACTGAATATACTTCTCTTTCCCTTAAGAATGAGAATGTAGTTATCCCTTCATTTAACTTTCATGAAAGGAAGAAACAAACAATCTATATTTAAATAGCATGCATTCCTCTACAACGTAACGTCTCCAGCAATTTTTATGTGAAGCTCAAATCCTTTCAGTTGCACATTTACAGTAGAAATTTGAGAAATTCTAATGGTTCTACAAGATGTTTAATGCTGGATCACTTTCCTTACCGTCCTCGAGGTGGGAGGAGCAGATGGGCTTGTTAGTGACATGATTTCTTGAATGGCCAGCCTCAGCTTCAGTCTGTGCAGAGGATTACTAATTCCAATTTCACGCTGTATTTCTGTATCAGACAAGGCTGACATGATAGCACCACTTTTCACATTTGCTCGGCAAGCAGCCACGTACCAGGCTGGCATCCCAACCCACAGCTGAAACAAACAAACAAAAAGAATTAAACAGGATCTGGAAAACTTTCCCGACTTGAAAACCTTAAATTTTACAAGTATGCACACTGGGGGGGTAGGTGTATTCATTTCAGGGGGACCACTTACCTCCAACCACACAACCACAGTAGGCCCATCCCATTGCGCAAAAGGCAAACCTTGTCTTCTGGCTTCCTCTAGCAACTCATGCCTGTGATTACAGAAATAGTTATTAATAACAAAGAAACTATTTGTAACTAGATGTTAAAATTTAAACACTGCATCCAATTTACTATCTTCTTTCCAATAGCTACCTTTCTTCCTTTCTCAGCCTTCTACAATAGACCTATTAAGGCAGCCACAGCACACAGACAAGGACTGAAACTGCTACACTCTAACCAAATCCTGCCAACACAAAGAGGAGCTCTCGGGCTTATTTTCAGTCAGATCCTCAACTGCTACAATTTTCTCTTCAGCAAATTAAGCTGAATCAAAATAGTCATTTTTCCTCAACATGCAGATTTAAAACCTGTGGAAACATACAGGTGCACCCAGTACCCATGCTATCAGAATGGCACTGTCCATCAGGCTCTTGAGGCTGGAAATTGGGACAGTAGCCATTCAATTGGTGAATTGCAGCCTGTCACAATATCAGGCACAGCTTCAGGCAACCATTGCATTCAGAGGGCCATGCTTTGGCAATTATATTCTGAAAGGCTGTGCACTGAAACTCAGCTTTCAGCTCCTCCTATGACAACATCATTTCTTTTGTTATTCTGAATCAGAGGAGACTGCAGTTTAATATTGACAATTCAGCTTACAGAAACAATGGAAGCTCACAAGATCCCTACAAATAGCTGCCAAAACCATTTGATAAACCAAGAGACAAGAATTAGTCTTGCAGGTATCAGCATACAATGTTGCTTGGATACCTCTGCCTGAAAAATGCAAAAAGTTGGAAAAAAGCATATTTAAATTGTCTTTTGAAATCGAGTTGTACATGGTTAATCTCCACTCACTCTCCTCTGAAGTTTTTTTCTAAACAACTTCATCTAACTGGACATGTTTTGATGTTTTATGTTTTTCATTCATGCCTGCAAGTACAGAATTATGATAAGCAGCAATACTACAGGTTCACGTACCTACACTATGTATTTATAACCTTCTCACAATCTAAACCAACAAAAACTCCTTGTCTTTTGAACTGTATCTTTAAAAAAATCTAAGGTAAAAAATAAATATAAGGTAAAATATATAAAAGCTACAAATATTAAGTTACCAAACAAGATATCTTGAGAAGGGTTTACTGACACCTATGATACCAATCCCTGGAATCACTACTCCTGAACACATTTGGTTTTGCTTCACTTTGTTTTTTTAACAATAAAAATTAGAAAAAGAAATTAATAAGGTATTATGAAATACTGCTTGGTAAAAACAGAATAAGATGCTTAATACTGTATTTGCCAGAAAGGAATACAATGTTTTTTCCAAGTAGTTTAACTTCAAAATTGGTGTCTTCGTCTCTCTTTTTTTGGTCATTGTGGTAACACATGCAGTGGAGGAGGCCCACGAGTGATGGAACAGCACATGCATGACCCCACAAGAGGATGTGATCACTGCCTCCCCCCAGCTTGTAGAGAGCTGCCTGGGGTATTGCAGGCAATTCAGAGAACTGCAGTGTCATTTCTGCTAGTTTTATAGAAGTCTCCCCGAGTACTTCAGATGAGCCACGAAACAGTAAATCATTCAGAGATGAGCACTACAGGGGACGTATCAAAAGCAAAAGCAGACGTCATGATGCAAACTTTAAACTCACGGTGGTGTTGCACACAGAACACAACTGTGTGGCTGGAAGGGTTATGTGATGGAGGCAAACACAGAAATAGAAACAAACGAGACAAATGGTAGTTTTATGCAGAAATTACTCAATGCATCCATGGAGAAGACAACTACTAGAGAATTTGTTTATATGCAAGAAGAGAAAATTTCTTGCATGGGAGATCATTAAACTGAAAGCTCCAGACAGCGCAGGCACAAAACCCATCAAGGAAAGAATTCAAAGGTAGCTGCTGCAAATGATGCATTGATTTTATACCAGGGAACTTCACTTTTCCAACAACTCCCTTCCAACTTCACCAAGAAACTCACTGCAGTCCAGTGATGATATGTGATCAGATGACAAAGATCACAACTGACAAGCCAGTTTAGTTTCACAAGCCATTTGATTACACAATTTAAGAAGTGGGTGCAAAATCCAGACTTTTATATGTTTTAATAAAACCACTGCAGTAATGTTAACAGATGGTATAAAGACTGCACCATGAAGGACATAAGAACGTCAGAAAGAGAAACTAGCTCCTAGAATAACTCTTAGGTTACAGAACCAAGGGATAGATGTCAACAGACTTAATAAAAAGTTGGCTGAACATCACTTGGAATGTGAGACCAAATGTGCTGCTGCAGGAGGGGAACACTTGTCAGGCACATTCAAAAGGCATCTAACACCAGCTGTGGAGAACAAAGAAACTGTGGTCATATGGGATGAGAAATGATGTCAAAAATGCAGGTGCTTGATGTAATAGTGAACACGCAAGGCCCTTTAAAGACCATCTGAAGTATTTGCTCTTAGCAGGCAAGCATATGCTAACCCCACAAGGAAAACAGAGGAGCCTGGAGCAGCATTGCTGTGTCAGACAGCAGGGGAATGGATAAATGCAGACTTTGTAGCCAAAACAGAATGCTATATTCCAGATTTCTTGGATGGAACTGAAGGCAAATGATTTGGAAGAAGCTGAGATTAGAGAAAGCATTGTGGTGAAGACACCGATACTGATGGAAATGACAGAGTCGCAAGGTGTAAGACATGAAAGGCAACAGTAGTAAAACATAGATGAAAATAGACTAATTTCAGGCACAGCATCAGTGGGAAGTTAATAACTTTACTATAGAGTGATTTTAAGGTATGTAATAAAATTTTTGGTTATAACTTTCTAAAGAGTTATTTTAATTTTAGGGTTACCTTCCTTTTTGATCAATACAGTATTAAGTTTGTTGTTTTGTACACAGAAAAGCACAAACAGTTGTGGCAAACACTGACAACAGTCCAGCTCACAAAGATGATGAACAGCATGAACAAAACACTAGAAAACTTAAATTTAGTAAACAAAGAGCAAGGGCTTTACAGAAATACATCTACCTTGAAAATGAATTGCCACAAGTATCTACTTTGCTAAACAACTTTCAAACCCCAAATTACAAAACTAATTTCATCTACGTAGGGTTTATTATTTCCATTATAAAAACTCACATCATGCAAATGAAGACAAGACATCAAAATACCATTCACACTGAAGCAGACAACACTGGATTTATTTCAGCAACACATTGTCACATTAAATTCTTTTGAATCTTGTATCTCCTCTCATAATTGGACTTTTTTTGAACAAAGTTAGAGCTTTTAATATATTGCTAAAAAATCCAAATGAGATTCATCATAATTTCACAACAAACCTAATAACATAAATATAAACTTACCCTGATTTTGCACTACCACATCAAATGGTAAACAAAAGGAAAATAAAACAATGAAGGAAAAACATAAAGCTAGGATTAAACTGAACTCAAAGGCATACAGAACCAGACAAATAATGTACACTATAATTTAATTCTGTAACTATAAATAGGGTTTTGTTAGTGAAGACATTGAATACTGCCCTCAGCCTGCTTGTGTGCATGCATGCAGAAATCAGAATGATAAGCAAGCAAATAGGGATTAGAGACAACTATAAATAGAAATAGCTGCCATTGTTCTAAGCATTCAGGTAACTGGAATTCTTTTTGCTAAACACAGGATTTTATAAGTGAACAGTCAGCCTTGAGAATGTTTTAACTCCACCCTCCTCCAGTATCAAAGTTAAAAGCACTTCAGAGAAGCTTTTTGGTTTTGATAGTGAGGATCCCAAGAAGACAGTGAGGGATCTTTGACATTTTACAATAATATTGTTTCCTACGTTGAGAATACCTGTCAGGATTCTGAAACTGTTGGATTAAAGTATCTTGCTGAGAATTTTACAATGGTAAGATTTGCTTCTCATGGAAGTTCATAGAGCCCTGCTGCTGCTCTCAGGAGTAATTAAACTATCCATTACAATACGTATCTTCACCAACAGTCTTGTTTCATCCCCTCTGAAATTCACTGAAATACCTGAATCACAAGTACCTACCTGTGAACAAGCACCTTCTCATTTTTACCTTCTAGGCAAAGGAATTTCAAACTGAGTTTTCATTTATCCAACACAGACATTTGCATTTTAAGCAACCAACAATATGCAGCCATGAGGAATATTTTCAGTAATACCGCTACATTTTTGAAAAGCAGAATGCTTACAAAGAAAAGCCATGATTTATCTACAACTGCATTTTTTTTTGTATTTATTAAAGCACTACAGCATAGACTGTTTTCCTCTAGAATGAAATTTATTGCTGGTATTGAGAAAGATCTATATTGTACAAAGAACAAGTCTACTGCTATTTAGATATGAACAGACTAAAACTATTTATTCAACCAAGATATGGTATGACTTTAAAGCTCTGTAGAAAAGGGAAAACACCAGACCATAATAATGTATGAGTGCCTTCAGCTTAACAGTCTGAAGAAAAACAGCTGAGAGTTCCATTATACAAACAAAACCACATTCCATTCTGACTTTTCAAACCAACACACTGCTGGTTTACATTAACGGTCACCAGGCATTACTCTTATTTGTTAACAGAATTTAGGTACTGCAAGAAATCTCTCATACAAAGAGAAAATTAGCACACTTTGTTTTCAACATTCACTACTCTATCTTCAGAAGTAAAAAGACAGATCTGATCTTGGTCAACGTTTCCGACACAAGGTAAAGACAGATGAACAGAATAGAAGCAACAAAAGTGCAACATATATGGCTTACTTTTGGGTGGAAAAATGCAAAGAATGCCTGATCCTACCTACATACATTTCAGTGTATTACCATCTAAGCATCAAGTCAAGATTTCTACTAGTAACAATATTTAGGTTTTGCCAATGATTAGTCTTTTTGTCATCTCTTCCAAGCCTGGGAACAATAAAGCATCCAATAGATACTCATCAAAAGGTGAACACTAAACTAAATATTTTCTTGGACACACACTGAAAAAGTTCTCATGACTAGGGAAAGGTAATGGCATATCTGAAAGGAAATAGTCACAAATTGCTAAAAAATAGGAAATATGGGGTATATGGTGCAAGGAAGAAAAGATTTTGGCGGTTAAAATACAAGAAAAATGTCAGAACAACCTCAAACAGAAGTGAAAAACTTTGTGATGGCACCAACAGTTAGCAACACAAAAGGAAAGACCTTCAGAGTCACCTGCTAGAAAGGGATCAGCAATGCATATAGAAGGATGCCTGTACAGAACACCTCATGCTTTCACTGTGTCAATCCTTTCACACTCTGGAGCAAGTAACAGCAAAAGACAACTTTGGGAAGTATTCCAAATGAATTAGACCCAAAGCAGGTCCAAAAATAGAACAAATCTGGGGGAAGATCAGACAAGATTCCGCTTTTATCTCCCTGTTTATGACAGTATTTCAACAATAAGCTTTCAGAACTGAAATTAATTTCAAACTTACCACAGACTACGCTACTACTAATGCTCTGGTAAAATATAGTTAGAAAATATTCTACAGAGGCTTATTAGCCCTAGCACCATAACATGCAAAAATACCTACAAACAAAACAAAAAGAAAACAAAATATTTTTAAACAAAGCAATACCTTAACAACCGAGGATTAAAAACATTGAATAACTTACTTTTTCTGCATTTTCCTGTTTTTTTCTGCCTGACCTCCGAGCTTGCTGAGACCTAATGCGTCCTGAGAGGAACTATCTGCTTCTGCCATGCCACCTACAAAAAAAAAACAACCCAAAAGAAAAAGCAGTCTTGTTATCTTCTCAGTGTTGGCCAGATATGAACTCAAAAATCACTGCTGCTTTCCTGAACAAAAGTATTCAATCCTTTGTAATATTACCAATCAGAAACATACAAAGCCAAACCCCCAAGCCCCTCTATCACTTCATTTTCTAGTTGAATTAATACTCATCAAAATGGCAGATACAAATAGAAGAATCAGATTGGTATGGAGTCAAATAGGTGCTGTCTAAAACCAGATGGAGTTAGAGAGAACCTATGAGATGAATTCTGAGTATTCTCATATCACTTAAGGGTGGTGTGAACATCAAAGGTACTATTTTATGCAAGTAATTGAACAATAGAGAAGGGTAACCATAGCATTTACTAAGGCAGTTGGGTTTGTTTTAAGGGAGTTCCTTTGGGTCGAAAGTGAAGACATGACTGTTGGTGCCAACACTAATAAAAGCCTCTTTAAAATCCAAGATATGGTTGAAATTTTTGCCTCACAAAACGCTCTGTAACAGTTCAATAACCCGGTGACATGAAATTACAAGACATCAATACGTGAGCTTGCATCCTACACACATAAAGGGCCTACCTGAAGATTCAATGTCATCAGTTCCAAAAAATACTGTATATCAGCATAAAAATGTCATAAATAGGCACACACTGATACAGACATAGAATTCAGTGTCTTACTGTACATAAAAAAGAAAAAGCAAACCAACCTTGCCCTAACATTTCCTTGCCTGGGTGTCCAGGTCGTCCCTTTTCTTTCTTGCCAAACAAGCGGCCAATAGAGGATTTGATCCCCTTCTTTTTGGGGGCTTTATGAAGGGAATCTTGGCTACTATTACTACTACTGGGATTACTTGTTTGACCATCTTGCGAGCCTGTTGAACTGTACAAAAAAAAAGGGGTCATAAAGGAGCACACAGACGACAAATTCACTGGCATAACATGAGACAACTTCAGGTTTCTGTGCAAGTTAACAAAAGCTCAGTAACTCACTAATGACATCTAATTTTAGCTTTTAACAAGCCATGAAAAGAAATGTATCTACTAAAATAGATGTCATTAAACAGAAAAAATAGTGGAAACATAAATCATGCAAGAAAGGAAGTGATGTAAGTGATGTAAATAAGTCAATTTGTAATTTAAGAAACAAGAATTAAAGTGTTTAAAATGAAATTCAGAGAGGCCAGAGCTGGCAACATACGTTCTTGACAATGGAAGTTTTTGAAATATTTGAGTGGAATCCAACCCATATGCTTAGGTACTTTGAAAAGAACATCTATCAATCAAGACGATGGTAACTTTGCAACTTATTTTTGGATTTATAGCTAAATTCCAGTCTATTAAAATGGAATTGTACATCTTGCATTTCCAAAGCAAATTTAATGAAGAACTTGATTACCAGAAAAATTGTTCACATAAAACCATTTCTCATCATCAACACAATCTGTATTCTTGCTGTTTATGTAACAAAATGACCCATTTATGTGTTTGTACTCATTACTTTTGAGAAACACTTCATAACCTATACTAAAATCCTACAGACTGAACAGCTTTGCAGTTAGAGATTTACTCAGATAATATGAAATACCAAGTTACTGGTAGGTTTCACTTATTCACAGCTACTTACTTTCTTATGTCCCTGATATCTTCATGGCTCACTGTATGCAAAGCTCCTTTTTGGACTCTGTCCAAATGCAAAGACCGAGGTGAAGAAGGTGGTGATGTCTCACATTTTATCGTGGTTTTATCATCTCGTACCTCTTCTCTGGAAGCTGGAGACTAAAAAAAGTGATGAATGCAAAGAATGAAACTTGACGGGTTAGCTGAAAATGCCAAAACATAAATGCAACATCAATGCTACACAAAATACTGAAAGGAAAAATTAATTATTCCAGTGTTAAAGGATTACTCCTGCTCTTAATCACTCTGCAGCTGCCTATTTTTTTTGTTTCACTTCTTTCTGGATTTTCTGTTACTTTCAGTGACAAACTACTAAATTTCCATCTTGAAATGAGTAAGTAGCACTCATCTTTCATTCATTCATAGAGCTAAGAACTGAAGTAAAGTCTGCAGCATCACAAAACTGATGTACCTGACTTCAGTTTAAGCAATGCAGACAGAGAAGAACAGAGAGAGTCCTGTAAAAAGAAGGCATCTCTATTTTCATCTTCATATGTCTGAACAGATTACCAATTCTATGAAGTCAGTTTCTATATACCTGTGGCTACAGCTCACCTCCAAGTCTGCATGACAAACTAAGAAACTTAAACCTACTTGTATGTGTGCTAACAGAGCTTTAAAATTAAATATACTTTCACGGAGATTGTAAAGTAGTGGTTACAAACAGAAAGCAATACAACAGTCCCCACAGCAGCAAAAAGAGCCAAACAAAAAAAAACACACAAAACCAAAACAAATCCACATATGATACAATGATAAACCATTTACTTTTAATATCAAAGAACATATAGTCTTGCTTTATTATAGGGTTACCCTGCAAATGCTTTCATTTACATTCCTATTATCCAATAATGAGTCTGGGGACTGGGAAGGAGATGAAGGGGCACACCAGTAAATAAAGATGTTTACCTTTCTACGGTGCTTCCTTAAATCACTAGGCTGATAGATGCATGCAAAGGAAAGAAATTTGGAAAAGCCATATTTATTGTAAACTGTAGCACGGACTTAAACAATTAGTACTGACAAAACATGGTAGGGAGAATATGAGGAGCAAGAACAGCAATGGTACAGGGAAAGACAGAGCACGAAGTACTCTTCAAATCACATATTTAATTAAAAGTATCCCTGAACAGTGCAAAAGGAAGGAAAAAAATAATCAAAACTTATAGTTGGTTATCTACAAAAGTACCATAGATATCTGAATGAATTGGTACCATAGGCAAATTGGCACACAAAACGTGCATTATCTTCGGCAAGAAAACCAGTAAAATAAATGGGAGGTTAAGGTGTTGCTTATAAAAAGTGAGAGGATTTTCAGCCATTTGTCAAGGACTTGCCTTGAGCTACTTAAGCCTGCTATGGGTACCATGTAGGTTAAAATGCTGTCTGCACCAGTCCTTCTCACACCTCAGCAACTACTACAGTTGTTCCCTACACAGCATAAAAAGCAGCCTTGCTTTAGTAACTGTGAAAGAGAGAGCCAATAATAGCTGATTTCTATACAGTAATAGTGTTCTGTTAATACATTTAAAGTGCTGGAATGTCTGAGTAAGAGTCTACCACTGGTTTTCTTTTATCTTCCCATCCACTGCAAAGCCATTGATTCTCACTTCCTAGGTATTTCCTACCTCTGCCACTGCACAAGGCAAGGCAGTAACCCAGACTTACATAAACAAGTTAAAGTTATTCAAATCAATGCTGACAAGGTTAACTGAGAAACTGTTTAATAATTATCAACAATGAATTTGGCAATGAATTATTTAAAAAGACTAACAAAAAATGAAGTCAGTTCTCTTTGAAGTTGGGCAATTGTGGTGTTTCCTCCCTGCATATAGTAACTTTTAATCATTTCTTTATTTAGAACACAGGCAAACTATGCAGCATTAATACATAAAGTTTCATTAAGTCTGACCGTAGAGTACTATGTTAATAAATCAAAAGTTCATGGAAGAGCTTGGGTTGGAAGGGACCTTTGAACATTATCTAGTCCCTTCCCAAGTTCTTAGACAAAGTGCAGCAGACTCCTTGTAACCTTGCTGAATCTTTCATCTATTAAATCAAATAACCCATAAAAATGAGAGTGTTTACCGTTTGGAATGAAAACTGTCCACAAGAACTGTTGAAGGCAGCTGCAGACGTTTCATTATTTAGCACCTTCATGCTTTTAATTCTTTTTAATCATGAGGGATTCTCAGCTAACTGAACTGCTCCATGCCACTACTGCAGGTAGCATTAAGCTGATGTGGCCATCAGGATCGTAAACTAACGCAACCTTCTATTAAAAACTGACTCTCCTCCTCTCAAGAGTTCATTCAGTCTGAAAATTTATAATAGACATTTCAGAAGTTTCTAGAAAGCTCTAGTTCTGCAGTTATGGAAGCATAGATACTTGTTTTCATACTTTCACAAATCAGTTGCCAGGTACTAAAACATCAGACAAATGCAACTGCAAACAATGGATCAAGTGCCTTTCACACAATTCCTACCACGTAAAGTGAACTTACCTACAGTTTATTTTTGTTCAATTACATTAGATTTTAACAAAGGACACACATTCTTCTGATGTAGCTACTTGTATTTGTACATGGCTTTCTGTAAGAGAAGTACTTAGCTTAACTACTTATCACTGTGAAAAGTTAGAACAGAGTACTCCACTTTTTGAAAGTTGTTGGTTTCTGTAAGAGAGGTGTGCTTGACCCTGGACAGAGCTAGTATAACGCTGGGGTGGGGGCCTTCTAAATGCAAGAAAGCCAAAATGACTCCTTTTTATGACAAAAATAGCCTTTTTGGTATATGTACACATTCATTTTAAAAAGTCAGAAAAGTATTTAGCAGAAATACTTGGTTTTGAGCACTCCTATAAGAGACCTAAATGAGTCAGGTCAGTCATTTACAGTCCCCCTGCTCTTACAGTGAAGCACAGCATTCCTTGCCTACTGATTGGTATAGTACAGGCACAATACAAGTGCAGTAATCTAAGCCAAGAACATAAAGTACAGGGCTGCATGTACAGCTAGCAAGTAGTTTCCCAAATGCACATGCAAATCTGGAGACAAAGTAATATACATAGAGCTAAGTTAGAGAAAATGCTTGCAAACAAATACCTGCACCCAAGATGCTCCTTAGTGAAGAGTATTCCAAATATGAGAAACTGTTTGATTAACGCTTACATAGAAACAAGAACGTGAAAAACTTGTATTTTGTTTTTGAAAAAACAGTTCTACATGCATAAAGCAGCTCCTAGGAGGACTGATTTTTCTAATCAGCCGTATGGATGTCAAAAGAATGTCTACTTGCTGAACCACTAAGCCCAAGCTACATCTTCATCAGCTACTTGGTCTAAAAGATACTTCTAAAAGACACTGAATATGAGCCAGCAGTGTGCCCAGGTGGCCAAGAAGGCCAATAACATCTTGGTCTGTATCAAAAACAGTGTGGCCAGCAGGACAAAGGAGGTTATTGTGCCCCTGTACTCAGCGCTGGTGAGGCCACACCTCGAGTACTGGGTGCAGTTCTGGGCCCCTCAGTACAAGAAGGACACTCAGGTGTTGCAGCACATCCAGAGAAGGGTGACGAGGCTGGAGAACAAGTCCTATGAGGAATGGCTGAGGGTCCTGAGGTTGTTTAGTTTGGAGAAGAGGAGGCTGAGGGGAGACCTCATCGCTGTCTACAGCTGCCTGAAAGGGGGCTGTGGCAGAGCGAGTGTTGATCTCTTCTCTCAAGTGACAGGACAAGGGGAAATGGCGATAAGTTGCGCCAGGGGAGGTTCAGACTAGATATAAGGAAGAATTTCTTTACTGAAAGGGTGGTCAGGCACTGGAACAGCTGCCCAGGGAGGTGGTTGAATCACCATCCCTGAAGGTACTTAAAAGAAGGATGAGTTTTTGAGGGACATGGTTTAGCGGATGATAGGTACGGTTGGACTCGATGATCTCCAAGCTCTTTTCCAACTGGAAGATTCTATGATTCTATGATTCTTTTACCTACCAGTCTTATTAGGCTAAACAAGACACTAGCACTCATCAGAACAGCTGGGATACCTCCACTATCTTCAGGATTAAAAGAATATATGCAAATGATTTTGGAGCTGAGTATTTAGTGGAATAGTGGACTGCTAAAAATAAAGGTCAAAGCAGAGGGAGAAAGTGGTTGCTGTTACAGAGGCTGAAAAGAAAACATTATTTCTTTTAGGAAGAGGAGTCAGAAGACCATAACAACAGAAAGAATACTTAGGCATGAGATGTGGACCAAATAAGAGTTGAATTCTAAACGTTTTTCCTAATCATTATGACTGT
Source organism: Tapera naevia (assembly GCA_033556795.1). Taxonomy (NCBI): domain Eukaryota; kingdom Metazoa; phylum Chordata; class Aves; order Cuculiformes; family Neomorphidae; genus Tapera; species Tapera naevia. Next base: position 838,148 of record JAUMJJ010000160.1, on the reverse strand, counting down.
GTCTTACACTTTGTACAGAAGCTGAAAGGAAGCAGTAGAAAAACCTAGAGAAAGGAAAATTTCAGCTGAGTAAGAAGGAGAGGAAGGGAAGTTGAACATTCCATTTATTTCCTAGAGAAAAGAAATACTCTTCCAAAAAAATTAAGTTAATGGATACTTACCAGTGTCATGATACCTAGCCTGTCCACTTCCCGAGCTGGACTATGTGGAATCCGCCTTGGGGTGGAGCGGCCACTGCCAGGCGGGGAAGAGCCAGCAAGTGAACCACTTGCATAGGGAGGGGGAATGGAGCTCATGGACCGGAATCGACCATGGGCTTCCAAACTTCCACTACCCACTCTGCTTTCAATCTCCTCTGCACGCTGCTCTGTGTTTTCTTTTTCTTCTTGGATAAGTCTAGAAGAAAAACGTTTCAAAGGACTACGATGTTCAAACAGGTACAGTATAAACAGAATGGCTGACTCAGGCAGTAGAAAGAAGCAGCAAAACAGCGACACTGAAAAATCTTCTAATCCAATCTGAAAAATAGTGTTAAACCCTACTGCCATTACCACCATGTGGGGGTTTCTGTCGAATTAGCAATACACAATCCCTTCTATAACTGGGACTGAAGACAAAGAGCAAGAAATGAGTACATAGGCATAAACCAATGAGTTACTTCTGTCAAACCCCATCATCAGGAACGTGAGTGGGCAACCACACTTTTCTGAGCAACCACACATAGGACTTTTAGTGTCACAGAAACTCATTTTAATCAAAACCTTAGCAGTACACAGAACATACCTAATCTCTTTGTTGATTGCATCCAACTGTTCTTGAAGCATCATGGCCAAAGTCTGAGCATCAGCCTGACCGCTTGGCGACAGCAGATCGACTGAACTGAATATAGTCTCCCTGTCATCCTCAACATCAGACACATCAACATCACTTTCAAATGCTTGTGCCACATTTGCCAATACGCTTGCTTGCTGGGCACGCTCCCAGTCCTGCTCGTTCAGAGTTTGAACCTAAGAGAATTAAAAAAAATCCAAACTCAAATGGGAAAAACATGACATTTCTATTGGTTTAAGACATTTAATGTAATTTTTAAAATGTTCACTTACATGCTGAATGCATCCATCAAGACAGCAATGTTCAGAGAAATGTAAGAAAAAAAGCTATAATGCAGATAACTTTGCATCTTACAGGTAAGTGAAATTTAAAGATAGGCAGCCCCTTTGAATAAATTAAAACAGCACACGTCTTAGCTATATACACTCTCTATTACAGTAGTATTTTATTATCAAATCCAGGTAGAATTTTGCAATCAACTTTATCCAATGAGAACTTTGACAGAACAGTAACAGATTAGATTAGGGCACAGACACAAAACCAGGATTGTTTCAAATTATATTTTACAGCCTTATCAATCTTCAAACAAATGGGACTTCAAAATAGTAATTTTGCAATTATTTGTTAACAATTAAAGAGACCACTAGCTGTGCCTTAGTAAAACGGGATATTTATAGCTGTTTATTGCTAGGTACTCCTATTCTAGAAACTTCTTCTGATAGATTAGCCTCATCTAATTGATTTTTTTTCCCCAAAGTTTTATTTGTATTTTACTTTCAGAGTTGTATTACCTTTGAAGGTTCATCTCTGAGAGCTGCCAAACGTCCTTTCTGGGGACGTCTTAACACTGATGAGGTGCCATAGGAGTCTGTATGACTGTCAGCCACAGATGAAGATGTCATAGGGTATCTGAAATCCGGTCGGCTAGAACACAAAGAAACATTTTATCCCTAGGAAGGTAGGAAGGAAACAAACCAAGAAAACCACCCAAGTGATTCCTATTGTCTCACCAGTGCCATTTTTTTTAAAGCAGTATAAAAACTGCTTTATATGCTCTAAAAAGAATACACAGCTATAAAGTTTTATAGCTATGACTAAAGTATTTTCACTTACAAGAGACAAAATCATGTTTAGCAAAGTGACTTTAAAGAAATTAGAAAAAAACTGAACTACTATAAGTGCTGGTACCTGTGATGAAGTGATGTGGCTCTGAGTCTCACTTGGTCATTTTCAGCCCTTAATGTTTCAACATTTAGTAAGAGTTGATCCTGTAAAAATAAATAGAGAATAAAGAATCAGAGTCATTTAGGTTGAAAAAGATGTTCAAGAACTTTGAGCTCAACCATTAACCTAACACTGCCAAAGTCCACCACTAAACCACGTCCATAAGCACCATGTCTACATGTCTCTTAAATACCTCCAGGGACGGTGACCTTCCCCAGACAGCCTGTTCCAAGGCTTGATAACCTTTTGGTGAAGTAATATTTCCTAATATCCAGTCTAAACCTCCCCTGGTGCAATGTGAGGCCATTTCCTCTCATCCTATCACTGGTTACTTGGCAGAAGAGACCAACACCTGCCTTGCTGCAAGCAGATCGACACTCCCACCTAACCTGGTGCGTCTGCAAACTTACTGAGGAAGCACTCGATCTCCTGGTCCAGATCATGAACAAAGAGATTAAACAGAATTGATCCCAACACTGAGCCCTGGGGAACACCACTTGTGATCAGCCACCAACTGAATTTAACTCCATTCCCCACAACTCTCTGGGCCTGGCAATCCAGACAGTTTTTCACCCAGCAAAGAGTGCATCCATCAGCAGCCAGTTTTTCCAGGAGAATGCTGTGGGAAGTAGTGTCAAATGCTTTACTAAAGTCTAGGTAGGCCTTTGCCTCATCTACTAAGTGGGTCACCTTTCCATAGAAGATCAGTTTAGCCAAGCAGGACCTGCCTTTCCTAAACCCATGGTGACGTAACGATATACTTAAAAAGAATCAGTGACAAATTCTGATATATAAACCCATATTTAGGTTTTGACCTCATTTCTATGAAACACAGGAATCAAATTTTAAAACATACCCTTCAATGACATAAAATGTAAAAATTTTGCGCTACACAGTACAGCACCATCACAGAAGGGCAGTGAAGAACAATTCTGTTCCCTCTCTACACTAACTCACAGTAATGACAACATTTTAAAAAAAGCTACCAAATACAATTCCCATAGTACTGATTTTATTGTAATTAAGTGATTCTATTTAATAAGAAACTAGAAGATTTTAAGCTCTGTCCAGAAAAGGTTCTAAATGCATACACTTCTGACTTGGATATTTTTAAATGTTCTAGAAATACAGAATTTAACAGAGAAATCCAATGAATGAGAAAACAAAAAGTGGCTGGCATTGAACATCTGTGCCTTGTGTGAAAACTGTAGGCCTACACATAGAAAAATTCAAAGCACATTCCACAAAGCATTCTGAATAATGTTCTTCACTTTATTATAGAACAGCCTCTACAGCTTGGCCTAACTACTTATGAGTGATTTGGGGCAATGCAGTACACCTGTGGTTTAACAAGCAATAACAAGCACTACTTCTGAACAGATTGTGTGACTGCAAAAATCAATTGCCACTGCTTAAGGATGAAAAGAAGTGAAAGGGCCACCCACCACTATGCAAGAAGGGAGCTTGTCAGTTCCAGGACAAGGAAAACACCAGACAGCTGCTACTGCAATGGAACAGCCAAGTCTAATAAATATTTCTCTCCCTGCCCCCCAGTTCTAAAGCTTTAAAAGTTTATCAGCTGAACAAGCATTTCATGGTATTCGATACTTTAAGAAAAAACTTACGGGAAAATACCCAACATTGAATGTATTTCTCTTCTCTTTTTACTGCTCAAGATCATACACAACATTACAAAAACTCTATGCAATCTTCAAACTTTGACACATTGCCAATATATTCAGCCCCTTTATATATGCAGAAGTGTGTTCAATCTCTGAGTAAAAACTTAGGCATTACCTATAAAATCACTATAAAACTGAGGCACACAATACCATAAAATGGGCAATAACAGCCCCCTAATTTTGAACTAACCAAGTAATGTTAAATTGCATATGGGAATTCCAATCTGACCCTGCTATGTAGTAATGCAGCAATTATTTTCCAACATATTATTTCAAAAGTGATTATACCTTTTCATGCTGAAGCTCCTCTATCTGTTTTTTCGCATTTTCAATTTCTCGAATAAGTGAATTCTAAAATAAAACATATCACAAATTAAGTTACTTAAAAAAGCGTTCAACTCTTAAACCATAACCAAAAAGAGTATCAAAAAGTTTCAGTCAATACTATACAGACGCATCTTAAGTTACAGGTACTTTATTGCTTATATCATCTCATTTTGATTATAGCTGAACGTTTATCCTTTCAGGTGTACAGCCCTCTAAATAATGGACTTACTAACAGTAGAAGTTCCATAAAAATTTAATACCAATACCAGTCTTAAGTCTCTGTTTGAGACTAGTAAAAAGAAGGAATAACTAGGCAGCTAAAATGGTCTGGAGTGATACACTGAGTGGTTACCAAGGCATTACTGGCTGTTATTATCAGGTTTTCTTGCCTGATCCACAAAATTGCTATGCAGTAATTTCTTGGGCGGACTGTATGTTCAGGACTGCAAGACTCACTGACTCATGGGCCTTCATTAACATCAGAGCTGTTGTCTTTACAGTTATACCATGACTTCTAAAGAGCTGCAGTAAATATAAATGTAATCTTTTTACTCAAAGCAATTTCCAAATTCAGACTAAGGATCATCTGACACATGCAAGAGCTACAACCATCAGAGAATTTCAACTGTGGTATTCGACAGTAGGCAAGTGATACCAAGAAAAATATCAGATATTCCCCCTTCCAAAAGAAAACTTATCACTCACTTTCTCCTCCTTTCCACCATTGCCAAAAAGTTCTGCTAAACACATTTCCATGAGGTAAGTAATACTACTCTTTGCATCTTAAACACGTAAGAAGGCTTAATACAGGAACAAAAACATCATTCAGGAGAAACAGCGCAAGTGATGAGAAGAAAGTCTTAAAATTTTACCTGCACATTTCTTCCCAACTGACCATAAAAGAATGAGCTGGAAGCCACAGCAAGAATACTGTTCTAGAAGCTGTTACTAACAGTGAAGGACAACTAGATTTTCCAGATTACTCCTGAAAGCAGTTAGGGTTTGGAGAGGAAAGGGGATTTAAGGTTAATCCTAAAACACGCCCCCAGTATTCAAGCATTTTGAACAAAAAAGAAAATGTAGTCATTCATTTCTCAGAAAGTGAACTTGGACTGTTAGAGCAACCTTGTGCATGGCCCATAACGAGAACTTCTGAAGTTTTAGAAGCAGCTGGTGATCTTGAATATAACCACATTAACTAAAAGCTACAAGAAGTTTGCAGCCTTAGATGCCAGATAAGCACCTTTAGCATTAACTCAAAGGATGTATCAGTAAGAGCTACATTTGCTCTGCACTTCCTCACTCACTCCTCTCAGCTCTAGGAACACAAAAGTAGAGGAAAGAATGAATTAAATCTTTTAATGATCTGAGGGGAGAACTTTCCAGGAATTCTGGAAAGACATGTCAGATACCTGACTGATGGTTTAGCAACGAGAACTGAGTTGACTTGAACAGAAGACAAAGCAAACATTTATTAAAGTCTGAATACATCATTATATATTACAACTGAAACATTTTATAGCCATGACTTTGAAACAAAAGCCTTACTAAAATCTCTTACTGAAACATTTCCCCAGGTTGTCATTTAACCCTCCAGTAAAAGAAACTTAGGTATTTTTTTAATTCAAGACAAAGCAATTCAAAGTAAGCATCAAGTAAAGCACTACTCAGGAAAACATTGCTTTGTTCAATGAAGAGTAAGGCAATCCTTAAGACACGCAGGAAAATCAGTAACAACCTAGATGGAAAAACAGAAGGGAAACAGAGTAAAGTCATAACTCAAAGATGAGCTGAACACAAGGGACAGCTCTAAGATGTGCATTAACCAGACAGAGAACAGCCCATTTAAATCCATATAACCTGTCTCGAAATGATCTACTAGGGAAGAAAATGCAAGTTTGTTTCATCTTGCAAGAATCCCACAATGACTCAGGGCAACTGGTGCAGACAAAACCCGTGGGAAATAAAAGAAACTGAACTGAAAAGGTCAAAGTTCTAGCCCTAATTCTTCAGACTTCCTGTATTACACTGGATGAGCCTATTTATGCAGTACACACCAGCCAACTAAGAAAGGATAAAGCTTCTTAAAAGATGCCTTCTCAACAACGTAACACAATGCCCAGGGGCCACCTCAAAAAAAAGAATTTTAAGAACATGTCTTCCAAATCCATGCTAGAAAACAGTCTTAAAAGAAACTACTTATTAATAAGGATTTAGTACTTAATTACTGAAGTTACAGACACATTGCAAAATACACAAATCACCACACAGAATGTCAAACATCTAATTAATATATATGCTGGAATGCGACTTTTTACCTTATCTTCCAAGGCAGCCATCCTTTCCTTGAGATGAAGCTGAAGTCTTTCATTAGATTCAGACAGAAGCTTATCAACAGTTTCTGACAAACGTTTATTATGTTCTTCATTCATCTTCTCTCTCTGTCTAGCCTAAGACACAGAAAAGCTACTGAAATTACTTAAAATTTACATCTGTAACACTTTCCAGATTACAAAAACAGTAAAGTTTAATTCAAATGCATTTTCTTGAACAGAAACATTTTTCCAAAGGAATAAGGAATGCTGCATGTTCCCTCATGACTCTGTAAGGGAGTATAAGGGACACTTAAGTCTTCAATAACTGTTCTAAGATCAGAAGCTTGAAAATGTGAGCTCACGCTTTAAGAATAAATAGTGGAACTAGTACTGAAATCTGTTTTTAACTTAGGAACCAATTTTTCCACCATCACTTGATTCAGCAAGCTTTTGATCTGTCTCCTTATCTATGACTGCAATTAGGTATTTCCAAACATATTTCAAACTTTGATTGGAGACTTCCAGCTGTTTCTTGAGATTTAAGGTTAGCCATAGAATAGTGGCTCAAATCTCTTAACTATCGCCCAGCCTAAACCCTGACTTTTAGAGATGAGAAATCAAACCAGTTTTGCAGATTGATAGGCATTCATGAAGGGGATTAGATTTTCTTTCAGCTTTGTACAGTACCCTTTGCAGTTCTTGATTTTTTTCTTCTAGCTGAGCTTCCATCTGTCTCAGTCGTTCTTCTATATTGCCGTGTCTCTCCTCAGCCTGTCCATTTGAAAAACAAATTAGAAATCACTGGGTTTTTTTCATGGCTTTTTTGTTTTATTTTTTAGAAAAAAGGTTTCAGAAGCATAGAAACATTGAAGCACAATAATGTATCCAACATGCTTTGCGCAACTGCCATTAATGGTAATACACAATGCAGAACAGATGCCTTTCTGTCATTAAAAGAACCTAGGAAGAGTTCATGTGGTAACAAAACGATGAAGCCTCTTGCCCTGAAGTACCATGAATCAACTACTATTTGCAAATGAGCTTGCACTAGCAGCACTTCATTCAAATCCCCAAGAATTAACAAATAAAATAAAATAAAATGAAAACCTAAATGCATTTTCAGCTTTTCCTCCCTAGCCTGGACACGAGCCTTTGTTAGTAATCATGACAAAGCAGAAAGCAGCAAGCAGAAACGAGGACTAATATACAAATTCTACCTTCCTAAGCTTGGTGGTAAGTTCCAATACTTTAGCAGCAGAGTTTCCAGGAGACAAAAGGTCAGACTACAGAGCAAGTTAGGGACAGGAAAGATAACAGGGAAAGAATGAAACTGAGACTTGAAAATAACACATCCACGCACACACACTTGAAAAGGCTCATTTGTAGTTAACACATAATAGTTCAGGCTTCATTATTTTATTTGCAGCCGTCTAAAAAAATCTTAGTATTCATGGGTACCATTACTTCTTTCTCTCCTCATATTCGTCACTGTTAACAGTGGAAGAAATTGATTTTCCCCTTCAGAAACTGTTTTTGTTTTGGAAGAGTTTTATGCCTATTGTTGAATGAATTTTAATAAAAAGCAAGAATATAGTAATTCAGAGACATTTTCATAAGGTAACAGAGTTAACAGAAATGTGCTCAAGTTCCAAAGAGCACAAATTCAAATTAAAAGAGAGTAAATCAGAGTGCGTTCACAGAGATGAACAGAAAAGGCAGAAGCCAAGGAGAAACGTTTTTGGAACTAGTTAGGGGAAAACCAGAAACACAACGTAACAAATCCAACACTTAAGATTTCTTGTGGCAGGATACCAAGGAAGAATAGAGTTGAGGACACTGTCCAACCCGACCCACCTTTGAAAGTGCTGCAACTCTCTGTGCCAGCTCAGCTTCTACCTCTGGCAAAGTTTCAGCTTTCCTCAAAGTCTGCTGCAGCTTTTGCTCCGCCAGTTCCAGTCGTTCCTGCAATTGCCTGTTCTTATCTTCACTCTGCACAGGATTACAATCAGCAGAGGTTTAGTGTTAAAATGGCAATGCATTTTCAAACAGGAGGGTAAGGATACAGATTGGTGGCATTTTCTAGACCCATGGAGGACAAACTGCCCCAAACTGGTTCCATAACCAAAGATGCAGCATCCACACCTTCATTATATGACAGAACTTTTTTCTCTACAATTTTGTGTGTTTTGAAAGTAACTATCACCAAATAAAGAGTTATGGTATGGGAAGCAGCAAAGAACAAGCTGTGAATTTCCACAAGACTAAGACTGAGTTACATCAAAGAAAAACACCTTCATATTTTAAATAACACCATGTACATTAAATAAAAGTAAACTTTGTGGTAAAGTGTGTAAAACTTCTTTTAAAAAATATACTAAAACAGACTTCTCTTGCTGACTAAAAGTCGTCTGGATTCCTCTAGCTAAAAAGTGATTGGCTCAACAACATTTCTGCTTTATAAAGTTGGACTACTTCATGTCAAGCATGTGTTAAGTTTCCTCCTGCAGTAAGGCCACACTTATTTCTAATACAGGCTATAAAAAATCCTTACTTACTCATATTTTAAAAATTGTTTAGCTTAGAATGAGTAACTCTCACAGATGAAACTAAAGATGCTTGGATATAAATATAACAACTAAAAAATCCATAATTAATAGGGACAAAAGCCCTGCTGCACCATGATTAAGTGCTAAATGCTAAGGACTAAAATGCTCAAAACCACTTCCCCTCCCCAGCAAACTCTTCTCTTCACTTCTACAGTAAAACTCTGTACAATGAACTCCTCGTTACTGAAAAATAATCCCTAAAATAGCACAAAACAGATGATATTTAACTTCCTAAAAACAAAGTGCTATAGTGCAGTATAGACATTTGCTCAGCATAAAGCTAATGGAACTAAATAAAGTGTACTTTATCTCATTTCAAATTACAACCTGTCGATGCATGGAGTCTTTAGTGGCAATTTCATTTTCAAGTTTATCATTGAGGTCATGCACAGATGTAGCTTCACGTTGTGCAGCGAGGTAGCGTTTCTCCAGCGTTGTGATTCTCTCTTCCATGTCCTCCTTTTGGGCCAGAGTCTGTGCAAGACAAGACAGAATTTAGTCATCAATATAGGGTATGATTATTCAAACTGAGGCAAAAATCTACAAACGAGTAATAAACAAAAAAAGTCAGTCTCAGTAAAAAAAACGAAGCGGAAACAATAGTCTCACTTAGGTTTACAAGTTCAGTGACTTCTTTTTAAACAGTGAATGCTTAAAAAGGCTGGGGTTTATTATATTGTAACACAGACCTGAATCTTACCTTTTCAATGGCACAAACATAGTCCTGGAGACAGTCAGAGAGTGTTCTTGGATTTAACTTAGTGCCCTTTCTACTTAATAAGGATACAGTACACAGCAATACTCAGGACCTTGGGGATTAGTCATTGATCAGTAAGAACTGTCAATTACACCATGAATATTAAAGTGATTCCTCAACCACATATACCTTTAAAAATAAAACAACTAGACTTCACGAATAAGGTTCACGTTTCTGACAAGATAAAGCATCTTTTCAAGAACAAGCTAAAGGTCTCAATGCTAAATTTCTAGTCAATTTGTGAAGTATCTAGTTAATCATTGACATTCAAAAGCCTAAAGGTGTAACTGAGCACCAACAACACTGAAATTTCGTAAAGTTGTTGTATCTGTGACTACCCAAATTTTGACAGTTTATTCCTCACCTCTCGTACATCCCTCTGTAACTTTGTATTCATTTCTTCAGATTTTATTAAGTCTTTTCTAGCTGTGTCAAGATCTTCTTCCAGCTCTGTTACTCTGCTAGACAAAGCAGTAAGGCGTTCTTTCATTTGTGTCTGTTCTTTGTTTTGCTTATCTATGATGTCTTGCAGTTCAATCACTTTAGTAAGGTTTTCATCGTGGCAAAGAGACCCGTCAGAAGATCGCTATTGAAGCGGAAGAGAGATGTATTTGCATGTTACACAGAAATTCGAAAAACAAACTGTTACTTAACTGTAAACACCACTCCCCCAAGATAATTTTATTATTGGACAGACCGCAGAAATTGAAATTGTGATAACTAAGGCTTTTTAATTAAAGCACTCATTAAAATCTTTTATTATAGTTTAAAATTAAAACATTTTAGTTAATGATTAAAAATCAGACATCAGCTGAAAAAAGCAAATAGTTGTACCTTCCCATTTGTAGTTGGTGTATTTTCTTGTTCATGATTTATATCCAACATCCCATCTGGAATTGCTTTCTTTTGATTATTTTGCTCTTTCAGAATCATTAACTAAAAGGAAAGAAAAGTTTATATACATATGTTTCAAGTCAATTGCTTTCTCACTAATAATATAACGAACAGCTGCAAAAGCAAAGGAGCAAAACAATTACTGATTCTACTGCAAGGTATATACTCATAAAACAGCACAGGCACTCAAAAACTTATGCCATTACAACCCAAGAGTTCTTATTCTAAAGCCACAGGAACTCTTTTCGTTGGGATTTTCTGCTGTTTTTCTTTTCGGGTTGGGGGGACTGGGGGGAAGGGTTTTTTTTGTTTTTCCTTTCCTCCTCATTAAATCCAAGTTAAAAATCACAGTTATTCCATTTGGTTAAAAGAAAAAAAGTAATAAACAAGAAGTGAAAATGAACCTTAACAACCAGATAAATTTCTGTGTATATTGACTAAACATAAACAATGCACACATGAAGACTTTCTTTAAAAAACAAACCTACCTCTTTATGTGTAGTACCTAGTTCTTCTTCCAATAAGCTACATCTTTCAAGTGCTACTCGTAACCTTTCCCTTACCTGAAAATGGTAATTTCAAATAATTTAGAATCATTCAAATTAAAAAGAAAGCAATTTCACTTATTGCTATGCCATTTCAGATAATGCATGGCACTATTTCCATTACACTTAGACCTGCTTAATATTGAGTCAGTACTAACTACGACATATACTACAAAAGCACTTCCACAGAAACAATAAATATCTTTTAAAACATAACTTTTCCTTTTTTGTCATAAACAAATCATATATCAACATGACCATAGATTTAGACAAGAATTAAATATATCCACAATTTGTGTGTCCTTTTGTAAGGCACAGAGTGTGCATGCTTTTGCTTATTTAAAATGTAGAAGATACAGAACTTTACTTAAAGCAATTTGTGAGATTTCGTATACAAGGTTCATAAGTTAGGTAAACTATGAGCTGGCAACAAAACTCAGTGAACTTTACCACTTTCATATCCTGCTGCCAACATCAGGCACAACCAACAGGCAGAGTCCCTTTAATGCAGCTTTATTTTATATCATGGTGTAAGCAGATCCCTCTCCTCCTGTTCTCTCTAGTTCATTTCTTGTATTACATCATCAAAAGGCTAAATCCTGCTGTTATACACATAAGCAAACATATGCATTCCTACGACAAATACACTGCCCCTGAACCATGATTAATTTACATTGGGACAGTTAATGAAGCACTAAAATGAACTACAGCACCTTGGCTTAGTGCAACGTATTAATTTAGGAGAACAGTTAATGATGCAGTTACAGCAAAGCCAATATCTTAATACAGAGAAAGTTCAGAGACTTCTATAACTTCAGTACAAAAAACTGCATGGTCCACAGAAAAGAAAGAGGGGACAGGATGAGAAGATGTCAGCTACCATAATTCATTACCTTTTCATCAAGGGCTTTATGGTGCTCAAATAAAGATTTTAGTGCTTTGAGAACTTCTACTTCACTAGAAACACCTGCTGGAGACTGAGCTTGTCTCTTTACAACAGTCATTCTGAGAGATCGCTCATGCCTGGAGACAAGGCACTCCAAATGTTCCAGTAGTAGCTAAAACAAAAAAAAGGAACGATATTTATTTCTGTTCTGCATACCTGCAGAAAACTTTGACTCCTAAAATACCACGTTTTGAGCTCTAAATCTCAAATCTGAGAGCTAAAGAGCATTGCATCAAGCAGAAGGACCTGTTTTTAAAACTTCACCCGTGTCAGATGTTGTATCAGAGCTAATGCATTTCCTACCTCTCTCTTTCAGTCAAGTTTTTAAATTACATTTCTACTTAACCAGGTCTTTTCAGTTCCATCACCAACCTAAGGAACTGCAAGCTCATCCCAATACACATAGGAAATGATCTAAATCCAAGGGCAACCGTTCTGGCAGCAATATAAGCTGCTGAAACAGATTACTACAACTTGCCGGCTCTATTCCTCTCATCTTGGGTGCCACATGATTACGAAACTTTAACAGCAAGAAAGCTGAACGACAGACAGCCGTGCAGTCTCACAAGCCTTTCCTGAGCTCCAAATACTGCTGTGTGGAACACGCACAAGCTTCCAAACTCCCTAATCAACACACATTTGCATTTCCAGGGGGATTCACGTGCAAATATCAGGGAAAAAAATACTGTCAGCTTTTGGAATTCAACATTCAGTGTTTTCTCCATGTAGCTGGATGCTTTTACAGTGGTGATCTTGGAGAATACAAGGCATGTACCCTTGTGTTATTTCTTTCTGCTTTCAGTTCAGCGATTTCTTCTTCCCTTTCAAGCAGCTGCTCCCGGCACACATTTAGCTCTTTTGTAAGTGCTGCAAATTCCTGAAATAAACCAGACAGAAACATAAGCACATCAAATACAGGGACAGCGTGAAGGTAGATTCATATGAACGCCTGACACAATTTCTTGAAGTATTCATTTCAGATGTCTAAGGCAAATACAGTTTATTAGTCACGCTAAGCAGGCTTAAGTTCAAACACTTAGAACTGTTCCACTGTTAAATGTAACGATAAAAGATGTTTGACCAGTACTTTTGAGAACTCCTGTGAGTCTCAAGGCAATGATCTGAACTGGGGTATCCCCACTAAACAAATGGAAAAACCTTTGTGTAACACACTTTGTTATTGTTTCAAAAAGTTGGTTTTGTTTTGGGTTCTTTTTTAAATGACTGCTGAGGGAGACATGAAAAAATAGCACTAAATAAACCAGAACCCAGCAAAACATGAGGGATTTCAAGTCAGTATTTAATTGTGAGAGACAACACACAACCCTGGCATCTACCAGAATACACAGGTTACTTCCTCATAGTAAAAGGGCACCCTTGTAGCTTCACCACTATACGACTCAGACCTTTATGGGTATTTACCTACTGAAGCTACATACAGGGATTTCATTTACAACTACTTTCAAATCCCACAGAATGGAATGGAAGCAGCCTTTTCTCTAAAGTTCTGCTAGAAATCTCAGAGGATTGGAATCAGAATCTGAGCCCCTGTGCTCAAAGCCCTCAAAATTATTTCCCTTCAAATTCAATGCAGCTTTCACCAAACAAAAGTGAACCAAAGTGAAGTAGTGCATACAAGGAAAAGTCATGAGGGAACAGGAATTAAGCTAACTCACTGCAGTTACTGTCTGTTTATTTGAATATTTTTTGAACAATGAGATTAGTCAAACTTGAAGATAGTTCTAAATTTTGGGTTTCCTTTCAGGAAGGCATGTTCTACTGAGCATCTGAAAGAGCCACCACATCTTAAACTACTTCCAATTCTATCAACAGCCTCACTACAAACACTCAACATAAAAGGCATTTAAACTTTCTATCAACTCAGTGAGCATAGTCTGGATAGAATAAAAGATACAACTACTCACCACATTTATAAGCAAAGACCAAGTCTAACTTTATCTACTTACTTACTTTTGAAAAATTTAAGTTGTAATCATATTAGAAATCATTAACAGTATGCATGAATGCAAACAAGTCCATGTTTTAGAAGAGGGCTTCGTAGGAAATGTGAAAAACAACTCTTCTGTCATCAGTGCAACTTAGGATGTGAAAATAAATGTCAGTCACTCCAGTGGCCAGTGAAAACTTCATAGACTCTTGCGTAAGAAACCATTAAAATGCTAGTAAACAAACACTAGTCTTCTCTACTGTCTATAATAAGGAAAACACTAATAAACAAGAGTCATTTCTAATAAACAGCAGATCAGCACAGCTGAACTAGCAGTGATAAAGACAAGGTGAACAGGACAAACAGCTAAGAACAACATACTGTGGAAACACATTCTGTGCACAAACGCTTGCCTCTACATTTCCCAAACTTTGCAAAATATAGCGCTTAATAAAGAGCAGCTGCATACCAAGTACAAGCTTAAGATGGAGCTGTTTTGCAGTAAAATTCAAAGCAACAGAAAAAACATGCTTAAAAACCAAAGGAGACATTAGCTAATTATCCTAGCACATCTGCAGCTCCTAACATGCAGCTAAAATAAGCAGACACAGTAAAAAGACACCGTCTGCAAATTCCAATATTAATTTGGTAAACTTTATTCTAAAACATACTTTTGACCGAAAAGCCAAAAAATCTTATTGCGTAACATGTACCTTCAGTGAACTCCTTTGGAAGTACTGATGCATTAGGCCTGTAAAGGTCATTATGAAAAAGACACAACCATCACAGATGCAGAACCCACCTTCATAAACCCTCTTCCTAAATAAAAATCTGCTCACTTGAAAGAAGATTCAGTACAGTCCCCCTAGGTAATCAGCAAATGACAGCAGAAATGCATTAATTTCCTTTTTCAATTACTGAAAAATTAACATACTTAATTATACTCACATAAATATTTCATTTTAGTATTTCATTTGCATCCTTAAAAAAAATGGCCTATTATTTTCAAGTAAAAATCCCTGGAAATATACTTATTAAAACAACCTTATCTGTAAGTATAGCTACTGGAACTTTTAAACACAGAAAACAAACTACAAATGGTTTCTGAGTGCAAGGCAAACCAAGAAAGGAAGAATCTAGTTCAGGCTTTACAGGAGCTGATGGAAAATTCAGCTCCATTACGGGTGTTCCCTGCAGAATGCTCCTTCATGTCCAAACTTTTCCTGTACTTTTAACATTCCACCCATGGGAACTTCCAAGACTCCCAGGCAACTGATGACACACATCCCTTCTTCTCCAATATGAGTGTAGGTAAACCAGAACATGGTTCCAAAGCTGCAGTTCTTCACAGGCCTTCCCTACCGATCTCTACGCGTCTCATAAGTAAGTACCACTGAAACTACCAGAACTGATAATAGACTGCAAGTGTTCACCAAAGAGCTTGATATGAACTTATTTTCTTGCCCTTCTCAAAATAAAGTAAAAAAACCTTAAAATACCAACATCAAAATTTATCAGCATCAATATCACACAGTTCTCCAAAGAACACTGGAACATCCTGTATTTTCCCAGTCTCTACCTCAAGTCTTGAGAACAGGATAAAGTAAGAAGTAAGGACTACCAGACACTGTTTCATCATGCTTTCTCAACATACAATCACTGTATAGCATTAATACACATTTTCTTATCTATGACACGTATGAGCTTCTTCTAAAAGCCAGCTGAATATTTGAAAGGAAGTCTACTCACTCTTCAAAGAATTACAGCACATACAGCTCTATTCCGTTGCATACATCTGTGCAAATATAAATTGTAGCACAAATATATCATAATTATGACATGAACTGTCATACTGTTGACCCAAGAAAGAACAACATGCACAGGAATTTATACTGCTGCTGCATAAACAGACTGGCATGTATTTCTGGCATTGCACAATACCACCATTGCTGTTTGTTTTGACAAAATATAGTTGTACAAGTCCCATAAGCTGCCTAATAAAGAGCACCTGAATGTCCTTGGTTTCAACTGACACTGCCAAAAGACATGTCCTTTCTAGTTTTAAAGCTAACCTTCAACAGTAGACAATTTGTGATTCCCTCAAGCAGTTCAGAAGGAGAGAAATTATTTGTAACTCTATCATCTCAAAAAAATCTGAGTTGCCTCATAATCTCTTCCTTGGTGTTAGATGAATACACAGAAAGAATTAAAGGAAAAAGATAAATCCTGAGAAGATTTTCTACTTATCCAGAAAGCTGTATTACTCTTCTGTAGTGAAGGAGGTGATTGAGAACATCAGAACGAAGCTCTACTCTGCTTCTGGTTGCCATCAAAACAATAAATACCCAACTCTGAGGGCAGACAAGAATGAGAAATAGCATAAGCACTTCAGAGCACTTACAAGAATCAGTTAGAGAGTGCCAAACATACTAAATATCCTCTGTTGACTAGAACATACTGACAAACATCCACACTCTAAATTGAAATGTTTCCTGAAGAAGCTTACTTCCTGAGTGAACTAAGCCATTCCAAATGTGACACCCTTGCTGGCAGAAATACATACATTCAATAAATCGAGCAGCTACGTTTGTTTTAGTTGAGTAATACATTTTCTGGGGTGGTTTTGTCCACGAACTCCAAGATTTTTTAACGCAATAGCATTTCTTCTACATCAGACTTCAGAAGCTGACCTTTGACCTTTAGTACTTCAGAGGCCACAACAGAAACATCCTTCCACAAGTTGGATCAACCAGTATCCAGCTGTCAAGCCTACACACTTCTGATGTCTGAGCTGACAGCTAACTGGTTACTTCTGAGATCTTGGACCAGGAACATTACAGCTTTCGGCAAACAGGTTCTCTTCATGTTTAGTACAAGTGTAATTTACAGGTTTCACAGACAGTACATCACAAACCAGTAAGTGTTGTATGACGGGAAAGAGTGTTAATTTAGGGTAAAACCTGAAAGAAACAGATGTGATCCCAGAAAGTTTAGTACATCAGGGATGTTCCACAGACAAACTAAGTTTGCTCAGAATTTGGTCAAGCAAAAAAAAATGCAGTCCACAATAAAACAGGCTACAAGTCTCGAGCACATAAGGAAACATGGATTACAGGCAACAACATGACCAGAAAGCTTATTTAGAAGGATGCAAAGATAAAAAAAATATTTTAAATTCCAATAAAATACAAAGTTGAAGATACAACTGTCACATCTTTAGGAACCTCTCTGCCAGAAATACGTGAGTGGAATTTATCTGTTTAATCTCCAAGTAATATTTTGTTTTACTGTTAACATTCTTTTCTGTATCCTGCATATATCAAACAACCCACACAAAAACCTGAGAAGCTGGAGCATGTGAACAACTGGGGAAAGGCCATCAGGGATGGGAAACCAATAGAATCTGAGAGAAGTTTCTATTATGTTATTCACAAAACATATAAAGCACAATTAATCCGAATGATGGATGTATGAAAATGACAAATATACAGCCTTAAACAACACAACCAAAGAAAACCTAAACATCTAAGCTTAAAAGGGTATTTCACAGTCACTTCATTCTAAACCTAATCCATTTCAGCAGCTCACAGCGACCAATATCCCAAACACATTTGGGAGTTCCTAGCAAATGTTGTACCTAAAGTCACACCAGTTCAGCAGTTTTTTTCAAGCTAACAGTCAGAACTATGAAACAGTTCAAGGGTATTTAGAATTAAAACTGAAAAGAACGGACATATTTTAATCATCGAGTCCAGCCTTCCAAGAGAACACAAATACGCACACTTTTACAACAAATCAGAAGAAACAACAACCAACAAATCGTGCTTTGCTGTTCTATGTAATAAATCAGAGAGTTTTCAACCTTTCCATATCTCTGGGATGTGCTAATGGGAACGAGAAAAATCAGCGTGGAGTGTGTGAAGAGAAATATTTTGCTTTTCACCCTGAGAAATTAATTTCCAGTATCAAGCAGCCTGTTATTCCTAACCTGGAGACATAAAATTTTTTTTAACGCTTTACTAGAACTAATTCTATGAAAAAAGCTCATTTTATTTGTTCTAAAAAACCTGAACAACTTAGAAGAGAATATAAGAAAATACTTAAAGTAATATTAAAATATGGTTATATCAAATACTGGCATTTCAGAGCACTGAGAGGTTTTTGCATGCCCAAAGGAGCTGTTTTTCCAACCAGAGCTAACCACCCAAAGTGAGAATACTCTGTAGTTTATAATTAATGTATCAACCTCCTTTCCTATTTCTGCTTATGTACAAAATGTTTTATAACTCACACCACTACCAAGACACAGGTGCAGATTTCTTTCCTATTAAAAAAATTCTCACATTCCAATTAGTGGCACTGAGATTTCAAGACATTTAATATCACCTCTGATCAAGTCTCAGAAGTCTCTATTTTCCTCGTCTAGCAAAAACTGTAACTGCATGAAAATATTCTAAGTGAATACTACTGTCATTTGACAGCCAGTGATTAATACTAAACCTGAGCAACTTAATCATTCCAGCCCTCTTTTAGTATGGTATTCTTCAAGCTTACTTCTTGATTGACCTATCTAAGCTTTGTCATTAACACTGCTCTATCCTAAACAGGCAATTAAGTTACAAAGTGTTTACAGTTGCATAACGTTATTGCTCTGGAATGAAATCCACTGTTTCCAGTCCACTTTGGACCCGACAGGAGGATCAACTGCCTACTATTTGACAAGCAATGAGCAAAAGAACCCTCAACTCACAGCCAGTGGGTACCAAAAATATGCTAAAAAGCAAAATGAAAAAGCTTATAATAAGACCAAGTCTCCACAGTTATAAAGAGGTTTCCAGTTACCATCCTGAGCGAGTTCCTTAAATTTATATATGGTAGTCACTGAGCCTGAACTCCAAAGCACTAAATCTGGACTTCATTGCTAGGAGCTTTCAGGAAGCGACGTGTGTCGAAGTGCAAGAAAAAAAACGAAGAGGAGTATTTGGCAGCTTTGTAAGAGGAATGTAGAAGAGGAAAAGGGAGGTAGAAACACATTAGCTCCATGTTCCCCCTGCTGTAGCTCTCCTCCTCATCTAACACATTTCTGACAGATGTTTCCATTTTGGGATGCGTGGGGGTAAAAATTACCAGAATCCCAATGTGGCTGGATCCAGCCTCTCAGTCTTTGAAGGATCAGAGGTCTTCCTTTCACCACACTAATCAATGTTCAAGCTCTATACACACTATGGAGCCGTTTGGAAAGTGAGCCTGTAAACGCTAGTACACAAGTACACAGAGCAAAGCATAGGTGAAAAACAGGCAACCAGGAACCACCTACACTTCAATCATTAACTACAGCCTGTACAAACCACCCAGACCCACAAAACCATTACCGCCTCTACTCCTGCATTTAATTTTCTCCAAACCCAGCAAAACAGTGCTGTTGTGTACACAAGACTGGGGTAAAACCTCATACAAAAATGTATCCTTGTGCATCATCGGACAGCAACAGTCACTAATTATATACCGTACTTTGCACTGCAAGGTACACGTGCCCTGTCTGAGCATCTTCCAAGCTACACCATTAATCAGACCTACATACAACACAGCAAATAGAACAGTCATCTATGCAACAAATATTGACAAGACTGCTTGCTGACAATGTGCTGGAAGCCAAAACTAAGCCACAGCTGCACCCTCAACCTCTTTGTGGGCCTGTGAAATTAAGGAAGGGAACGCAAAGATGTTTAAATGTGAATTTTTCAGTTACTCCTCTTTCAGTCTAACAACTTGCACTTTTCAAAGCACCTTCCTGTAGCTCCTAACAGCCAGCCTTGCGATCACAGAAAGATTAAGAATCCGTAATTTCTCCAGATAGTTTGTTAATCTTTTCATCAACCTTAACAAATCATTGCCAGCAGCTGAGGCTTGTTCAAAGTATGGTAGATCACATGGGCTATATTTTCAGTTAACCCAGAGTGGACACTACCCTTTTTCACCACAGCCTTTTTAACATAGACTTTTAAACCACTTTCAAAGCTACAAAGGCATATCAAAGATTACACGAAGATTACAGTGAACTACTATACCAAAGGATTCACTTTGTCCCAAAGGCTTTCTCCAAATACTTGGGGAAGAGGGGGACAAACCCTGAAACTTAGCATGCACAGAGGATTAACAAGAAATGAACAAACTGAACACTAATTAGAAACACAACTTCCTAGTTTTAAGATATTTTCTTCTCTTTTCTTTGTAAAATACCTTTAAAAGGTTATTCCCTACTCAAGCAACATTGTGAAACTTCTAAGTAAGAAGTCCAAGAGCAGAACTACCACAAGAACTGTCAGGTAACACCTGCCTATCTGCAAGCATAGGAAATACAAAAGTGCTCTTCAGGCTCTACATGAAACTTAGCATCTATTCATATGCAATGGTGGCAGAAAACCTTCTTCCATCACGTGGTTACAATCTTTTCATTGTGGTTATGCAAAGAGTTCCACCGGAGCTGCTCCTAAGTGTAGATTAATATGTCTCTTGAAAAGGCAGATATTGCACGAAAGTATTCAAAACCAAGCTTGTTCGACCTGGAAAAATGTAAAGATCAGCTAAAATATGATCAGGAAAACTTTAGTCATCATTGAAAAACAGGTTTTTCAACTTGGGATGCGTCTGGCTACTTTGTGCAGAACTGTACTGTTGAGATAGGTCAATAATCAAGTAGTCCCTCCCGACACCATGCCAGTTCAAGTACCAATATTCCAGTTTGGAACAACTTACCTTTACACAGAAATAAGTTTACAATACTTGGAGGGTGTTACAAAAACAGATACCTCAGTTACACTCTGAATCAGTGAATTCTAAGAGTTTCACAACATGAATTACCACATTCCTGCATCCCTAGCCTAGTCTATTTTGATTAGTAACTAATACTGTAAGTAGCAGCACAACTTCTTAGTTGTAGCTTTAGGCATCTCCATTTTTGGAGTCCATGTCAGTGAAGAAACCTACCCACACCCATACCCACTATGGCAAAAGAATACAGTTGCACTTAATTAAAGAGGAAGAATCTTGCATTACCAGTCTGACAAGGTATGGGACAAAACCAGTCTCCATCTTTAGTATGACACTATAGGGATTTTATTGAAGTTTTTCCTCTCCACATGAAGTCGGTCAAGATTCCTTGGGATCCCATAAAGGATTTCAAAGCATACAATGCTCCTCAAAAATGCCAAACTGTAGAACAACTGCAAGATATGCTGAGAAAATTCAACAAGTTCAGCATTATTCCTGAGATCCCTCATTATGGAGGCTGAGCAGCTACTAGAAAAGCTACAACAGGATCTCTTAAGTTGTAAAGTGTTGTGTTTAAACTGTCAGTTTCCTAGGGCAAGAAAAAACTATGTATTTTTCTGTATATCAACTCTACTGCACTCAAAAGATAGAGCACAATTCTCACTCAGTTGATATTTAATATTAAATTCCTATGACTTCTATGAATTAAAAATTATTTAATCCTAAATAGTGCATTCTGTGTTTAAAAAACATTAAGCCTCACATGCTTAATAGTTCATTATCTTTCAGAAATGGACCAGGACAAAGATCCGTCATGCACGATTGCTTCAGTGACAAGATACTTCTGCTTGCAAAAACTGTAAGCAGCAGCTGAGGCACTGTCCTGCCCTATTCAAATCACTCATCTTGGCCTCTAGTTGTCAGGTTTAGTTCTGGGGCTCATGCTTGTAAAGTACATTTTCACACTGTGTTAAAAGGGAGTGCTTGGGAATATCTGAATAAGGCTGGCCAAGCCACCCTCATTAAACAAGAATCAACACGTATTTCCCCCTCAGTGCTCTCCTATTATATATATAATTTTTTTTGCCAAGTGATGAACACTTCAGTCTTATAATTTCAAACTTGTTTAAGCAAGTAACACACAAGGAGGACAAATACGTGCCTTCAGCAGGAAATTCAACTTACAGGCTCTTTACATTTTATTCTTCTAGTTCTTTGTACTCCATCACTCTGGTTTACGTTAAGTGAATTTACTTGGTTAACTGAAGCTAAATGTATACAAATCTGCAATATTTGGAATAAATGCACTTGGACAATTCCACGGAAAAGTTGCTCTATTTTTACAAATAAAGGCAACTCTAAAGCCCATGCAAAAAAGCGTACAGTCCGAGTCTTACAACAGAAAAATCTGGTACTGAAACACAGAAAAACTTAACTCAGCAATACAGATTAATGTCAAAGACTTTTTTTTGGGGGGTGGGGGGAGTGTTTAAGCTTTCTTTAGTATTCCTTTAATATTCATTTTTTGACTACCAAAAGAGATATCCATAACAGTTCCAAACTTCATTACTACCTGAATCCAAACACATGTCACATCACAGAACAAAGCCAGGGAAAAAAATAAAACTAAAAGGCAGGGAAGGAAAATAAAGAGCCAAATGCAGCCTGTTAATACACTGTAACCAGTAACAAATGCTGAAAGGAAAGATGGATTGGTGAGGAATTTGGTCTGAGAAGAAGAAGCAGCTCCCATTCCACACTGGGCTACAAACAAGGGAAAGATGATGCAACTGGGAAACCCTGCAGCCTCCTACTCTGCTAAGGGAAAAGGCATGCTTGCTCATTTCTCCTTTACTGCCTTCCAGGACTTAAATCTTTTATAACCATTGCATAAAATACTGGACAGGTTTATACAGTCTCAGAAAAATCACAATTCAAACAGGGGATCAGAGTTACACCAAGGTAAGTAGTGGATAAATAAGATTACAGGAGGGGAAAAGGACAGCTTCTTTCCTACACGGACAAGCAGTGAAAGCTAAAATCTTGTGTTTCATTTCCACTTCACATGAAGTGATTCCAGATTTGTTCTAACAAACACTCAGCTTTTGGAAGATAACGATGTTGAACCACACCCTAGACGACATTCAGAAAACTCAAGCTGCATGCACAAAAAGAAATAAATCACTGGATGCACCTGCTTCATGATCTTGAACACAAAGCTTAAAGAATTATGACCTTCCAAACCTTTTCTCCATGAACTACAAAAAGGGAAAAATATGAAACTGCATATATTACTCAGGAATGAAAAAAAAAAGTTCTGAGTGGTACTCCAAGGCATCCCTGAAATGATCTAAATCAAACTAAGTCAGTCACCCAAATGTAATACAGAAGACAGAGCTTTGAAGAAATATTCTGAAGTCAGAAGTTTACTTAAGACACATAAACATTTAAAATCATCACGAGATTCACCCATACATCCAATAGTGCCCTCCACACGTGCTCTGCCGTTCCCACCTCAGTCTCTCCAGTGTAGTCATTCTGTACACTCCGATCAATCTAAGGAATTTCTAGTACTACAGGTAACCCTTCAACCAACAGAATCTCATTTACATTTTTAAATGTATATTTGGTTTGGGTCAAAAGGTTTTTATTTTCGGGTTTCCAAGTTCACAGAATCACAGGATGGTTTAGGTTGGAAGGGAACTTAAAGATCAGCCGAACCCCTGCCATGGGCAGGAACACCTCCCACTGGATCAGGGTGCTCAAAGCCTCATCCAACCTGGCCTTAAACACTTCAGCAACGGGGCATCCGGATATTACTTCTCTGGGCAACCTGGGCCAGTGCCTCAACACACTCACAGGAAAACATTTCTTCCTAATATCTAATCCAAATCTCCCCTCTTACAGGTTAAAACCGTTCCCTCTAATCCTATCCCTACACTCCTTGATCAAGAGCCCCTGTACAGCTTTCCTGTAGCCCCTTTCAGTACTGGAAGGCTGCTATAAGGTCACCCCAGAGTCTTCTCTTCTCCAGGCTAAAACAGCCCAACTCTCTCAGCCTGTCCTCATAGCAGAGGTGCTCCAGCCCTCGGATCACCTTTGTGGCCTCCTCTGGACTCACTCTAGCAGAATCATGTCCTTCCTGTGCTGAGGACTCCAAATTAAGCACAAATTATAACACAAAAAGTAAACCCATGTCTTAAATCTTAGTAGAAGCAAGAGATTCAAGTGTGAGGTGTCAGGACTTTACGATACACAACTGAGCCTTAAAGAGTTCATGTTCCCACTAGTAACAGTAAATCCACACGTGTTACTAAAGCACAACCTTCAGTGAAAAGCAGAGCTAGTACTGGAATTTAAGTTCAGTATTACTCATTCAGCAAGGTTAAAAAGCTGTGAACCCCACCATGTTACAAAGCATCACTTCAGTGAGCACATTTCCTATTTATGTATAGGAATGCAATCAGGAGGAGAGTTTGGACGATATTCTACTGGCAAATGTTTATGATGTTAAATTATTTGGGGTTTTCAGGGTTCTTTTTGGCTGGTTTTTTTTTAAACTATGTAAAATATGCAGCTACTGAAGAGTACATAATTATGTCTTTACACTGTGCTGTTCTGTAAATTTGAGGTGAGAAAAACCTCACTTCTTTCAACAGGGAAGTTCAGTAACCTATGCTCTACATTCCTTACTCATTTTTACCAGATATCCTACCTTGCAATTCTTTATAAAAGGTAAATATGCATTTAAAACCAATGTTTTCATACACACATTTAAACAGAAGAGAACAAAATACAACACGTATTTATATGGGAGGTAGAATTAAAAGAGCAAGCACTGCGTTTCAGAGTATTTCTAGACAATTAAATGTGAAACAGAATTAGATACCAAAACTCTATTATGTACCAGCAACAGGAGTAAGGCACAACACAGCATGGCTCGAAGCATTCCCAAATAGAGACTGCTGTTTGACTGCTGTTTGGGGGGGAATTTAAAGAAAAATATATCAAAGGCTGCCCATTTTCCTAGTGTAACAAATAGAAAACACTTATTTTCCAAGTGGAAGTTCTTTTCTCTCCTCAACAAAACTAGAAGGATGTGCATATCAAATTTGCCAAGCTTTTTTCCATATGGTCCCTCAAAGAAGTGATGGTCCCTTGTTTAAGATCTGTCCTGAAGATCTCTGATCATGCATAACACTGCTAGCATAAGGATCTTATCATTAAGGAATCCTGGAGCATGGCATAGAACAAAACATTACTTCTAAACACTTATATTTCTGAAAACATAATCATAAAACAGATAAGCTACAGGAAAAGATATGTTGACTGTTCTTACTCATATGTACCCACCAAAAGTCATAGTATATTTCAGATAATATTCCCGTTAAGATTTACCCTACCATCCTGAAAAAAATGTCATGAGTAGACAAAAACAAATACATGAGCAAAGTCCAAGCCTCGCCACTGTAGAAGAGCACAGAAGATTAAGCAACAAAGCTTCTCCTCTTAAAAATGCTACAGCTCTAGCCACTGCAGGAACAGATCACAGAGCCCTGTCATGCCAACCAGAAGATTCAGTAGAGCTTACATAAAACCGAAGGTAAAGTCTGAAACAGATAAAGGTCACAGGCAAAAAAGTCAACCAACTGCTCACATCAATTTAGAGAACCTAAAGAAAACAACACATGAGAACGAAACTGAGCATTAACTTGAACAAGTGTGGTTATCACAGTGCTCCCCCAATGCTAAACATAGAAACTGGGAGAGGAATTTCCTCGAGGAACCTACAGATAAGTATTCAGCTCACTACACAATTATCTGGAGTTTACAAAACGCAGGATCAGTATTTCCATGCACTCCTGTGGAAAAGTCAAGTTGAATAAAGAACTCACTCCATGCGACAGCAAAATAAAAATTCTTCTTTCAGCCTGGAGAATGTGAAAACATTTTTCCTGGCAAGAACTGCCACACATTTCCACATTTACACTTGAAATCACAAGCGGGCTTACAAAAAAATACACTTGGAAAGTTATGGAAGCCCAGACTACCTGACACACATGATGCAAATTTATCCCTTCTCAGTGTTTGTAGATTGAGATCCACATGCAGAGGAGATAAGTATGTTCTAATAAATGTCAACACATACCAGCCAGCCTCACAGACTTAAAGTGACTTAACCTACCTAAACTGCCAAAAGCAGATTACAAAGACCTCTATCGCATTCTTCTAAAGCAGGAAAATGGAAAAAAGAAAATGATTTAAGTGTTAAATATACTAACTTAGTACTGGGATGCAGGGCTAACTTAGGAAGAGCAAAAACCAAAATAACTGACAGCTAAAATGTACTCTCCAAAGACTCAAGTTCTCTAACAACATTGTTAACTATAAGGGACCTATTTATAAAAAAACACAAACATGGACTCTTAGTTCCAAGATCAAATCCTACAGTGCCTAAAACCAACATTCACTTCTCCTAAATAAACAACAAAAAGGAGAAACCAAAGTCACAGGCCAGTGGATGTTAAAACACTTAGAAATGGGGGGGAGGGGAGTTGTATTTCTAATTTGTATTTAGCTTAAAAAAACATCCCAAGTGTTTTTATTTTGTTTTAAACATCTAGGTGGAAATTTCAACTATGCAGACACACTGAATCTTTAAGTCTTGCAAGCAAATATCTTTAGTTAGTTTTCAGTTATACTCTTAAAAAAGAGCAGGAAAAAAAAGTAGAAGGGCTTACAGATGAAGAATTCAAACACTACCTGCTCTGCAAGAGGCAAGTTCGTATAGATGAGTATATATGCAAAGCTCACCTGCTTCTAAATATAGAATATCTTCTTAAAACAGTTTGGTTTGATTATAGCTCTCTTCACCTAAGCTCATGCACAGTCTGTTAAGATTGCAAGTTATACTACAGCACACAAAATATTAACAAGCCCATTATCAGACATTTGTACACAGTAACAGAAGAGGAGGAAAAAAAATAATGACTAGCTCATCTTTCAAGGCTACATCCACTGGTAAAAACAAAAAAGCATTTCTGCCAAAACATTCTTCCCACTAACAAACTAACAAAAATAAACCCAATATTTTTAAAATCATAGAATGCTTTGGGTTGGAAGGGAACTTAAAGCCCATTCAGTTCCCCACTGCCACAGCGACACCTTCCTCTGGTCCAGGTTGCTCGAAGCCCCATCCAACCTGGCCTCCCCCCTCCAGGGATGGGGCAGCCACCACTTCTCTGGGCAACATGTTCCAGGGCCTCACCAACACCACAGTAAAAAATTTCTTCCTAATATCTATATGTATATAATACGTATAAACAGCAAGTTGCTAACAGGCAGTCAGATGTCTGCTGGGTAGCAGTGGGATGTTTCAATAAACAAACTCACCCAAACATATTTAAATGAGAAACTAAGTCATCAGAACAAATGCTAGTCTTGGTCCTCAACATACTCCACTGTATTATTTAAGTGTAGCTACAGCTCTTTGTGCCCAGTCGCAAAGCATACTTTCAGATAACTTCATATTCTGAAGCTGTGGGACAAGAGTTGTCTGTTTCTATGCTTTGCAAAAGAAAAATGTTAGGGAATTTGCAGTTTGATGCAGTCAATGAAAAATTCTGCTAATATCCATCTCCACCTGACTTAATGTAGATGGAAACAAATCTATCCAGTAATTTACTAACAGTAAGAGTCAAGCAAGATTTGGCAACAAACGACATAGACAAGACTAAAACCACAGTGGTCTGAAATGCAACAGAAGAGTCACCCTCATCTTTGCCTTCAAACGGGATGGGAGAAGCAGAGGCTATGTCAGCTCTGACATATATGCACATCTGAAAACCTTCTGTATCTCTTCCATTTCTGGACATACAGACTCATTGCTGAGACTAATGGCTTTTGTTCAGAAATCAGTACATCTTGATAGAGTCGGAAGTCTAAGCCGTGCCACCTCAAGGCTGAATGGTTGTGAACACTGTAAACAGAGCTGCTCTCAAAATCTGAAGGAAATGTCAGCTACTGCAAAGTTTGGCAAGCCCTTAACTTAATGTACTTTCTGCAACTGTGTTCTTCATATTATGTACACTTTGAAACCTCATTTCTACATCTATGACATCCTGTATTATTTAAAAGTCGCCTGGAGGAAATCCAAACACCACCATTATTAGAATGGCAGCTAAATCCTTAAGTCTGTCATGATAAAACAATACCAGAGCAGTCATTGAGCCAAGTGTTTAGACATGCATTACATGCGAGACATGGAACAGTATTTCGGTCCAAGGAAGATCATTCCACAGAGATATACATGAATTTGATTGAACACAAATATAAACACACATATACTGTTTTAAACTGACGCATGCAGTAGTGATAAAATATCTATTGTAGACAGAATGCAACTAAAGATGGCCTCCTGGGAACTTACTTTAAATACAGATATGAGTAAAGCCGGAGCCAAACCAAAATTATAGGCAGCTTTTCTCCACATTTAACTCCACATTACAGTAAAGTGCTCCAATTTACATCACACACACACACCTCTAACAAAGTTCTCATCCACCCCTACATACACATTGCTGGATACAGAAACTGTGAACAAGACCATCACAAGTATAGAAAAGGCTTCAACTTTTTTTTTTACTTAATCTTCATTTTTACGTAAGGTATGACAAATTTAAGACCAGAAGATTAGGAGTGCAAGATTAAGATGGATCTTAATAATAGTGCTGCTGCATTACAGAAGCATAAACACCAGCTTATAAAATCATTAACATACACATACAAATGGTCACTCTGATAAAAGTTACTGCGAATTCATCAACTTCACTTTTATTCCTACCACACTCACTGTAAATCAAACTCCACTCCACCCAAAACAAGCATGTTGTTGTCATTTACAGAAAATTCTACATGAAATTCTACCACTAAACTAAACCCTGGCCTGCAACATCTTCATGGCAAGAACTGGTGGTCATGTGGACCTCATCTACCTTAAGCTCAAAATTTAACGTTTAAATGCAGTAGCGTCCTTTATGTTCCACAGATCAACTTACAGATTTTAAGCACATTAATCTTGAATTTTGTAGAATATGATCTAGAAGACACATTAAGGGCATGGAAAATAACAGATGAGTACTCTGACCATAATTAAATAATAACTGAATGTGTTTACACTAAAAATAACAGTTCTCCAAGTTCTCAAAATACAAAGATAGTTTCCATTTTTTCTGTGAAAAATTCTAGGGAGAATAAATTTAAAGTTCTTGCACAGCAATATGATTTCATCAAGCTCATCTTCCAAGGTCACAGTACAGTTTGACAAGGGTAATCTGTAACAGAAGGTAACTCCCAGAAAACAACAAGCATTGCCAAAAATTCAGTTATTTTATCAAGACAACGTTGATGTATTTCATTTCCAGCTGTCCACACGAGAGAAACTTGTCAGTTCTACTCTGTACAAATCTAACGGATGAAGCACATCTCTACGACTAGAATGCTCTCCTCTCTCCAAATTTAACATCCGCAACAGAAGTCTTCTTTCTCTAATTAGCTATTTTGGGTTAATGTGAGCTAGAAGTGATGCCTTTGAGTTACCAGTTGACCACCAAACTACACATACTAGAAAAGCCTACTTCTCTGACACCGCAGAGAATGTGCACGACTGTTGCAGAATAAACTGTATTTACTTTCATAATCTCCAAGATGTGCAAACACAAAAGTACCAATTTGCCATTTTTTAACTTCACACACAGTGTGAGCCTCTTCCCTATATACAGTGAGTATACAGAATTAAGTACATGGATGCCATTAGAACCTGAGTGTCTTCATACTAAACCCAGAGAAGTAGTTTTAGTAAAGAAGCAATCAGTGTGGCATTCCTTCTTTTATATAAGGAGTTTCCATCAGAACATCTAACTAGCTGATTCAGCTAATTATATAAAACAGGAAAAGTGTACAAACAATTCAGTACTAAAATCACTACAAAGACACATTACAAGCTACATGCCAAGCCTGAGGGAGAAATTATACATTGGTTACATAGTGATCAAACAATTAATGCAATTATACTAGCCTTTTTATAACTAGTTAAATGTAACTTCACATCTTTCTACTAAATAGAAAATAACCACTATGATGAAAAACTTTAAGTACACACTACTGATTCCCTCCTTTCACGAAAAAAAATGCAACATGGAACACTGCTGTCAGTAAATTTAAAGTTATCCTGCCTCTAGCCCTCCTTGAAATCCACAGCTAAACAACAGGTCACTTGAGACATCAGTTCGAAAGAATGCTCAGCTTGAAATAATTAACAAAAAAGTTCGAATAGTTTCAAATATTACAGTCACCACAATGTTTTCCTAGCAAACATCTATCAGAATTAAAAAAAAAAAAAGATATTTTAAACTCATTGGAAACTTATAGCTACAGAGGAACTGACTCTTTACCACAACAACAACAAAAGCTTGTCAAATATAGAAGTTATTTCTGTTTGTAGCAATAACAATGAAATATTTTGGATTTTTGAAAGCATCACCAACTGTCACCTTCCACAGTCATTTGTGCTTAAAAACACCACTAAGGAGAAAAGTGGCATAGTTTTCACACTACAACAGTAATTTTCAACAGTAACCTACAAAAAAAATTCCAAAATCCATACACTGCTGTGTATTTACATAAAATTGCAATAAAATTTCTGACAACTGAACTATGACTTGCTTTCCTACAGATTTTACATGAAACCATACAATTACGACAGACTTGAAAATGGGAATTGCTTTTTAACTGCATTAATCTTTTAGAATTGTTTATAAAAAATGTTTACACGTAAGCAGCTTACTAGGTTTAGGAAGGAGAGCTAAGAATTGAAAAGAGAAAAGAGCGACAATACAGTTGAGAGCGTGGGTGATTCTACTCAGCCACAAATTCACCTATAAGAGTTTACAGACCGTACAACTGGTTAATGGCATCCATTAATGTAGCAGACCTGAAATAGCGGCTGAAGAGAAGCCACAACTATTACAACCAAAAAAAACAAAGAACGATTTTTGCCTGCAGCACATGAGTTAACACAGGGAGCAGCAAAGGTTGCAACCTTCTCCTTTCTGATTTCCATCATACCATTGTAACACAACTAGAATAACAAGTATTACTTTTTAGTTTCTATCCCCAAGTAACTGCCAGTACCAATTACCATACCAAGAGTCATATGGTGATTACATTATCATGAGAGCAGTGGAAACAGAAGGGTATAAAACTGCTGCTCTAAGAGGCATAAAGAATAACTTCAATATTTAAGGATATGTAAACACTTGTAAAAATAATAAGTATTCTTGGAATAACATATGCAGGCATAATATCATCACAACATATCTGGGACAACGACCAACCATGCCAAACAGTGCCAGGCCATCAACAGTTAATTGACACCTGGAAGTGGCCTCTGCTTTGCTTACAACCAAATGCTTTTCAAAGTGTTCAAAGTGCAGTTGTAGCCTTTTTGCCTAGAATGGATAAAACCTTCAAAGCTCTGCAGACCCCATTCACCCTTCCTAACCAAACAGTACTGCCCTATGCAATCCATTTAGCAGTACAGCTCCTGTGTTGGAATGCTGCATCCTCCAGAAGTCAATAACTAGGAACTCCTACCAAAACTAGATAAAATCCCAAATCCAAACTTTCCAAAAGGAATGATACGAATTTAACAACACATTCAGAATTTCACATGGCCATGACAACGCAGAATGTATTCACAAGGTTAGCAGTCAAACTGCAAGTTAAGTCAAAGTCAGTAATGGTATCAGAATGACCTGCTTTCTCTCCCAAAATGGCTTGCGTTCAATTCTTAAGCATGTAAATGAATTGTGCAGTTAGAAACAACATTAAAAGAATACTAATGACAGGAGAAAGTCCATCAAGTTTATTGAACAGAAGGATGTAGATACGACTTCACACTCAGGCTAAGCCAAAGAAATGCCTGAAACTGGGAAGGAATACTGGCGGGAAAGGGTTGACACCCCCCCACTTGCTTTGCTTTTGTGTCTCTCTGAGTGAGCAAGCACCAACAGATACTTCAGGAAAGTACTAAGCTAGATTCATCTTCCCCTCCAATAAACTGACTCTTCAGTAAACAGAATATACAAGAAGCCAACAAAATACCATAAAGAATACAAACATTATCAAAAGATAACTTCCTTTCAAACTGTCCATACCTGTGGAAGTGCAGTATTGAGCTGCCTCTGCAAAGAATCTCGCTCATGACCAACTTCATGTAGCTTGCCCTGGGTCAACGCTAGCGTCTCCTGAGTTTCTCTTAGAGTTTCCAGAAGGCGATCCCTTTCTTCCAACATGGATACCATTAATTGCTCAAAATGGGAATCCGCATCTGACTGTAACGGGGAGCCTGAACCGTGGCCTCCATTTCCCCCAGAGGGAATCTCTGCCTCACTGATGGTTGGCATCACCTCACACATCATCTTGAAACAAAATGAGACAAAACAAAGATCATAAATCTAAGTCAGACAAATCTAAACAGGATAAGCAAAGAAACTTTGGATACTATTCACGGTACCAACTTCGCCTTCCCAATGATAGCATCAGCAAAAGTTGCCAACACCTTAGCGTTTGCCACTTTCTCATTAAGACTGCGGGAGAAAAGGGAGAAAAGGTATACAATCAACTTAATCAAGGCATCACTTTGTAATGAGAATCTTGTGACTTCTTGCAAAACCAGATATTTACAGCTATGTTTCAAACTGTGATCTCATTTTAATGGATTTATACTTTTGTTAACAGTACTGCTGCTGAGATCTTTAAAAAAACAAAGCTAAAGCATGCAGCATGCCATCAAAAATTATACACTTAACCCAGAAACTGATTACATTGCATGTATTGAGAATCATTAGCTGCTTCTTCCACTGCTTGAAACATACAAATACAGCATTGTGAGCTTTTGCTGGCAGTAGAAAGCCTACGGTAAATGTGATGCAAGCAAATTAGTGGCAAATACAAATACTGTAACTCAGGAGATACACATGTACAGAAAATAAAAAGCAAAAAAATCGTTATGAAATGGTAGCAGCTGTCACTGTATAACAAAAGTAAAGGTAAGGAAAAATAATTAAAGGCAGAGTATAAATACAGTTAACAATGAAAATGTAAGAACAGTGCTACTGTTAAACTGGAAGGACTTTTAAGAGATCCTAACAGGTCCTTTCAATAGGCTAAGATAGCGAGCTTTTAAAAAGCACGGATAAAACACTACTTACTGCACACTCTCACTGAACACTAAGGTTCTTAAGTTCTCCAGGCAGCCTCTCTCAAGATCACAAGCCTACAAAAACCTCAGGCATATCAGAAAGAGCTGTTCTCTCAGTCTCTCAGGTACCACAAAGTTTGTTCTATGTCTTAAATTTCACACTCAAATCTGAACATTTTAAAGAGCAATTAAACTTATTCTGAGCCTTACAGCGGGATCTTTCAATGTCTTGAAAGACTTAGAACAGCCTAAAGTGCTTTGTAACATTTTCATGCATGATTACCATAAGCCCTGTGTTTTCAACATTACTACGTTATTTACCTTGCTCAATAAAATGAAAAGGCTTGGAAAACAGGCCCCAGGTTTCCTGCAGTACCAGTTCTTCTCGGTTTTCAGTAGATTTTTGTTATCCTCGAAAACCTTTGGGATTGTAAAGCATCCATTCAGCTCTAGTCCAATGTCTATTTAATTGAAACGCCCCGTGCACGTGAAAACAAATAA
Organism: Tapera naevia; assembly: GCA_033556795.1. NCBI lineage: Eukaryota > Metazoa > Chordata > Aves > Cuculiformes > Neomorphidae > Tapera > Tapera naevia. The sequence continues at coordinate 804,539 of JAUMJJ010000160.1, read as the reverse complement.
ACCTGCCCAGAAAAGAGCAGATCCAGTAAAAAACAGCAGCAGCTCCAGCTTTCTCGCCAGAAGAGAAAAATGTGAAAATAAACTGTCTCAGCTTCCCATCCCTCTATTATTGGCCCACAGGTCCTGCAACAGCTGGGATGGGGGAATCATGTGCTAAGGAAAAAACAATGCAGTCTGGTACAGTGGTGCAAGAAGCTTCAACAGTTCATCGCTCATAAATTCCACTCAGGTCACAATCGCACTATTAAAGAGAGTACGGACAGCACGGGAAAACGGCACGAGCCTTCTCCTAAAGGATCTGGAAAAGCCTCCCTTCTCTCCTCTTCTGTGAATTCCAACGGGAGGCTCTCCTTTCAGCTTCCTGGGTCTTAGTCCACACATTTATAAATCCCAAGAGCAAGGCGAGAAGGGAGACCTGTTGTTTCCTCTGCGTTTGCCGCTCACCCGCTCTCGCCCCGGCCGGTCCCACGACGCTGCTCCAGAACGGAGATATCCAGCCGGGAGAAGCTCGCCCAGACGGGAAGCACGGGCGAGGGGAGGAGGGCCCCGAAGAGAAACGGGGGCTCGGGGCTCGCTGGTCCCGACAAAGAACGCTGCTGAACGAGACGAGGGGGCTCCCTCCCCGCCGCAGGCCCCGCAGCCCGGCTCGGGCTCAGCGCAGCCCCTGCGGAGCGAGCGCGGCCGCGGAGGCCCCGGCGCCGAGTGGGCCCTCCCCACGGAGCGGCGGGGCGGGAGGGCTCGCGTCCTCCGGGCCGGGCCCGGCGCCGCCCGCCACCGGGGCCGCTGCGTCCCGCGGCGGCGGCCTCCGCGGCCTGAGGGGGCGGCAAAGGCCTTCGAGCGCTCCGAGCGCCCCGATCGCCGCCGCCGACCCCGCGCGGAGCCGCCGCGCCAGCCCCGAGCGCCGCCGCCTCGCGCTGCTCCCGGCGCCCTCTGCGGCTCCTGCATAAATCAGTGCGCGCCCACAATGCACCGCGCGCAGCGCCGGGCTTCGGGAGCCGCGGGTTCGAGACCCGCTGCCGCCAGTGCCCCGTCCCTGCCCTAGCGAGAGCGTAGCGCCACTGAGGAATGAAACCGCTGACCTCGAATCAACAGGCGAGGAGAAGGTGCTCATCCGCTTCCTTGCCTCACTCTCTGATACTGAAAATCACAGGATCACAGTATCACAAGGTTGGAAAGGACCTCTGAGATCATCAAGTCCAACCTATAACCCAACACTAACACCAACACCAACCCATCATCTAAACCATGGCACTCAGTGCCTCATCCAGTCTCCCCTTAAACACCTCCAGGGTCTGCGACTCCACCCCCTCCCTGGGTGCTCATTCCAATGGCCAATCACCCTGTCAGTGAAGAACTTTTTCCTCACATCAAGCCTAAACTTTCCCTAACGAAGCTTGAGTCCATGCCCTCTAGTTCTGCCACTGGTCACCTGAGAGAAGAGACCAAGCCCTGCCCGACTATAATCTCCTTTTAGGTAGTTGTAGAGAGCAATGAGGTCTCCAATCATAGAATCATAGATTCGCTTGGTTGGAAAAGACCTTTGAGATCAAGTCCAGCTGTACCGGTCCAATACCAAAGCACATCCCTGAGCACCCCATCTGCCTGTCTTTTGAATACCTCTAGGGATGGGGACCCAACCACCTCCCTGGGCAGCATAAGCCAGTGCTGGCAAATAAACTCGCCAAGACTCGTTCTGGAGTCACTGACAGACGCTCTCCTCACCCCTCCTGCATCAATGGACAACAAGCTGATGACCAGGGGGGTATAGCCCCTTCCCACTGTAGCAAGATCCAGTGCACTCCCAGCACATCTGCAGATTATACCAAGCTGAGTGGTGCAATTGTCACACCAGAAGTACGGGATGTCATCTGGCGGGACCTGGACAAGCTGCAGAAGAGGGCTGGTGTGAACCTTACGAGGTTCAGCAAGGCCAAGTGCAAGGTCCCGTATCTGGGTCAGGGAAATTCGCAGTTCTGATACAGGATAGGGGATGCTGATTGATGAGAAGCTCGACATGAGCCGGCAATGTGCGCTCGCAGCACAGAAGGCCAACCGTGTCCCCAACATAAGGGTATAGAACTGTTGGAACAGGTCCAGAGGAGGGCTACGAAGATGATCGTAGAGGTGCTGGAGCACCTCTGCTATGAGGATGGGCTGAGAGAGTTCAGGTTGTTCAGCCTGGAGAAGAGAAAGCTCCAGGGAGAGCTTTGATCAGCCTCCCAATACTGAAAGGGGCTACAGGAAAGCTGGGGATGCACTGGTTACAAGGGCTTGTAGTGATAGGATGAGAGGGCATGGCTTTAAATTGGAAGGGGGAAGATTTAGATTAGACATTAGGAAGAAATTCTTGACAATGAGGGTGGTGAGACACTGGCACAGGTTTCCCAGGGAAGCTGTGGATGTGCCCTCCTGGAAGCATTCAGCGCTAGGTTGGATGGGGCCTGAAGCAGCCTGGTCTAAGGGAGATTGGAACTGGGTCCCTTCCAACCCAAACCATTCTATGATTCTAAGCAATACGCCCACTACCCACAGGTGTCCCCCCGAAAGGAGGGCTGCTTTGTCTCTGAAGCAGAGCCTCAGGGCAGGAGGCGTGCTCGCTGAGAGCTGAGCAACAGGGCAGGACCAGAGTAATCACTGCTGTTCGTGCCAGAGTTGCCCCGCAATTGCAGTCCTTCCCGGGGCCTGCGTGTCACGGCATGGCCCTGCCAGGCGGGTCTGCCTGCTCCTGCCAACAGTTTGCTGCCTGCTGCAGGCATCAATGCAGAGCAGGAGCTGGGCCCTGCACCATCACCTCAACCTGCTCCCATTGCCTCAGCCTGCTCGCATCGCCTAGACCCGCTTCCATTGCCTCAGGATGCTTCTCATCACCTCAGCCAGCTCCCATCATCTCAGCCTCCTCCCATCTCCTCGACCTGTTCCCATCACCTCAGCCCATTCCCACTATCTCAGCCCACTTCCCACCACCTCAGCCCGCTTCCATCACCTCAGCCCGCTTCCATCACCTCAGCCTGCTTCCATCACCTCAGCCTGCTTCCATCACCTTGACCCGCTCCCATCACCTCAGCACGCCGTCTTGTCCTTGACTGGATCCCCTGGCCTCAGCCCAACACCTGTGCCCTCCACTTACACCCTTCCAGCATATATTCAGAAATATTTAGGTGCTAAGCTGTGTGTTGAAGCCTTATGGCTCACAGAGTTGTGAGATGATGGTTTTAACCAACTAAATGGTGTCATTAATGGCTCTGTGGTAAGTAAAGCAGCTGAAGGAGCCAACGCCTGCATGAGTCTGTGGGCCACAGAGAACAATGCTTGGAGCAGTGTAATGAGCCATCTTCCGTGCTCTCCGAAGGCTTAGTCTGGGTGATGAAGACTTCTCATGCGTTGCCCTGTGAGGAAGTGCTGCCACTGCGTCCTCAGTACAGCTCCAGCAAAAGGTGACTCTGCTGGCGTAGCTTATTCTCCACAGGAAAAAGGCTTCGGCTACGCTGACAAAAGAACTCATTTTTTCCTATGTAAACTGTTTCCAAAACAGCATATAAACATTTTCCATTTACATTTATATAGCTTTTACTCTGTCCTTGGATTATTGTGTTTCTAAAGCTTTTCCCATGCACCTAAATAATGTTGGAGTTTGTAGGCAAAGCTCAAAAAAAAATCTCTTTTCTCTCTTCCATTTGTGTTACCACTATGAATAAAGCATTTGCATTTTGGACCCTGTTCTTGCTTTTATATTGGAAAGCCCGGAAAAGATCAAGGGCCAGTTATGCAGACAGAGGCAAATCGTGCCAAAAAAGTGGCAGCCTCTGCATTGAAGGTTGTGTAGTTTTTGTGACTGGATTACATGACACTGAGTTTGTAAACACAACATATCAACACCTAGCACTGGCTAGAAAGGATCATTAATGAGTCACTCTTCCTTCCCTCAAATATAAAAATCTTTATAATTGCAAATTCACTACATTGTGCTCTTTCCCTTTGGTATTTGAGTATTTAGGGTGAGTTCAGGTCACATTTTTAAGCTTTTCCTCTACAGCCATGAGGTCTAGATAGGTTTTTTTTTTTCCCCTTCTTCTTGAACTTTCTGATGTAATCATATGACTGTGGGAGCTGGAACTTTAAGAAAAAAGCCAAATATTCTGAGGCACATTCAAATCACGAGTTCTGCCAAATACTGGTTAGTACAGATTTAATGCTGAGTAATACACTATTGAAGTGTAATTGTATAATACTTAGATTTGACTTTCCAATATAGAAATAGTAACAAAAAAAATTCCAAAATCAATTGTGCTCTTCCTGAGGAAACCTCCCAATGTTATGAAATGACCTGCGCTGTCAAATAGTCTTAGTATAGCTCAATTTTATCATTTATAGCCTTACATTTACATTGATATATTTAGAAATTTATAAGCTTTGACTCTAGCACAAACTACTTTAAATTATCATGGGAGGGGAGGAAGGAAGGCATCATTCACTTGGCCCTCTGCTTCAGCCCGTGGGTTTAACCCACACTGAGGGTTTCTTTCACATAATTTGCATTAATGTAGAACAACCTGCAGAATCTGGGCCACGCTTATGAAGCACAGCAACATATTTCTGGGGTCAAATAAAGGCAGTTACTTAACGCTTAAAACTAGGTCCCGAAGATTACCTTGACCATAATCAGCTCTTTATTTCTAAGCACATTTCTACAGACAGATACTATTTCATTGCCCCAAACTCTTTGTCTTTACCAGTCACAAAATTGTCTCCTGTAATATGTCTCTTGTAATATGTAAATCATCAATGACTGTATTCCTTGTACACCACAGGTGTTGATTTTGTCTAATTCTTTAAAGAAAACAAAAATTCTCTGCCAGCTTGACCCGCTTGTTGAAAAGTTAAGCAAACAACCAGCAAAAATACTCAAATTCTTCACATGCAAGTGAAAAAAAAAATCCCAGTTTTCTAAGTAGGGTCACAAATACATAGGATGAACATGTACTGGCAGAAGAGATGGTATTTCTTTACCTCTCAGACTAGGATTTCATCTGTAATGCAATATTCAGGAGAGTAATATAAATGTATAAATAAGTCAAATTGATACCTGTCTAGTAAAGTGAGACTTCAAAAACTGAAAACCATTTTAAAAAAAATCAAATATTATTCTTGCTTATTTAAAGAAAAAGAGATTAGAGTCACTTTTTTTTAAGATTAAAGTTTTTTTCCCCTGCTATCTTCACCTTGTTGTCACTTATACTACAATTCTAATAACAAAGTGATAGCCTGCTTAATTTTTAGCAGAAAGTCCTCAATATTGACAATTACTGAATTCATTGTAAAAACATTTGTGAGTAATAGTCTAGGCATCAGCTTTTGAAATAATGCCCTGCAGGCAAAACAGTCTTTCCACCTGTAGTGGCAGAACAGCTATTTCGGACATTACACTCACTCATCTACTCCAGGTCCAGTTTATATAACTTTTAGATTTCATGATTGCAGTTTCATTCTGAGAGGAAAAAAAAAAAGTATTTTACAAACAAGCTGGTAATGGTATTTGAAGCAATGCTGATTTATCTATCATTCTCCAAATGTTATTAGCTACGGAACCCTGCAGCTGAACTGCAGTGCCTGAACTATTGTGTGATGAAACTTTAAATAAAATATGCAGGCATAACAATTAAAGTACACCAAAATAAGCTACCATCAACAGATTACAATCAGGTATTTCTTAGACTTCTTTATTAGCAGCAATGTTTTTCCACTGACAACAAAGAGCATGGAATTTCACCCCAGCAGAAGTTTCCACACTGCTTTTGCTTCAGTGGATTCAGAAATTTATTTAAGGATTCAGAATTTTATTCAGAATTCAGAAGGGAACAATTTGTAGGACTGGGATGATAACTACCTTTGAAAAATAAATAGAAAAAGCATAAATCCCCCACTTTACAAGATACTTTCCAGAATTAAAGGGAATTATCTTGTTGCCACTCGTTGATGAGCAATGAACTGTTCCAGCATAGTGGCAGAGATCTGAAATGAGAGCCAGCACAGGCAATTGGCTCCCAAAGCTGAGGTTTTCCCTGTGGCAGGGTCACTGCTAAGCACTAAGTCTTCTCTATAGACCTTTTAGGTTGTGCCTTGCCTCTTCCAAAGCTGAGGCCTGAATCTGTGTTCCCTGGGAACATGTTTCTCAGGTGCGTCAGCTGTGGTGGTGAGGGCGATGGCGTCAGGAGATGCCTTGACTGATAGAACAGTGCTCATTATTTTGTCCTCATCCTTTGGGAGTCAGAGTTCAACTGTGCTGAAACTGTTTGACCTGGCACTGTGTAACCAATGTTGCAAGTCAGGAAAGTCCTTTCACGTCCAAATTCAGGGGGACAGCACGTGATAAGAAAGGCAAAATCCTCACCTTTCATCTTGATTTCTTTTGCTGCACCACTTCTGTGGATGAAGTATCTTCAAAATAATGTGCTCAAGCAAAACCAAATCAAAGCTGAAAAAGAAAGTGGAATTTATAGCTGCATGAACAAACACGATTTCACTTCAACTCATCACACATGAAAATACAAACTATTAGTGTTAGTAGAAATAATCTGGCTGGATTTAAGTTTTGTTTAACATGTGAATCAAATGGAGACTTTGTGAATGTAAGGGCAAAAAGGTTAAACAATGTAATAGGCACAGAATTTGTAATCTATCAAATTGGACACTGCAATTTAACCAGTCAGATTACTAATCCCAGAGCCATGTTATATATAACAAATTAATGAGTGATCTTCAATATTCATTCAGAATGTCATTACATTTTCTCTTGACTAGAGATGACTTGGAATGTGGTTGTTTTTTCTATTGAAACTGAGTTTTGTTTTGTCTTTAAATGGTTAAAAACCAAAACCAACAACCAGCTATAATCACACTTCATTATGAATGCAAAGAACCTTCCACACAATTCTGAAATGGTGAATAATTATGACTGAATTTCATATATTAATCTTCACTTCAACCAGTTTGTTCACAAGGGACAGACACTGCTTTCCCAGCTCCTCTCATCTGTGGTTCAGCTTCCCATCTAAGAGGCTTTAGCTGTAGACCCTCCTCAGCCTCAAGGAGTTGTCGCTTTTATCTTTGTCATCTTCAAATGAGGTATCACTGTACACAAGTTCCAGAGGAGAGATGGAATTGCCAGTGGTTAGGCACTTTCTTGAGAAATGGGTTTCAGCCTCAGGTAGGAAAAGAGTTCACATGGCATATAAATGCCTGCTATATAAAAGGGAAGCACTGTCTGCTTATGTAGTAAGTGCTAGGTATTTATTCCTGCCCAAAAGGATGGCTTAGCCCAGCAGGGAACTTGAATCTGGAATATCCTCTTTAAGGAATATGCCTCCCACATTGCCATCCATACTGCAAATACCTCTGTTAAGTACCTGGCTTTGTGCATGCTACACTCAAAACCTAGACCCTGGATACAGCAGAATTTCTGTGGTGCCTCAAAAATACCAGAAAGTCCAATTGAGAAGCCATATTTCTATCCCTGTGTGCGGTTCACCATGTCCCAAAGTGGATCAGCGTACAGTCAGTGCTTCAAATACCACAAACACTTCTGAATAATCAGATCTTTGCATAATGCTCTGTGTTGCACACAACACATATGAAATAATAAAGTTGGGAGAACTCCCACATATGTATTGCAAAATACCAAAGTATTTCTAAGCGTTGCTGTTCGCTTTGTAGCACGAGAAACACTATTTCCTTTTGTCTTCCTACTGGACATGTAACCCAAGACATGAGGAGAACTAGCACCTCAGATCTTTTTAACTAAACAAGTATAGTATCTCTTCTATAAGTTCAGGAAAAGGTTTGGCTCCCCGTCCATGTCATTTAGTGAGATGTAACACCTGTAGACACATCCAGAAAAGGTTGTGCTCTAAATCAGCTGACAGCAAAGTAATCAGTTCAGAGACCCAGGTTAAATAAGTCTTTGCACCTCAAAACCACATGATGAAATCCAAACAAAAAAGCTGTTAAAAACAGGGAGGAGAATAACAAATAAAAAAAGTGTTCCTTTCCTGTCACATGATAAAATAGATCCTAATGTTTATCCAAGCTGAGCAAAACAGCAGCCTCTTCCTGCCAGTGAGTTTTGCAGGGCGAGGTGTCGGGGTCCGGCCGTGCCGAGGTGCCGGCAGCACGGCTCTGGGGACAAACACGAAGAGCTCCTCGCCAGAAGGTGAAGGAGCAAAGCGCTCCTCTGTTCGCTTCACAGCCGTGTGGGTTTGTATCCGCTGCTTTCTCTGCCTCCAGAGTGCTTTATGGTTCACTTGCACTGAAATTTCCTTTGTGAGCCTCAAAGCCACCCTACGCTGGCACAAAACCTCTGCTGAAAGTAGTCCAAGATCGCCTACACATTTTTTTTCCTTCTGAGTTGAGACGGCAGTACCTTATTTACTCCTTGTCCTTTATAGATGATTTAATGACTTATCAGCAAAATGCATTTTGAACACATTACGGGCATTTCATACCAAAATGAATAGATGAAAGAACAAGATTTTTGCCAGCAGCGCGGTTTATTCTTTTGTCAGTAGATAGACGTGACCTGGACTATTCTGTTACCGTAACAAATGTCTCCAGAGGCTGCTAGACCGAAGAGACTCTTTGCCTGAGGGAGAAGAAACGAGAGGGGAAGAGGCTGGAAGGAGGGTTTAAGAGAGGAAGATGGAGGTAATTAATGGTTATGCCCATATATAAAGATAAGTGCACCAGTAAATGTGTCAGCCCTTCGGCAACAGGAGCCATGACTTCTAGAAACCATGCCTTGACACAGTTCCCCTTTACATTGACATTTTATTTATATAATATGGGTCCACATGGATCTATGCGCGATTTAGGCAGGTGTTAATCAAATCAGAATTGGTTGCTCTTAAATTTCAGAGGGTTTTGAGCTGCACTTACTGCGCCTGATAGGAAGAAAAGCCTCCACAAAACACACAGGAAACTGGAGACATGCAGAAAATGCTTAAGAGACCAGATGAACTTACACAATTTCATTTAATGGGAATCCTACCTCTGTCAAGACCATAAATATTTTCCAAATTTAGCTGCTGTTCCTGCAACCAAAACCACATAGGCCCACTCAGTTCACTGAACTCAAAAATGTTTTGAGCTTAGTTTCGGCTTCAGTTGTGCAATTTACAGTTCAGAATTATTGCAGCTGTTGTATTTTTTGAATGGATTTAGAGTGACTGAAATCCCCTTGAGCTAGAAAGAATTCCTAAAGCAAAGTATCATTTATTTCAATCTGGAATGAAATATACCCCTAATATCTAATGCAGATGTAGCCTACACTAAGTGAATGTACTCATTTTCACACATCTTCAAATAGTTTTTTTGGAACTATAATGAAAGATATCTACCTGAAAGTGCATTCAGTTCTAAGTTCAGGGCAATAAGGTTGCACATTATTTAACTACACATTTTTTTTACAGAAAATACTTTTAGGAAAGGCCAGATTCGTGTGGCTTAGTCTTGAATAGTACTGGAAGAAGAAAATTGTCTGGAGTCAAGAATTCAAAACCAGCTGTGATAAGGCAGCTCCTGACTAACTAGGACGGGTTTGGATACATTCCACCTGGCTGACCACCTACATAATGAACCCATTTACCCTCAGTTGCCTCTGTAATCAGTGGAGCAAGAGAGCCACTCCATGGGAATGATTCAGATCTTTGGTGTGGTCCATGAATCACCCGCTCAAGATGCTTGTCTCTTCTCATTGACTGCAGAGGGAGCCTAGGGCAGCCGGAGTCCTGCTGTGGGAGCCACAGCTTGATGTCTAAACCAGCGTGAGATGAATCTGGGCTGGGATGCTGGATACGTGCAAGAAACAGCACAGCTTGTTTGTAAGAAAGCAAGTAAAATGAAGGTGGGTGTCTGTAAAAATAAGCAGTGCTGCTATTGCCTTCATTGCACTGGATTTAGAAGTCCAAAGTTTGTCTGTCTTGTTAAATTTGACAGGAATTACACTACTGTGTTTGCTAGACTGGAGCCTAGCTCTTCAGAGCCATGGCAATCTCTCAGAATATGTGAAATCAAATGTCAAAGAAAGAGCATTGTGTTATGTTTATTCTGAAACACCTTGTATACTCATGCACTGATCCCAAAGTGAGCTCTATAGACATTTAGCCTTTCACCTGGTTGTTTTGCAAGAACACAAGAGAGAACAGGAGTTGGTTTCTATGCAGATCATTTCAAATTTGAGGCTTCAGTTTTCAGAATGTTTTGAGACCTGTTAAGAGAAAAGAAACCAAATAAAAGATTGTATTATTTTAAGAATGTATACAATGACCTTTATAAATAGTTTGACCAGAGTAAAAAGGATTTACATGTGAAGTAATACTTTTGTTCCTATAAATCAGCATCTGAAGGGAAAAAAATCCAGATTTTTCACTTTGTCTGCTATGCAAAGGCTCCTGCTGTTTCAAGTTACTTTGGAGTAGGCACTTAGCAAACTTGACCATGATTTCTGTGTACTCAGGATTGTCTATTGTTGGTCTTTCATACTGTAGTAAAGCAGATAAAAGCATTTAAAAAATAAAGAGGTCTCAAAGAGCACTTAAGCCTATTTTTAATCCTTAACCGATAGATTTTAAGTGATAGCACACATTTCATTGCATGACTTTGCCTGCATGAAAGCATATGCAGCAATCACTGTCTTCATTAGTCAGACCCATGCTGAATTGAAATATTAATAAAGATAATAATGTTAGTGAGGTATAAGTCCCAAATTGTAAGTGTGTAAACAAGGCACAACAATCTTTCTGTGCAACCAGCTTCAGCGTATAGGCAAATGATAATGTAAATAACACTTCAAGTGAATCACTGGTTTATGTACATGAGTTAAATGTTTATTTTCACATTTTAGAACTTCCCCACTGTCTTCACGGCATTTACTTGAAAATATGCCTTTGCTAAAATGAATTGGCTGAGATGGTGTTCTGATTAAAAGCAATTCTGCCCAGGCAACCAAATCATGTAAAGCTAAATGTCACCTTTGGCGTTTTGAGAAGAAACAGGTTACTAGGTCAGGATCTGATACGGAAAATAGGAATAGGTATAAGCCATATAGCAGTAAACATTCAGCTCAGACCACCTACTAGTAGCCTTAAGCAGCAGAGTGACATTTAAAAGCAATCAGAATCAGAAAATAGACCTTCAGGGAAAACAGACAATACTTTAGAAAAAGGAGCTCTACTTTTGCCAGAGGAAAAAAACAAGACTTTTAGGAGCAGTGCTCAAGTCTACTTGAAACCAATATTAAGAAAAATAATGGAAATAGAGTTAAGTGGTTCTCCTTTTTTTGCAAAACTAGAGAGCTGCAAGTGGTCTCATCCCTGGCTTTTGAAAAAACACCGTGACTTTGAGCAAAATTCTCCTGCAAATTCATAGAGACAGAACATGCAGCACATGACCTGGGTGAGATGTGCAGCGAGGGAGGAGAAGCTACAGAGCTTTATGGAGAAGGCAGGATGCCAGCACCATCCTTTCTAATGCCATAAGGAGCCGTAGCGGCCTCTGCACCACCCGGCTCACGTGGATTGTCCCTACAACTGGATTCACGTTGCCATTAAGAAAGGCAGCTTCAGGGTTCCTATCTGAAACTATCATTTTAGTGCTGCTAGGATATCCTGGCATTGAGATGCATGTGTTAAGGGTGCCCAAGTCCTCATGAGAGCATTTTTTTAACAATGAATAAATATATAATGAGGCTTCCTGTCCCTTCTTGACTTGCCATCGGCAGCACATCTGTTACAAGCCCAGCCAAACATACCTTCCCCCACACAGGAATCTCCTCTGGACAGCTTAGGGTCAAGGAGCATACGAAGGATTTAAACACTGAGGAATGCCTTCTGCAGCCCTTGGAATTAGAAGCTGAGGGGATCCAGTGCAATCAGAATGCATAGACAGGGAGTCTAAGTACCAGTAATTCTTCTTTCAACTATAAAGGCAGGATACTTCAGTGAAATCCACTCCATCAATATTCTTAACTGTTTTCTGTCTTCCAGGGAGAATATCTAACTCTCCTGAATTCAACAGCAGTTTCTTACTCAGTTGAAGTGGCCAATTAGGCTTCCATTGTAAGCCAGGAATATTTCTGAAAAATAATTAGTGCACTGAAGTTTTGGGGAAACGGGTTTCATCGAAATTTCTGCATTTCCTTCCAGAAAAAAAAATAACTATTGTTAAGAACAGAGCAAGACACATGCAGCTTTGGATAGCTACTACTGAGCAGTTGGAAACTGAAGCTAATGATGACATATTTAATCCTATTAACCTCTTGTTTGATATTGGCATCAGAAGGCTTTCTGTCTGACCCAGAGATACAAGTGTCAAGTCCCAGATGAGGCCTGGCTTTGTGACTACAGTGATCCCCACACTACAGTGGTGTGCACAGAAACTCAGAACAGAGTTTCCTGTGGAAACAGCAGGGCTAAGAGTGAAAATGATCTCCCACCATGTACCCGCTCATATGGATATTTATGAGCACAAACAGCACAGTGCATATTGCCTGCTCTACCTGGAGTCAAACTTCACATAAAGCAGGTTGTGTTTCTTGGCCAGTCCCTGTGGGTCACTCTTCTTAGTTCAAGCATCTCACAGGAGCACGTTGATCTTCACCTCGGGTTTGATCCAGTGTGTCCTCAGCTGCCATCAAGGTCTTCACATATGGTCTTTTGACTCATCTTAGCTACCAACAAAAGATTTGTCTCTGTTTTGTGCCAGATGATACTCTTAGTCAATTGAATTTTCTTTTTGCCTTTTTCTATTTGCTTGAATGCCTTGTTCCTTTGTATGGAGGTATTTAAATAGCTTTTGTCAAATTACAATTAATTAATGCTGGCAGTTATTAAATAAAAAGCCTTTACAATGCAGCTGCTGAAATTAAGATTACATGGCATGTAGCTTACAAGAGAAAAAGGGATGACAGGTAGTCCTCTCCCTGTTCTTGGTAAAGAACCCATTATTTCTAGGAAGGCAGACAAAAGCTGAAAAAGCCTTGTTGTTGTGTTAAATTAATCCTTAAACAAAGAAAGAATAAAAAAAAAAATACAGGAAATGGTTGAAAGCCACGTGTAAGATGTAAAGGGAAATAACCCATAATAGAAAAATGAGCAGACCTGACATTGTTCATCTGTGCCATAACAAGAAGGGCAAATGATTTATTTCAAAGTTAAATTCCTTGCTCTCCTGAAAACAGTTCATATTAAAGATCCTTTGACCATGCCATCTGTTTGCTTTGTAATCCACATTTAAGAGTCAACGTAAATATTGACTCATGAACAGGTTCTAGCTTGGGCTTGTAAGTTAAGCTGCCACTAAAGCTTTTGCAGGAAGAGCTTGGGGAGTACTGGCCACTTTTTCCTTTTGTGTTACACGCAGCCAGTCAGTCGCCACTGCAAACACAGGTCAGGTCCTCTCACAAATCCAAATAAACTTGTAACTTCTCTTTGTCTCTTGAACAGGTTTAAATAACAATGCCTAAAGCTTCCAGGAATCATTCAAGGACACCGATCTGTCAGAGTGAGTCCAGAGGAGGCCACGAGATGATCAGAAGGCTGGAACACCTCCCACATGAGGACAGGCTGAGAGTTGGAGTCGTTCAGCCTGGAGAAGAAAAGGCTCCGGGGAGACCTTAGAGCAACCTCCCAGTATTTAAAGGGTATCTATCTGAAAGCTGGGGAGGGTTTTTTATCAGGGAGGGCAGGGATGGGATGAGGGGGAATGGTTTGAAGCTGAAAGAGGGGAGATTTTGATGGGATCTTAAGAAGAAGTGTTTTCCTGTTAGGGTGATGAAGCAATGTCACATATTGCCCAGAGAAGTGGTGGCTGCCCCATCCCTGGAGGTGTTCAAGGCCAGGCTGGATGAAGGTCTGAGCACCCTGATCCCGTGGGAGGTGTCCCTGCCCATGTCAGAGGGGCTGGAACTGGATTGGGCTTTGAGGTCTGACCCAAACCATTCTATGATTAACATTTCTTCATACACAAATGTGAAATATTAAGTCTAGCCAAGGTGAGATTAATTTGGCCATTCCAGTCTAGTGAACTGTTTGCTCTTGCCACAAAAGCTATTGAGGAACTTGGCACCAATTCGTCCTTTGTGCTTTTTACCTGTGGAACCAAACAATGGGTTAAAATCACTTTTGCCCTGCCTCACCTTAAAGATGCAGCAGCTGGCCCTGATTTTGTACTTCGTATTTACTGTTGGACCAGAAATACTACAGCTGTTTCTAGCAAAACTAGAGCCCTTCTGGATATTGTCATAGGGATATATTTCTTTATATAGTTAGTATACAGCTTATAAATGATAGACCTAAGTTTGAGAAGCAGTACTGAGAAACAGCCGTGTCAGGAAAGGTTTGTATCCCAGATTACATCACACAATTTTACTTAAGGGTGTGTGCGTGTGTACTTACGTATACACACACTATATACACACAGGGAGATATATGTGTAGATACACATACACAACCATACCAGGATTTGAGAGGCACACAATTTTCACGTCCAACACTTTCTCTCCTGTAATAAACTGTTTCCTTTCACCAAAATAACATGGCACAGCTTTGACTTCAATTTATCTTTAAGTGATGTACAAACAGTAATGTTCATGGGATAAGTATTCAGGATTTACCTGCTCCATGTCCATGGATATTCAGCTCATAAAGGGAATATTCAGTTTAAGTGATACAGTAAGTTCTGGAGTACCAGCTTTTTTGCTGTAAACAGAATAATTAGATTTTTACCAAAATCTACAGTGACAATTTCAATTTTTAGCAATCTTTTCCTGGATTAGGTTGTTTTATCATGCATTCTGCAGAAAGGTCAGGATACCCAGTAGTCGCAATAGGCAAGGTTCTTGACTCCCAATTTTAAGGGCTCCTAGAGTCAGCATCTTTTACCTGTCCCAGTTTGCAGCCACAGTGCTGCAGAAAAGCCTGACTACGTAGACACCAGTTAGTTCTTAGCAAGGTTTCTGAGTATACAAAGGAAGAGGTTTTCAGCTCCTACGGCTCAGTTTGGTTGCATGATTAGAGGCTTTTTTGTCTGCCTTTAATAATGCCCCCTTTGTAGTACCAAAATACGTGACTGAAAGAAGCTGGCAGTGTTCTTCAGCCAGCAGCTCTCCATTACCCCTCTCTGCACGGAAAGAGGAAGCTGCCAGTGCTGCTGTAACATTTGACATGGTAACGTTTCAAAACCAAGATATTCCCTGACCTGCTTACAGGTACCATGGCAATTCCATCCACATCCATTTTTCCCTTGCTACAGTTGTCGTATCCTATTTGAATACATTAAAAACCACTGGAACAGGCTGTCTGAATAACTAGGGATGATTCAAGAAATGCCCGAGTCCTCTTCAAACCACCAAGAAAACCAGTGTTTGTTCTCCCTCAGGCTTGTGTGTTATAATTATTCAACATTTAATGATGCGGGGAGGATAAGTTTGCAAGAGAGAGATAAGGGACAAAAGTAACCTTGTAAAGGAGAAAATGGGATAAGTCTATGGGGCACTTCAGGTACTGTTTAAATGAAAGAAACCATGATATAATTTCTCTTTAATTCTTTCTCTGATTCCTCTGAATTAGCTTGTGGGAACCTCTCAGAGCTCCCAAAATGAATAGAGCTCCCTACAACTCAGACATCAGACTTGGCTGGTGAGGCCTCTTCTGGCAGAAGATATCTCACAACCCTATTTGAATCACCAGTTATTAAAACAGTCACCCTTAAAAAAAGAAAATCAGTTCAACCTAAATCCAAGTATCCCTAATAACAATACTCTACAAAACAGTAAGAATACTAACCTAGGAAATGCATAAACAATGGCATTACATCATGTGTGAAAGCAAATCTCAGGATTTTCAAAGGTGTTGATTGATATTAAAACTGGTGAAGCACTCCTGCTGTGTTTGTGATGGGATCAGCTTTAGGATTGTTGGTCTAGGCACTTCTACAAACCTTAATTCACAGAAGAAAAGGCAGGTGAAATCCATCCTTAGCTTTCAAGCTGCAAAATGATCTGGTCCTTTCACACTCCTCAGTAGCTTATCCAGTGGAAATGATTATCTGAGAATCAGGGATTTCTGTGACAGGATTTCTCACTCTGATAGGGCTTCCCACATCCATTTGCACTTTAAGCAAAACGAGGAGAAACAGGGACATAACCTAGGAAGAAATCAGGATCCAATGCCAAGCAACCCACAGAGGCCGCAGGGAGCACAAGCATCAGTTATGTGTGACAAAGATCTGAAGGACTGTTTGGGATCTTGGCTAAGCACCAGAGTGGCTTGGGCACATTCCCTCCCCAGCACTTTATTTGGTACTGAATGGAAAATGAGGGTCCCATCCACAAAGTTACTCTTGCAATCAGCATCCACGGTTTGCGTGTGCCTCTTGCTCACATTAAGGTACTTACTCCTGTTACTGTTTTACTATGTTAGCCTAAGGTGAAACCAAGGTATTTAAATCCTTATTCACTCATTTGGTCTTGCAAATACAGGTTCAAAGTGAGTCAGGTCTGCTGGTAACTGTGAAGTTCCAGGAAATTAAAAGAAAAAATACTGTATGGACTAAAGGGCCTTTAAGTAGTCATCTAAGATTATCATAACATTTATTATCCCTTAAAATTCACAGATTTGATGCGGAATTTGACATTCTCATTGAAAGAATCAGATACTCTGATTCAGAGTACTCAGATAGGATCATAGAATGGTTTGGGTTGGAAGGGACCTTGAAGTTCCAACCAGTTCCAATGACCCTGCCATGGGCAGGGACACCTCCCACCAGCCCAGGTTGCTCAAAGCCTCATCCAGCTTGGCATTAAACACTTCCAGGAAGGGGGCATCCACAGCTTCCCTGGGCAACCTGTGCCAGCGCCTCACCGCCCTCATTGTGAAGAATTTCTTCCTAATGTCTAATCTAAATCTTCCCCCTTCCAGTTTAAATGCTGTTCCCTCTTGTCCTATCACTATATGCCCTTGAAAGAAGTCTCTCCACAGCCTTCCTGTAGCCCTCTTCAGGTACTGAAGGCTGCTATGGGGTCTCCCCAGAGTTCTTTAGCACCGAAGTGCTATTTTTTGTTTAAAGTAGATTAAATTTTACAAAAAAATGCAGGTCCACAGTGAACAACTTCTTTAGGTGGTGGAACAGAGCTGCAAGCAGCCGTTAGCTAGAAATGCACACTTTGTTGTTTTTAGCTCTAATTAATTTTAATTCATCTGCATATATATTAGCTACTTCATGAAAAAAAAAGCATGCAGTTAAACACTTAAGTTTGAATTTTACCATTCAAGCTGGATAAAGAAATGGAAGCCCCATGTGCTAAACTACTGTTTTGAAAAACGTTGAAAATAAATGTCTTAATGTCTAGGCCTGCACTGTCTCTCACGCCCTGTCCCAATGGGGCAGCAGAACCAAAAGGTGGTAATTCAGTCAAGAAGTTTCATTTTACATTCCTGCTCTCAGAGCTTGAATTTTTGACATGGTCACTGGAAACTGCAGCAAATCTCACCATTAGGAACAGCTTCCAAATATTATTCAGCTGGTTGGAACAGGCAGAAGGTAGCACGGTGCAGCCACGTGCTCCATGGACGGCTGTGCGTGGTGGCAGCCATGGGAATAATGGATTTGGGGGTAATTCAGGCTACCCAGGGATTCCCACCTTAGGGACTTCACAGCAGGGAAGCTGTTACTCAATTCTGCTCACATTAGCATAAAGAGAAAAGATATAGAATTTGGATCCCAGAAACCATGGGCCCAGACCTGCCAGGTGCTGCACCCTTTCAGTTCATGTTTTCTCAGCAACTTTTTTCAAAATTTGGCCATGGGCCTAGAAGTGACAGGAAGCACCTTTCAGGGAGACCAGTGGTTGGGAAATAAAGATAAGCATTTAGCTTGATTGTTCACATATTTAGTTATTTTTTACTTAACAGATGTGGGAACCTATTCCTTAAAGAAAAAAAGGTGTTTTTTTTAAAACAAATATTACAAATTCTGAAAAATAGGGAAAAGGATGAGGTAATTTTGATCAGAGCAAAAAGCCTGTACAAAGCTCAAGACATTAATGATAAGAAAAGGTTTTTAGCTTAATTTTTTATACCAAATCTTTCTCATGGTTGCTCACTATAAAATCTGGTTCCGGGTTTGCATATAAAAATCATTTTATGTATAGAAACACAGTCTTCATACATCCCTTTGGACAAATCTTTGCCACAGGTAGCATGTATACCTACAGAATAACAGTTAAAACCCTTGTAAAAATTAGACCCCAATCGGTGCTCACTGATTAAATTCTGCACATTATTTTCTGAAGTTAATAGTCCTGATGGGATCAATGGGAATAACAAAATTAAGCAGAAAACAACATTACAAATATTGTGAACATTTTTAATTGCATAATTATTGCTTTACGCATAAGTCCTATAAAATCAGGCTCACCTGTAAATAAAACGCCATCTCTGATGACAATGGTCCAATATTATCTCTGTGTAACTTCAAACAGCACAAAAGCCTGGTCTGAAGCCTTGAACACTCAAGTAAAATGCCAATTTGTAACTTTTTGAAGCATTAGACCTACACAGTTGACACGTACCTGCTTTCCTAGGCAAAGGTATTTACATTGTATTGGGGATGTAATCCTCAAAACCTCTTCCAGAGATGTTGTTTCTATAGACCAGTCTCTCTAGAGCCTTCAAGAACATAGAGCAAATGCTTAACTTTGCTACAATAGCTGATTACTTTAAGAGCTGTCTTAAGAACCGTTACCTGCCAGAAACACAGCATAACCCTTTTCTTTGACAAACTAAACCTCAAGCTGAAAAAATGCTATTACCATCAACACAAGAACTGTACACACAGCGTGTCTGGAAAAAGAGGAAAAAGCTTTCAACTTCCAACACTGATCAAATCACAGGAAATGCCAAATTTAAACTCAGCCAAACAAAATTTTACAGGAATAAACCTGGTTTTTAGTCTGTTTTTTTAGTCTGCTGTATAAATGAATGTGTAATGCTCTCAAGAACAAAACAGCAGCTGAAATAGCTCCATGGATGAAGCTTATGCCTATTTAATCATTAAAAGTGCCTGTAAGTTTATTCCATGCAGATTCCCACACAGAAGCCTGCACTTTCCTGTTAGCTGAGTAAAGCTGTGCTGCTTTTCCTCTCAACCTGCAATTCTCAGAACCTGTTGCAACACAACCTCTTAACATTAGGTAATCCCCAGCTACAATTTTTTTTATGAAGACAGCTTCTTCAGAAGTTCTTGAACCTTTACCCAAAACTTCCCCTACCCCTCATCTCACCCCTCCAATTCCCATTTTTATGGTATATTGTTTTAACAATGAACTATAATTCTACCAGGGCATCCTTGCAATAAAAATGCGATTACAAGGAAGTAATAAATAGAAAAATATTTTCCGTGCTGGGACACATTTTGAAGACATAGGTGATCCATGCTGGGAACAGGAAGAAAAGCACAAACCACCTTGTGAAAGAAACAAAGACAGTAATTAGAAATAAATTGAAAAATACTCAACCAAAAAGCCTGAATTAAGAACACGCTGAGCACCAGAGAGAGCTCAAGAGATACAGCATGTGTTACTGAGCTTTTTGCATTAGACAGTTACATCAAACGATTTCATAAAATAGCCACTTGTTTTGGGATTGAAACAAAGGCTGGAGGAAATACAGCTGCTTCTGTTTGGGGAATGAAGAAAAAAGAAAACAAAGCAATGCTTTTGAAATATTCATGACAACCAATTTGTATAAAAGGAATTTTAATCAAAGTCTAAAGAACAGAATTCTTTTAAATTAGTAATGAAAATAATACAATTTAACCCAAAACCTTAATACAAGATATATAATATCTTCAAAAATCATAGGAAAGGGCAAGCAAATACTGAAAGTGACTGTGCAGTGACATGGAAAAACAATCCTCCAAAACTCAAGAGTTCTCCTGAGGTGACACTTCTCACTCTCAAAATGCTTTCTCAAGGCTGTAAGAAAACAAGACTCTCAAGAGACCAAAAGGAAGAGGTATTAGTAATTCCTCAGAGGCAGATACTCTTGCAGAGTATCATAGACAATTTGATTAAATGGGTAATTAAGTTACTTGTCTTGTTCAAAGCTTTAAGTGCACACTAACACCTCAGTGCCAGTATATACTTCCCAGAACACCAAAACCTCTACCAATTTAACTCCTGAAACACATGCGCTAAAAGCCTGAACAGGTTTAGAAGCAGCTATGGATTTAAGTAAGTATAAAAGAAATACAACATCCTTACCACAGCTTGGAAAATAAGGAAAGCAATTGTAAGAGCCATACTCCCAGTGGCCTATCGCCCATGCACACGCTGCACTGCAACTCAATTTTGGGCTCCTGAGAGCTGGCAGAATTTTCTTCCTTACACCTCCCTGATTCACAGCATTCAAATGCTACTCCTGCTAGGAGGAGAACAGCCTTTCTAGCACTTCAGAGAAATTCAGTGACAAGCTTTTTGTTTTTTTGTTTTAAAAACTCCAAGAAGGATATTTGTAACACCTGTTTAGCACCACTGCTGGCTTTGTAAGTGTCCTTTACATCTATCTTCTCCCAATTGGAGACCTCACCATAGATAGCAATCCCATAATACAATAAAAGCAGTTCAATTCCTTTTGTTTTAAACAGTATTTTTAATGAAATATGCACAAAATTATACAATATAAATCTTTAATTAAAATTGTAAAAATATGGATATTTGAGTCCAAAATACTTCATTTGAAAATAAAACACTAACTGGATTGCAATGCATTTCCTTACAAATTAAATCCTTTTCCTTTACCCCTCCCCGCAATAATTTTTGTTCCCTTTGTTCCATTTTATTTCTCATGTAATCAACTTTTTAATCTCTAATAAAAAGGTCTTAATTGGCCCTGAGGTCTTGTGCAGTGATGAAGTCTAGATCAGCATTTTCAGACCCAGTAAACATCCAGTATATAGGAATTCTTAAAGAAACAAGAGTTGTTTATCTTCTGAGGCAGAATGTTTCTTGTATCTGATGAGTTTTGGACTACAACTAAGAAGTTATTGCAACTGATTTTTAGAATACCTAGGTTATATGCAGTAGGCAGTACACTTTTCATATTCCTGGTAAATCTATCTTCTGTGAACCAGATATTTATTATACCATGATCAGAAAGTACTTACGAGAATCTTTAAAGGAGAAAACTTAATAAAAAGCTCCCATTACAGCAGTTCCCACTACAATCAAGTATTCAAGTGTCATCATCTAAACTAGGAGCACCAACTGCAACAGAAACTGGAAAATTGTCAATGTCACAACATTTATGAAGAGTAGTGGTAGATTATATGCAGGCACCCAGCCTTCACTGTAATGGCACCATGTAATAAGAACCTTAAAAACAGCTAGAAGTCACACAGGTGCAGTAGCAAAAAAGAAGCCTCTCTTTTTCAAGTATCTACTTAAGTAGTTACAAGGATGTTTGCAGTAACAAACAATCCTACTCATTCAAGTAACAATGATACTGGAGAACTTTCCCCCTTCACATAGC
Source organism: Tapera naevia (assembly GCA_033556795.1). Lineage (NCBI taxonomy): Eukaryota > Metazoa > Chordata > Aves > Cuculiformes > Neomorphidae > Tapera > Tapera naevia. Next base: position 782,961 of record JAUMJJ010000160.1, on the reverse strand, counting down.
GGAAAGCTCCCAGAGGCCTCTACAGCCCTGCATGTCTTGAAGCTTGTGCAGTTTTTCCAGTCTTAGGTTAAGCGTGAAGGCCATTTTTTCAAGTTAAAGCTGAAAACTTAATCCGGTCTCATTCATAAATGCTCTTTCCTCTGCCAGTTGCTTAAACCATTTTCAAAAACTGTGACGGAATGAACTAAAGAAATTGCAGAGGACTTGGAAGACCTGTTGGATTCAGAGCAATCTTTGAAGGGAACAAACTGTGGTGGAAGACAGGGGATCTTCACCAGATAACATCAGATGAAAGTCAGTACTGTACTTGTGCTCTGAGTAGGCTTTCACACCCCTCCACTATAAAGAAATCATTTGTTTTCTAGTTTTTTCTTACCAACAGCACAAATAACTACAGCTTCCTTATGAGGTGAGCTGCAGCTTCCAGCAGACACGACCACACTCTGTAATACAGGTTATGAAAGAACTCCTAGTAAAGAATCTTAAAATATTCATGGCAATAGAAAAAGGCTGCTGTAAACATCTGTGAGACACACACAGTTTCTCTGATCCTTTCAGGAGAACACATCCTTCAGGATGATGTAGGCACTTGATATAGATATTTAATTCCAACTAGTTCATTTTCAAACTGGCCATGTTTTCTGCCAAGAAAAAGGCACCACAATAGTTATCAGCCCTCCTGCACTGCAGTCATATGGCTTGAGGTTGGAGTTTTGTTAGTATTCTTTTATGGAATGAAAACATGTTTCACAAATTATTGAAGATATAACCTTATGTTACTCAAAAAGAAAACCCAGTACACAACTAAGAGGTCCTTCCTCCTTTCACACTACAGTTATGATAGGCCACACAGAAACCTGCAACCCTCCATGAAACTTTAAATTACAGTTGCCTCAGAAGCGTCCCATGGATATATTTCTACCTGACAAGTAAATTCACCAAAGCAAAGCTTGTTTTCAGGCTGGTGGTAGAACAAACATGTGAGGAGTTCAGGTATCCTAGAAGTTAAAAACTCTTAAAGGAAGCATTCAATTACAATGTATTACCTGAAGGAATTTATGTCAATTCTGATCACAAATAAACCCATTAAGGCACACAAATTAACAGCAGAACAAGTAACAGAACTAATGATACTGATTTTGGTTCAGAGGTGTAGAAAGCACTTTTACATTTTTTTCATCCACATGTGTGGAACGTGGAAGTGTTTTTATATTGATTTCACATGGTTCCAGTATCCATCAGCTGGAGCTCCTGTTCAATTCTGTCTGCCACCAAATTCATCTTACACCTCCGAAGAGCTTTTATTAAGTCAGCCACCTTTGCATCTTTTCCTCTCCATTTCTGCCACTCTCGAAGTGACTGAAACAACTGTTCACGTAAATTAAGTGGGTAGGCTGCCACTATTCTGTCCATGTTCACGTCAGAAAAGTCAAGTTCTCTCATCAGCTGTTTCCAGTCTTTCCCGACATTTTCACATATGAGTCTTACAGCTACTTTCAGAAGACCTGAAATAGCAGGAATATATTAAGTTAGTGACAGATTTACCAAGAAATACGGGGAAAATTTTAAAAGTTGTTTGGGTTTTTTTTTTAGCAAAATGCTAGTACTCTTGCTGCATAGCACATATTGCAAGTTACACCACGTTCTGAAAATCTGCTGCAAACACTTCAAATCCCAAGTACACAGCACAATTTTATAGAATCACAAAATGTTTTGTTACAAGGGATCTCAAACATCATTGAGTTCCAACCCCCTGCCATGAGCAGAGACACCTGCCACCGAATCAGGTTGTTCAAAGCCTCATCCAACCCAGTCTTGAACACCTACAGGGATGGGGCATCCAGACCTTCCCTAGGCAACCTCTACCAGTGTCTCACCACCCTCACAGGAAAAAATTTCTTCCCAATATCTAATCTAAGTCTTCACTCTTCTAGCTTAAAACCATTACCCCTCGTCCTATCCCTGGACTCCGAGAAAGAGCCCCTCCCCAGCTTTCCTATAGGGCTCCTCTAAGTACTGGAAGGCTGCTCCAAGGTCTGCACGGAGCCTTCTCCGCACTGAACCATCACAAGTCTCAGTCTGTCATATGAAATTCATTTCATATGTTTGCAAGTGACCTTTCTCGGAAAAACGGAAAAAAAAATTCCACCTCAGAACGATGCTTGCAGCATAAGCTGCCTTTAAAGTGCGTTTCCAGGGTACAACAACACAGTCCCACGGAGCAGCCAGTAGGGGAAGCATCCTTAGCAGAGGGTTCAGCTATACCAGGTAACTGAGGGCAGCTGTGCTCTGGGTTTGCTCTAAGCACATCCACAGCTAACGAACGAGTACAGATTTACTCGGGTTGCTTTGAAAGGCGTGGGGACAATTAAAAAATAATCCACCTACGTTTTTCATGCACATTTGGCTCATCATCAGCCGCACGAACTTCCCCTTCCTCTACGAACTGCTTCAGCTGTGAGACCAAATCTTCTCTTTTAATGCTTGTAAGCAAGCCTTCAAGAAAGGTTACGTCGTGCTCCGTCAGCAGCCGCTGCTCGATGAGGATGCTGCAAAGGTCCCTGAAACTTTGGACAGACTCCAGCTTCCTTTTCGCAATTTTATCCCGACACAGGAATTTTAGGGAATCAAGGTCAGTGCCCGACAAGCTCGCAGAGAAAGAGTTCATCAGAATCAGAAAGCGATTCATGGCGCCGCGGCCTACGCGGCAGCCACCGCCAGGCCCAGGGCAAGGCACAGACCGCGCGGGAAGACCGGCGGGGCCCCGATCCTGCCCCTCCGGGGACGGAAGGCGTTCCTGTTTCCACTGCGCGGCGGGGAGGCCAGAGGGGAGACACGGGGAGGGGAGAGCAGCCCCGACCCCGCTGCGGCCCTCACAGCTCAGCTCAGCTCCGGCTCCCGCCGCGGCGCCGCCTTGCCTGGAAGTCACGTGACGGCGCCGACGCGCCCCTTCCTGCCCGCGCGCCGACCTTCCCGGAAGTCACGTGACAATGACGCGCTCCCGTCCACACGCCCGCGTCACGTGGAAAAAAAAAAATCACGTGACGGCGGCGGATTCCCTTAGCCACCCGCGCCCTCGCCCAGAAGTCACGTGACAGAGGCGGGTTCCCTCCGCCCCCCCCCGGCCTTTGGTACCTGTGGGTGGAAAAAGTCGTTACCAGTGTAAAAAGTGGAGTGCTTTGATAAAACCTCACGAGGAGCGGCTGAGGGAAGTGGGGTTGTTTAGCCTAGAGAAAAGGAGGCTGAGGGGGGAGGCACTGTCACTGCTTACAGCTCCCCCAAAGGAGGTTGTAGCCAGGTGGGTGTTGGTCTCTTCTGCCAAGTGACAGCTGACAAGGCGAGAGGAAATGGCCACACGTTGCACCAGGGGAGGTTCAGGTTAGGTATTAGAGAAAAAAATTCTTCACTGAGACGGTTCTCAGACACTGGAACAGGTGCTCAGGGAGCTGGTGGAGTCACCATCCCAGGAGGTGTTTAAAAGACAGGTAGATGAGGGATCTGGTTGAGTAGTGGAGTGGGAAGGTGGGACTCAACAATCTCAAAGGTCATTTCTAACCAAACGGTTCTGTGATTCTAAGCATGAGAGGACTCACTCAAAGAGCAAGGAAGTCCGCATCAGAGCCCCACTCCCAAAGAGACACTGTTATTCCTGCTGTGTCACTCCCTGCCATCTGCCTGGGAAAGCAATCCCTCCCAACCTGGCTTTGACTGCTCTGGAAACCCTGGCCTTTCCCTGGAAGCACAGAGCTTGCAGGCTGGGCTTTGTTCCTGACAAAGATTAACTGTGACATGAAGTAACTACTGACCTTTAAGAGAGAAGAAATAGGGCAAATGTTAAGTCTCTGTATTTTAAAGGCAATTTTTATGCAAGGTGAAAGGTTATGAACTTTTCTTAAATGGAAAAGTTCAAGTTTATCCCATTGTTTGATAGGTCACCAAAGTTCAGAAAAACTGTGATTATCTTCACAGCACATGTAGGTGTGCTGTCTCAGATGCGTGAGCCTGACCATTACCATTTTCCAAATTTCCTTCTCCTGTCTCAAGTACCAATGTGGGCACAACTCCTACTCCCCAAACATGGCTAAAATTCCCGCAGAGAAAAGCCCTCCTTAGATAAAACTGCTGGGTTTCAGCGCCTGTTTCAGTATGTTGTGCAAAATTGGTCTTATATCTGACCAGGAAAGACACTGTATGGAACTGGCCATGTTCATGAAGCCCATCTGTGCGTCCACTACAGTGATGTAAGAAAACATGTATTTCATACTGAATACAAGGTCTGTTTCCCAAACATACACTTCTCCCAGGTTATATGAACATTGAGCAACCTTGTCTCCTCCAAGTGACCATTCCCTTAAAATAATGTCCTTTGCTAAACCATTAGCAATATTTTCTTTGATTTTTATGCAGATAATCCCAAAATTCACAATAAATTTGGGACTTCCATCAGCGTTTTTATTTTTCCTCCCTTACGTTCCTCATCCAGGAAAGATGACAGGTCATCTAATCATAACCTTGAAAAGTAGCTCAAGTGTATATCACTCCTAGTCTCTCTGATGAAATATATAAACCTATTTGAAAGAGATATTTTTATGTAGCCCCTAAATGCTGCAAATTGGAGGGCATTTAACCTCCTGCAGGGTCTCATGGTAAGGAAAACAGGGGAATGGGCACTAAGAACTTGAGCTGGAATGAGGTGATTTTCTTTCTGCAGCTCTGAATAGGCTTTAAACTGACAGAGAGCACACATCACAGTGTGATGCCAAGGAGAAATATATTTGCAATGTGTGAATTTATTTGTAACAATACAGGAAGTATAAAATTCAGTTAATGTTAATTTATTTTTACCAAGGAGGATGACTCTATACAACAAGAGGCAGCAAATCTGAATCTGAATTGAGAGGCAAGTCTACAAGAAGAAAGTCTAAATCAGCGTAATTTATAGCTTTATTCTCTATCCCTTCATCTGCAATTTAAAGGAACATCAATTGAGATTTTAAAAGGTTCATAGAAACTTAGCAGCCAGTGACTGCACTGATATATGAGGAGGTGTGAAAGCAATTCTATGCATCAGTGTAGATCTAGGAATTCTAAATTAGTAACAAACGTTGAACTAAAAGATAATGTCATCATTTAATTAAGATATAAATAATTGCTTAAATGCTTTTAAACTTACTCCTAATTCCTGTCATAGTGATTTAGTTGTCCCTTTTATTGTGTCTGAATCTGATCTGTTAACTCTACTTTGACACATTCACAGATGAAAATACCCAAGCAACTTGCTTTCCTCTGGTTATTTCCTTCGAAAGTAGTTCATAAGGCTTTAGCAAAGAAAGTATTTGCCAAGGTCAACAGTTCATAACTGCTTCGCATCAGAATAAAACTTAATAGAAGTGATTTATTAGACCAGCTCAGATTTCAGTGGAAGTTTCCCAGAAATTTGTGGTCTATGAATGATCCACTTTCTAATGAAATATTAATAATCTGAGGCAAAATGATTCCTTGCAAAATACTGCAGAGGGAGCTCGAAGCCTGAGAGTTTTTCAAACTGAGCCTTTTGGCTTCATGGTCTTGCTGGAGGAGCAGAGCAAAGAGAGCCAAAAAAAAAAAGGAGATTCATTTCTGCTGCACCTTCAGTGAAGAATTGGTCACCAAGACATTCAGGCAACGAACACCTATTTAGAGGCTGTGGACATGGAACAGTGAAGCTTGTGGCAGCCCTTTGCAGGGCCTGTCCACCATCGCGTTGTGTGAATAAACGTGGGGTGGCTGACAAGTTGCTTGAGAGAGTTTATGACTAATTAAACAGCTGTTTTAAAAAGCAGTGTATTAATCCACATGATAAAATATCTGCAGTGATGCTGAGCCACCGGTCGCTGAGATGAGTTTGCATGGAAATTTTGGAAGATGCTTTGTATTTTCTAGCCAGGGCAGCTTACATTTCTGGCTGGACTTTCTTTGCTCTAGCATCATACTTTGATGTGCTCTGGAGCTGTGGAAATGTGTGACAGTTTCTTCAGGTGCTGCAATCCCTCTGATATCATCTGATTTGTTATTAGTGCTCGTTGACAAGTACACGAGTCATTGAGTCTACCTTTGCTGACTGTTCTGTCTTACTGTCAGGCAATTCACTCTTGATATGACAAACAGCTTTCTGTAAACATAGCTTGTCTTTTCAGCCAGCCCGTCTTCCCAGCAAGGGATGTGGCTTGCAGCCTGCTGCTGACACACCAGAATTAGTTTTAGTTTAGCTATTTTAGATGCTGGTTGCAACATAGGTACTTCAGCACAGTACGTGGTGTGCTCAAATTAATGCACATATTGAAAGAAATCTCTCTCCTTTCTGAGGCCCACAGCGAGGGCTGCGCACACCAGTAGTTTCCAGTGTTAATACATGTATTTTTCTCCTTGGCTTTTGTTCTGACCTACATACCTGCTGCTTTGTGTGTACTTTGCTTACCTTTGATATGTTTAAAGCTTAAATCACTGCTATTAATTCAGTCTTGGCACATGAGAGTTAAGCGCTGCTCTGGGGTCTGTAAGGTGCAAAGGATGTGCTTCTGGAGGAGCTCCTGTCTGGTTTTACAGAGAGGAGGAAGGTGAAAGAATCAATGGGTCAGGACTATATCTTGACAGACTTGATGGTATAGTTGCTTTAAATAATATGGGGGATGAAGAGAGAATCAATGGGTGTCTTCAAAGGCAGAAACTAAAATCAGATCAAGGAGAGCCTGCTGGTCTGCTCCTGTTCCTTCACAAGCTGTTTAATGGTTCTTATTAGATTGACTGGGCTGACTGTCAAGGGGGAGGTAGAATTGTCAAAGGGGATTTGTTTTTTTTAGCAAGTAGAAGCAAAAAAAAAGGCAATATTCTTATGGTGGAAGTGGCAACAAGATGCAAGGTATTCCAATAGTAGCAGTGATAAGAGAAATCCATATGCTGATGCATATCCTCCAGGTGGATGACATGGTGCTTTCAAAAGCCCTGCAGCTAGAGAGGGAAGTGCTCTTGCCTTTTTGACAGGGTAATGAGAAATGTGATGGGATTTAGTTTGCCTGAGTCCGTAGAAACTGGAAAGTAAAGGCGCTACAAGTGTTTTTAAATGAAGCAGCTCTGATAACTTTTCTAACTTATTAGATAATTCAGTAGTAAATGACCCAGGGCGAATTTAAACTTTTCATCTCTGATGGTTCTGAGATACAGGTTGGAGAAACACTTTGCCATCGCTAGATATATTTCATCCTGTCTCAGTGCTAAGAAATTGTTTCTCTTCTGAGATTGACTCAGTTGCACTCATCTTTTGTTGTAACTGCTGTTCTTTCTCAGAGGAGTTAGGAGTATCTCAGTTTGTCTTTGCTGTCTTCAATGTAAGCACATTATTAAAAAACGCAGCCCCCTCTCTGCTGGTTGAATTGGGCAATAATAGGTTTTTTGTTTATTTTCTTGTTTGCTTTTTTACTCCCACGGTGAATAAAATTATTTCTATAAAATTTCTTAATATATTTATTCACCCATTGTTTGCAAAATCCTAAAGTGCGTGTTTTCAGCAAAGAAATGACAGTTTCTGTATTTTCTTTTGTGGATTAATTGATCCATCCATCTTTCTTTTGTCAGCTGTTAACCTCTGTTGCTATAACATCTAGCATAGAAAGAAATGCTGTAGTAAAGAAACTATTTGTGAAAAGACTTAGGATCCTTGGAGAAAACTGTCTATGACAAAAAGGCCTACAAGAAATGTTAAATTATTGCGGGTTGAAAGAGAGAAAATTAGAAGCGGAGTGTGGGAAAAGCAAATAAGTGTTGAAAAGAAAGTGAACTCCGGCATGAATAAGTTGTATATAGATAAAAGATCTGGCCAAGTAACAACAACAACAAGCAGTAAGTTGTTAACAGATGCTTGAACTTAATATTGAAATAGAAGAAGTGTTGATATAATTCTGTTGATACAGTTCTGTTGTGTTATTGTTGGCAGAAGTTAGTTTAACTTTAGGGGAAGGGTAAATTGTAGACTTTGTTTATTTTCTCCAGCTAGAAACCTCTGACTTGACTTTTTACCTATTTTTGTAGTGAATTTTCATCATACTGTGTAAGTATGGAATCATTCAGACAAACATTTCACATGTCAATAAAGCTATGTGTATATATTAGACCAGCACATTTCATTCCTCTAAACCATATTTATTACTTAAGCTCTGCAACATCAATTTTGCACTTGGGAAAACAGGAGAACAGAGAAAACGAGAGTTGTCTGCACAGGAATGTCATTGTGAAATAAGCCAAGGAGGAAATAACAAGTCTCCCAAAAGAGCAGCAAATGATCATTAAGTCTCTTTTGGAGCCCCTTCTATTTCTACTCTATTCAGTCCCTGCTGGAACTGGACTAAGGTGACCTGTCAGGATTGGAAGTGTCCATTCTCTGAAGGGTTACCTTAGAACTACCATGTAAGGCAGCTGTTCTGAGCAGTTTCCTCCAGAAGATGCACCTATGGCAGAGTGTGATACAGAAATGCCAGATTTCATGTTGACTTATGCCAAGGCACATCCACGTGTTTATCTTCTGCAGAGCCACACAGAGATAACAACATGGGCCTGAAGGCAAAATATCTCCCTTAGGGTGGTGAGAAGCCCCTGGACTTAAGTCAGTTGTGAGTCCAAACTGTTTGCTCTCAAATCCTTACCGGGGTCACCATGCCCTATGGTGTGGTGGTGGACTCTGTGACTAGTAGAGAATGAAGCAAACAAAGTTAACATAGGAACTGGAAGTTCCTACTCATCCAGGGAAATAACCCAGCAGTTCTCATTGTCAAGTTTGAAAGCTAATACTGACTAATTTCTGAAAAGTACATAAAATTGTTCTTTATTTTCATGAACAGCTGTATTGCCAGTTCCAAAGCCCAATAAAAGCATGAAAAGGTAAATACTTACCATAAGATTTATTTTGTTGGATAGAGGAAAAAAAATGGAAGTTTTTCTTTAGTCCCCTTCTGTGCATTGGAAAATACAATATTCTGAGCAGCTAAAAAAAATAAACCCACGAGGATAACTTAAGATCAATGATTTTGCAGAACGTGGATCAATTTTGCACTTTCTACTTGGAAGTAGTTCTTACAAGCATGCCAATGGTTCTATACCACAGACTTCATCCTCCCACCTAAGGAAAGGTTTTTTCCCCCCTTTCCTTACTGAGTACACCAGCACTCAATTGCCTGCTCCACAGCAGCAGGGATTGTTTTTTGTCTGCGAATATTCCAGCTCTAATCTTTTGCATTAACAGACTCTGCTTTGGACCTGGCCATTGTCACAAATGTGGTGTGAAAAATGTAAGCTTTTTCCCAGCCATATTTCTGCATCCAGCCTGCAGAAATGGCCTCTTCATAGAGCAGAAAATACCTTGACCATTAAGCTAAACTTTTCCTTTAATAAATATAGATGAATGAGTTACTAAACTTTTTCTTTATTAAATATAGATGAGTGAGCCTGGCCATGCTTGCTCAATTTCTGAGTTAAGCTCAGGTATTGTGAGCTCACTGCATTGACTGGAGATAATGACAAACCATACATTCCCTAAAAACAAATAATACCTTAGATATCTGTAATTACCAGTAGAATTTCCCATTAGAGGAAAGATCAGTGGATTTTTGTTCTTTCGTTCAAGAACGTGCCAGTCTTTTCCATCTGAGTCATTATCTCACCGTGATTGGAGTTGGAAGGTGTGAGTATTTCTCAAATCTGATTAGAAAGGGAGTGCTTTGTCTGCTCGAACACAGTCCAGTTATTATCCAGGGCACTCATTTCCTTCTAAAACCTGAATAGTTTTATGCAACCGTTGACACAGGATGTGACTAGGTTAGTTACTCATACAGATTTAGATACCATAAATAAGAGAGCAAATCTGCTTTCATCACACCCCTCCCTTGATTCTTGGAGGGGGGAGAAATGTTGTTTTCTGCTAACAAAACCAGTTTAATTCGAGCTAGTCCACAGTGTTGTAGTCAGGACAAGATGCAAATTAGTCTCAAGCTACAGTTTGGCATTAATTTTCATACACAAACATAATAGAAACTTGTTGCATTTGTTCCCAGAAATTAAAAGTCTATGAAAGAGAGTGACTTACTGAGAGAAGAATGCATTAATTTAATACAATATATAGCATTTATGTATTTTCCTTACAGTCTGTATACTTTAGAGGAAGTAAGGATGTTCTGCAGACCACAGCTTTGTCTGTCCACCCTCAAAAACCCCACATACTTCATTTTCTTTGTTCTTTAGAGGCTTTTGTTCAGAGATACAACCAGAACTAAATAACTTGCAATGTAAGATCAGACCCAAGCTCACCCTCTCTCTCTCTCAAACATACATATAAACATACAGCTTTGCTGTTATTTACCAATTTTGGAGTGAGGCTTTTTAAAGCAGGAGTAGCCTGTATTATGCCTTTGCCAAGTACCTGAGCCTGGAAGTGATAACCTGTCATTCTTTATCCACAAGGAGACCCTGAGATTACTACCAGCTTAGCTCTACAGCTTGCCTTGGTCTCAGGTAAAAGACAAGCATTGTAAGGATGTGGAGAAATTTGGTTTTAGAGCAAAATTAAAACGACAAAAGTGAAGAGGTTTAGTAGAATTTCAGAACTGACTCTCAGTTTTACTTCTTTTACTCTTTGAAACCAGGAAAAAGATGTAACTGGAATTCACATTAATTAACTTTCAGGACTTTCACTGTTCCTTCCCTGCTCCCAGTTCCCTCCCATTCCCAACAGTGCCTGAGTAGAGTAAAATATCTAAATAACTGTAGGAGCATGGCCCAGAATCCACCGGATTGCAGAGCTGTTTCATTATGCAGACTGTCTCTAACCAACTTGAGAGGTCTTGCAGTAAACCTGGAGTAGTCCAGCCTGCTAAGATTTATTACTTTCCTACTTATTGGTTAATTACTTGTAATTACCTACCTTCATTACCTACAGATGTATTTTGAAGATTAATACATTAAGAGATGTGAGCTGCTCATCTAATTGAGTGCTTCTGCCAGGACAGATGGGAATTCCATACTTGTGAGCACTGTGCCACGATGATGCAAAGCTGTCGTCTTGGTTCAAGGCAGGCAGCATGGGCACCTCAGCCACTTACCTGCACATTACCTCTGCAGCTTGAGACACTTACCTACTGTAGAACCACAGGGCTTGTACCAACCAGGGCCCCACTTCAATGTTGGAAGCTGTGTGAGAGTTGATAAATCTGATCAATGCTAAAATAAGTGTGTTCCTAGAGGAACTGTTTATGTTTGGTTCCCGAGGATTGTGGCAGTATTTGAAATTCAGTGTGTGAGTGGAGAAGGCGTAGTCACCAAGGCCTCACTGATGCCAGAGATCGTCCCTTTCTTACTCCCATTTTCATCCATTTCCTATCGAAGATCACAACTTTCCAGCTTTCATCTGAACACAAGATCAGCAGTATTGTATCGCTTGGCAGGATGAGATTGCAGATGGTTACAAAAACATTGGCAAGGGCATAACCCACCTACAAGGTGTCCTCACCTTAGCAACCAAACCTCTTTCCAGAAAAACAACTTCTGTGGCTGACCTGTCAGCTAACTTGGATCCGAAAACTTTTTTCAATTAGTGAAGATGGCTACTCTTTTTTTTCATTTAGACATAAAAATAGGGAATAACTTCTGCTTCTGCTCTAAGACTGCTTTACCTGCATTTAAATCTTGCTTAGAAAAAATGACTTTGTTATACTTCTGATTTTTTTCACCACAAGCACTATTCTAAATATCAAAATATTGGTTTCATGTTTTTTTTTTTTTTTCTCATGATAGATACATTTCCCATTTTGGCATGAATTTTCTAATGCAGGTGGCACTAGGTGAGAAGAAATCCATGACCTCAAATCTTTCAAACCTGTGTAACTAAGTTGACATGGCTGTGACTTGCCTTTGCTTTTCTAAGCCCTTCACCTTGTGGAAAACAGGACAGCAGTGTGCACAACTCTTTCCTGTGCACACAACTCATCTGCATGAATATATTTTGCCTTTAGCTGACACTGGGTTGTAAAAGTAGAGTTTAAGTGTCACAAATTTTTATTGTAAGTGGAAAAAACCCATACAGTAAGCAATGCTTAGGCCCATGCAAAGTCAAAGGGAGTAAAATGAAATACTTCCTTTGGCTTCAGGTGGCCTCAAGTCAGGCTGCGTGCACAGTATTAAAAACTAAGGAAGAGCTTAAAATTAAAAAGAAGTCACATTAATAGTTTCTTTCAGAAAGGCCTGTTGAGCTAAAAAAAGATGGAGGTTAAAAAAAGAACTCAGTTTTTTCTGCTCTACTAAAAACGTCATATTGTGTTTGGTCATGGAATAAATAGTACTCAAATGTGAAAAGAATGGAACAAGAATGTGAATGGAATCCATATAAATTTTAAGACATGGTTTCTTCAAGGGCAAAAAGAAAAAGAGTGGTTTACTTTGAAAACTTCACAGTAAATATAAATCGACTTCAATATAAATCGACTCATGTGATCTATGAAACTTCAGAGAGTTCAGACTCCTGAGGTAACAAGATGAAAAAAACCTGTTTTATGATTGCTTATTGGAAATCACAACAGTCAAAAAGATCATTAACAGTTTAAGATCAGAGAGCACTGAGGGTTTAAAAATAGAAATGTATCTGTGCCTTGACTTGAGACTTATTCACCCTTAAGCTATTTAAGACTGCAAAATATTTGTAAAGACAGTATCTTAGAAACACAATGACATGGAAATCAAGAAGATTCAGACTCCTATGGCCAGCACAATAGGGTGGGTGTGATTTCCTCCTCAGATGCACCAACTGAAGCTTTGTCTTTGTCACAGCCTTTGGGTAGCAAAAAGCAAAGAATGCATTTTAGCAATGGTTCAAAAATGATCTACATAGCAACTGCCAGCAGTAACCTTTCCTACTATTGTCTGCATTTGCTCTTGAACTAAGTAAACCAGTATGAGGATTTTCCTGTTTAATACATTGCCACATTGAGTTTTGGCTTTTATTTTTTTCTTTTGATTAAAGCAAGGCTGGGAAATGGGGTTTCATACTTAAAATTTTCCAGCAGAAGCATGCCCAGAACAGGTTGAATGGACCTGGTGGAGATACTGTTAAATCAATACAGAATTCATCTCTATTTGTTATATTTGTTATATTGTTATCTTTTGTTAAACCTGGCCTATACAGGAGCTATGAGTCACAACGAGGTATTTTCAGTTTTTTCTGATCATCTTCTCTGTATAAACTTTCTTTCCTTCCCCCTCTTTTAGTGTATCCTTATTAGCATAATCCTGCCTCAAATTTGCTACTGGTAAAACAAAGTTTGTTTCTACTTGGATCATAAAAACAAAAGAAAACTTTCATGAAAAGTAGCAGAAGTGCAGTGCAAACCTCTTTCTGGAAGGTCTTAAATTGAACGAGCTTTGTCTTTAAGAACTGACAAAACCAAAGCAGTTACAAACTAAGCAGTAATTTACCTGCTTACAGTTTCATATCCACAATCTCGGAGCACAATTCCCACCTCCCAACTAAATTTGATTAGTTAGAGCATTAATATTTTCTGGCTTGAAAGGGAGAATGGGTACAAAGTGCCCGTGCTTTGAGCAGGTAAATGGGAGAGAGAGAAAAAAAATGGAAATGACAAGTTAGATTCTGAACCCAGCTTTACTTGCACAGGTCCCACAAGGTCATAAAAATGTGCTATACGGTCATAAAAGTGTAATATACACAGTGCAGCTGTTCTGCTTCCTGAGCTGCTTCCCTTCAGAGTTGCATTCAAGCAAGAAACAGTCAAAGGAATCTCCGAGTTTCATTCCTTTAGTTTTACTGTTTCCTTTTTTCTTAATAATGAATAAGTTTTTCAGTTTAAGTGAACAAACCAAATAGCGTTCTTCCTCATTACAAGCCCATTTCAAATGTCCTGGGGAAAGCTCTGATAGGTTATATTCTGCTAAATGCCTAAGAAATCAGAAGAAACTTAAAGCTCTCAGGAGAACACCCATCAATTAATATTCAGTGTCCATGGTGCAGCTGCCTACGTCTGTGCTAGAAGCCAAATCTCCCTTTGTGCTCATGGAGACAGATCATAGAATGGTTAAGGTTGGAAAAGACCTCCAAGATCATCAAGTTCAACCATCAACAAAACACCACTGTGCCTACTAAACCAAGTCCTGAAGCACCACATCTACATGTTTTTTGAATTCCACCAGTTCCTTGGGCAGCCTGTTCCAATGCTTTACCACTCTTTCAGTAAAGACATTTTTCCTAATATCCAATCTAAACCTCTCCTGGTTCAACTTGAAGCCATTTCCTCTTGTCCTATCATTTGATAGTTGGCAGAAGAGACCAACACCCACCTTTAGGGAGTTGTAGAGACCGATGAGGTCTCTCCTCAGCTTTCTCTTCTCCAGTCTAAACAATCCCAGTTCTCTCAGCTTCTCCTCATAACATTTGTTCTACAATCCCTTCACCAGCCTTGTTGCCTTTCTCTGGACACATCCCAGCAGCTCAATATCTAGGATGCATCTTAGGTGGGATTTGCTTAATCTAAAAGTGGGTACCTAAGGCAGCTAGAACACACGATTCACCTTCAATGCTGTTAGGAAGATCTCCAGAAATAAAGTGGTCTATACTGGCAAACAAACCTCAGTTCTGGCCTCTGCTGTCTGAGTACACAAGGAGCCCTGGAAAGGACATAGAAGATTCAGATTTAGGCAAACTGAAACACAAATTATTTCTCAAATCCAACAGTACTCATAGTTGCACACTCAGAGCACAAGAAGGACTGGGAACAGAACCTGTCCCACAGGAGAGAAACTCTTGCATATTTAAGTTTATTTCAAATAAGTGTTCAAAGAAAAAAAAAGAACTAAGACAGATTTAGTATATATTTGCTTTTCTTAAAAAATGATTCCATGAAAGAGTTTTTTATCTAAGTAGTAATACAGTTTTTTTATATACAAAAATCCATTTCAAACAATTTACTGTACAAAAGAAAGTAAAAGCAACTGTTACTATTTCATGATTTCAGCAAATAATGAAAAATTCTGATAAGTATGTGTTCAGGATATAGTTTTACCATTTACAGGAATGTCAGTATTCAGTTGGGAATACTTTCAGATAAGTATTTACAGATTAAATTCCCTTCGAGGAAGTGCTTCTAAGATTTCTGTTCAGAATAGGTAGTTCGTATTTGGCTTTCTTCTGGATGTTTTGGGCTACCAAGGAATGAGAGGAAGAACACTTTTCCAAGATGTTGTACAGACAGAATTCTGCTTGATTTACTCCCACTCGCAGTCCTATTGCAATTAGTGGGCCTGATCTGCTAAACACAACCAGGCATAATGCTTATTGTGTGAATAAATCAAGCAGGATTTGGCCCTACAGTAGTAAGCTATTGTAAGTTACAAATTTTAAAAATAGTGACATTCCTGCAGGTCAAAATACAACAGAAACAAGAGTTAACAAAATATAAGCCCTTTATTAATAAAAATCTTTGGTTGGATCAATATTTTAAATAAGCTTCAAGAATATTTGGTGAATACCATTTTCTTTCTTCCACATAATTTCTTTTCTGGTACCTTCTTTGGACAGACTACAGAAAAAATATCAAGTTTATGACATACTTTAAAACAAATAAATATATCAAAAGCTCAATATGGCAATATTTTTACATTCTAGCATTAATCTTTAAATTAGTTTGGCAAAGATAAAAGAAAAGGAAAAAAGAAATAACTAACTTCTCTTGAAAACAGTCTTTTGACATTTGGTTTTGTAACAAACCATACAGTAGTTAGATTTTAAAGAAATCTTTCATTTTTATTTTATTTTTTCAGTTTTATATTTGTAATGCAAGTGCCATGGAGAGACAAAGCAATAAGAGAAATGAGGTTAATTGCACTGATATTATTTGGAAGTGCAGTTTATCATGTGACAAAGCAAAACTAAAATGTATTATGCTTAAAAAGAGTTGTACTGATGGGATTTAGCTAGGCATCGTAAGTAAGGATTTTAGACATACTTTAAGGAAGCTTCTTGTACAAAAGATAGAGTATTTTAAGACAAAAGAAAAGTTCTGTCACTAACTGAAGGTCTGGTCCTGTAGCCCCAGTGCAGGCAAAACATCTGTTGAAGACAGCAAGTGGGACGTGGTTTGGTTTTACTCCTCCAGCACAGCCTCTGGGAGATGCCACTCAACAGCACATAGTCTGCGGGGGCAACTGGCTGTGAAATATGGGTGCAGAATCCTTTCTCCTGCAGAGGACAGAGGGCTACAGAGAAAAACCTGGCTAAGGCAGGGATGTGCTAAAACAATGGGAAAAAGGGAATTTCCTCAGCAATAACAGTGTCCGAGTACTAGGCAGGGCAGTGTGAGTCTCCGTAACTCTACGTGTGCTCGTTAATTTAGGGCATTTAACGAAACACTCTATGATCATCTACCTGCTGGAGAGTCTCTGAGGTTGTGCTGCTGCTGCCACCAGTGAGGAGCTGCTGGGGGATTGCTCCAACACAGCTGATGCAACCTGGGGCATTAAGGTAGCTTCATCCCCATCAGTCATTCACTGGTGAAAAAGAACTCTTCCAGATTGACTTCTCAGGTGTTTAAAGAGAGCAGTGCCCCGGGTGAAGGTCTCACGTACACAGCAGATTGCCACAGGTGTCCCACGCCCCTCTTTGCCTCTAAAGCTCAGTGGGAGCTCTGCTTGTTTCAGGTTGGAACGCAGATGTCTGGCAGCAGAGCTAAACCCTGTCTTGGAAAGCAAGTCAGGCTGATAGGCTTTACATGGTTTCTTTCCTTCCAAAAGGAATACCAGGGCACACTCTAAAGCTGATTTTGCATATGCATTACCTAGTTACCCCTTGGACCTTCAAGCCTGGGGTTCCAAAAAAAATACTTTAAATTAGTAGTAGTATTATTATTACTTAAAATTTACCTTTATTTATTTAATTAATAGGCTAAGGTCAAATGCTCAGAGAATATCTCTCTCAAGACGTACTAAGTACCTGCATTTATTAATGCACACCAACGTCAATAGTGTTCTCTATCAATGAAATATAAAAATTCCCTGCATTACTGCTTGTGCAAAAGAAAAAAACAACGTTATCAGAAATAGTATGTGGTCCTCCATGTTTGTAAGAAGAGCATTTCTCACAAAGAGGGGAGCAAAATGGCAGCACATCCTTCAACATGCACCAGGTTGTCCGTGAATCGAGTCCTGCCCTTTATGCGATGGCTTGTGTATCAGTGGAATGCCCCGACATACTCAACTCCTTCCTCTTCTATACATCAAGAGGATATGAATGGCAGGAGGACAAGCTCCCACTGCGGCTCCTGGGGAGTCTGGGGCTGTGATTGTTACAGTTTTCACCTTTTTTCTTGTCCTTGTCTTTCCAGGTTTCTAGCATTTGCAGCTTCCCTTGCTCTTCTCTCATGAAGACCTCCACCATGAGAACTTTCTCTTTATGAATCTGCTGACTAATGTCCTTGGGAATGTCTGGGATAATCCAGTCAACAAAGTCACTCATAAACATGACCAAGTTCTGAAAATGAAATTGTGAGAAAACATCAGCAAGGTCAAATGAAAGGATGATTGATAGGGGAAGGGGCCATTTTTGGTGTTCAGAGGAAGGAAGAGTGAAGAAAGAGCAATGTTTGATTTGGGCTCAATGCACGTTGCAAGCCTGATACCAAGCCAAATTCATCTCAACTTCTTGTTTGTGCAAGAAGCAGAGAAAAGAGGCAGGCGCAGATCTGTATGATTTATGTACAAATACTGTCAAAACCACTTAGAAATCCAAAGGAAACACTAATAAATGGCTTATGAGTTTTACATCAGCAAGGCAAATAGTGAGAGGTAAAATGATGAAGGCTGGTAAAATACATTCCAATGAAATCTTTCTGATTTAAAAACCTTGATTCAATGAAAAGGAAGTCTTTCATCAAAAGATACATATAGGAATAAATGTTTTGGAACAAGTTGTTCAGTTAAGGCAGTAAAAAACCACTTGTGTCACAGTAATAAGCATCACTGTGATCAAATAATGTCATTTAGTAAAAAATGATAAGATTTTCCCTTCTTGCTCAGATGTGAGAGAAACTCTAACTGGGAAATTTGATAGAATCATAAATACACAGAATGGTTTGGGTTGGAAGGGACCTTAAAGATCATCCAGTTCCAGCACCCCTGCCATGGGTAAGGACACTTTCCACTGGATCAGGTTGCTCAAAGCCCCATTGAATCTGGCCTTGAACACTGTCTAGGTCTAGGAATGAGTTTGGATGAAATTTATGCTGCTTCAGTGAATTTGTTGACGTCCTACTGGAGAAACTGGTGGGACCTAATTAGTATCAAACTTGGGCTTTGCTGATCACTAAGGTCATTAAGTTGCTTCTTCATCAAACCAGTTCATGGAAACCCCAGGGATGAATTTCTCCACTAGGGATATACCTAGGTCTGGGGGGTGAGAGGAGGAGGGTGAATGAGGATGGACAAACTTCTTTTCCATGAATCAGCTGAATTAATTTCCAAAGGTTGCTTGCCTCATGTAACTGAAGAAATACGATAATTCTTTTTCTTTTTCATACAAAAAGTGCCTGCAGTATCACCTACCTGGAAAACTATCACAAACGCTAATCTTGCTGCTAGGACAGCCCAGAAATCCTTTGAAATGTCATACTTGTTTTCAGACCAAGGAGGTTCTCTATAATCTTTGTATCTGCAAAACAAGCCAGAGTAAATTGGTGACGCCATTCAGAAATTTTAGCACCATGAGGAAATAGTATCAAATAGTCAAACAGTAAATCAAACCATCTAAAGGCAAGTTCACTCTTACATCATGATGCTGTATTAACCTCTGGGAAACGAGACACAGCTGAAAGCCTCCGACAGCCTTCAATTTTTAGGTCTTCAATCTTAATACCCTCCAATTAGTACAAATAACATCAGTTTTGCATAAAGACAGAGTAAACTACATGGCTTGGATAATTTGTTTTCTTTCAAGATTGGTAAAATAATATATAGATATTTTCAGACTTATTTTAAAGACAAAAATACTGACATTGGATCCATAGAGTGTGTGAAGCTACGTGTTATTCTTGTTCATGATTAGCAAAAGACCACAGCTAAATTTTGCCATACAGACAGAAGGTGAGAATTTTGCCATAGCTATGGCTTACAGAAAATATATGAGCTCATAAAAAATAATTTATTAGAAATGAGACCAAGAAAAATATATTAAATTTAAAACCACATCCTGTCAATATTTTGAAAGAATTAGGGTTCCATACTTTCAAATTATTTAAAAATCACTGGAATATAGAAGAAATTCTGAGATTGGAAGACGAAAGAGGCTGTGACTTGAAAACAAAAAACCCTAGCACTTTTTATATTGGACCATGGCACTTAACACTTCTGTTCTGCAAGTTCTGTGCTAAAAACGTTTGCCGTCCTCCTTTATGCTGCACCCAAAGTTCACCAGAAGGAAACAAGGAGAAATGAAAAGGAAGCAAAGCTAATACATATGCAATTTTGGATATTTTTTCTTTCACCTCAGAATGATTTTTCTCTTTGGCAGATTAACTTGTGCTATTCAAATTTATAAAGAATATAAATTAAAAAAAAATACAATTATAAAGGTGTGGGTTTTTTTTCCCTGATCAGTTTGTGTAATGTTTTAGTGTATGTATACCAGTCATCTCCCCTTTTTTTCCTTCCCCTGGAATGTTGCTTTCTTCTTGTTCTCCTCTTCCCCTTCTTACCCCCAATGCCCCCACTTCAGTTATGCTGTTCTAAGTGCTTTCACTGTTAGATTTGGCATTGGTTTCCAATTCTAAGCACTAAAACATTTATTTTGAAGATGATGGATATCTAAGGAAGCCTGGGCAAAGCATGCAGTTCAGCACTGACCAAGATTGCTTCATCAGCTGAAATATGCAATAATTTTCCTTTAAAAATGAAAATAATACGTAGAAATTGCTACAGGCATGCAGATTTTCTGTATGATGATACTTTAAGTGGGTCTTAAGTTTCAGTGTAGATAAGGATGTTATTACTCTCATCAGGAATTACTACAGGAACTGGATAAAAAAAAGGTGTGCTGTGATGTCACAGTCATATCAGCACTGTATGATACAACAACGTGACATCAGAGTAACATCATTTTGTTCCCTTGAAGCATCATTATTTATATCACTATTTGTCTTCTTTCCTGAAAAAGGGAATATATAATAATAAAAACCTTAGCACTGAGAAACGCTGGATTTAAAGATGCTAAACTCTCCCAAAAGAAGCATTTACTTCATATTCAGGTGTGGTGGTTGCTTAATATGTAAGCCAAGACATTCAAGGCAGTGGGTCCATCTGACATAAAAGGCTACCAAGGTGCTAAAAAAGTACTGAAAATACAAAGGAATGTACAATTTGTCCCGTTCTTAGTCAGCTGTGAAAATACTTAAAGTTAGTTATCAGTCAAGAGAGTACCTGCATATCTGAACCTCATAGCCAAGATCCATGGGGTCGTTTGGAGCTGTTCCTGCTTGAAAATCGCTGACATTAAAAGAAGATAGTGTATGGTTCACGAAGCCATGCATGGTGCCATTCTCACTGTACATATACAGGTACACGAGGCGTGGAATGAAGTCAGATGTGAATGAGATCACAAATGCCTAAGCCATAAGAGTAAAGAGTGAGTGCAATATTCAGGCAGTGGTTAAAGTTAATTAATATCCTCAAATATGTCTTTGCCCAAACAACTCGCGCAACTCAGGGACTGCTTCAGAAAACAAGGGGGATGACTGGAGCCCACAGAGCCCTAAAAATGAAGCATTCATTGCTGCAACAAGGTCGCATTTACTGCTTACTCTACCGAGTTGCAGGATATTCGATGGAGTAGTTCCATGCTGACTGAGATTTCCACATGGATAACAACTTGAACTCCCCACAGAAAAAAGGTGCCATAACCTCCACCAACAGAGGAAAGCAAAACACAGCGCTATTTCCCCATGCCCCAGTCACACCTTGGCCCTGATGCATTGTATAAGGTCCAATTGATTGATTCACAAGTATCTTCCTGTTCTGCAAACAGCTGACAGTGAATCAACTCTTTTTTTTGTCATTGCATTGCAAAAGGCCATTAATCGCATAGCGTTTTTTAGCTCCATCAATATAAAAGGACAAACAGACTGAGCCCAGTTTTATTTTTAAGGTCACAAAAATTGCATTTTATGTGGTTATTTTAAAATGTTTTCTAAAAACATCAACCAAAATGCAAGACAGCCAATTCAGCTGAGTTTTCAATAAATTTAGCCTTTCTCATTTATCACTAGTATAAAATATTCTCACTGGTGTAAATCTCATGTACACGTGGAACAAACATAGTACAAAATGTTTTACTTATTTTATGGTAAAGAAGGGCAGTACATGAATCAAAGAGGGAAAAATCACACTGGATAATGATGAAGAGAGACTACATGGAAGAGAAAAAAATAAGAGAAATTATTTACGAAGCAAGAGAGAAGAAATGGTAAAGACAAATTAGGACAGCATAAATAACCAAAAAAGGGGTTTGGCCGTAGCATAACAGACATCTATGGGCAAAGTGAAGGGATTTCCAGTCTGGATAATGGTCAAAAAAACAGAGAGCCCATGGACATCTGGCCGTTAGCCCTACACGGCTGCTATTTTGCTGCATTGCAAACATGTTTTCAGCTTAGGTTTTCTTTCATCATTCCCCAGGTGGGGTGCAACAAAAATAATTGTTGGTGAAGTCTATACATAGAGAATATTAGATAAGTACAGAAATTAATTTATTAAGGTGTGCTAAAATTTAATAAGGTACTGGGATGTTCACTGTTTTCATGGATCTTCAGCGCTATCTGAGTGACAGCAATGCCACATTTTCACTGGAGGGACACTGTGTCTGATGAGGTGAATCATACCCAGTCGACTACCAGACACTAAATAGGTTTTAGCATCAAAATTGAAAAACCCATCATTTCAGTGATGCTATTTCAAAAGAGCAAAAGCAGCTGCAGTCTTAATTGTTTGAAGGACAAAACTGTTTTATGAAGGAAACCTGCAACAACTACTTTCTATTTTATATTATTGTTACTACAATTACAACTTAAACACTGCATCCAATTCTCTAATATTGTAGAAAAATACTAAACCATACACTTTCATTTGATTTTAAGGGATTTGTGCTGAAGTAAAACTAATGGAGCAGAATGGAACAGCCAGCCTGTTGAATTAAAATTTTATTCATGCCATATTACTTACATTTATGATGACAGCAAGCTTTCCAATGCCTCTGAGGATATTATACCAGATTCCTAAGGAAGGAGACAAACATGTAAATGCTGTTCTAGTCATTCAAATTAGATAAATTACATTTTTAGTTAACAGTGCTAGGAGTACTTAGAACTGCACCGGCCTAAACTTGTATTTTAAATTAAAAAAAATTATGAGATAAATTTAGTGACCTGTAAGCAAAGGGAGCCCAACTCTGCCTTCCAAAGCTATGACTATTTTCTTGAGCTTTTAAGCTAAGAGCTTCTATGAGGAAAAGGCAGGCAAATGTGAGACAGATGAATGCTGACATAGATAGAAAACAATAACATGAATTCTGTTTAAACTTCTCAAATGCTTGAGAATAAGAAAGTTACAGATGGAAACTCCACATCCGTGGTGCAGAGTGTAACTGTCAACCAGCTTAAAGTTCTACCTGATCTGCCTGAATCTGTTCCTATACCTTCTCATCACTATTGATCCGACTTCAGTTTAGGGAAAGCAAAGCTCCAGTGGAGCCACTTGATGGGATTTTTCCATTTGCATCTGGAAACCATACAGATAAACGTTTCCTCAGTGTGAGCACTGAGTATATAAAATGTAGTACCAACCAACCCCCTACTGATTCAGGTTCAGCCACTATGGATTTAGCCTGAGGATGATGCATGAAGTCCCACAGGTCTGCCCATTCCTCATGGAAGGGCTTTTCTGAAGTCTACATAAAATATTGGTTTAGTGTACATCATTGAGCATTCTCATGCCTGGCTTCTCTAACAGTCTCCTGTTCATTACTGACAGCTTTGAAATGCTTCCTTAGTTGAAATACTCAAGTATCAGTCTTGATGGAAAAGCCCAGAGCTGCTACCAGATCTGCGTGGTTACAGCCTGGATGAGTCACTCTCCTAATCTAGGTCTGAAGAAGGAGGAAGATGTAGGAGGTTTTACACAGCCCTGAAAGACCCCTCCAGCCTGGTTGAATCCTTTGCTTGGTAGCTAACTCATACTTCATAAAGCTTAGGTCTTCTGACACAGCATACACAAGCCAGCCTGGAAAAGTTATTACAGCATCAGTGGAAGCAGAGATGGACCTCTGCTTGCTGCCAGTGGTTATCCACTGCCTTTAGCTGGTGGGACCTTCTCCTTTTCCTGGTTCGGCTGATGCCTGCCCTAAAATCTTGTCTGATTTGCCTATGGCCATCTCGCAGCCTCTGACTTTGGGATCACAGTATCACAGTATCATAAGGTTGGAAAGGACCTCTGAGATCATCAAGTCCAACCTATAACTCAACACCAACACCAACCCATCATCTAAACCATGGCACTCAGTGCCTCATCCTCCCCTTAAACACCTCCAGGGTCGGCGACTCCACCACCTCCCTGGGTGCTCATTCCAATGACCAATCACCCTTTCAGTGAAGAACTTTTTCCTAATATCAAGTCTAAACTTTCCCTGACGAAGCTTGAGTCCCTGCCCTCTAGTTCTGTCCCTGGTCACCTGAGAGAAGAGACCAACCCCTGCCCGACTACAACCTCCTTTTAGGGAGTTGTAGAGAGCAATGAGGTCTCCCCTGAGCCTCCTCTTCTTTAGACTAAACAGCCCCAACTCCCTCAGTTGCTCCCCGTAGGGCTTGTGCTCCAGCCCCTTCACCATCTTCGTTGCCCTCCTCTGGACAGTTCGTTGTCCTCCTCTGGGATGTCTTGAAAGAAGTGAGGTTCTTTGGCCCAAAAGAGTGGGACTGAATTGCAATAAATGGCAATTAACACCCTCTCAAAATCAAAACCAAACACACTCCCCCAACCAAAAAAAAAAAAACAAACACCACCTCCCCTAACATCACCAACAGCCTTAGCCTGTAGCATCACATAAGCCAGCCACAAAACACCCCGAAAGCAATGTCATGGTAAAGGTAACATCATGACAAAACACAATGTCTTCTTCAACTGATGATCCTGGGGCACAAGGATGAGCCAAAGAAAAACTCAGCTTGCACAATACCAGAATGAACACAAGGGTATGCTAATGGATCATAAACTTCTCTGCTCTTGCTGACTGACTCTGTAATAGAAACAATTATTTTAACCACTTTTTTTAGTTGGAGGTAACCAATATTTGGGAGAAATAGCTTCCTCATTACATATACCATGGCTTTTAGCTGTTCACAGTGAGGGGAGGACTGGTCTGTTGTCATTGCACAACTGCACAGCCAGTACCAGCCATATTCACCCCAGTGTTCAAGCCTCACCCTTCCGACATTCACCTTGAGTAGGGACAAAGTGATACATTTTACCCACAGACTCTTGAGTCTCCTGTTATTCCCAAGTGTATTTCTCCAGCCCAGTCCAGACTTATTAATTGCAGAAATTTTTGCTTCTGCAAGAAAACTGCATTGCCAGGAAGGACTCTTGATGTGCAGAACCATGTGAGACATTTCGCTACTGTATTGATCATTTTGATTTGAAAGGTGATATTGTTTGCTTAATAAAATATTAATCTGAGTTTAAAGCACTGGCCCTTCTATTTTAAAAATAAAACCTCAGTAGGCTGTGACAATTCACAGTTAAGCCACAGTCTAATGGTTTGAATTTTCCTATAAATATCTTCCTGTTAATGAAACTAACTCAGCATAATATTATCCTGCCATCAATCCAGGAATAAACAAACAAGGACAGCAATAGCAATGCTCACTTACCTATATCCTTTGCTCTGACTGCCACTGGTCTCCTCAGCTCAGTAACAAATTTTTTTGCATCTAGACGGATTTCAATGATGTTGTTCAACAAAGCAAACAAAGGCGCCAGTGGGAAGGATGCAACGAACAAAGTTACAAACCCAAACTGAATAACTGTAAAAGAAAAAGCAATCATTTCAGTGATGGTGATCTGTATTTGTTGAATGCATGCATTGTCACATCAGTGCCATCCCCTCAGGTTTAAATAAGATAACACTTGCTGGGAGACTAAATCCCATTTTCTGCCTCACGTGTAGTTTCCCTGACTGTTGCTCCATTCGGGCATTGAAAGGCCAGTTGCCCCTCTTAAAAAGGGTAAAGAGATCGGATGGAGAACCTCCTAAAACAATTTTGCCATGGATAGGGCTGGCACAGGAGTGATCTGAAGGAGTGGCATTACGGCAGGGACCGTGTTAGCTCTGACATAAACTTGCCTAGCAGGTTTTTATCCCTCAGTAATACCCTCGGAAGCTTTTCTTTCTCAAGTACTGAAACTTATGGGCATCTTTTCTTATTTTTAAGAACTGACAGTGTGACCTTTTAGTTCATACCACTAAATTTCAACATGTTTCAACTACTCTGAACATCAAAGTCATCAGACACTCTAAATCACAACTGCATTAACTAGGCACACCAATTTTTTTTTTAGTATTATACCTCATTAACCTTTATCAGTATTTTTGCCTGTTCCTTACTGAAAATACTAAATAAAATTGCCCTTTTAAGACAGATCCCTCAGGAATGCCTGATGCCATAGCAAACAGCATTACAGCAAACAGCATTTTTCCTCTGAGGGTCGTGAGGCCCTGGCACAGGATGCCCAGAGCAGTGGTGGCTGCCCCATCCCTGGAGGGGATGAAGGCCAGGCTGGATGAGCCTTTGAGCAACTTGATCCAGTGGAAGGCGTCCCTGCCCAAGGGAGTTGGAACTGGATGATCCTTAAGGTCACTTCCAACCCAAACCATTCTATGATTTGATATCAAACGGTTCTCAGCCCTTCCATGATAGAAAGTAGAAAAACAAATGTATTTGTACCAACTGAGTGATTTAGAGCTGATATCCAGTGCTTAATTTCCACATCACTCATTTAACATAATATATTAGTTGAAAAAAAAATTGTGTCTGACCTTTCAAGTACAACCTTGTCTGCAGCATATATGCCTCTCAGAAGATTTAGTCCAGATTTCAGAAATCAGAAGCAATTTGGTGTAAGAATACACAGTGGACATGGTCAAATCTGAATGAAGTTACCTATGTGCAATGTAGGGTGCAACTGGTGATAAAATATGCTTCCCAATCTCAAGTTTATGCCTTTTAATCATTTGCATTTGAAACTTGACAGTGACATGTCACACGGCTTGAAAGAAAATATCTAAAGAGTAGGGCTAAAGTAAGGGCTTATGAATAGCAGAGAGCACAATTTGTGCCCAAAGCAGCAAGTGTTGCCTGAAACATGCTACGGTTGGAGAAAATATCCTTTAATAATTAAATTATGCCTCATATTCACTGTTCACTGAATACACAGTTTAAAAACCTCAGCTCTCCATCCCAATTAGTCAGGATAATTACAGTTTCAAATGCTTTCTTTCCACCTCACTCACTCATTTCCATGTATTCGGGGGTAAGTCCAGCAAAAGGCTCGAGGTTATAGTCCACTTCATAGCGCTGCTTTTTTTTCATGTGCTCTTCGTGGTCTAAAGAACGCCGACGCTTTAATTTCATGTATCTTATGAATTTCTTCATTTTTCTGAGGGAAATGAAAAAGATTCAGTTAGAAAGCCATTCCAGTCACAGTGCCCATTTTTCAGTTATTTACATTAACAGACACAGTAAGCTCCATGCACAGTTTTTATGAAAATAGTTAAGAACCACAGTAAGCTAAAAATCATTGAATGTCCTGAGTTGTAAGGGTCCCATAAGAACCAGAGTCCAACTTCTGTCCCTCCCCAGGACAACCCAACATTTGCAACGTGTCTGAGGACATTGCCCAAATGCTTCTTGAATATTGTCAGGCTTGGCACCATGACTACTTCCCTGAATTCCCTGTTGCAGTGCTCCACCACTCTCTTGAGTGAAGAGCCTTCTCCTAATATCCAACCTAAACCTCCCCTGGCCCATCTTCCTGCCATTCCCTTGGATCCTATCATTGGTCACCAGAGAGAAAAGACCAGTGCCTCCTCCTTCCCTTCTGAGGAAGCAGTGAACTTCTATGAGGTCCCCCCTCAGTCTCCTTTTCTCCAGGGTGAACAAACCAAGTGACTTTATTTGTTCCTCATATGGCTTCTTCTCCAAACCCTTCACCAACTTCGTTGCCCTCTTCTGGACACTCTCCAGTAGCTTTATATCCTCTTAATACTGTGGCACCCAAAATTTCACCCAGTATCAGGGATCAGCATACACAGGTACTGAAACGTGGGTTTAATTGACTCACGTGTTCAGTATTGCACCTCTTCCTAACCAGCAGGAAAGGAAAAGATTACCTAATACTAATCAAAGACCTCTACATTGCTGGATGCAGTTGCAGTGAGGACGCAGGTCCTTGCAATACAGCAGACACAGGCTTACTGCAAAGATCTTGGCGTGAACCAAACTCACATGAAGGGGCAGTGGGTACACAGTGTGTTGCATGCATTGTAAAAAACGTGTTTATAAAAACCCCCACAAAACTTACGGGATGCCAATCTCAAATAAATTGTTCTGAATCAGCTGCTTGCCCAACATGATAATACTGAGCTGGATACACAACTCCATTAGGCACCCGCCTGGAGCACACTAGGATGGACAGAGGAAACATCAGTCAACATCTGCTGCATCTCTGTAGCATGAGCAGGTGGTGCTCCCACCCAACGTGATCACAGACAAAGTAAAACGCGATTACCTCTTCCATTCGGAAAGAATGGAAAATGTAGACATAGTCTCCTGGACGTCCAACAAATCTAGGACACAACAGACAATTATAAACTTCGTATGGATTTTATACTTTTTATGTCTGATTCTTAAAGTCATTTAGATCAGACCCTCTGCCTTTGAGTGGAACCATCTAATGTTTAGTCCTGAAAAAGTGCATCAGAATAATGATCTTTGGGTTTGTTTTATAAAGTAAGTCCAGTTTACTGAGTAAATAACTCAGTAAAAGTGCAGCTTGTGTGTCTTACAATATTATAGACACATCTTGGCAGAAATACTCTTCATTTCTGTCGCATTAGCTGGAATGCACCACATGGAATATTTATTTTAGCCTTGTGCTAGTTGCAAGAAAAGTGATAATATTTGCTATTATATAAAGTCAAGAGTGGTAAATAGGCAACAGTAAATAGCCTGATGGGTGATTGTATCTGAACATACAATCTTAACAAAATGGCTTTAACAAATTCAAAATGGCAGAGTACCAGGTCCCTGCTTTATCCCACGAGGCTGTAGATTTTTTGTGTCAATACTGAGGAGTTTTTAAACCAGATTTGCTTTATCACCCAACTATCACCTTAGCTGTGCTACAGCTGTCTCATAAGCATCAAGTTGAAACCCCAAACAGCCCTTTGCATTACTCACCGGCCTTTGAAGAAAGCAACATAGAAAATGGGTGTGTAGGCATTGACAAATTTGAGCAGGAAAGCCTTAAAAATCAGCCGGTCTTCAAAATTTTTGTCAGTTTTTGGCACCTCTGGAACCAATGTGACATGGATAAGGAACGTTAAGGACTTATCCTATCTGTAGCTTTTCAAGATCTTTTAAATGTAGACTTTGGAAAACATCAGCCATCTTTTAAACAGAGGTATATTCTTATAGCAAAATATGTATATTTTTTATATATATATATATGTACACAAAAGCAATGTGCTATCACTAAGGTCAGTGGTCAATCTGTTGAGGATCCCCCTGTTCAAATGTGTTACAACTGTAATTCTAAATTAATTCCCCCATCTGGCTGGCCTCCCTGACAATCATTTTCAGATGGACAAGAAAAGATCTCCAGGTCTTTTGTCACTGGTTCTTTTTGGAATGATTAAAATTTCTTTGTTTCTACAGTGTTTTTTTACACTCAAGGATTTTGTATTTCTCAACATGTTTTATGCCAACTAAAAATGGTAGAAAATTAAAATAGTAATTGCATGATATAGAGAAGTGAAGCTCAAGATTAGGAACAGGAATTTCTGATGTATCCCCATCACCTATAACTGGATTAGTGATTAGCACGACCACTGCTGAACGAAAAACTTTAACAATAAAGTCAAATCCATGTGTGCTTTGATATTCATAAGTAGCTGGTTAGAATTTTAGCCACATGTTTGAATTTCCGGGGTTTGCTCACCCCTTTGAAGTTAATCGTCAAAGCCAGTCATTTGGGTCCTCTCATTTCAAAATCACTCTAGCGAACGTCAGCTGAGGGTGGAGGATTTAAACCTACCTATCTGAGTTAGCCACCTTGCAATGCAGCCATATACTTCATCCAGGATGATGATGACGACCAAATTGATAATGACTGCGGTGGCAGTGACGGTGACCCTAACGCTTGACCGGCCCGAGGGAGTGGAACTGATTGCCAGCGCCGCCGCAGTCGAGATCCTGTAGATGATGACTCCAAACACTATAG
The DNA here is from genome assembly GCA_033556795.1 of Tapera naevia. Classification (NCBI taxonomy): domain Eukaryota; kingdom Metazoa; phylum Chordata; class Aves; order Cuculiformes; family Neomorphidae; genus Tapera; species Tapera naevia. The sequence goes on along the minus strand of JAUMJJ010000160.1, from coordinate 753,345 downwards.
CAAACGTCAGCCCAACCTGCCAATAAGAATAGCACAGAGTCTTAGGAAAGATTGAACTATAAATACTCTGCTTGGGACTTAGCAATGACATTAAAAATGGGATATCTCTGGGCCACGTGCTAAGTCCTCCCAAGCCTGCATTAAGGCTCCCAATCACTTTGATAAACTGTGGGAAAAGATCTTCTTTTGCTAGAAATTTGATCATCATGTGAAAAAAATCGATATAGTGATGCCACTGTCACCTGCAAAAGCCTTGTTTTAAAGGCACTTGAATATACAATACTTGCTTACATGGAAAATATTAGTGACCTTCCTTTCAGCCCTAACAGCAACAGCATATATACATGGTATTTGCTTTAGTATAAAAGAAAGCCAGAGTTCTAGCAGAGAGGAGTATTTCAGATCAAGCCTGCACACAGGCCTTCAAATACCCTACTTAGGCTCATTATGCTGCCATAATCCCAAAATGAAATTAAATCTGATTCAATAAATGCACTTCCTGACAACGTGAAGGTGCACAAAATCTTACTCCATTTCCCATTGATCAAATAGATGAATAATTTTAAAATGTGATTCTTGCAAGGTATTGATTCTTCAGGTGAAGTTTAGATTTACTGCATTTCCATTCTCTGAAAACATAAATATTAAAACACAAACCAAAACAAAACAGAATCCTTATTCCAAAAAATCAAATAAGCTGAGTTAGTCTGGCATATTCTACTTTTGGAAAGGGCTTAAGCATTTTTATCCATCTGCCAATCCATTCCATATCTTGAAGTATTATTATTTCCTTCAAAAATTGTTTTAAATGCTGATGCTTTATCAGCAAATGGAAAAAGGCTGTTCTCATCATAATTTTACCTTTCCCTTGAATTAAGTGCTCTGTTTGCAGTTCTCCTGTTACATAGATGGTATAACCCCAAAACTGACAGATTTATTAAAAATCCTTGCAATTGGCCGCATCATTTCTTTTCAAAACGTTTAATATAAAAATGAGACTGTTCTCTACTTCCTGAATACTTTTTCAGAAAGGACTCTCTGTTTTAAGTTTCATCCCATCAATGGTAGTGGCAATTTCCATTTCCATACCCTCATTTTTTTCCCTCCCCTATTTAGGTGTTCTTACCCCTTTACTGCAAAGTGACAGCAAAGTATAAATTAAAAATTTTAGATTATGAAACAATCAAATGCTTGATTTTTTTTCACTGGGGAAAAAAAGCCATTGTGAACTGTCACATTTTCACTCACACTTCTGTTCTATAAAATGACTGGGTACCACAACTTTCAGGTCTTCCCAAGTGATGCTTACCATGAAGATAATGCCAACAAAATTGGTTAAATAGGCTGGAAAACGATCCTTCCATGTCAGCTTTTCTTTATCTGTCTAAAATTTAAGGAAAAAAGGGCATATTTAGTAAAGATGTAGCGTGTGATTTTGCACGTGACAAAAACAGAAAGGGGAGGGGCAAAGGCTAGCAAATACACAACCAGTTAGGAGATGCAAAGACACAGTGTTTACAGTTACAATTCCACACAGGCAAATTGTTTACTCCGTATCTAGGTTCAGATTGTTCAAGTGCCTGCACTGTGAGTATAAATAAACCATTTTTTTCTGTATACTTTTTGAAGGAAATATGCAAATAATCTGTCATAAACCATGAAGTAAGATCTCTCCTACTGTTAAATATTTTCTTTTGCCTTCCCTTGAAAAATTCTCCTTCTTCCCCTCTTCCTCCCCTGTTAATATTCCCAGCTTTGCAGCCGCACAACTGGTTCCACTGAAATATAGATTGAGTGTGCTCCAAGATGGATTCACAGTTGAAAATACTGGTTTTCTGTGAAAATACTTGAAATTCCTTCAATTTGAGTGATTTTTAACTCCCTGACTATCCACGTGGTATTCAGTGGATCGCACCAATAGAAGTTAGGATGCACAGGTATAATAACTCTTTACAGGATACCCTAATCCAGTTAACAAACCACAGCCTGAATTTGGCTATGAAAATTTCATTTAGAACAGTATTTCTCATCTAGAGTCTTTCAGAACCTTTGATGCCAGGAATTGTTTCTAAACACCAGAAAATAAACAACAAAAAAAGAACATAACGGAAGATGATGCACACGTAATAATGAACATAAAAATATTACTCAAATTCTATTTTTATTACATGCACGTTGTCTCAGGGAAGTGCAAGCAACTCTTTCAACACACGGCCCATGCTCCACTGCAAAATGTAACATCAGTCCAGGATGGTAAGTCTAAGATTAGCCATGCAGTGCCATTCCCAATGCACAGAAACAGTGTCCCAAAGAGTGCTGGAGAAACAAGGGGAGGAGAGGGAAGAAACCCAGAACTGAATGTGAATATTAAACAAAGGTTCAACAGCCAAAAACAAATTGATTTGTGTCTTCCATAATTACTCATAATTTGAGTTTCTTCATAAGTTTGAATAAAAAGAACCAATTTCACCCCAGCCATGACTGTCTTAACTCTTTGTCTCCATTTGTTTGCTGTCTCTTCCGGAAAATATCGAAGCTTCTGATGGCAGTCAAAGGAAACAAAAAGAGGATCGGGCAATATAGCATTACAAAGCACTGCTAAATTAATCTACATTCTATCTACTGACTCAGCGTAGATAGCAGATTAGCCACAAATGAATGCTCTATTAGTTTGCTTAAGGCTTTGTGTTCCAGCTTTAGGTTAATAAAACATAAGAACAACAAAAGACAAGCTCTTGCCCCAAATCCTGGGGTAAATCAGGTTTTTCTCCTTTTAATTTAGGATTAAGCCCTTCTTCCTCCTTTACAATATATAAAATACGCCCAAAATGTTTTCCTTGAAAAAAAAAAATTTTTAATTGGACTTCTCTTGAAAAAAATATCAGCAATTTCTGGTCTGGGTTTAGGTATTTTTTCCTTTAAGAAGATTTCCAAGTTGTCTTAAAACTGCTGAATTTGAACTTTAACACTCCAGATCCCAGTGAAAGATAATTACAGAGTCTTTCAGAAAAAAACTCCTTTTCTCACGTTTCCCAAATTAGTAACATCCAAATTGAACTCAGCCCAAAAAGCTATAAATAGTCTGGTTTAAAAAGAAAAAAAAAAATCCTCTCTTAATTGCTCAGCTTTCATACTCTGATATTTGCAGGTCACCATTCATTATTCATCTGATTACCCTACACTCTTCCACATTTAAGATCTGAATTCCTAATACCCAAAAGTACGAGTCGCAGGTTTTTAGCAGAGTACAACGAAGTCTGCATTCAAATATTATTTATCCAGCATATGAGTGCAGTAACCCAAATTCCTTCTCTTCTGCAAGGGATTTTAAAGCAGTGCTGCGAGTGAAGTATTGCACAAGACACTGAACTGCTTGCACGCAGCATCCTACAGGTTACCGGGCACATGTTACCATTGGCTCTGTAGCATCTTTTAAGAGGTACCCAATGGCATTCAAATATAAACACATTTAATTTAATGCCAACCCAATCTGTCTGCTGTCTCTTAAAGAGTATTTCACATTAATGTGGTTATCACAGTTTTATTTTCATAAGGTTTTCATAAAATCCCACTTTAGGGCATGGTTCCATTCTGCTGTGCCACTGGCAACAGATATATAAGAAGAATTTTTGACAACAAGTTTTGTTTATGCTGCAGCTTTTACTTCTCTGCTTAAAAAGTGCAGTTTTAGGACGAGGAATAATGGTTTTAAGCTGAAAGAGGAGATTTAGATTAGATTTTAGGAAGAAATGTTTTCCTGTGAGGGTGTTGTGGCCCTGGCACAGGTTCCCCAGAGAAGTGGTGGCTGCCCCATCCCTGGAGGTGTTCAAGGCCAGGTTGGATGGGGCTTTGAGCCCCCTGATCCAGTGGGAGGTGTCCCTGCCCATGGCAGGGGGGTTGAACTGGATGATCTTTAAGGTCCCTTCCAACCCAAACAGTTCTACGATTCCATGAAAAATGCGGTCATACAAATGACTGAGTTCTTGCAGTTAAGAGGGAATAACCTCCAGCAGGGTGGAAACCAGTATGTGGGGAGAAAAGGAGCTTTTTCAAATTGATCTGCTGCTGACAGCCAGTAATAGGGGAGGAATTACAGCCTTCAGCAAGAGGGCAGAGAAGCTGCTCATAGGGATCACACTGTCCATTGGCGAGAGGCAGGTGCCCCTGGGGTGAGAGGCAGCACCATCTTCTGGGCAACGTCAAGAGCAAGTTAAAAGCAGAGCAGAGCACTACCCTTCTTCAGTGGAAAAAAAATGAAGAAGGGTATGTTTTTGAAAGGTAGAAAAAGTTATTAAATCTGGAATTTGGCAAGGAAGTTGGTGTTAGTATTCTTCATGAATGCTCTAGTAATATTTTTATTTACAAACAAAGTCTAACAAGACAGAGAACCGCTCCTAAGAAGCTTTCAGTACTTCTATTAGCACAGAATAAGATGGGTTTTATGGTTTTCCTAAACTTGATTTGTTGGCCGAACAGGAGCAGCTCGTCAGTTGGGCTCAGTCAGCTTCCCTAAGCCACACTCCTGTATCTGATTATTAAAAACATTTCTAGACTTAATCAGTTCTAGTGTACTGGTATATGCCAAGTATCCCACACATGCTAGGACCAAAGATATCTGGAATTTAAACACAGTGTGCAGTCACTCTATTTTCTACCTATTTTTTAGACTGCTGTAACGGCCTTCTTTTTCAAAATATAAGTGAAACAAAGGAATATTTTTACTGTACCTCTTTGTGTTTGTGTTCTTTTCTCAGTGATTTTTCTAAAACTTTAGCTTCATATTCTGCTCTTGGATGATCCTGTGAAATAAGACAGATTTAATAAAAATATTTATTTTCTCTATGAGCTGCATACAAACTATTTGCAAGTCGTTTTGATCATTTCCAAGCCTTTTAACTGAATTCTAATTAACTCTGTATGTTATTCATGTCAACTGATAGTTGACTGTGATTAAAAAAAAAATAATCAAACACCATATCATTCACAGTTCTACGGCAGCAACTGCAGAATAATCTGCACTCACCATCAGCCCCATGTGAAACATTATATAGGTTAAATTTAATACATAAGAGTATACAGCAGAAATTGTGTCATATTAAATTAGATTTTGCATGTGATTAACTGTAATTTCAGTGATGCTCAGCTCATGAGTGAAACAGCTATCTGCTGTCAGTATGCAAAATACTTGGCTTTGGAATCCTGGAAAATGGTCAGTTGGGGTCTTCCCCTAATCCTGTCTTGGACAGCATCCACTGATTACCCAAGTGCATTGAAGGACAGGGTGTAGGAAACACTCAGAAGTAAGAGACAGCCAAAAGATTCAGAAAGATTCACGGATTCAGAATTCACAATAATTATGCATTCACAAAAGATTCAGGATTCACAGTTATGCATCGGATGGGAAACAGAATGGAGTTGAAAAATGTCTGAGCAAGTGGAGGGGTGGAGGGTGTAAAGGCAAAGCAATCAGTGGGAGATTTAAAGAAAATCTGATGCTCGAAAAAGAAAAGGTGGAGATCAAAAGATGACATTCATCAGTAGACATGTAATAAAAATGTAGGAGTGATTAAAAAAAGTTTTCCAAACCTTGACTGCCTCCTTGAGGAAACCAGAAAAAAAACATGAAAAACAAGAAAAAAAAAAACAAAAAGACAAAAATTCAATTACTGAACTGTTGCAGATCCTATAGGACTTATATTTTTAAAACTACATAAAACAAGCAGTGGATGGCTAACCACTACCAAAGAACATCAGTCTACTCACGCTCTACAACCTTTATTAACCTTACTGTAAGTATTGCATGAATAAGGTGTCCCTACGAACACCAGAAGAGGAGACACTTTGGGATTTAGCACATCACTTGAAACCCTGACTCTTTAAGATGATACTAGCTTAAGGTTTACCCAAACCAGAAACAGGACGAGCTTAAATTCTTTGTTAAACCCGCTAACCCAGAGCTGACTACACAAAACAAAGAATAAAACATACTTTATTAACAGCTGCTGTCCTAGCTGTGAAGAGCTCTGAACTCAGACATGAAGGGGATGACACGATTGGAAAGATACAGTTAATCCTTTCTACTTTCATGTATGCTAACAACTAGTTACCAAAAATAAAAGAGCAGTATGTTATCCAGGAAATAAATCCCTACATTCTCTCCCAGTAAACAGGTATGATCTAGCACAGCACATGGCACAGAAGCTGCTGGCACAGTGCACCTAAATATATTATGGAGGAGATAAACATATTAAAAGGAGATAATTCAAGCAGAAAGGTTTTAGGGGTGAGGGGAACAATAACTGTGCCAGGCTTCTCAGGCTGCATAGTGTTAAAGCCAGGGCCAGTGAGGTTCTTGTTTCACGTGAGTAATAGATGTTGTGCATCTACTTAGAACATCTAGAGATATGACAAGGGCTTCTTTTAATAATATCAAAAGTAAAATAAAAAATCAGCTGGCCAACAAAGTGGTGAATGCCTGTATGACCTGTGAGTCCCAGTTCAGACCCTGCAGTGGGGTTTTCACCACACAGCGATGGGAAAATGGAAAGGACTCGCACACCTCCACCACCACTGACCTGCAGTGCAGTTCAGGGGCTGGGAGTGCATTATGCTGTAGGAAAGTGTCTCCTTTTCTTTTAAGGTGACAAAATTAAAAAAGAAAAGGTGGGATGCAGCTTTTCAGCTGGCTGAGGATTTTCTCTCACTTTTTCCTAAAACTTCATTGGTTTTTAAGACTTCTTTTTGTCATGGAGATTCAAATCATTTTCCCTGGCTAAGGGTATTATTTTTTTTAGTAAACACAGCTCCACATTCGTGTTCCTCCCAGTGCCCCAAATCCACATGTCTGGCAATATTTTCTTAGGTATTTTCCAAGTCAGAGATTGATTGTCCATCGTTAAAGCTAATAGGAATTTTTCATTGCTTTTTACCATGTTGTAACTTTATCAACTTCAATACATTCATTTGTCATTTACAGCAGTAAAGAGATGAATGAGGTCGTTTGTTCTTAGCACCCTGACATCAGCCCAGGAGAAAGGTATGAGCTGTATATTCCATGCTTAAGCTGCTAGGTGTGACCCAACTACATACTTCAAAAACAATTAGATTTTGTGCCTATACAATTATGTTTCTATGGCAACAAGACATACTAGTCATACCCTTGCTATAAAAACCTCAAATAGCTCATGCAGAGGATTTTTCTTTCTTCTAAATGATGGAACTACCCCAAAATCAGTTCCCCATAAGGCAACATCTATCAGTTAGGGACAAGGAGCTATTGGTAATGCCACAGTGGAAATTAAATTTAGAGTCAGAACCAAAGGAACAAACCTCCTCCTCTTCAAACCCAGTCAGGTCCCACCTGTAGTTGAGACGCATCTGTTTTCTCTTCCAGTGTTCCATAAAGGTGGCAGCTGAAACAACAGTTTAACAGTTAGTTTGATATTTTACCAAAACAGAAGAATTGCATCAACCTCTGGGATTGGTCTGTAGAGGCAATGCTGGCCACGTTCTGCATTGCCTGCCCTATGTCTGCAGGCTCTTGCCTCCAAAATGTCTCAGCAGGCGCAATATCATAGCGTACATCAGGCCAGATTAACTTCATTTTTGTTACTCTTTTATTCAATGGCAATATCTATCTGAGAAATACTGATTAACAGTGAAAGGAGCCTACCTTTTTGTCTAGGCAAGCTAACAGAAAGGACATTTATTACAGCCACAGCTTCATGTAGAAAGATCCCTACAATTTTTTAAAAGGTGTAAGAAAGTCTGCCACCCAAAGCTATTTAAATATTTGTGTGTGACTGTTGGTCTTCATATGCATATAATCCCATCTCTAAGTCCAATTTTATTTATACAAAATATGAATGCTTGAACTAGTCTTGTGCAGATAAGATAGTAATTCCTATCAAGATAAAGCATTTTATATGTTAAGATTACATCCATCTAGTGGTCATAATAGCATGTTTGGCTCTAATCATCACACCCAAACCCAAATACTCATGCCAGTGTGAAAGCTGCAGGTGGCCAGCTGTTAAAGAGAACTCTTTAAGGGCTTTTATCATTAGAAACACTGCCATTTTCTTCTTGATCTTACAGAAAAGGAAACTCTTTAAAGCAATGCTTGAGTCCCAAGATCCAGGGATGATCCTTGTCTATATCTGTCTATCTGCCTCTGAGACTGAGCAAGTTCTCAGAGGACATATTTAGATGCTGGGAATACACTAGTTCTGTATAATAAATAAGTGATTGTGAAAGAGGCAAGTCTACCAAGAAATGGTGTTCCCAGGGGAGTTTCCTGCAGTGATTATTAACAGATGTGCTGAGAAACACTCGTATCCAGAAAAAACAGAGGCAGGAAGAGGGTAAGAAAGTTGAATAAAGAGGAAAGGACACCCTCATGACTGATTTCAGGCTACAGCTATGACATTCATTCACCTTCCAAATGAAAATGCCACGTACAAAACTTAGAACTGAGCCCCTTTCACAACCCATAGGCTTCCTGTAAATCGGGGCAACCACAGCTGTATCCTAAGAGGGTCTGTGTCACGGTCCTGGATTTGCCTCCCACTCTCCCTGCCACCAGCAGTTTTCACGCTGGGGTCTGCAGTTTCCACTTGCAGTGAGAAGTATGGAACATGAACGAGACATCAGTTCTCAGTGCTACCAGAAATCCTTCCGTGGCACTGACCTGCAGCAATGCAAAATGAAAAGACTGCGCCTGAAACACAGCCAGCTCGCTTCGGAGGCCCTCGGCACGTGTGCCAGGTGGTGATGCATCGCCACGTTGCCAAGCAAACCCCCATTTCCATACTTCAGCTGGGCCCCTAAGCATAAGAGAGCTTAAACATTCCAAAAGGTTACTGTCCAGATGATCTTATCTGGATTTTCTGACATTTTTAATGCCATTTAATGCCAAACAGCACTGGGCCGTGGTCTGTGTTTAATGGTGAAGCTCTGACCAGGGCTCTGTTGGGTGCTACAGCTGTTTTAATGCTTGTGAGTAGGTTTCTCTGGGGTGTTACAATACCACCACCACACAAAGAAAGCCTGGCCAAACGCTTGCTCACAATAATACCCCTGAATTTGGGCTAATTTTCTTGCTGTGCTAAGGATGCTCTGGGTCACCTGAGCAGGTTACTAAGGTCTTCTCTGCCTCAACTCTTCAACTGTACACAAACCTAAGAAACTTCCCACTACACACAGAGGTGCTCACAAATGACATGGAGACTGCATGTGCACCTACATCTGGAGACAGCCAAATTTTGTTGACATGCTTTTCTTTGAAAACTAAAGTGCTTATTTCATTTTTTAAGTACAATTTTGACAAATTCTTCAGGAATGAAATTTGCAATAATATAAAATCAAAACTATGTGGAAAAAGTTCTGATTTTCTCAATTCAAAAAGACCTTTTTGAAACAAAATTTATTTCCTGTGCTATTGTACCACTATAAAATTATATGTTGACCTCAAAGAATTTGAGGGATTTCACATCCAACTCCAAAATTCTCAGAGTTATTAAGCCTGATTTTTTAGAGAGCACAGAAACTGACTTCTACCATTCTACCTTACTTTGCCTAAGAATGCAAAAAACGGATGGAGACCCATAATTGTTTGCTAAGGAAACGGAGGCAAACAGCATTACTTTGGGGACAAGATAATTTATTACGTGCCAAGATCCAAGTAGGGTTCACAACAATGGTAAATAAGGGAGACCGAAACCGATACCTGACTCTCCATGAGAGAGAATCAGACTATTTAAAGTCTCTGACACCACACCCTGCTTTGGGGTATATCACATTTCTCCCTATATGCTACATGGCAATCAGACAGTGATTCCTGCTCTCAGCTGCAAAGCTGGATGAGTTCAGCCTCCCTACACTTCCCAGCTGACCTGCTGAAGCTGCAGAGCTCCCAGCTCCCCACTGTTTCCCAAATCCCTCTGCAGGACCATCTTTGTCCTTTTCCTTATGGTATTTAATAACCAGCTTTTAGCATTGCATCTCAAATGGACACCTTGGTCAAAAAGGCAATGCTCTAAATTGAATTACATTGAATTGTACTAAAATCAGTTCAGATTAACGTTAAATATTAACATTCATGTAAAAATGGTTCCCTACATACTAGAACAAATAAAAACTTTGGCAATGCCTTTAGGATTAAATATAATAAAAGGAGGTTATTTCCTATCTCACAACAAGGTACACAGGAGGGGTAAACATCATTTTGGACACAACAATCCCATGCAGAGCTACAGACTGGGGACAGAGTGGCTGGAGAGGAGTCAGGCAGAAAGGGACCTGGGAGTGCTGGTGGACAGGAAGCTCAACATGAGCCAGCAGTGTGCCCAGGTGGCCAAGAAGACCAATGGCATCCTGGCCTGCATCAGGAATAGTGTGGCGAGCAGGACCAGAGGAGTTATCCTCCCCCTGTACTCGGCACTGGTCAGGCCTCACCTTGAATATTGTGTCCAGTTCTGGGCCCCCCAGTTTGGGAAAGATATCAGGATACTGGAGTGTGTCCAGAGGAGGGCAACAAAGATGGTGAAGGGGCTGGAGCACAAGCCCTATGAGGAGCGACTGAGGGAACTGGGGCTGTTTAGTCTGAAGAAGAGGAGGCTCAGGGGAGACCTCATTGCTCTCTACAACTCCCTAAAAGGAGGTTGTAGTCGGGCAGGGGTTGGTCTCTTCTCTCAGGTGACCAGGGACAGAACTAGAGGGCATGGACTCAAGCTTCCTCAGGGAAAGTTTAGGCTTGATGTGAGGTAAAAGTTCTTCACTGAAAGAGTGATTGGCCATTGGAATGGGCACCCAGGGAGGTGGTGGAGTCACCGACCCTGGAGGTGTTTAAGGGGAGACTGGATGAGGCACTGAGTACCATGGTTTAGATGATGTGTTGGTGTTAGTGTTGGATTATAGGTTGGACTTGATGATCTCAGAGGTCCTTTCCAGCCTTATGATACTGTGATACTGTGATCATCTTGTGCTGCTCTCACTGATGCTAAGAGTATGTAGCTGTCAGACTCCAAAGCTGGGGGGAATGACACACATTTCCTTATTTTCTGTAGCTTTTCTGTATAGGGCTCCCAGTTACAAACATTGTAATACAAATATTAGTTCCCATTTATTTTAACAGGCCCCCTTGGACCACAGCAAGGATGATAGGGGTTTCTCTCCTCTAGCACCCATGCTTGGTGCTGGGGTTCCCAAGAAAGGAGGTCCCAGCAAGGAGGACAAAAGCTCCTCCAGCAAGGAGGACAAAAGCCCTCTATAACCATTCCTGAAGACATTCTCACAAAGATTTCATGCGAGGGCTTATATTTTAACCAAGTTCTAAAGACAAGCGAAGGAAGGTTAAGTGATGCACTCAAAGTGCAGGGGCAGTCAGCATCAGAAAAAAAGACCTATAATGCCACAGCTCCCCCTTCATGATCTACACTCATGATGTCTGCTTGCTGATAAACTTAATTGCATTCCGGAGCACACTCAAGAATCAATCTTGGTTTGTCCTGAGACACTAAAGGCCATTACACTTCCCTGTGGAGCCCTCCCTTAACCCCAGAGAACATTAATACATTTCTTCTATAATGTTCTAAAGTGGAAGCTGGCTCTGCAAATAGATTTTTTTTTTTTTTGGCAAGCTGTGCAATCCTGTTAATGAAATTTTGACATAACCACACAGCAGTTTTATAACAGATGCTTAACAATTTCATTTGCTATTCATCTTGAACAACTTTTTGAATTTTAGCCTTCAGTCCAGAATATAAATTTGGGAGTGACAGTTTCATGGGAAAGAAAAAAAAGAAAAATTCTTTATGTAATCAACTGCCTGAGTATAAATACACTACTTTATCTCTTCTGTTTCTTCCTGTTGTATTTTAAATAATTAAAAACTTAACATGAAGGCATATATCCTCTTACCCCAGAGAGCCATGAAGACTGAGAAGAAGACAGTTGCAGGGTTATCAAACAGATGACTTGCACGAGCAGTTGCACAAGCAGAGCTCATCTTCCAGTAGCTGCACGTTCTGTCACATAAGGGACACATGGTGATATTGTTTCTCTGGTCACACATTTCCATACTGCAATAAAGCAAGAAGATATAGAAAAAGCATAATCAGTAAAGCTCCATCTTCCATGTTCCAATGATCTTTTCCCCTCTGCACAGCATCTGTTTCTGGTTTGTAGGACCATCAGATTCTACCCTCACAGTGATTCCAGCTCTTGCCCCAGCGAGCAGCTCTGTTCATAACCTACACCATCACAGGGGCTGAAATCCTCACTTGAGGATGTGGTTTCCCTCCATTCCCAGACTTATTTAATAAGAGACAGTATTATGAGAGGCATAAGGTTCTGTGCTTTTTACTATAGGATCTTACAGTATAAAAAATAAAATGTAAAAAACATTCTTGTTTTGAAATACTAACTACAGCAAGAGATAAGGTACAAGGGGACTGCTGAGTATCAAGAGACTGGAGTTCAACCAAATTATCTGCTGTGCCCTCCATCTGTGAAGTAACAACAGTGACTCTCCCTTTGACTTTCTTCAACTGTTGGAAACAGAACAAAGCAATCTTCATGAACACAAAAGTATCTACTTTTCAGTATCCATTATCTGCTTTATTACCAGGGTTCATGGTTGCTGTACAAACTATTTAGTTTTCCTCTAGAGCTGCTGATGCATGCATAGCAAATAATGCAAAATCATAAGGCTTTAAAATATTATAATCAAAACTTATTTAAAAAAATAAAAATAGCATGACATCAAGATTTTGTTAATCTGACCACAATTGCTTATTTGAGGCATGCATATTCTTGATTCATCTTTATGTCACACAATGCCCTCCTCAGCATTTTATGATAGGAAGTACTAAATCCTGTCATTAGCAGTATTTTGTTGGTTTGTTTCAACATAATGATCTGAGTTAGGGAAAAGAAAAACACCTGAGCAACCAGCCAAGAATTATTTTTAGTGCAGCAATACAAACTCCACAAGCAATATTAACAATAAACGCTAATGATTTTGAAATGTGCTGCAGTTCTGCTGCCCGCTCTCAGCCCTTGGTAGAGCTCCATGGCTTACTGGAAGCAGAAACTGGTGAGACTGCAAGCTCCTTCATCACAGAATCATAGAATCATTTTGTTGGAAAAGACCTCTGAGATCATAGAGTCCAACCGTACCTGTCCCGTTACTAAACCATGTCCCACATCCATGTGGAAATGGCTTAATTTTAAGCACAGCTTCCAGAAGATGAAGTGTGTGGGGCGTGAGGAGGGAGAGCACGGGGAACACAGTGTGCTCAAGCAAGCACCAGCTGGCAGGAAGACCTAGAGAAGCCACAGCAGGAAATATGGATTGGGGTGTCAGGCTGTGAGTGGTACAGGGCAAGCCCTAGAAACAAGGAGCCAAAGTGTCAGCTCCTCTCATCCTAGATATCAGTGGCAAACATACAATCATAGAATGTCCTGAGTTGGAAGGGACCCATAAGGATCATCAAGTCCAACTCTTGTTCTTGCATAGGAACCCAACATTCACACAACATGTCCGAGGGTGTTGTCCAAATGCTTCTTGAATATAGTCAGGTTGGTGAAGTTACTGCTTCTCTGGGAAGCCTGGAATATTTCTAGAGGAAGGAAATTTTAAGTTTCTAGTGGCCTCCAACATGAATGAATCTATCATCTGTCTGTCTTTTTGTCTGTCTTACCTTGGTATATTCTCATCCACAGTTGCACAGCCATATAGGAAAACAATAATCCCTACAATTGAAGCTGGAATAAGCATTTGTGTATAAACTCCAAGCCAGGCAAAATATAGTCCAATCTTCTCGCCAAAGTATTTTCTGAAATAGATTAAAAAAAGAGAAATAAGAGGGAGAAATGTTTCCGATTTCTTAAAATATAACATGGCTAAAATTATGAATCACAGCTGGATTAAGCATCGAGAAAGTAAGATCTGATGAACTGTGGGAATTGTTTTCTTCTCAGAGGACTCTCTTTCTCATGATGCTTGGAGTTAATCCAGAGATACAGTCACTATGAAAGCAAGTCAGTCCAATCAGTCATTTTTCTCCCCATGTTTCTGCTGTGTAAATTGGTATCTTTGGATATTCTGTGATCTAATCCTCTTAAGGAAAAGCATAATTTTCTCCAAAGAGTCTCAGTTGTCACCATAAGCAAAAAAAATTCATTAAAAATATGTTCCCTGCCAGCTTTCACACTAGGTGGGATAGATCAATGTATATCCTGTCCCTCTGTGAACTTCCCATTGTCTTGAGTCCCCTGGGGTGGTACCAAGGGCAGCATCCACACGGGGACATCAGTGTGAACACTGCTGAGCACAACTTCATTGCTGCCTCGTGGAAACATGACATTAAGGGCTGAACTCTCACCTCACCAGGTCAATTGGCTGATATTTGTAAAATACTCCATAGCTCGCCCACTCCTCACACAGGAGCTGTAAAACAGAAAGGCAAGGTGAAAGCTAAAGCATTGCATACGTGAGCGTTTTCTCCTTTGATCCCAGCAACCTGCAGAGCTCACACTGTGGATCCGGTCTTGCCACTTTGTGGTTTCAACACATAATCTGTCAAAACATGCAGTTTGCATTAAGTATTAAAACCAAATTTGATGATTTGGCATGCAGTGATGAATTGTAGTACATTAAAAGGCTCTTCAGCAACTGGACTGATAGGTAACTATAGCAGGGATAAGGAGATTTATGTCCTGATTTTATGATCCTTAGGAGTTACAAGACAGAAAAAAACTAGAATAAACTGGTTGGTTTTCACTATGCAAAGTATAATATTCAGCATCCATCAAGAGGTGCTGTGCAGAGATACCTCAAAGGCTGCATTTAAAAGTTTTTCAGCATTAAACCAAAAGAACACGGGGATTTCCACTCTTCATTTTGGTTAGGATACGGGCCAAGGAAAACAATGATACCCATTAGTGATTTATAAAATTGAATCCCTCACAAAAATTGGTTCTACTGAGACCTTCAACTTATCCTTTACTACATAAAATATATAAATAGCGCTTCTCAGGTCTGATTTTTTCTCTTAAATCAGTTCAACTAACAGAGTGAACAAGAAATCAGTGTGCCTACAAAAAATACTGGTGAAGAGGAATTGTGCTCTCTGGTCACTCAGCCATCACCTCCTCTGTGGGACAAAGGGAAGAGAAGCTTCACATCTGCTTGTGAAGGTCTCCTTTGACTGCCTCTCTCCCTGCTTCAACTCTGACATGAACACGGTAGCAGGATGTTCCTGGTCCAACTACTGATATTTCAAGGAGATGCTTTGATGGTCCTTTCTGATTTCATGAATTCATTTAGTAACGACATCACCTTTTTTCCACAAATGTAAGAGCATGACCTAATTATTGCCGAGTATTTCTTTTCATTGAGCATTGAGTAAAACACACAAAAAAAGGAGGCAGATTATTCCAGAACTTGGCTACACAAGCCCCCCTCAGTGGGTGAGGGCTGCATGACCAGCTCAGCTGCGGAAGAAACTACGACAGGGAACGAAGACCTAAACCAGTTATCATTACAGGGAGGGCAACCTTATTAATCTTCTTCATAGAAGAACAGACCAAACAGGATGTTATTGCTTAAATCTGTATTTTATCATGAGAAACTTGACATATGTCAGCCTTCTCCACTTCTCCAGTGAGCAAAGCAAAGAAAGGCAGACTGGCAGTCCCGCTGCTGCCCATATCCATTCCCACTTCTCGCATTTTATCACAGAGAAGCCACACAGTGAACAACTTTTCTCAAACTCTCTTTTGCAGTTCGCTTGCCAATCATGAACACAAACTTTACGAGCCAAACTGCCATGTTGCTCATGCAAAAAGTACAACTGCTTTACTTTTTACAGAAATATGATGTCAAAAATATAAGTGGACTGTGGATTTTCTCTTCTGCAACCCCAAATCATTACTCTTTATTAGTTTCTTTACAATAGTAACAGCAGAAATTGAAACCTAATTGCAGGCAAACTTTATTTTTATTACACTTTAGGTTTCTTTCAACCACGTTTCCAAAAGTTTAAGACCAGCTGTCCCCTCTGGGAAACAATTAATGACTTGAGACACCTCAACATCAATGTGTGCTAACAAAGACCTTTCCTTCTATTACTTTTAACCTCATTTTTATAATCTAAGTTTGTGCTGGGAATCAGATTCCTTTTCTGTGATCTAAGCTTGTCAGCATATCAGGAAAACACTAAGCTAAGGAGAATTTGCATCAGTGCCATGTTTCAGTTTTGTACAGGACTTCAAACTAAATTTGTAGTTAAAGTACAAATGAATTATCTCATTTATCCTGACATTTATCAGCTTGATATTCAAAGCACAGCTTCAAAGGCATGATTAGAGGAGATCAGCGCTCTAGCCCTAAATATTTACATCATTTCTATGCCTCAAATCTTTAATTTTGTTGTTATAAAAGGCACAAACCAGGCCTAGAACTGGAATAGATTAAAGAAAGCTTCAAGATACCAGAAAACACATGCCAAAACACACCAAAAGATTATTTGAGGGAACTGGAAGTCAAAAGCCAAGGCAAACATTTCGAAACAGACAGTGAACTTGTGAAATGAGAGAATTTGTGAGGTTTGAAAAGTTAGTAATAGAGATGATAACCCAGACGGTTTGAGAAAACATGGACTTTCATCCTATTTTTAGTTGAGCAATGTGTTGCCTAATAATGAAGTGACAGGTATGTGGTATTTTTAATGCAAATCAATAAAGGGAGACAAATAACAGTTGCTGTCTTTTGATGAGCAATTTGCACCTTAAGGCCCAGAATACCTTTAAATTTGGGTACCTATTTTTATTTGACCAATTTGAAAGGCTTTACATCTGCTCTTCCTACAGCCTGAACCCATGCTGGTCCACAGCATTTCTGTAGAGACGTGACCATGAAACAAACTGGAAGGGCAAAGTTTCAAGTATGAAAGTCCAACATACATGGCACCCAATTTTAATATCTCTGAGAGAACTGGTTGTAACCTCTCTATTTCAGTTTTCGTCTGATACACAGAGAAAAAAGCCTGTATTCTTTAGAGGAGTGTGATGAGGAGTATGTAGTAATCACACTCTGAATTTAAGAACTCACAATTTCTGCAAAGGGTGAAAAATTTGCTTTTTCTTATGGAAAGCACTTCCTTACGCTAATTCCTATCCTTTTACTACAATGAATGAATGTATTTCAGTATACAGACAACAAAACACAATTTAATCCAAACATTTATGTGAAAAGTGATGCAATGCATCAGCGAACAACCACACGGCAGTTTCTGGCTGAACAGCTTACATTAAAGCTTTGCTGAGAATGGCTTATTTCTGATAAATGTTCAGTCTTTGTCTTTCCCAATAACTTTTATGCTTCTATTTTCAGCTGCCCTCCTCTCAATTCTGATCCTCACACTCCAGGTCAGAAGCCCATTAATTAGCAGAGGTTACAGTGCTGAGACCAGAGCTTAACGTGGAGTGAAGCAGGATTTATGTCAAATACGGATACCAGGCTATGAGTGAGTGTATCCTCATCAGAGCCAGCCTGAAATTACATCATCTGAACTTTACAAGGAGTTATATGTAAATGCTGTCAATACCCTTAGCAACGTAGCAAGAAATGTATCGTTATTGAGGTTGGTAATTTATACATATCCATACTGCATTCCACATTCAGGCAAATTTAAAGACTGGAAAGTTTTTCTATAGTTTACTGCTGAGCCTTTTTTTTTTTTGTAGTATTTCCTGTGGCAAATGTCTGGATTCCAACAGGTGACTCTTCAGGCTGGGACTCTCGTGAATATATTAACCCCCTTTATATCAACTTACTTTTCTGTCATTAGGTTCGACGTTTTCACCTTCATAGTCACCCTTTAAAAAAAGAAAACCTGCGTCATTCAGTGAGTCGTGCCCAGAGCTGCTACACATCTTGCATACCCATGTATCCCTCACTTAATGTATCAGAAAACAGAAAAAGCAATCTGTAAAATAATGCTGTATTTTAGGAGCTCATTTATCATAGTACACTTCGTCTTCTGTCATCGGGCACATTAAGAAAGAGTAATAATATCTGTCATGGGGGAAAAAAGGAATGAATAATTGATAAAGGTGGCCTAAAAATGTCAAGGGAAAGGATGCGGCATTGCCATGGCATTTGGGGTTCAGCTTAGTCCACTTGAAAGGGAAGAGATCAGCTGAGAGAGCTGATCCCTATCCAGGCTCTCCAAACACTCAGGGCTGATTAGATTTGAGGTTTTAATTTAGAGCTATTTTTAAATATGATAAAGAGTAAACTAAGACAATAAATAACTTAAATACGAGACTATCAGTAGCTGTCTAAAGACTCAAGACGATGCATGCAGAGAAGTTTATTTAACCTTTCTGGATTTCTAAGGGATATTGCTGTAGTCTGAGTGCCTGACACTTATGATAAACATCAGGCAGATAAAAGAGGCCATTCTGGTCTCAGTTACGCCCATATAGAACACTCATGGTCCAGAGTAAAACCAGTGCAAGTGAGGGGAGTGGAGAACTAGGAAGGCACTTCATCTTCACATCCCACACTGGAAAACCAGCACCAGGCTGGACAGCCCTCGCGTGCTCACGCAGCCAGAGCACTGTGAGAAGCATGACTGCCACGTCCCTTTGACATCTGTCAAGTCTTTCTATAAGGGTCTACCTAAGAGTATGGGTTTGTCAGTTCTAGTCGTACCTTGAGCCTCTAAGTAAAAATGTCATCAACCCCACTGCTGTGCACCTCTGGCAGCCTGGGGATCCCCAGCTCAGGTATCAGTGTCACCAAAATTCCCTGTCTCTCTCTAATCCTCTCAGCCTGGAGAAGAGGCGACTGAGAGAGGATCTCAGAGCTGTTCACTGCCTTCTCACAAGGGAGGAAGAGGAAACAGGTGCTGAGCTCTTCTCTCTTGTGACCTATGATAGAACCCGAGGGAATGGCAGGAAGATGTGCCAGAGGAAGGTTTAGACTGGATTTTAGGAAGAGGTTCTTCTGGTGGAGCACTTCCCCTCCCCAGGGAAGCAGTCATGGCACTGAGTCTGCCAGTGTTCCAGAAGCATTTGGACAATGCCCTCAGTCACACAGTGTGAACGTTGGGAGTGTCCTGTGTAGGGACAGGAGTTGGACTCGATGATCCTTTTAGGTCCTTTCCAACTCAGCTAATTCTTTGATTCTATGGTGAAATCTATAGTTGAGCACACTCTTGACATCTTACTGAACTGCTCAAAAGCAGATTTCATCAGCAAGCAGGTCTGCAGTCACATCCAATTCCACGAAATATGTTGCTTCAAATTCTTGCTTGTGGTTTTTCCTCCAGTGTCAACTAACTGGATGGACACACAGCCACTGACATTTCTGTACTTGCAAGGGGGATGCCAGGGAGATGTGGACGAGAGAACTAGCTACTTGGTGCCCCAGGAATAGATACGTTTTCTAGCACTGATGCCAGGGATCTTGGGAGCAGAAGGTCAGAAAATAACTGAAGCATTTCGTTTGCTAAGCCACTGAAACAGCTCTTCTAATGTTACGTTCAAACATCACTCATGATCACCAAAGGTAGAGCAGAGGTCATGAATTCATCAAAAGGAAGCAGAGTGATGAAACAACCTGCAGAAATTACTGCAATCATGTTACAAGTGAGCAGGAAGTCAAGATCCAAAACACTCGTGTTTGGGATGATGCCATTAATACATTACACATAAAGGACTTCTTGGTGTCAGATAGTAGACATGTAAAATATACTGCAAGATCACTTACATCATGCAAAGGATACGCAGCACTGTAAACTCCATTTGCAAGCAGACTGGTGATCCCTTGAAAAATAAAGACATAATATTATTTACACTTTCAAGGTTAGACAGTCTCACTTTATCAGTATTCCTGGAGATTTCCCTCAAAATAACAGACATTTGATCAGATAACGGTTTTTCTGCCATCTCATTCCTTTCCATGTAGTTTCATTTTTAATCATATAAGCTATTAAACATGACTCATTTTATGAAATGGAAAACTGCAGAGAGCAAGAGGAAGTTATATATATTTGAGAATCAAGAATTAGAAGCCAATGACTTGAAATTAGTCATTAAAATAAATTACATTTTCTAAAAAGTCAGTTTGATTTAAGGGCAAGCCTGCAGGTTTGAAAGTGTGTAGCAGAAGGCTCAATCATGAGAAGAATATGGCTGGAATTGATGGCATACGGGAACACACATACACACACATCATCCACGCAAAGTTTTGAATTCAGATTTCAGACTGATTAGAGAAATTGTAGGGAAAAGCCTTTGCGAAGACCTTGGCGTAATACTTACCATATTTACCACATTTTCGTCTTTTATTTAAAAGGGTAGTTTCCTTCTTTCTTCCCTCTCCTTTCCCTGTTTACACATCCGTTTGTTAGTGACATGCATGAGGCTGAAAGCCATTAATGCTTCATCTACATCATGTATTGTGGCATAAGGGACTTGGAGGAGTCCTGCCTTCCCAGGTGTGGTACCACTTCTTAACTTGGGGCCAGAGCACACGTGGGCTGGGAGGAGTTAATGTGTAAGTTTGGAGGAGCACGACAGTGAGAGGCTCTTCAACACAGCAGCTTGCTGCACCATTCCCAAAGGTCATTTGGCTGCACCTGGACCTTTGAGGGCTGTAGCACATTACTTCTCTAACGTTCTTGCTGCAGTTGCTGGCATTAATATAGCTGATTCCAAGTATGGAGCATTACCCCTGTCTGAAGGTGTCATGTTATCCATGAAGACACATTTGTGGATGCAACGAACCATTCCTAGGTGTTGAATCAGAGCTAAGGCAAGGCTAAGCTGATTAATGCAAATAATAGTAAAAAAAATTGGTCACTAACATCATGGAGAACTTAAAAGAACTTATAAAGAGAAAAGAAAAATCACGTGCTACAATGTGCTCCGTGTTGCCCATCAGTTCATTGCTAACAGAAAAGCGTGGGACTGGACTGGAAGGCATAGTGACTATGAACCAGGAAACAGCTCACTGTAGGTTCACCAAGACATTTTTGATTGTTCTTAGAGTGAGAATTTTTCAAGTTCTTTAACACTTTTAAGATACTGATCACCTGCTGGAGGAACTTCTCCAGGAGTGCTCAGTACCCTGCGTGATCGTTAATTTTCCAAGTCCTATTTAAGATTATACAGTACTATGAATGGTCTGCAAATGTTTCCATGCTTCTGGCAGGAACAACTAGTGAAAAGATAAATTATTTTTCCAGTGCTGTGTGACTAGTTGAAGAGCTACCTAGTACCCTTCTACCTATTGGTATTTAACAATGAGAACAGATTCACATTTTCACAAATTTACAGAATAAATAACAAAGACTGCAGCGTTCAATGGCCAGCTGCCTTTTTCCTGCTGGGCAGAAATGTTGCAGCATTATCTGTGTTTGCTCAAACTTGTTTGAAATCTTTACTGGGTTGTAACCCAGCATTCCAGCCCTGGAACACAAAGGACCTGAGTGGGTTTATCCTGAGTATACCCACGGGCAGCCTGGCCTAATGACATTTTTATTAGGAATACTGCGTGACCTTGCCAGTCCCTGGAAGAAGAATGATCCAGGAATTCTAACACTTTCCTTTAGCCTCAGCTATTCAACTAATCTAATGTGTTCCCCATTTCTGGGCAAAAAAATTAAATATATATAAATCAAGTGAGTAACCAACTCCAAGGCAAGAATTCAAACTGAGCTGTATGAGCTTCCCCTTTCAAAAGTGCAAATACCTAATTTCTAATGAAAATGATCCAGCACCAGACTCAAAAAGGGTCCTGAAAGTCACAGAGTAATTTAGATTTCCCATGCTACAGGGAAACAGTACTTCTGTTAATACTGGCTGAACACCAAAATTTAGTGTATATAAGGATTCAACAATTGCACGTTGTATGTTGTTACTTCAACAGAAAAGTCAAAGCATGGAAATCATTTCTGGCATAATTATTCTTCTATTATTTGATGTAATTCTAAGCCGTTGATGGGTCAATATTGAACAGAACTACCTGTAATTCAAGTTCCTGTTGTTTCATTTAACTGCTTGTAGGCAAATAAATGCAGTAACAGATTCCAGCAGTTATCAAATATTTTATCCCATGTTCACACACTTTTCTCATGCAAGTTTATTTCTGTTGGTTGTCTTTTAAGAAGCTTGGATAGGAGGGAATTCAGCCTTCCACCTTACACAATTCAGTTTACCATTAACTATTAGATAACTTTGGTCCCACAGTCATGTATGTACCTCTATATTGTGATAATATAAAATATATAACAGCTCAACAGGAAAAGCTGCCAACAAAACTTTAAGGTAACCCGATTTGCAATTCATGTTTATGTGTATTATGAAGTTAGTTCTTAGAGCACAGGTCCTAAGACTGAAATCCTAAACCTACTGGCTGTGACAGCACAAACTTCACACTCACTGACTTGCAACAACTGTTTTGAGGGGTGAAAGAGATAGGCGAGCTTTCAGTGCATGCCTTGGTCCTTGGCCATTCCACCAGGTTAGTCTCAGTTCCACTTAGGACAGGGTTTCAGGTAGTCATCAGTTAAGACTATTTCACTGAAGTCATTGAAAAGTCATCCCACGATAAAAGTGTGAGATTTTTACTTAAAAGGAATGGGTCAAGCCATAGATTTTCACTGCAGTTACTGAAATTCATGTTAATACCCTTATCCACTTCAGTGAGCTTAAAACTGAACCAACGCAGAGTATTCACTGGTTTATTTCACCATCCAGTCCTTCTGCAAAGGACCTAACTAACATCTGCAGAGGCTTTATGCTCACTTAGCATTTAATTTAGAGTTAAATCTATAAATTTACATTTGGAAAAATTCCAAACAGCTACATTAATTAAATGAAATTTCTAAATAAAACAATTATATCCACATACATAAAATTAGAAAGCAGGGGAAAAACCTAAACTCCACAGTCAGTTAGAACTTGCAATTATTCTCAATACCTGAAAATCATATCAATCTTAAAGCTAAATAAAGTGCTTACCCATGCTGTATTTTGCTTTGGTACACGTTGTTCTTTTCAATATTTCATAAACCTACAGAAGTAAAATAAAAGAAAGGAAAGGGTTACTTCGGATACTGCCAGTGAAAGCACCATCTTTTTTGTGTACTGCTCAAATATTGGCAAAACCAAGATGTCGATGAAGTTGTCATTCTTTAATAAAAGTCAAGGTATTCAGGAGAGCAGGGCTTAAAGGTTTGATGCAGTTATCCACACAAAAAAGGATTAACTAAATAGCCAGCAACCAAGATAAGTGATCAGGGGAAACAGGGTTACACCTAACCACTCACATAACAGAAACGCTATTTTTACTCGTGTTAGACATCGACCAAGGATCAGAAGCCCTCTTCTACCCAGACGAGGCGGTGTGCTGGGCCAGCTCGTCCCTCGTCTCCGATGGTGCAAGCTGGCTGCAACTCAAGGACTTCAGCAGAGCTCATAGCATGCACGTGGCCATTTATCAGAAACTGGACTAACACAGGCTGACCTTAAAACTTCTGAGCCTGCATGACCTCAGTGTCAAACCAGATGTATTTATTTTACAATTTATTGCATTTATTGTCAAACAACCTCAGCACGCCACGGTCAAGCTTTCGCCCTGCGTTGCTCCCGTGTAGCGGTGCTCGTAGGCAAGGCATGAACTTGGCCAGGGCAAGGCTGGCAGGGGAGCGGGCAGCAGAGGAAAGCCAGAGGCAAAAGCACCTGCTGCCCATTGCCTGGCTTGTCCGGGGAGTCATCAACCAGTGTCCCTGGGGATGGTTGCTAATCTGTGTGCTAACTCAGCTGTCTCCTGCCCAGTTCACGGAGAGAAGTGAGCGAGGGCGTAGGAGGCAAAGCCCCACAGCTCATCTCCCTGTAGTTGTCTTCTAACTCCAGTGACTTAAAGGGCTGTCACAGAGAGATTTCTACTTATATAATGTTGTTCAGGTTTTTTTAATAAGTAAAAGGTCTTTGGCTTAGTTTCTATTCATCAAGATTCACAGGGAGTGACCAGATTCCTGTGCATTTTGCAGTAGGCGGAAGGGTCAATATTTGCACTGTGGTTTAAAAGTACATATGAAAAAGGCAGGAGAGAACTTTAAGAAACAAGAATACAAAAATAAATGCACGCAGGATGAAATGATGCTGGAAAACATTCAATATGCCTTTTAATACAGGGTGATTTAATTTACAGGGATTTCAAACAAAGCAAAATACTACCAGCATTAATATTATATGTCCAGTGTTCCTTGAGTGGTTTAAAAAAATCCCTTGTCTCCTCTTCCTCCAAGCCTCTTCTGTCAGCTCCTTTTGTTTCAGTCCATTTTCAGTTAGTCTTGCCCCTCTTCTTGTTCTATGGCACCATTTTGTCTTGCTACCTTCCTCAGACAGCTCGTCATGAATTTTAGCTCTTTATTTGCTACCTTAAATTTCTTATCATTACTTATATTGTTTTTGACTCTAGACATAAGCCTACAAACAAAAACTATGGGGTTTTTTTTCAATTTCAAATTTGATGTCTCATTACAAATAAACCAATTTTACGTTTGTCTTTTTCTTTCCTATTTCTGTGCTGCTGTATCTGCCTTCCCTGGTCAATCTCACCTAGCCCTGTGCTCACATCAAATCAGTGCACTTCAGACTACAGGGGAACTACAATGTGGGGTCCACACATTGGAATTTCAAAGCAGGAAAGAGAAGTTAGATATCTTATACCCCTTATCACTGTAACAATAAAAGGCAGCTATAACGGTGATATAAGCTCTTTTTGAAACCACTTGGCATCCAAAAGGCTAATGTTAAATATGAGATAAAAGCACATTCACAGTCACATTCCAACGCACCGATTAGCAGCAGTGGAATGGGGCAAATGAGTCTATGTTATACTTGGAGAAGTGTTGCAGCAAGTGCTGCTTGGCATGATCCCTTCCAACTGCCCTGGATGTCTTATGAGCCATCCTTTCAACTCCCCTCTCTCTGTGGCTATACAGGAGGCTACAACTTCTTCCCCACTCTCTTTTCTGTTCTGTAGCCACAATAAAGTACTCAAATGTAGTTTGTGATATTGTATTCCTCTATTAGGCTTCATTTCTGTAAGGGAACCTCGAAAGTTTAATTATGAAAGAAAAAGTCCTTTGTTAGCACTGAAGGAGCAGAGAGACCCTCCAGCACAGAGGTAGGAAAGGCTCAGCCCAGTTCCAGTGAGGCACGTGTGTACATCACACTCACTATCACAAAAGGGGAGAACAGATGCATAAATAATCCAAAGAAGATGGAATTTTCTGTCCTTGCTGCATTTCCTTCATGTAAACTTTAATATTAAATACAAATAATTAGTAATGTTCAATAATCATAGAATGGTTTGGGTTGGAAGGGAGCTTAAAGATCATCCAGTTCCAACACCCCTGCCATGGGCACAGACACCTCCCACTGGATCAGGGTGCTCAAAGCCCCATCCTACCTGGCCTTGAACACCTCCTGGGACAGGGCATCTGAGACTTCCCTGGCCAACCTGTGCCAGTTTCTCACCTCACAGTAAACAATTTCTTCCTAATATCTAATCTAAATCTCCCCTCTTTTAGATTAAAACAGAAATCATAAACCTCAACAGTTTTAACACCACTGTAGAGAATTGCCCCCCAAAACTATAAACAATATTCCCTGTAAATACCTGGCTGTGTCATTGGAATTTTTCTTAGGAGATTTCTCAGCATTTTTCAAAACATGCGATTTAGATTTACCAAAAAGTAAATGAGTCAGAAGGGTGTGGTTAGCTGGTGACACAACCAGAGGTAGAATCTAAATCCAGTCCTTTCTGGTGATATATCTATTAAGAAAGTACATCCCAGATTAACTGTGAACTAGAAAGAAGGTCCAAAATGTTTTTCCACAAGGAAGCAACATATTAGCATCAAACACTATTCAGCACATAACCTAAAGCTGGAAATGCTCTATTTATAATTTCAATAGTGAATGTCACAGGTGATCCCTGGCATTTGGTTGAAAGAAAGGCAAACTTGCAGCAGGCATCGTACTGAAGCTGACAAAGGGGCTATTAACACCACAACTAAGGCAATATCCACTATAAATTATTTATATACAGTACTTACTATAGTGCTTCTTGTTTTGCTGTCAAAGAAGGAGTCTCTGTCAGACAAATCAAATCTGTTAAAAGATTAGAAAGAAGCCCATTAAGTTAAAAACAAAGCCAGTAATTTCCTGCTGTTGTTGACCCCTTCAATATTTTCATATCTCCTGGGGATCTCTCAAAACTTAACATTAAAGAAGAGCTTGTAAAAACCTCATTAAAAAGTCCATTCCAACTCTTGTATTTTAAAGAGGCTGCTTATGTGTTTCAATGGTTTTAGATATTTCTAGGTTTTTCTGCACAAGAGTCTGCTGATGTTCATTGAAGTTGAGTTCCCAACCACTGCTGGCCCTGAATTTCTCCTAATAATCTTTACATTGTGTCTGTACCTTAAATCCTGTGAGGCCACCCTTGTCTCCCTTATTCAGTAAAAACACAGGTGGTCTCATAGAAAAAAAGTCACCCCTGGGAACAGAACAAGGCACATTCACACCTAAGCTGAGGGGCATCCCTTGGGCTTTCTCTGAACCACCAGGCTCCTTCACTGCAGGAACATCCTACATGCAATGAATACATAAACACATTTCATGCAAGTCCAAGAAGATGTCAAATGTCACATACATCGACATGTCCAACAAACACAGACAACTCCATCAGTGTTCTCCACCCCTTGATGAAAAGCTAAAACCCCTGTTACAATGTACAATGAAGAATCCTGTCCTAGGACTGTTATTTGTTCCAGCTGGCACATACATAAACACAACCTTCAAAGCTTCTCCTCTGGATGCTGGCCAGGGAAGAGCAGCTGAAAAGCAATCCAGCACAGTCAAAACTTTGGCCATGCCCCACCTTATGTTTTTTTCCTACACCCACATTTATAGCTATTCTAACTGATCTGAAATTGATGGCAAAGCTACCATGAACTTCACAGCATTTTCAAAATCAAAGCCTGCTTGGCAGTGCACGTGTGGGCTGCCCATACCAGATGAAAGAAATCATTCTGAAATTCACCAGCCCACATCTCTGGCTACGAATTTAACCAAGCATTTTATTTTACAGGGAAAATAGACTATTGTAAACCATATTATAAATCTTGTTTGGCAGTCTAGTGGTTGATATGTATCATTATATAGATATGTATTATACACCACATCAGCAGCACAGAGATTTCACAGAGGGGCCCTACAAACCCTCATTCTTCAACACTGAGCCAGAAAAATCAAGTAAATTTACTACAAAATGTAAATATTCTTTACAGTAATCACTAAAAAATTGTTCATGTTCATTCTCCTGTTTATCTTTCAGTGCCTTAGCTGCCAAGAAGGCTGGAACCTGTTGACATGGACATTTACAGAAAGCTTTCACTTACAGGTGTTGTTTCTCTCTGGAGAAAGGGTAGGAGAGGCGTTTCACCGTCTGAGGTTTGTGTTCTGCTACTTTTGGTTGGATGGGCTCTGTTATTTTTTGAATTACAGAGTTAATCTTTTTCAGAAGGCCATGGGTCTGATTGATCTGATACATCTAAATCGGTAAAGAGAGAAACAGTAAACTGTATTGCTTTTTAGTTTTCCATGAAAGAGAGTGAACTGTAAGGAATAAATCAATTAAATAAATACATCAGCATAAATTTTTGAGGAGTATCACTTACCTTCTTCAAAACATGCAGAAATACATAGATGGATGGGAAAGTCAAAGCAACACAAGCAGAGGAAGCCTATTGCTTTTCCTCTGAGCCAAGGCATGGCCTCTGTTTGGATCCAAATAATCAGGCTGGGGTGTCTGGTGGAGATATACTCAGCTCTGGCTCCTGAGACACACAGCTCCTCTGGCATTTTATTCTTTTCTTGGTGCAATGAGTGAAATAAATGAAAGCACTAAGAAGCTCTTGTGCAAAAAACAGAAGTGGTCTCCTCTCCCAGCGGGCTTTCTTGGGAATATTGTGCAGGCTATAGGATTTTCCCCTTTCCCATATAAAGAAATCAAAATATCTTGAATAGTTCTGCAGCACTAAATGCAGGAAGTGTGTTAGCAAGTCACAACAGAAGATTACAGGCTTCCCTCTCTGAGCCAGGGCAGGGCTCCCACTGCAGGAAGATGCTCAGCTGGAAATAAGGCTTTAGGGGTCCGAGGGTGTTCTCAGGCACATCGCCTCTCCTGGGCAATGTCTGCAGGCTCAGATGTCTTCTTTCATACAAGAACATCGCCCAGAAAGTGCTCACATTAACTTTTCTTTTGTGGCAAAGCAGCTTTAACTGGAGGTTCACAACAGACTTTTTTTAGTCTAATTGTTTTTCTGATTAACATCGGTGGTAAGTGAGGCAATAATGGGGATTAATATGAAATCCAAACTAACAGTGTGGGTTTTGTGTTGTAAGAAATGACACTGGGCTTTGAGACTGTCTCTTGCTCCATTATAGTCTGGGACATGCACTTAGTATGTGTTTAAATATTAATCCATCTCTAAGCTATGCTCACTGAACAGGTAGCTATCTATCACAGATGATTTAGAAATGATGAAAATATATGGTCATTTCTGTAATGATCTTTCAAATATTCTGAAAGGTAATTTATTTCCTGGTACAGTAGTGCCAACTCCTGCAAATATGACTAACGACATACACGAAGAGTCACTAAACCCAAGTTGTTACTGATATGTTCATTTTTTAGCAGTCTAGTGTTTCAGGTGGGAAAAATCCTCGTAAGCACACACATATATTTTGTAATCAATTGCAACCTCTTTTTTTAAAGCATCCTGAGATCACTCGCATCACGTACAGATAACAATAGCAGCTGGGAATTCTGCATTTCCATTCCTCCTTCCAGTTATTCTTTCTGTCAGCAAGTTTGGACACTCGTTTTCTAAACAGATTAATTAGCTATTTTAGAAATGCTTGTAGGAAGAAAAGTCTGCATTTGTAAGGTGCTCAGAGATGAGCATATGTTTAAACTATGCCTTCCAGAGGAAAAAAAGGAAAATAAGGACTCACCTTTTTTGTGGGCATCTTGAGCTTAAGAAATTCTGCCTCTCGACACAATACATTCCACGGTGCGTGTATTTTCACAAATCCAACCCCATGGATTTTAGTCTTAAAAAAAGCAAGAGAAAAGGTTACTGATGGAGGAAATTAACTATCTTTTCCCCTGGTGTTTCATGCATATTTAAGGAACAGTGACCTACTGCCAACATGCTAAATCTCATTTGAGACAGCCTGTTTCTAACAACAGGACAATCACTGAACGCCTCCCTGTGCTGAGCTGCTAGAAAATGTGATTCAAAAATACTATTGTCTTCCAGAACAATTACCACAAGGTTAAACAGATAAAAATTGTTTGGGAAATAAAAGCTAATGACTATGGACACAAATACAGACTAAGCCAGTTAAATACGAAGCATAGGCATCCAGCCAAATGGTATAATTTTCTGAGTCTGTGGTAATTAATGGAGCTGAGAGAGTTCCTGCTGCCTCCAAAGAGCTGCTCAGTGTCTCAAAATTTGCAGTAAGGACAAAAATTGCAGTAAGAAATATGCAGCCTGAGATACAGTTGTGAATTTCTACATTAAAACATGCTGCATTTTAATTAGGAAAACAGCTAGGACGAACTCAATAAAACAAAAAGAAAAAAGGATATGTGTTCAGGATAATACTAACTAATACAGACTGATAAGTGTGCTTGCACCCCACCAGTTCTCTTATCTCTGTTCCAGATGGCTGGACATGGGGGTTTACTTCTGGCACTCCCATGTACACCTATATTCACTCTCACAGGAGTAATAATTTCAAAGCCATTGGACAAATAACATCAAACTAGCTGGCATTCAGCAAATAGAAGAGAAAGACATTTTAGTGAATCTTTCTGATCTTGTTGTGGTATCAGCCCAGGCAGTTATTATGATGACCAGCTTTCACACAACTGTGTTCCGCACTGGCTTTTTAGAAATGGGCTACTCAGGGGACACAAATAACTGCCAGCCTTCCCATAAGGCATGGCTTCCAAACCACCTTGGAATTCACTTCATTGAAGAGAGTTTAAGTGACTTAGTAAACATCATCTCTTCAAGAAACCTTTGCAATTTTTGCAATTAGCAAGGCCTCCAATGCAGCTCTGCGGGATGTTTTTCAAGTTGTAGGTTCCTCCCCCTACACCAACGTGATGCATATGGAAACTGATGCAAATCCCCACAGCTTGCCTTCATCTCTACATATTCCTGATCTGGTTTGGTATGCTGTAGTGAAAGGACAGGGTTCTCTCTCATTTACACTGTCCTGGTTTGAACCCTGAACCCTTCTGCACTATTTGAAATCATATTACATGTCATAGGTGGGAACCTCCCATGTTTAAAAGGATTTAAATATCTATGGCTTGGCACAGGCAAGCTTCCAGTTCACTACAACAACTTTCAAGTTTAATGGAAAGCAAGTCTTATTTTCAGGTGGGAGACAAAGAAGTGCATATATATATATATATATATATATATATATATCATTATCTACGTGCCTGTAACTTGTGAATAATAAGAGGCAGATTTATATTTTTAGCACTCTAATCTCAGGTTGAGATGCTCAATCTCAACGTTTTTGATCCTGTAAATAAAACCAGCATAAATGTTTACCCACTCTCACTGGAGTTTCAGGCGTGTTGGTTGGATCACTTAATTATAATGGCTTTCTTTGAAATGAATACGGCTGCGCCTGTTTCTACTAATCACCATTGGCAGTACTTCACACACATCATTTTTCATATAGTCTAATGGTCTTTTAATAGAATATTCTGTTTTCAGGGTGCAGGTGAAAGGCATTACAAGCTGTACTGCTCATATCTAAGAATGGAAAGAGCAAACTAATACAGACCCACGCGCCTCAGCTAGAGCGGGTACCAGAACCTCCTGAGCAAATTTAATTCTCTCCAAGTCTATACTGAGGTATAAAAATGTCATTGTCTGCATCAAGTATTTTTCATCAGAACTGGAATTACCAGTAGATCCAAACCACAGCATACTGGGATTAGTGTTTAGAGCAATTTAAGCCTCACTTGTACACACAGCAATACATCAACGAGCTGTGTTGAAACCATGGATGTGCCACAAGTCCTGGCCAACAAAGTGAAGAAACTTCACCTCACTGGGGCATTAACAAAACCGTGGCCCATTCCTGTGATGTGAATTAAATTGGTGCATGAGCATGGCGCTGACAGAACTGAAATCAAATTCTGGAAGAGCTGAGCTTATGTAACCTTGATCAGAGCCAGGTTCACAAGAGCAGCTCAGCATCTCCCAGGATTCAACCACCAGTTATCCTCCTTATCTTTAACTGTTTGAAAAGGCTCCTTACATCCTCATCATGTTCCAGTTCCAGACCAGCCTCCACAAGGTTCCCTTCGTACTCCTCCCTGCGAAACCTCTTGTCATCTTCATGATAATCCACGTGAGGTTCACTTTCCCCCATTTCCAGCTGTGCTCCCTTCCCAGGAAGCGGCTGGTCCTGCTTGGTGCTTCGGGCACTTGAATCATTGTGATGGACTCTCCTGGTGAGTGTCTTCCCTGCCGAGGACTTCTTGTAATGATAAACTAGGATGTAGTCTACTTTTCTCTTGCCATCTCTGAAGTAGAGTCCATATTTGCAGTCAGCATCTGGATTTTTGGATAGGGAATTTAACAACTGGAAGCAGGGGGCAGGGATGCGGAGAGAAGGAAAGAGGAGAAAAACAATGAGTACATTGCCAATATTGACACCAGACAACCATATCCTTGTGTCAAGGACTCCTTCTTGCCTGGAGCACACCATGACCTATCTTCAAACAGCGAGCATACAGGAGGAGCCTTCCCTGCTACTTAAAACAATTTTGCAAGTTAACACCTGCAATTTTACTGATAGACAGCTGGGATTTTATTAGCCAGTAATAAATAGATAAAATGACTGGGATTCAATCTAATTACCAGCACACTAGTTCATAAGTCAGCTACTTGGTGGATTTGGTTTTCTCCTTTGGGGGTTAATCACCACTAAGATCATCTGTCCTTTTCCACCCAAGGCATCTGCTTTTCAATTCTGACAGACAGATTAATACCATGTGCAAACATTTCTCACTTCTCTTATCTATCACTGCAAGTTTGTATCATCTGAGAAAGAGATCATCTTAGATACAGACTGAAGGGAGCCAGCTGGTCATGAAGCGCTGCCAAAAATGCCGATGGACTGTGGCCAGGGAAGTGGGCTCATTGCGTACCGAGTTCATCACTTCTTTTCCCCACTTATAAAACCTGCATTGCTTTGCAATCTGATGGCAGCAAAGGCTTTATTCCCATCGTAAGCCAACGCTGTGCAAGTGTAGCAAGATAAAAGGAATATAACACTTCAAACACAATCCCATTTGCAAGCTTTTATCTGAAAACTACACAGGGCAAGTGAAACATAAAAAAAGTAATAATTTAAAATAGTAAAAGTAATATTTTTCTACTTTCAAGAGCACTTCTCATGCATAATTCAAAATTCTACTCTTGGAGATGCACAGATTATTTAAAAAACCCAGAAAATTCACTAATAACATGCATTTGTTTTTACAAAAAATACTAATTACAGGCGTGGCTTTTCAGGGACCACGGACATTTTTTTGGCTTTTAATGAAGAATGTTAAACCTCCAGGTAGGGAAAAGGACTTGTGCTCCAAATGACAGCAATTGGCCTTCAGTTGCAAATTGTATACATTAAAAACAGTTTGGGATGTTTACGCCTTCTGCTTGTTTCATACTTAAACCCATGAATATAAGTTATTTGCAAACAGTTGTTTCTAAGGCAGTCCAATTTTCAAACCTCAGATGAAAAGAGCAAACTCTGAGTTTACTGCACAGTATAACATAACCAATAAAGCCAAAACTTCATTGAAACCCACACAATGATACATAAATTTGCATAATTTTCTGAACATCCCTTTAGGAAGGGTGGATCCCAGCTACTGTAAGTAAAAATCAATGTCTTTAAGGGATAGTCTGGTCTTCCCCTTTTGCCTTGGAGAGATTTTTGACTCAGACAACAAATTCAAGCAGCAAACCCATCTTCCTGGGTTCGGAGGGAGGAGGAAGCACACTGAAGAAGTTAATTAATTAAGTGTAATCAGACAATTGCATAACAATAAACACAGCAAGGAAGACTGGCAGACAGCAAGAAGCCCAAGACACCAGGCAGCACGTGGAGCCACTGCTGACTGAGGCAGGGATGCTGAACATTCATTGCTTTCCAAAGCCTAACTTGAGTAGGTGTACCCAGGGCCAGCTTGCCTGCAGGTCCCCATCTCCTCAAATCCTTGCTGCTTTGTTCCACACCTTTCCTATCTGATTCTCTTTCCTTTTCCTTCAAGATCCCATTTCTCTTTTCTATTTAACCTAAACCCTTTGCTCCAAATATACAATAAAATAACAGAGCGACTGCTGCCACCGCGGACTTCAATCCTTGTCCTTTTCCCTCTTCCCCCTGCTCCAAGTCTGTCTTATTTAGTCATGACAATAACATTCTCCAGGGCACAGGCTGCTCGTGTTTGCGCCCTATCTAGATATTCCTGTTTCATTCTTAAGTATAACTACAATATAGAAGACAATTAATAACTATTGCTTTCTGATTGCTTCACAATTAATGGCACGCACCTCTGAATTCAGAGCATGTTTTTAAACCAAGCTGGCAGTCTGCTTGTGGCAGGCAATTCATTTATGTAAACTTCTACAGAAACAACATATTAAGAAATAATAACTACCTGGATTTTCAGGACATAATGCCACTTCAAAGTACATAGTTGTTGTAAACAAGATACAGGAACACTGGTATTTCTTTTAAGATAACTATATTTAATTTTTAAACATGTGACAATCTTAATTAATTAATTAAACAACAATTCCTGAAGAACTGGGCTGAGCCAATAGATGTTCAGGTAAGTGCAGAGAGATAAAACAGGTAAAAGACTCAGCCCCCAACCACTGCCTACGCTTGCTGGACTGCCTTTAAAAGGAGCAGCAATTAGTTGGTCTGTTCTGGAGACTAATAAATAAAGGGGCAGGATTGGAGGTCACACTTGAAGATGAGAGCAGTGAGTGTGCTAGATGTTTCCAACTGCTTGGGAAGCTCAGGAGAGATCAGTACATCTCGACCACGGCTCCCCTTCTCCTGGAGTATGCTTTGGGTGGAGGCTGAGGAAAGCGCCACTGAAAATCCCTATTCCTGTTTCTTTGGAACTGGGAGGGGGACAGGACACACTGCAGAAACTGAATGAGAGCTTCTTCCCATTTCTTTGATTTTTCCTGTTGAATAGCTGATCCTTGATGGGACACACTGATAATTTATGAGAACGTGCTGCACTGTGGATACTAAAGCTTCAATACATTTATTATAATATAAGAATAGCTATATCCTATAGATAAAGGGCCACAGCCAAAGACTCAGAGAGGCCTGTTGGTCCTGTTTTAAAGAAATAAATTGTTAGGTTCCTTTAAGGATGTGGTATTAATGCTGAAAGGTACTCACAGGCCACATCCTTTCTCACAGTAGAGCTACAGTGAAATAGAGAGTTATGATGACTTAAACCATGTAAGGCTCTTATCGCTTTGGCTGTAAATGAGATACAAAAAGGACATTTCAGTTTTACCACAGCAGGAGGGATGTTTACACTCTGACAGAATTATCCCTCCATGCTCCATCCTAATTAAGCACAAGCAGAATGAATCAAGTATTGCTTTTTCTGGTAAATCTTTCCCCAGTGAGATCTGTTACACAGCCCACTCCATCTCAGTTCCTTCACCTGAATAAAGTCCTTCTTATGTGTCTATGACACAACTCCTAATCCTGTTGGGTATTCACATTAATAACTTTCTTTAAAATTGGTGTTAAAGAATTGAACCAAGGCATAATTAATGACACTGGATATCTAACCTCTATTGTGTGGTACAGAATATTAGTTTAACATTACCTATGCTAACAACAGCTTTCACATGAAAATTTATGCCTTTTTTATCTGTTCTACTCTATACAGGCAAAGAGATTTAAAGGTTGCCACAGCCTTATTGTCAGATTTCTTACTCTGAGAGAGCCAAGCCCTTTTTAGGCTACAGGTTAAACAAGGATTCCTTGCTTCCCTTCTTCACATCAAAGAACAAACCTCACTAAATTAGCATGTGCTGTGGCTGGTGGCAGTCCTCCTCAGCACTTCTGAAAAAGAGGGAGAGGATTTCAGAGCATTCTGGGAATGGAAAGAATGAGACATCATCTAAGGGACAAAGTGCAGTGTGGTAGTAATGACACATCTGGCAAGTTCTTTACTCACTGTACTCTCATGCTGGTCATATCCTATATCTTCAATAGCTCGGATGTTGATAATGTGGATCCCCTTCTCCTCAGCAGGTAAACAGGTGTATTTCTTGTTCACCCTCATTCCTGTTTCCTCCGAAGCCTCGTTGAGATCTTCTGGCAGAAAATCCACCCCATGAAACTCACTGTCCACGTCTGCAACGAAAAGGAATTTCATCAAGACACTTTAATCCCAACACTTGCTCCTCCCAGAGCCACCCAAGTTGATATGTATCCTGTTCCTGCCACCTTCTGCCAAGGAGCCCTTGTGACAGGCTCCCACCCTCCTCCGTGTCTCCCTTCTCAGCTTTCCCTCAGCCTTCTTCAGCCCTACCTAGGTCTCCTCCTCCAGACGAGTGCTCAGTTAACAGCTCTTCTGCACTACTGTCTCAGGATGTCTTTGCTGCATGGTCTCATAGAATGATTATATTTCTTGGCAAGGGAAGCAAAAAAAGGAGGAAAAAAGGAAAAATAGCCTGAGGATTAGATGGTGACAATGGGTGGATGGTGTTTTCCCCTTTTCAGTAGGCATTTGTTCATGATGAAAAACCAAGTGATGGGTTCCCCTCAAGTACCTATGTACTGCATTTGATGAACTGAACCATTCTTGTACAAATAGTGTTAAAAAAACTGAGGTTTTCTCCCTTTCAGCCTGCCAGCACATCCGTACTGTTCCCACTTATTATTTAAGTATATAGATAAGGTAATGGATTTCAAGTAAAAATTTCACTACCAATTCAGCAACCAGATAACTGATAAAATGCAAACTAGTGCCTGCATATGTGTATTTATGCAAGCAATAGAAGGCAAAGCTTTCCAAGATTTGATTCATTTTGCCATTGAAATAAAATACTGCAGCATTATGCCCTTTCTTTAAACCACACAGGAGCAAGATTTACTTGTATAAAGAGTGAAGATAAAACAAGAATTTTAGAATAGCCTTGAACAGATAAATTAACATTTCCCCCCAAAAAAACAAACAGCAAAAACATGCAGAGGAGCATGCTGTAATAGCAGCTATATTACAACAGTCTGTTGCTGCAACCAGTTCAACCCTTTGTCTCTGGAGCAGACAGCAGCAGAAATTGTACAGAATTAGCCCATTAGGAGAAATAGTTCCCTCCCACCTGGAGCTGCCACTAAGCTTATGATGAGGTGAGGACAGATACTGCATTTTAATTATCTATGTCTTAGCCTAATAGCAGGTTGCTCCTCTTCACCAAACTACTTAGATTTGGTTGAGCTTCTGGTACGATGTGGAAGAGACAGGAAAAAATCTCATTTCTCAACAAGTTTTCAGGTGACATCAAACTGGGGAGCACGGTCAACAAACTGGAGGGTGAGCGGTCTTGACAGGCTGGAAAAATGGGCTGAGAGCAGCCTCATGAAACTCAACAAAATATTGCACTTGATCAGACCAGTCTCAAGCACAGGCACAAACTGGGCATGGACTGAATAGAAAGTAGGTCTGCAGAAAAGGACCTTATGGTCCCGGTGGAAAGGTTCAAAGTGAGTGATCATCTTGAACGCTGAAGGACAGCTGCATACTGGAGTTCATTGGCAAAGAAAAGCAAAGACAGCAGGTCTAGGAAAGAGGTTTTCTCCTCTACTGGACATTTTCAGACCACAGCTGTTTCCAGTTCTGGCTCCCCAGCACAAGGAGGACATTGACAAACTTGAGCAAGTCTAGTGGAGGACCCTCAAGATGGTCAGGAAGCTTGAGTGCACAAGAAGAGGCTAAGAGATTTGTGCTTATTTAGCCCAAAGAAGAGAAGGCAACCACTGGGGTCCCATTCCTGCCTTCAGCAAACTACTGAGTAGGTGCAGATGTGCCAGAGCCAGGCTCTTCTCTTGGGTGCACAGCAAAAGGATGGGAGGCTACAACACAAGTTGCAGCAAAGGAAATTATGACCAGACATTTCAAAAAATCTTAATTCTTTAACAATGAGGGTTATCATATGCATAGGAAAGGGCCTAGTGAGACCACAAATCTCTGTCCATCCTGGGAGGTGGTCAGAGCTTGGCTACACACGGCCCCAAGCAACCTGACCCAACTTAAATGTTAGAAGGGCACTCCATGAACCTGTGATCCAGGTTCTTCATGGTGTCATGCAGGAGTTAGCATGGACAACAGCCTGCAGCAGCTGAGGAACAAGGAGTGGCGCATTTCTTGATCTCATCAGAGCAAGATAAATATTAGTATGAAAATCTTGCATCTCTGGAATTAGTAGTCATGCTTCCTGACACCCACAAACACTATGAGTTTGTGGATCTTCACTTCAGATCCTGTATCTGGGAAACTTGCTGCCCCGAATGAGTCTCTAGAAGCTGCCTGCTTTCCTAGGAACTGCAGTGCTCATTAATACCACCCCTTTTGCACAAAATCTGGGCAGCAATTATCCTTAACTATTTCAGAATTTTAAAGAAAAGCCATCTCAGAAAAGATGCCACATTTGTGATCTCAGGGCAACATCCTCAAACTCAGTAAATCACTTGAATAACAATTTGTTAAAGAACCTACATATGGGGTAACAGAGATGCAGCCAAAAAATCAGCTGTCTCATGGGAGTGACAAATATGTTTGTAACAATTCCCTACACACACGTGCTCTCTTTCTCCCAATATACACATGCATTACCTGAACCCATGGGAACAAACACAATCAGCTGCAGAATCCCATGTTGTCAAGCTTCTATTCTATAGCTGTAAAATACTCATATAATTATACAACCTTTGGAACTTCATATGCATAACAATCTGTGTTTTTATTTGGAAGAATGCCTGAAATAACTTTCTAGAAACAATACTTTTACTTAAAAGTTGGGAGTGTCCTATGTAGGGACAGGAATTGGACTCGATGACCCTTTTGGGTCCCTTCCAACTCAGATAATTCTATGATTCTAAGTCCTGTCTCCTTTTTCCTCCTTTCACACATGTACTAAATAAAACCTAGTTATGTCAGCAGTTTATAGAGGGTATTAGGAGAGAAGAACCTTTAACTGACTATAGATCTGAATATTTTATATATCTCATAATGGACCCATGAACTGAAAAGTGCCAGTTTAGAAATTAAAATTAGGATGGGATATGTTTAGAGCAGAAAATTGCAAGCTTCACTGAGTCCAAACGAGCTCACTGTGCTCTGGAGCTGCACTTCTGAACAGCAGTTGTCAAGTCCCCAATATGGAGCAAGGAGACCTGCTCAAATGATTCAGTGCTATTGTGCAAGCCCGAACAATCACCCATCCGCAAGCATATATTTACAGTTCTGTTTACACATCAGTAGCCTGGCAATACAGGAATTAAGGCAAACAATGAATCATACCATTTGCTTTATTATGACTACTGGAAAAGACGTGAAATGTGAGAACTTTATTGATACAATTTTAATCACAAGAAGTTTGATATCTATACTTAAAGATGATGTCAGGATTTAATGCTAAGGAAAGCCATCCAAACCACTTTGGTAATTGCAAATGCATAGGGATTAAGACTAGTTCACTTATGGTGATTTGGCAGAGGTGAAAGCATTCTGTTGCAGAACATAAAAGATCTTTTTACATGGAATAGAGTATTTTAAAGACATAAAAACATGACTCTATTTTGTATTAATCATATTAAAAACGGAAAATAAATTCAGAATTATTTACAGCAAGATAGTAATGTTATATGAAGAGCACAAGGCCCATTAACATCCTAACTCAGCTACAGGGATGTCTTAATCTCTTTGTTGGGAGCTGAAAGACAAGAGTATTGTGAAAATTGCTAGCTTTGCTGCCTTCTGACATTGACTAACCCACTGTTTTCTATTTCCTAACCAGAAAATACTACAACATAGAATCAAGAGAATCACTACAGTTGGAAAAGACCTCTAAGATCATCAAGTCCAACCATTAAGACTTCAACCACAGACTTGAAGAAATAATGTTTTTCAACACAGCCATATAATCAGCCCTTTCTCCTCTGCATCTGATGTTGTTCATAAACCCATGGATTTCGAGACAGCAGAAGTTCCTAATATTCCTGGAACACAGACCTAGACCCACCCCATGCTTCTTTACACTTTATCATGCATTGTTTTGTCATTTCCCAGTGTGTGCTACAAATTGCAGAACACCCTGCCAAGCCTACACTATGTAATAATACTCTTTGAAGTATTGAAGTATTCCTTGCCTGTCTGAAAACACCCACATTCTGTAAGAGTGCAGAAAGCTGAAAAGCTTTTGATATAAACTTCAGACCAGGTTTGAGAAAGTATTTGGTGACATCAGACATGTACAGAACTTCTGCCTTCCTTAGCACAGCTGCTTCCAGGTAATTCCCACATTTGTTGTTAATACCCTTGTATTTTTCATAAAAACAGGCTTTTAGACAGCACTTGTGTTTAGGAACAGTTCCATAGGAACATGATCATACACATACCTTAACAGCTGTCTCTTTTTTCTTAGGAGTGAAATAACATGGGAGAGCATGAAAAAGAAGACCTAGAGACAGATGTTTGCAGCAGCTCTCAAGGTACCTTTCTGCTCTCAGTGGAGGCTTTCCCAGAGATCTCGGGGTGTTGTGGATGGCACTGAGCCACCAGCTGCAATTCAGAGCACGGAGATGCTACAATGACCTTCAGAACTGCAGTAAAGTCAGAGATATCTTAGCCACTCTGAAATTATTTCTCTGAAAGACGCATCAGGTACAATGAGCTCTGTGCCATTTCCAGCACAAAATAAGCAAGCACTATATTCATTTGAAGTAGATAAAATTAAATGAATCATAGAGATGAGAGCATTAGGCCAGAAACTGGTGAATGAAAAGATCAGAAGAGACAAATGCATTATAACAGTAATCAGGTTTTATGTGTGCCTGTCTTTGTGCCAATTACTTCTCTCCCTGAATCTCCAATGATTTTCACTCTAAACAAGATGGAAAACAAGATTAAATTAAAACAAAACCCCTCAAACTTGCAAACATCTACTCCTTTGTTCAGACTTGTTGCAATTGTAGAAGTCCTCAAATTATTCTTGCAAAAATTAACGCTAATGAATTAATGATAAATTTTGCACCACAGAAATTGTGCTCTTTGGTCATCCTTGGACTTTGGTGACCAGGAGACCCAGAACCGAATATCTGCTCCAGAAATGGAACATTTTCTCCATTACTAGACTCAGACTCAATTGACAAACTTATTAATATTGTAGTCACAATCATGTATAGCCACTGAGTATTA
Organism: Tapera naevia; assembly: GCA_033556795.1. Classification (NCBI taxonomy): domain Eukaryota; kingdom Metazoa; phylum Chordata; class Aves; order Cuculiformes; family Neomorphidae; genus Tapera; species Tapera naevia. The sequence goes on along the minus strand of JAUMJJ010000160.1, from coordinate 712,673 downwards.
TCAAGCAAAAAAATAATTTCTTCAGTAAAATAAATGCAAAATTACATTCACTGAGTGCAGTTTTTACAGAAGCACCCTGTGTGAGTTCTAAAATGAGCATCATTGAGTCAGCATAAGTATATATAGAAAGCAAACAACTATTTCACTGCTCAAGCTGAAACCAATAACTTTGCTGAAGTTGCCTTCTCTTATCTTCTTTTGTTTTCTTTTTTAGGGAGTATGTTTAAGAAAGTGGCTAGCACAAAAAAAAGTCATAAAAACATCTAAGCCAGCTGTTCCAGTTGTTCTCAACAAGGAAGAAGCAGAAGAGTTACAAGACCATGTGATTTTTAACCATCCATATTTAAATGTCCAATTTTAAATATCCACATTCTTATCTTTTTGCCTTATATAAATTATCTTAGAATTCAGAAAGAAAAATTACAAATTGCACAGGGTAAGTTCCCTGAGCCAATCTTTTTAAAGAAGCCATAACACCAGATCTTCAAAAAGCTTCTCAAATACTAGCGCATGGGGTTTAGATTCTTTACACTGAAGACAATTGTTTCATATGAAACAACAAGTAAAAGTGCTTTTTGGGGTTCTAGACAGGTCCCAGAACTGGTAATGACTCTACTGTGCTAGGGAGGAAGCATATTAAGGAAATCATGCACACAGAAACATAAATATATATATACATACCACATGTGCGTAAAAAACACTCCTCCAAGCACAGAACCAAATATACGACCTATATTTATACTATGCTCTTTCTGCAGAGGACATGCCAGTGCATGCAATATGTCAGATATTTTTTGGATTCAAATTATTTAAAAAAAAAAATCTTTGGTAGATTCTGAGAGAAAAATTCCTTAGTGTGTTTTTGCTTACTATATATTGCCCCCTAGCAGCAGAATCCTCCTTCAGCACGTTATTACCCAATTTCTTTACTTCCTGTATCTTCCAAACACAAGGCTACAGGTTAATGCTTGGGCTAAGAAGAAAAAAAAATAACTCTCACAAGTAACTCACCTATAACTACCTCCTCTTTTTTATTTTTTTGTTAATCCCCTTGATATATTGAAAGGTTGTTAGAATTAAAGCACCGAATCCCCTCTTCACCCTCAGGAAAAACAAGGCAAGGCAAATGTCAAGGAAGCCTCAGCGCTGCCCCATCAGCAAGTGTCATTCCTGACCTCTGGGTCATTCCTCCCGGCCCGTGATGCTCTGCCGCGGGGCCGCCAGCGAGGATACCCACTGCTGGCAAAGAGGAGAGGTCTTTTTTAGGACACTGACACCTGTTTACGAGGCACTGGCCTGAGACCAACAGCCCAGCCAGGAACCACAGTGCTCTCCAAGGAGCACTCGTACACGTCCTGAACTTTTGTTCTGTTCAAAGTCCAGAAGTTAAACACTGATTAGATCCACATCTGTGACCATTTGATTTACATTTCCCTTGCCTCTGCAGTTGTGAACAGCCAGATGTTACCTACTTCTAGAGATGCAGGAGGTTTCACTGATACCATTGACTGTCCTGGTGGCAAAGAGTTGCTATAAAAGGCGACCACCCTACCCTCAGGCATGATTAACACTTTCAGGGATGCTGATACCTTCTGTCCACCTGCCTGCAGAGAGGTGACTTCCTGTGCCTTCAGTCTCCGTGCTAAGCAAGACACCCTGGAACCCACCCATCTCCTCTGCTTTTTGTATTTATTTTAAACCTTGGCTGCAGTCTAGGCCTGTATAGGTCATTATGAATGGAGCAAACAGGAGTTATGATCCAATCCATTAAAGAAAAAGATCAAACAGTGAAATAAAACTTGGATTCCAAGGACAGTTTCCTTCACAAAACAGAAATACTTTTAAAGTAGGACAATCTTAATACAGCTGATGCTGACAACTTTGTTAGCACTTTTTACTACACTGAATAGCAGAGCCTATTCAGAGACTTTGAGGCCAGTATTTGGGAGTTTGAAAACCAACTCCTTTCACATGGGTGGAGAAAATTCAGCACCTAGCAGGAATATTTGACACATCAACTTGCTTAGCTACATTTCTCAGTACTGACTTATCAATGGTGAGTGTCTGGAGTGGGACTGCAGTTTTCCTGGAAGTCTGTCTACAGCTTCAAAGTTATTGATCTGCTATTGTCAGCAACATGTAAAAGAAGATTAGGAGGACACACAACTATGACACCATTTCTATTGTTGCCCTTCTATTTTGTTTATAAAGATTAATTTACTTTGTTTGCAGTACGTAGCCTCAGGCTCAAACACATCTGATCTGACACAACCCTCGTGAAATGTGAAATCTAAAAACAAAGACCAAATTACCTAAAAACCCATAATGACAGTAAACTGAACATTTTGGTTGAAATGACATGTTTGACAGCACATAAAGGACCAGCAAATATAAATTTTACCATATCAGCACTCATACTACCTGTATTTTTAGACCTTGAAAAATCCCACAAAGCCTCACCCCCTCCGAATACAAACTGTACTTTCTTCCCCCCCACCTACCAACAACTACTTAATGGCCTATTAAATAAGCATGTTTGCAGATATATTTCTAAAATACTTAAATTAAGCACTCCTCTTCTACCAGACACTGAAGAAGTATTTCTGCTTTGCTTCAGTTGTTATTCCACAAAAAGCATCATTAAAGCCATGCTCAGGTCCACTGCAGATTGTTCTTTGCGAACTGTAACTCTGGTTTTACCAACTGCATTTCTGTAATTTGATAGTAAAACAGACAAAATGAGTGAAATTCTCCTCCTAGTTACTTTCATGCAAGTACAGAATAATTCTTGCAACATTTGTTTGCATCTTATATCTCTTAATGCGAGCAGAAGCAGTGGTGTGATTTACTGAACTGCACTGGGGCTAAAGGCTGCAATTCTCTTTCTTACCCAAGTTACTGCTGCCTTCCAAAACCCAATGTCATATCCCAAATTATAAGTATCATGGGAACAAGAGGATGAACTGCACATGGAAGATCTACTGAATCAGTGCTCTATGAATCTTGTTAGTTATGAAGGGTTATGATGCTCATTCTTTTTGTTTGTATGTTCCAAAGGAAGGCAGTTGTTACCAATGGGAGCAGTAAGTCAAAAGGAAAATAATACTAAGAAGACAGATTATGGGGAGAGCTTTGGTGTGCATTGTCCCAGTGCATGCTTAACTCTCACAGCAGCTTTTAAAGATATCTAAATGCATGGAAAATATGAAATATATTTTCCTTTAGCAGGCTATTATGAGTAATTCCTTATACCTATCATGTGAAAATGAGGATCCAAAGTTTACCAGTTTTACTGTGAAAATATCAGCCATAGACTGCAACCTGAGGCTGAGGCCATAGCATATACAGAGTGGCAAAGCTGCTCTTGATCCAAGAGCTTGCCCATTTAAAGCCCTAATCTTGAAACATTTGCACTCATATTTAAATTTCCACGCATTAAAGTCATGAGGGCATTCAGATTGCATAGACTTGGGTATAGGTGTCTTAGAAGGCTTTGCTAACCTGATAAAGATGTTTTTGACTACAGTCACTATGTTCAGTAACCAGCAGCTCTTCCACATTTGCACTGAAAGAGCCAGTCACTCCGGGTGGGGCTGGGTTTGGTGTGGCAGAGCTCCACCTTGTATATGGTTTTTAGGTGTGCCAAAGCAGGTGGAACTGATTCAATAGCAAAACAGTGGTAGGCAATATTCATCCAAGGTCCCAGTGCAGCCTCTAGCTCTGTGCTATTTGAGAAAATAAAACTAAAGTCCTTTATGGAGCAAAAGCTTGGTTCTAGCAAGTTTTCTTCATATCCCTGCAGTTTTAACTTGGATGTGAAGAGACATTGCTATATGACAATGAAGTTTCAGGTTTCACTGGCAATTGAAACAGTATCTCTCTCTTCCTGAGCAAACAAAAACAAATTGATGAAGGGGAAAACCTCTTTAAATTCTTGTCTATCCATAAGAATGCCATTCCCCGAGTTCCCCAGTCTTAACTAACTAAGCTGAGGCATACCAGAGGCAGAAGACCTAAGAAGTGACTACACAGCCAACAGCCTCCTCCTCATTTTTAAGAAAGAGCTGACATCTGACTGCCACAAGGAGGCTGATGCTCCAGGAAGGTGCCTTGTGCTGACCTGTTAGCCTGCCTTGTGCCAGAGGGAGCAGAAACACACGCTGTAACAAAATAAGATACTCCTGCTTCGGATTCTTGGTGGTCCCATCTTGGGTGGCAAAATTCTTGGAGCAGGAAACTAATCCATCCAGCGAAGCCAGCTTCCCTTCAGTGCTGGCCAGAGGAAGGACTGGGCCAGTGGCTTGGGCAGGCATTTCAAGATCCCCAGATGAAAGGCACACTTGGAACGTTTGAGCAGAGATAGACATTCTTTGTAGTTTGGCCCTCAGCTGGGAAGCTGATAATGACAGCAGCACTGAGCCCAAGCTCATCAAGTCTCTTCCTTAATGAGTGTTTGACAATCTTTACTATCCAGTACATCTTCATATCAAAGGAGCAGTCAAGAGCCAATCTAAGCAGAAACTGCTGCTCTGTAGGTTTTGTAACAGGGGACAGACTTACTAAATATCCTGTATTATCCAAAGACACACAGGTCAATCCTCATTGACTACCAAAGACAGGAAATCAGTATGGAATTGCTGTCAACTGTAAAATAGAAAGAAGCAGAGTGTGGAGGGTTCTGTGGGTGCTGAAGGTGGTCAAAGGCCAAAATCTCTATCTGGGTTGCATCCCTAACTCCCTCATTTGTTCTGCAGCAGTACTTTTCCAAAAGAAGATTAGAATCCCCTTAAAGAAGCAGACACCTGCAAGAAGGCAGTCATGCCCACAGCCAGCACACAGGCTCTCCCACCTCCTCCAAATATTCCAATGAGTTCATATAATGAGAGCCTAAGACAGACATATTTTGAAAGATCATTGTGTTCAACCTATATGAAAACAAGGATGTCTTGGCCAAATCAGAGAGATATGCTCCAAAAAAAAGACATTTTTTTCTAATAATTAAGCTGATCATATATGACACTAATGCACTAATGAAACCATAAAGGGCAACTGCAGGCCAGTATTTTATCTCAAAAAATCTGAGACAGATAGCAAAAGGGAAAGCTCATTCATTGTTCATTATTTTTTGAGAAATCATCCCCAGGAGGAGACTGGCACTACAAGCATCACCAGGTGTCCATCAGTTTTCATATGCGATACTTGCAATACTCTGTCAGTACCAGACAAACTCTCCTCCCTTGAGGAAACAGCTCTGAGCACCATAAACGTGACCCACCACAACCGAAACCAGAAATTATATTTTTTCAAACAGTATGTCTCTCTTGTAGCCAAGTATTCTGTTTATGCCCAAAATTGTAGCTGTTCTGTTATGGTCTGTTGGTTACTCCTGGACTGTACAATGTAAGGTTCCATCAAGATATGTTTTAGGGTTTTTTTTTAAAATTATTTCTACAGTTCTGACATAGTGTTTAAACAATGTTGACATTGCACAGAAAACTGACTGCTCCTCATCAAAGAGCAAGGAGTCACCGACAAAATCAACGGTCAAAAGGTATTTTAACCATCACAGAACTTCAGTGAAGAGACGTTAGCAAAACACAAGCATGAAGCAGACCAAAAGATGCCTGAAGATACTCTGGGCAGGAAAGGAAAGAGCAGCTCCTGCCAAGAGCAAGTATTTGACATCAATGCAGACAGAGAGAAAGAGAGAAAACATTATTTGTTTTCATATTTTCTGAGAAAGACATTGAAGATGTTGTAACGTTGTTATTTATAGAGGGCCAAGGTTTCATTCTAGAATTTAAGAGAGGAATTTATTTTCTTCTAAAGTGTGATTAAGTTTATAAGCTTAAAACAAAGTTTTATTGTGTTTTTCTGTTTTGGTTAGCAGAATAATATTTCACTTGCTGTCTTTTTTTTGAAAAAGGAAAATGTTCTGTTCATTTATCACATAAATATTTATCAGTTCAGTAAAAAACCCTAAACAATGGAATAAAATTGAATTAAACTTTAATATATTGCTTATCTTCAAGCATTGAAACATGTAGAAAAACAATACTCTGCCTGAAAAAAAAAAAATCTCATTTTCCCAAACTATTTAGAAAATTAATTATTTGGAAACTGTCCTTTAGGGTATCTGTTATTCCATAAACTTTTTCAAATTATATTGTAAACTTCTATTTGCAAGCTTGAGCAGTTTTTAATAGCACATACTCTATGTTGATTAGTTAGTTCAACCGGTTTACAACACACCCTTCCAGCACAGAATGGACATGGATCTGTTAGAGTGAGTCCAGAGGAGGCCACAAAGATGCCCAGAGGGCTGGAGCACCCACCTCCCATATGAGAGAGCTGGGGTTGTTGAGCCTGGAGAAGAGAAGACTCCAGGGAGACCTTAGAGCAGCCTCCCAGTACTGAAAGGGGGATCAAGGAAAGCTGGGGAGGGGCTCTTTATCAGGGAGTGCAGGGATGGGATGAGGGGAATGGTTTTAAGCGGAAAGAGGGGAGATTGAGATAAGATAAGAAGAAACGTTTTCCTGTGACGATGGTGAGGCATTGGCACAGGTTTCCCAGAGAAGTCATGGATGTCCCATCCCTTGAGTTGTTCAAGACCAGGTTGGATGAACTTTGAGCAACCTGCCCACAGCAGGAGGTTGGAACTGGATGGGCATTAAGGTCCCTTCCAATCCAAACCATTTTCTGATGCATTTTTGCCAACTCCATTCCTAGTCTCATGATTAGTCTCTATGTTTTTTTTTATTTTTTAAACATTCACCCTCTTCATAAATTACCTTTAAGTAATTACTTTTCAGCCTGCCATAGTTTTATTACTGATTAAAAGAAAGAGAAGTTCTTCACCATGACCACAGTAATTATGTTGATTTAAAGGAATGGAGGGCAGCTAGGTAAATATAAATGAAGGTGGCACAGTTCTGACTGATTTAAAATCTAATGGGCATCCTTACTAGTAACGTCCTTGAACTGTTTGCTTTACCAACCTTTTGGATGTCTGGAACTCACAGCTGCTGCTATTTTTTATTACGACTGGCTACGTATTGGAGATATTCTGTGAAGTGATATGATAGAGCAACAGCGGTTACAGAGGAACAGGTGTCGTAACGCTGGATCAGCTATTGCACAATGCATTCATTTGAGACACATATGATATTCACAGTATTTGAACAAGTTGCAGTGGTTGAAAAAGGTTCCTAGGGGCATATGTTTTTATTTTCATAGTTACTCTCCAGCCAACTCACAATCAAGACACCCTACCATGAGCTGTTTGGTAAAGATGTGCAAAGGGGCAGATACCTCACCTGGTTCAAGGGCACCAGGGCATTGCCTGAAACCACCCCTGGGTGAATGCTCACCTCACAAGGTAAGGTCCCTTCCTGCATAATAAAACCTAATTTGCCCACATGGAAGACACAAAAGAGCAGCAGTGGATATCCTTGAGATAAAATGTGTGTGCGGTCTATTTCCCTGGCTTTATACCTGTAAGAAACCATACGTGTGTGTGCAAATTAGAGAGGGTAAATCTTCTCCCTGAGGAACAGCTTCCATCCAAGCAGTTCCTCCAGCAGCAGTGAAGCAAGCAGGGTGGAGTACAGGCATTTTGTTCACCACCAGCACATACATAAAGGATATTAGTGCCCCCAAACAATGAAGAGTGACTATCAATATCTACACCTACTCACATGAAGAAACATTTCTATGTTACAACACATTCAATGTTTCTGAAGCTATTTATCTTCTTCATCTAATTTTAACACAAGTAGGATTTTTGTTTATATGGAACTAAGACTTCTTTCCTGATAACCTTCCTGTCTAACAATCTTCCTTCAGGAAGTATTTATAACTCAGATCAACAGTTTACATTCCTTATTCCTTCCCTACCTGTGGGCTGGTTCTTGCTTGTGGAGCCCTCGTTAATGAAGGCAGAAAGGCCAGTGAATACCATTACATCACAGCTTTAGACAAGTAGTCTGGATGGACAAAGCAGTCCCACAAGGAAACTTCAGAGAACACAGAAAGTCTTCTTGATTAGCATCCTTCAACAGCATATCATAAGACTGTATTTTGTGGAAGGCTGGATGCTTTAATGGCACTGAAAATGACAGCAAGTATAAACGTACATATGACTTGACCCAGCCCCAAGTTTCTGCTGCGCCAGTTCTCACAGGAGAAAATATCTACAAGACCAACACTGTCATCCCAGAACATGATGTTCCAGTGGGGAAAAAATGCCTTGTTGCACCTACTTCAGCCTCTGTAACAATTACTGTAGCACCCTATTGGGAACTCCCTGGACAAGAAAATATCAAGTGCTTTCTCTGCTAATCTTTCCTCTTGCTAATCAGCTCTCAGGCTCTTGGAAGGGATGCAGCCTGTGACCTCTTGAACAAGATTTAAGAAGCCAAGTATCAAAATCAGTCAGAATCTGTCTGTGAAATACTACTTTTCACAGTAAAACAATCACTTGCTGGTTTGACAGAAAGGGACACATCTTGCTAATCTTGAGGCTTTCTAGCACTTGTATCCTGTTTGGCTTCTCTCCTTATGCCTATTTATTTGGGAAATTTATGGTGCAATTCCCAGAGGTTTGGATGGCGTATCACTTACCCACTTCAATAAATAATCTGGAGTACTATTTAAATATGGAAACGCTTAGGAACAGCACAACTAAAGTGAATGGTTGTACTGCTACTATGCCTTAGCAAACCTATGTCCAAGGGAAAAAAAAAAAAATCAAGGAGGAAAAAGGGATCTACTCGTGCAGACAGGTACCCATCTTTCATTAATCCACCCACATCCCTGGGGGTCACCACATGGTTATAAGATTTACAAATTGCAAAATATCAATTCAGTTTAGCAAACAAAGATTTCCACCCAGTAATGACCTTTTAAAGTTCTGCACTTCTGAACAAAGCCTTGTTGCTTCATCATCAGGAACCAAACGAGGTACACTGGTTGCATCCTCACGGGTTACAGTCCTCATGGGTGCAATGGCTGCCAGGTTAAATCAGGATGCTAAGCTTCTGCAATCCTAAAATCCATCAATATTCCCACCACTGGCATAAAGCCTGCCTGTCCTTGAGCTGGAGCCTCTTTCTTAGAAACATTAAGGTTGGAAAAGACCTCTAAGATCATCAAGTCCAACCACCACTGCGCCTGCTAAACCACATCTTGAAGCACCACATCCCTATGTTTTTTGAACACCTCCAGGGATGGTGTATCCATGACTTCACTGAGCAGCTGGTTCCAATGACTGATCACGCTTCTCATAAAGAAATTTTTCCTAATATCCAATCTAAAATTCTCCCTGGCACAACTTGAGGCTTCTGGTTTGTGGAAGGATACCATTAAGTTACCATTTACTGACAGTTCTGCCTTCTCCTTACTTTGTAGGAACCGAAGACAGGGTTGTTTCTGCTCAGGTCCCAATCAGAATTTATTTATCAAACATTTTAGAGGATGTGAAATAAACCCACACACATTGGGGGAAAACCACACCGAACCAAACATTTCTTCAGTTTTCTAAAGGCTAAACTCCTGTACAAAACACCTCCTCTCAGAAACTCGACTTTCTGTCCACAATGAAAATGTGTGATTCCCTCTACTGAAAGAGGTGAGGGTGGTTAGTTGGGAGTCTTCTGAGTCTTTATACTACTGCCTCATAACACTCACCTCCAAAAAACAGCTGAGATTTTGAGATTTTTCTTGTTCCACCTCTATAAAATCTCATCTGCTCCTCTCTCACATGTCAGTGAAGGGACAACCCTGTAAACCTCTTTTTCCTTGTAAACCTCTTTTTCCTTGTAAACCTCTTTTTCCTTGTAAATCAAGTAGAAATTGGTTTTACAACAGGTAACAACTTCAGGTCCAAAACCCCTCGTGATGGTGTAAGAAAACATCAATGCAACACTCCTCTGCTCTCACAGCCACCTGCATCTTGTTCTTGGGAGACACTTTCTGTTGAGAACTTCTACTTGCTGCTGGTAACAGAGGCACTCTCAGAGCTGAATAGCAAAAAATAGCATTGAAACAACTTCCAGCTAACACCTTATGAACAAACTGTACACCCACTGCCTGTCCACCCTGTGCCCAAAAGCAAGAGGACCTCTCTGTTTCAAGGAACACCCACAAAAATATCTTTCCTATGACTCTAATTCCTTTCCAAGCCCATCAGAGTTCTGAGTACAGTGGTACGTGGTTTCTGCTCAAACACAGGCTGTTGCTAATCTTCTCCAGAGGTATCGCATGGAAGGATACTTCAGGGCTCCTTCCTCATGTGTCAGTTGACCACAGTACAAGTGTCCCTCTGTGAGACACCACCCAGAATAAAGCAAATGACAATTTAGGGTATATCAACCAAGGTACTTCCAGTAAAGATGAAGGAGCAACAGCAGCATTTCTCTGGGATATTGCCTGCAGCACTCATCACCCCCTATTTTAGAAACATGAATGCAAACTTAAACAGATGCAAAGTGACTGAGGGGGTGGTGGCACTGATGGAGGAAGAAGCTTGTCTTTCTAGAACACAATAAAGGAACTAGAAAACTACCCCTTTTTTACCCTATTACCTGGGTCAATCAGGTGGTCAAGAAGCCAAACAGCAATGAAGAACAAATAAAGCACTGACTACCTTAATATTTAAAACACTTGAAGATGATCATTAGAGATGAGGCTCCAGATCAGAAGCAGGAAGTTTGTATGAGAGCAATGGAGGCAAATAAGAAAATAAATAAATAAAATCAAACTATTTTTATAATGGTACTTGAGAAATCCATGAATGGGATTCTATGATGTGGTTGCCTGAAATAGCAAAGATTTGGACATGATGACCCAGGAGTTCCTGAAAGCAGCTGGCACGGAAGACATGCATGCACAGAGGGTTTCCCACTGCTTCCTTTCTCCCTCCAAGTTACAAACAAATTACAGCATTAACAGAGGGCACCTCAGAATAGGACATGGACAAGGAATATTCCCCTACAAACAGCAATTCTAGCTAGAAACCTAAATGGAAGTTTGCAAACACTGTTGGCCAAATGCCTCTCCTCCACTACTTTCTTCTAGGACATGTTTTCTTGGATTTATTTTCATTTTTGTTGATCTTTTATTGGCTTTAGGCTGTATGATACACTTCTGTTTTTCCAAAAGATCCTTAAAACTGGATGAAGTACTCCAGGTCAGCCTTTTCCAGTTCTGAGCAGAATTACAACATGATCTACTGCATATGCCAAAGTGTTCCCTACAACATAAGATATTGTGGATTTATGCTTAGTTTATGACTTCTACACCCTTTTCTAAGGACCTACTATTTAACCAGCTAATTATTCCTACCCAGATAGAGTATTCTGCACTTGTCTGGTTCTCATCCCAAGTCATGGGAGCACAGCCTTTTCCAGGAAGATAAGCAACAATGTAAGATTTAAGACTGCTGGTACCACATCCAAAACTCCACAGTCACATAACACACAATGCTGAAGGGTAAATACACTCACCTCACTGGTTCAAGTTTCAAGAAATTTTTGGTGGGGCAATTTGGCATCAGCAGGCTTTATTCTAACTCTATGATCAACTGTCCTGCCACAGTCAACCTAAAGCTGGCACAGAGGAACAGAGCTACTGTTAACTCATTTGAATTCTTGGAGGAATTTGGTAGAAATACAAACTATATGTGTCCATACTCAAAGTACTTTTGAGTGACCTGATAGTAGACAGATCTCACATCTAAAATTGTGGAATCGGGGCAAAAGTTTGTTTTTGAGAGAGTAAAATTTAGCTTCATAGATACTGGATGAGATTCTTCTCTGTAAACACAAGAGCACATCTGATGCAAGATCAGAAAGAGAACTTATGGTAACACATACATTAATTACACTGAAAAACAATCAGTGCTCCAGAACAGATAATAATGAGAAATGAACACTGAAGGAAACTTTGATGTACTTCTTAGATAACTGTGGTACTTTAAAACTGGATTAAGTTCAAACACTTAAAACATCTCAGTCCAAGATCTGCATTTCAGATTGAGAATGTGTTGATGCACAACCAGATTTTAAAATAAATACATGGTGGAGCAGAACACAAACATGGATTAAAAACAAAAACAACCCTTTCCAGTTAAAGCTCCACTATTCAAACAGCTTTAAAACTGCTTCTCCATCATGTAAGCTATATCCAAATGCAAAGTTTTACGGAAATAATTCTTAATAATTCAGTTTGCAGCCTGGACTGGCAGAGGTGTACATTGACTCAGTGAAATTTGAGTCATGGGTACAACCTGAGTCAGACTGGCAGCTCCTGCTCTCACCACTTGACTACAGGGCCTTCTTTACAAGGAAACTGAAAATAAACAACTAAGGGCAAAGCACGTTGATCCTGATCAAGGAAAACACAAACCTGTGCATATTTAAGCAGGCCATTTGTCTTGCTGCTGCCAAGTGAAGAACTCTTACACTAAACAGGTCTGCTTCATTACTGACTCACTCGTAGGACCAATGCAAAAGGTATTCCCAAAAGCATCTGTGTTCCAGTAGTGACAAGGATGAGGAATAAGAACACAAATCAAAAGGACAGAAATTTGGAGTCAAGTTTCTCTAAATATACAGTTTTTCTTATATTTGCATCTAGCAGTAAAATATTTTTCTGTAACACCCTTCACCAGAAAGTCACCTTAGACTAAACTAAAAAGATATCTTAAGTTTTTCTAAGACTGTTACTGAATTCAATAAGTGAGTAAAAATCACCACAGGGAGAAAAAAAATATTCCAACAACAGCCATCAGTCCCTCCATTTTCCACAACAAATAATGTCCATGTGATACACTTCATTTCCACTTTCTGCAGCCAAGTTTCAGAAAGTGGAATTTCTCACTATCATAGCACATCTTTGATAGCCTCAGGTGTCTAAAAAAAACACACGATAACCTTCAATATACCACAAAAGTTCTGAAAGTGGTATTAACAACACCAAATAATTTGCCCTCACATCTCAGCTACATTTCCTGTATTCTTAAGTTCAAAATTCCTGTGAAGGTCCCAGCTGGGGGCATGGAGAGCACAAACTGGAACACATCCATGAGCTCCACAAAAAATTAACACAAAGATAAATTTTTAGAACACCCTATTTATAGGCTATAAAACAGCACGTGCTGTCAGGATTACCCTTCATGAACAATCCGTGCCAGTGCCTATTGAACTGTTTATGAGATTTGCCATTAAATTTAAACACTTAAGAGCATGGAGAAGAGCCCATCTTGCTTGTCCATCGCCAAGAGTGGTTTTAATTACATTGCTAAACAGAGACTAAGAGAGTGCAGCAGCTCCAGGGACGAGCATGACACATGAGCAGATCCAGTCTTTTGAATAGAACTCATGTGTCCTAAGTTATAGACATGTTCCATGAACTACAGCTTTTCAGTTATGCAAATTAATCAGTGACTGTCACTGACACAGCCAACCTTAAGGACATTTGAACTGAGGGCACCAAGTGGGGCATCAAAGGGGAGAGAGGGCGCTCTCAATTGCAAGTATGCATGGGCTTACTGCCACCAAAACGTCCCCACATGTTTCCATCATGTTATTTTCAAAACAGCTGCTGCCCACTGGCACTGCTGAAGTGTTTAATTACATGGAGTAAGCGTTGCAAGGCCGCTGCTGCTCCTGCCTCCACGCTGAGCCATCAGCACAGCCACCAAGTCAGGCACCTTCTCGTCCCAGGTGAAAGGACCGCAGGCCACAGAGGTCACCTGGAAGGTGGGTCCTTCCCAGCTGGAGCTTACCTCTTGACCTCACTGCCTATCTCTGAACACAGTGTTTTTGAAGCCATCCAAACAAGCAGTGTATGAAATTTGAACACATACCACTAGGAACATCGGTTTAACATGTCCTTTCCTTAAGAGGCGAAGGAATCGGCTCTCCTTTTATTTTCAGGGTGCAATAGCAGCTGGTACCAAGGAAAACAGAGGTGGAAATACTTTTCTAAAGACCTTTCCAAACCATTTACATCTACATGCTGGATGGTGGACCAGGTTCACACACTACACAGACGTTGGGAGCAGACCAGGGTTTTCACACCTCAGAATCAGTCAGGAATCAAACTTTTTCCAGTGAAGGGGCAGCCCATATTTCTTTCAATTTCTTTCTTTCTGCCTATGGGAGCTGAGTTACAGCAAGTGGGAAAATACTAATATTAGGACTTAGAAATTCTACAGTTTATAACTCTTACGGTCCAAATTCATTATCTGAACACATAGATCTGGTCAGACAGCAGACATCTTCCCCTCTTCCCTAACAAAGGGTTCTTGCATCTCATGCTGCAAATTCCCAGGCAGCAATTCCTGCTCACATGGCAATTTTAAAGAAAAAATAATATCAGAGTGCCTCCTATTTTATAATTATAGCTTTAATAACATTCCACTCCCCTTCTGATTTTTCTTTCAGGCTCCCTTTTTGGCTTGTTCTCAGTGACAGCCTCTCTCAGACATTTCCAATGTCCATTTTCCACACATACTTTGGTGACTATCAGTTTCACTTACTCCAGACAGATTTTTACTTGATGGTTGCTGCCCCAGAAAAAGAAAAGTAACAAGTTATTCCTTCACAAAACCTTATAAAGAGAGGAATTTAAAGGATAAGCTTCTTTAGTGCTCTCAGAAAGGTTTAGTATTGCAAAAGGTTTTAGACATCCACGTACACACCCATGTTTTTACTTTTATCTGGGCTTTTGGATTGCGTTTCAGTTTCACATGAACTCAGGAATAACAGGATTGTCATTTTAAACTGTAAGATTATTGCATAAATTAGAGTCGAAAGAAATAATGCTAACAATTCCAAGGAAATGTGAAGGCTGAATGTAGCAGAGACATAAATGATTGGGTGTTTAAGCAAGAGCATGGTAAGAATGAACAAAATCTCCTGATGAGCTAAAGCTGGTATCACTCTAAGATCCCTGTATCTAAAACTACAGACAACAGAAAGCAAAACACTTTATCGATGTAAGGGCTCAGAAATGCTACAGTTATAACCCTCGTGGTCCAAGTTCATAATTTTACAAGACAGTTCTCTTTTTTTAATAAAGAGTTCCTTGATCCTATGCTGTACACGCCCACTGCTGTAAAAGATCACTGAAATACAGGAAACACAAAGTGAGGCATAGTGAAACTCACCAAAGTTTGCGTGAACAAATAAGACACCAACTTATGCAAAGAGCTTATTTGATTTGAAAAGGGCTTTGATGTCTGTTTTACAAACAACACTTTACCAATCCTCTTGGAACTCAGACATTTTGAACCCAAAAGAAAATTGTTCAGGGAGAAGTTACCCTCTCTATGTTTGGGGTAAGACTTCTTTTACCCTCTTTGTCAGAGGAAGCTATGGAACAGGAACACACCTGGAGGCAAACTGTGGCTTGGGGGAGCTCCAGCCTACAGAACACACCAGTTTCCAACAAATTTCTGTGCTTTCAGATTGGGGAGTAAATATTCCAATGCCTCCTCTATTATAACAAATTAATCTGTGTAAAACAGGAAGCTAAAAAAGATGAGTCTCATCCAGATTTACCCACTCCCAAGGGCTTTAAAAAAACAAACCCGTTTCTTCCAGGTGCAGCCTTTCTGAACAGCCCTTGCACTCCCACATTGGTCCCAAGAGGACTCAAGAGCCCCCAGAAGGCAGCGAGTCACTGCTCCCGCACAGCTGCCCAGCTCTGCCTCTAACTCACGGCTCCTCCCTGGTGCCCTCTGACCGTGGGAAGCAATGGGAGATGAGGGCACTCATTGCCTCTTGGCATGCTCAGCCTCATGATATGTTCAGTGCTGTAGGAGTATAGCTGAGTACAGAGAGACAGCAAAGCACCACCTGCCTGCATCAAACGTGCTGAGGCGCTGGTTGACAAACTGTTCCTCTTTTTTGGAGACTCATGTTTAAATCTCTTCTCGTTCACAAATACTATTCAGATAACCTATGTTTTTAGACATCCAGTCCATTCTTGAACAACCACATTGTTGGGGAGTCTGCCCAGTCATGCCAGGGAAGGCTTGAGGCTTGCAGGGACCTAAGAGCCGCAGTGACTTTCACCAACACTATTTTGCGTAAGAGTATCTGCCAATACTCTCAAGTACTCACCTGGCCAAACAATAATATGCCTCCAGAAAGAAAAAGAAAAAAAAAAGGGAAAAAAAAGCTGTATTCTCCCATATTAACCTTGGGGACACCGTGGAAGCATCATTTATTTCCTGGAGACAGAGACCCAGTATCCCCTGAGCTCCAGGAGCTCCCTCCCAGCACCAGGAGCGCAGCACACAGTGAAGGGATGGGAGCAGGGGGCACATCTCCCACAGCCAAGGAACTGACACTCCAAAGCATCCAGCTGCTCTTTGCATCCATTGCTTCCTCCCCAAATATAACAAGCTACTTACCCCAAATCCCCAAACGTAACAAATAGCTGGGGCACTATAGTTGTTTTGGTATGAATAAGGAAAAGTGTCCAGGAAAAAAAAAAGAAGAAAGAGAACAGACACAAAGTTAAACAATCTACCTTAAAATAAACTCTGCAGTATTATCTGTCTCTTGTCAAAAGTTATTAGGGAATAAAAGTGACAGACTGTCTACCAAGATACATTCCATATCTAAGTGACATACCTAAAACTTGTCAAAGACTTCCCTCTGTTGATGTATCTGCTTCTCCTCGTGCCCACGTGTTATGTTGCTGTGCATTCTTGTACAGTGCGAGCACTTGATTTATTTGTTGAAAGGAAAGAACACTTTTTTCCCACCTAATTTTACTCTTCTGATGTGACAGGTCTTTGTCGGTTCTTCACACAAAACAGAAAAGTCCCTGACTAAAACCAGACTCCACCTCACTATTTTTCCTTAAAAACAGAGTCAATAAAGCTGGCAGATGCAAACTAAAAAGGAACTGATCTATTGAAGAACTGTAAACAGACTTTCCCTCACTGCACATTCTTTGGATCAAAAAAATTATTAACGGTCAATATTAAAACCAGACAAACTACACGGTGCTTTGGTAAAAGACAGGATAAAACAACTCATGTGGACAAGTTACAGGAATGGATAAATGACACGTTCCCTCAGTCCAGACAGCAATTAGCTTTTGGGAACTAAAAAGGCTGCTCTCCAGCCTTTGCTGAATGTTGCAAGTAGGGTCTCTATATAAACGTATCAAATCAAAACTCAAAAAACAGACTTGGCCAACTTTGGGGGTTGTCTGAAAACTGGACTTCAACCACGGCTTTGATGTGGTTGTGTACTGGGGACATTCCCATGAAGTTTTAATTCTTATTAAAGCTGGAGAAGGGTAGTCCAAGGACACCAAGAGAGTTCAGGAGCAAAGTTCTGTCGTGGGGGTAATGTTGAAAGCATTTTCTATGTTGTGGCAACATATAATTTAACCAAAACTATTCCAAGAGATTGAAAAAATATTTGCAGTTGAATATTTCTATTTTCTTAAAAGTAACTTCAAATGAATATTAAACCAAGCAAACACAGCGAGCTACAGCTATTCAAATGGAAAGTATAGGGATAATGGGGAGGAGAAAAGAGCAAGAGAAACGCTTCACACTGGAAGGTGAACCTCAGGAGTACAATTACACAAGAGTTCAGATGAGTCTAAGTGACTGCAAGTTGTGTGTCAGAAACCTGTCTGCACCATATCAGCTTGACAGATGGAGAAAGAGATTGTATCCGTTTAACTTTGCTATCAGCTGATTAAGCACAAAATTTCCTTTTTATTCATCATTCGAAAATATTTGAAACTCTCTTCTCCATACAGTGAATATCTATCATACTTTTAATTTCATTTAACTTGATGCAAGTTGAGAGATGTGAAGGTAATCTGACAACAGCAAACCATTTCTTACCCAAAATGTGACAAATCCATAGCCTGGGGTACTGGGATACCTTGTTTTCCTAGACTGTTCTTCAGAGTATCCCAACACCAACACAACATTGCTTCAGAGGACTGCATCACCCTGCTTTAGACTTTGTATTGAGTCATCCAGAAGAGAAGAGAGCCTTCAAATTACAAAGAAAAATCTCTGGCCTTACTGAAGGTAGTGCAGGAAGTAGTTCATAGCTAGGCTCTAAGAAACGCCATGGTCATGGAGGGTTTCAGCTTTTAATATGGTTTAGATTAAAATTCTATCTGCCTCCACAACTTTGATGAAATTTTTGTTTTCTGCGTCAAGGCTGAAAGAAACAAACTAAAACAAAACTTGACACATACAGTCTCCAATATACAAACAACTGACTCTTTCCATAGAAATTTAGAGAAACTGAGGTAACTCTAAAAAAAGGAATTTCTAATTTTGTAATAAGGGCCACATGTCTACTCAAGTGAGTGCAGAACTAACTAGAGAGGCATAATTGATTAGTTTCAACCAAACACGACTACTGATTTCATCTGTGACTACATGCATTTTTCAATTCATTTCAGGACAATTTCCTGCGTCTCAGTCAATGGGAACTGCAGGGCTCACCTTCTTGCTTAGCAGAGCATTTACAGAATTAATTATTGAGTGCTTAATCAAATCCAACAGTGAATGAGCTTACTCTGAAGGAGTTCATGAAAAGCATAAAGCAAAAACAACACTGTCGTCCAAACTTTTGTGGTTGGATTCGAATCTCTTATCTGTACTCACTGGAACAATTTTGCTCACAAACTTATTTTGTACACCAAAGTTGAGTACGCTTCAACAAAGCAGAAAATTAATAGAAATGCCATTTGGAAGTTAGGATATTACAAACACCTTTGTGAGAATTTATCATTACATCAGACTCCGGATTCTGCCCTAATTTGGTAATAAACCAATAATCAGAACTCCATCTTACCAATAACACAAACCTCAAGTCAGCCTTGCCTCCACTGGCCATCGTTATCAGCAAAAAGTCACTGAATAGTAATAGTAGCATGCAAGGAATAGTACATGCAAAGGTTTTGGATGTGAGCTGAAAACCCATTTACTTAAGAATATTTTATTGTGGAAAAGGATGTGGAAACAGAAAATAATTTAAAATGATAAAGAGATCTGAATAGAAAACCCGTGGTTATAAATGGAACAGTTGCAGACAGTTCTGTACATCCACATCTGTTCCAGTTCAAAGCAGTTCATGTGAACCAGGGGAAGAAACTATTTTTTCCTTTGGTTTCACTGCAGCAAACCTATTTGCATTCAGGCCAGGGCAGAGAGGAGGAGGAGGAGGAAGAAACCACTGGTACACTGGCTTAACCCAAATTTCAACGAGATGGGACTGCCACTGACAGCTCTTCTTGCCCTTTCCAATTTCCCATCCCAATATTAAAACACATTTAGAAAAGAACAGCAACATTCACCAATACTTATAGCAATTAAATTGTTTGGTCTTGCTAAAACCAAGGCATCTGTAGCTTAACAAAAGCCCTGGTTTTGTTCCTCTACTCGCAGATAGTTTCTGTTCTACAACTGTCCCTTCTGGGGCCACTTTGTTGATAATGTGGGAAATGCAGGCAGAACAGCCAAAAAGGGGAATAAATATATAAAACTAACAAGACTGCTCCACAAGCCCTTCAGGTTCCAGAGGAGCTCAGATTTCCTGCCTTTTCCTGCCTGTGGATAGCTGAAACACTTTCCCTACACTGTTTGGTCTCTGTTTCTGTAATATCCTCTTTTCTCCTCCTTTTGAAACTTAAACAGATTTTTTAAAAAAACTAAAGCATCTGCACAAAGGACATGGTGCAAAGAAACAGAAAGAGTAATGGTATCAGACTTAGGAAAGCGTAAAAGTTGAAATTAGCTCCCTGTTTTAGTCTGACAGCAATTCCAAATTCCAGAGGAGGGACATTCCCTTGTAATAATCTGGTTATGAGAAATCTTTATTTTCCTAGTTACATTACTAAATGACAGCACATAAACACCCTTCATGCTGTGCATGAGCTATAAATGATTTTTTTTTTTAACATTAGGTGGTTCACATTAAGGTTGAAATATGTTTGCTAGGCTCCATGATTTTATTTGCCACCTGCAAAACGTGAAAGCTTCCCGCAACCGAGTCTCTGCAGACAACTCCTATTGACAGACAACGTGCTTGAGTCAGTCAATACCAAGTAATTGCTGGACTGAAATCAATCGCAGGCTCTTAGGAACTGCTTTGACTGGATTTTACTTGAAAGATTTAGTGCCACGATCAGTGAGATGCTGAACTCCTCAACTACCATTAAACATGTGCTTTGCTTGGATGGCAAAATCTCTGCTGAATTCCTCAGCAGAGTTCACGCGAACCTACCTGAAATTCAAAGACCTTCCATTTCAACTAAACAGTTCTTAAAACCCTGCACAAATAAAGGATCAGAACTGTATTGTGAAATACTGTTCGTGTTTGGTGGAAAAAACACTGCGCAGGGTGGGAAGTGAGCTGCAGATTTCCCTTGGAAACACAAAGGCATGGAAGCTGGTGGGACATATTGGAGGGTCTCATGTTCAGTTGCCCATTTCCCACCAAAATCAGGGCTATTTGTATGCTTAAGTGATTTACTGGATGAGGGCCAGAGGGCACAGCAAATGCAGGATACAGCCCCGATGAGCTATTTTGAGAAAATACATTGAAGAGACAGGGAAAGGGGGAAGCTTTCATTAATTTATATCATCAAGACAACAAAGATCTTGTTTTGGAAACAAGAATCTGGCTCTTTTATCTGAAAGCTTGTTAGCAAGATGGTACAAGGAGAATAAAAAAATAATTAATCTGCCATTTAGAATCTATTAGTTTTAAAAGGCTTGGATCTGGTGTCTACGCCTGAGATATGCAGCAATGTTTAAAATCAAACCCAAAACCCACTTCTGCTCTTCCACTGGTAATTAGTATGCAGTCTTTGGGTTTTATTATCCAAACACTCATTTATATTGTCAGATGCCTTAAATTAATTAAAAGTACTTTATTTCAACACAGAAAAGATGAGTCAGTACAGCAGCATAAGAATGGTAGTGGTGACCACAATTTCTCTTGCTGTGATGATCTGTCATTACTCTTTGCCTATTTGAGAGACCAAATTCATTCTCAAATGAGCATAATTAGCTGCAGTTTTAAAAAAATAAGTCTCCAGCACAGTAAACAGCAGAGTTAATATGCACAACCCAATAGCCTGAACTCCAATTTTCAAATAAGGAAGACCTAGAATAATTTTACCCTGTTTAATATGGGGCAGATACACGTTGCTCTGCTTCTTCCACTCTCACCTATATAACGCACATGGTGGTATCCCATACAAGTATCACCTTCTCTCAGCTGAATCCATTTCAAGTGAACTAAAGTGACAATTCTTGTTTTCTGTTATGTGTCAAACCCATAAATTCAAAATATTCGTTCCAGCCACAAAACAAAAGTTCTGCAACAGTAAATTAACTCAATGCAAAAGGAGCTGATTGGCTCTCACAACAATTCTCTAAAGTTTATGAAGTTAAGAACCATGGGTAAGGAAACATTTTCCAATTCTAAAGCATGTTTAAAAGGCCTAGGACATGATTTCTGTGTTCGCTCTTTGCCTCTCAACTTAGCTTCCTACCACATGAGCTAAAGGAGGATCTCTTCTATGTCCTCAAGTACAACTGTTCAGAAACAGGATCTATTCCTGTTCTGAGAGTCCCAACATCATCTCACATCTCAGGGCACACAAAGTAAAGTATTACAAAGTGACTGAATTTGACACACAAACCTGCAACATAGAAATAGTTGTGTCTGTTAGCTGAAGTAAGCCCTCATAATGTGCCTTAGGCTGTTCTTTCATGCCTTTTAGCTGGTCTCAGCTATCTGCCAAATGGATTATTGACAGCTATTGTAAAGATGAAGCAGCATTTCAAATCTATGTCCCTGTCGATGGCAACACTAAACCCTCAAAGACTGTTCACAGACAAATTGATGGAACCTGCCAACACAGCCCCATAGTACAATGCTGATACCCCTAACCCCTGAAACCTGTGACCTCACAACATCCTATTATGGACTAAACACTGTCCCTATCTACTTATAGAAGGCGTGCATTTAACTCAAAGGAACTTCAGACATTGATTCAGGGAGGAAGGTTATTGGGTTTTGAAGCTTTGGTTCCTTTTAATTAACTCTACAGTTAAAAGTGAAGCACAAAAAGCTTTTGCAATGCCCTACACAGCAGTACCCAGAGAAGCAGTTGCTTTCAGCAAGCAATGCAACAGCAAGAATAGCTGAGGACAAAGCTAAGCAAGCATGGTTACTAATGAGAAGAGAAAGAAGGGAAGGAAGCACAGCTACCCGTAAGAAGCAAACCAGACATGGTGCACACAAATGTGAAAATTATATGTATTGGCAAGATCAGAAAAGATATAAGGTTAGTGTGTGTGTGTGGGGAAATCTTTTGTTATCTTCCTCTACATACAAGGTCAAATGATATATCCCAAGATACTGCACAGGCTTTTAGTAGACCTGAATTGAATGTGTTTAATCATTTGAAATGAAAGATAAGGATTACTCAATTCATGCCCTCTATACAATCAGTCATGCTGATAAAAAAAACGGAATATGTTGACATTCACTCTGCATTATTCTGTTTGTTAGCAAATCTGCTTCTCCCTGGGACGCAGTCAGTCCTATTAGCCAGACCAGAACACGCAGCTGTGTGTAAACACAGAGCTCCAGACAGCCCAAATTCATATCGTCCTGTACACCTTACAAAGTGTCTTCCTTATTTGATGTGTATTATAACATACAAGTGTGCTGCTTAGCAATAGAGGTAATCCTAAAATATGTTACAGGAAGGGAAATTGGGCTTAGCATGTTTTATGTCAGATACTTGACATTTCTAATGAGTAACCAAAACTATAGCACATCATGCTAGTGTTGTACAGAGCTGCCTTACATTTTAGTAGCCAACCACCACAGAAATGAGACCATTTCCTACAAACTCCAAATAACATTAATTTATTTTCATATGCGTTTGATTCAACTTTATGATTGGTTTGGGACACACTATTTGCAGCATGGTGAATGGACTACATACCCTACCAGACTAAATTTGTTAAAGTATGCTGATTAAATGAAAGTAATTGTTGTTTTGGACATTGGCCTGATCAGCCTCAGGTGTAGTGCAAGAGGAATAATTAACGGGAATCTCGCTTCGGCTTTATCATGTTAGTGATAACCCAACCTTAAAATCCACTTTTAAAAAAATATATAATTTTTTAACTCTCTGCACTGAGCTGCAAGGTTTATCCCTTTGGAAGAAGATGTAGAGAGCAGCAGCAGGAAGCCTTTCACCTCCTTCCCATCTATTTTGTGTGTGAGACCCCTGAGGCACAACCCCAGAGCCCTTTCCTTCCACCAGCTCCAGGCTGCAACCCTTACACCTGGCTAAGAAACTGGAAAAAGCCTGGCTCCACATCCTTACTTTGTGACTCAGGCTCATTTCTGTTTATACTCTTGTGAGCTGAAGAATGACGATGACTAGTAGCTATACAGATAAATAAAGTATATTAAGTCACAGGAAGTAAAAAGGGAAAACCATTAATTTATTTTTAGAAACCTGTTCTTGCCATTCATCAGAAAACAGAACATTTGAAAGTATGCGGCAAGATACAAGCATCTGGATGAGGTTTGCTGACCACATACCAACTTCAGACTACACACACAGAGAACCATTTTCCTTCTTTAGACCAGTCTCAGACTCCGTGCCAGGAACACAGGATTCAGACAATAATGTAGTAGTAGTTTCCACTAGCGAGCCCCGGGAAAGGGTGCTTTCATCACATACTATAGCTGCTTCGACATAGCCTGCTTAATTTTATCCTTTCAGTGGTCTCACAGCTGAAACCTCCCTTCAGATACTTCGTGGCACCCAAACCATTAAGCACATCTTTCATCAACGCTGTCCACATCAGGTTAAACACAACCCAAAAGGGCTCAGGGTCAGCTTCCCCATATAAAAAGACAATTCCAATGTTAACAAAAGACAAATAAGTGATTTAATACAGAGCTGAATGCTCAACTCCCCAAAACTTTGCAACAAACACTGTACACCCACACATCCCTTTTTTTCCCTCCTGCTGCTGACTTGCCAAAACACTGTGCATAAATCAGTAGAGACCCATTTCAGGACAATAACATCGCAGCACACCGAGCTGAATTTAATGGTATTTGCATAAAAGCTTCCATCTTTTGCAGTCTGCAGTAGTTTTCTTCTGGGCAATCATACCACAAGCATAAAGTCATACCATATTTTGAATCTTTGCCTGCCAAAACCCAGGAAAAATTGCAAAGCACGTTCATTGACATTTCTTGCGGTACATGATCAGCCAAGATGCTATAGTACAAATGATCAGACATAAATACAGAACATTTTTTTCTTTGACTGTTAACGCTGTACTGGTCATGTTTCTGCCACTTTCCTTACTTCAAAGCAGTGGAAACCTCAAACTTTGAGCAATGCTTAGCCCTGAAACTTCCACCTCAGCTCTTGCTCCTCTTCTTAAGAACAATTATCAAACTCTCACAATGCCACATTAAAAAGAAGAGTTTTAAAATATATTCAGGACTCTTTTCATTACTTTTACCTCTATGATGTCACTGAAGTCAGTACCCTCACTTTTCTTATTCATTTTTTATAAATATGTCCTGAATTTGCACTGGAAACTAATTTAGTTGCCAAACTTTTCCCCTTTTTACTGAGTGCTGTGAAATGTGTTTTTTTCTCCCTGGACAAAATTTTTCTTAGCAAACCTTACTTATCACCACACAGAAGCAATCCCTATTGCATATTCCAAGTTTGTTCTGCAAGCAGAACATCAGCTGACGTCAATGCAGATGTACAAGAGGCAACAAATATTTGTAATGTGTTTAGAAAACAGAGGGTTTTTTTCTCCTTTTAGTACATACTCATCAAATTCTTCTCTACACAGGATACAACAGGAGGGCAAGGTATGACAGCAGGACTGGGAGCCAGGAATACATAAACTGTAATCGCTGATGTCATGATATACGTTAAATAATTTATAAGATGTAAAAAGAGCAGCCAATGTCTGCAAACCACTCAGCCTTTTTATGACAGATTTCAGCTTTTAAAACTTCCCTGAAGCACCTACAGTTGTGTGCAAAAAGTTAGTTAAAAAAACCCCAGAGTTCTATTTTTCAAAGCTGCAGCCTGAAAGGACATTTTAGTGATTATGTATACTATTAATATAGGACTAAGAACGTACATCCAGGTCCTACCACAGATACAGAGCTGTCAAGAACAAATCAGATATGCAGATAAGGTAAGCAGGCAAAGATTCTACAGAGGAATGGCACTGGATCTAGTGTTTCCACTATCTTTTTATCAGCTCAAATCTGGAAATAGCTGCAGTAATGGCTGGAAGACAGACTGCCAGTGGAAGGTTCAAAGATGCAAAGGACAGAAAACACCAGCATGTGGGCCAGCTGCAGAAGAGAGGCAGAGACAAGATACTGGCAACAACAAAGCAAGTTAAAACAGCAGAACACGCAAGAGGCACAAAGAAAGAGATGAAGGAGAAGTGAGGATAGATGCAGGGACATGGGTCAGCTGGCTGCAGACAAAGGCTAAGGGATGCGGGGAGGTTAAGGGGCAGGGAGGAGGGGTGGCCCTCCCACCAGGATGTAGTACTGCTTTCAGAAATAGAGGGATGATGGATACAAATCAAAGGCTAAACCAAATAAATAAAAAAATCTGTCTCCCTTGAGGCCATGTGGGATAGCCTGCAAACCAGTGGTGGTGACTAATGCAGCCCAGCACGAGGAGCATTGCTTCCTGCGCATTCAGAGCTTCCCAAGCAAGGCAGCCACTGTGGTTGTTTCTAAAAGGCCTACATTTACCATAAATCACCTTGCAGCAACAATGAAAACACCACTATAGTTTTCTCTTCAAAGTACCGGAAAAAAACTTGTGCACTGTACCTGTTACATTACTTAGATCCAACGGCTGGCACAAGATGACTTAGCAGCACTGAAAATAATACCATGATAGGGTCCCAGCAAGGCATGGAGGCTGCCAGCTCTGGAAAATTTGTCATTTGTAAAAACCCTCTTGGAGTTTGTACCTACAACAAAGCTGCTTGTCCTGCCATCATCCCAAGTTTGGCAGCAAACACGAGTGAGGTCGGGAAGGTCAATAGTCCTGCACTGGCACAGATTGTCCACAGCTAAACTGCTTTTGTAGTCTCTGAAAGTAAGCAGAACTATTTCATGCCAGTATCACTAACTTGGTCTGTATAATTAAACTATGAGGATGTGTGCAGAAGTACTTTTTCACAATCCTTGGAAAAGGTCACAAGAAAAAATAGATGTGGTGGCTTATGTTCATTGAGCTCATTAGTCTAATGTTCTACCTATACATCACCCAACATCTCTATATGAAATGGATATCTGATAACACAAGTACTTCAGACTCTCCATCATCTCCCCAAAAAGCAATGCCAAGGACTTCAGACAGGCACTCCTCTGAAGCCTGCTCAGTGCTTTTGGCTTGCACAAATCTCCTCCCTGTGTTGACTGCCCTCTGCAGCAAATGAAGATACAGCAGAGGAATCAGCCTTTCGACAGCACAGTGCAAAGATTTACATGTATCTTGGTAATACAGAGCAGGATGCTGAGCTCTGTGCAGAGCCTAATG
Organism: Tapera naevia; assembly: GCA_033556795.1. Taxonomy (NCBI): domain Eukaryota; kingdom Metazoa; phylum Chordata; class Aves; order Cuculiformes; family Neomorphidae; genus Tapera; species Tapera naevia. The sequence continues at coordinate 686,024 of JAUMJJ010000160.1, read as the reverse complement.
GAATCTCTTTCCTGAGAAGCCCCAAACCTTGCTGTACAGTGCAATACAGACATATATTTAGCACTAAGCTGTCAGTGAAAATGGCTTCTCCCTCCTTTGCCTCCTGGAAAAGCCTCTGGTCAGAAGTGTATCAGAAGGGAGCTTGCTGAGGACCCAGCTATGCAAGATGCCAAGCATGACCCAGTGAGAGCTAAGAAACCCCATTAAAACAGAAGACAGAGAAGGAAACTTAGCATTCACCAGCCTTTCACACAGTGAAATACTGAAGTTTGTAATGCCTGTTACAATCCCTTCCTTTCTTCCTTTTCCCCAAAGTGACCCTAATTTAAAGCGAGCCTTATTTGCCAACCACAGCACGTCCCCAAGCATTTCCTCTTCTCAAAATCTCCAGAATCCAAAGGGTGTAATTAAAGTCAAAAGGGACATTTTTCTCTTCCTGATGCCAATAAATACTGCTACTTCCCAGGATTACTCTCTTGCCTTCTGTTTTGGCATGCTACTTTTACCCCATATTTCATGTCACACCCGTACAACCGCAGCATGTAGCTACAGAGCTACACGTACCTTACCAACTCATCCACCACATCAGACTCTGCAATACCCCATTTCCCATCACCTCAATGCTCTGTAAGAGCTCTCAGTGACTGACAAACTGCCCTGCTTGCTGTCAGCCTTATACAGGACAAGGCATGCTTCCTGCAGCTGCCCAGCAGACTGAGGCACAAGCCTGCAGTCCAGCACAAATCAGAGCTGCTGATTTGGCAGTGTATGTGCCCATCCCAAGAAATTAATAAGTTATTACTACAAATTAAAATATTAAGTTAATCATGTGCATGGCTGCAAGTTACAGAGCTGGAAAAGAAGCCCTAATTAAATCAATACAGTTATTAGCCTCTTGTCATCTCTGATTAATTATTAGCTTAATATGCTTCATCATTTTCACTGTTAACTGAAATAGCTGCAGTGCTACCGTGGGAAGCAGGGTAATACACACAAGAAACCTATGCAACTGTACTCGAAGTCCCAGCTCCAGATTGAACAATGTCTTCCAGAGAAAAAAGGGAAAATATTTCGTTTTCTGGTGTCTGATGACATTTAAGTCGGGGAGAAACAACTGTCATGGTTTTCAAAGGAGTCAGATGTTTGCTCAGGGAATTTTTGATTGCTGAAATCGAAGGGGTAAAGCCTCGACTCCTAATCCTGTGCTCAGTCCTTAGCACTTGTCCCAGTTCCTGTAAGGCTTTCCCTGAGGCAACAGGATACCACCATGGTCCTTTCAGAAGCCATGTACCTTTCCCTGTGCCCACACCAATTCTGACCCTCACCTCATCATCATTAGATGCACTCGTTACCCAAGACCACAAGGAAGGAATTGGCATAAAATTAGCTGGCAGCCATCGGCTGTGCTGTCTGGGTCCTGCGGGCACAGATGCAGCTGAGGACACCCGTCCTTTCATGCCACCGAAAGAGCCAAAAATAATGTACTGAGGTCACTTTTTTCCTTGCTAGCAAAAAGCAAAACAGTACTTTGGATGTAGGTAACTGATAGAATTTACCTAGAGCTAAAGGGAGAATAGCCCTTCGTTTTCTTGTCTTCTATCATGCTCTCACTGACCCCAACTTTCCCCTAACTCCTTGTAACTAGCAAGCTTCCTCAGCTGCCCGCAGGAGGCTTTTCTGATTATAAAGACCATGTAAAACTATCAAGGACAGCACTCCATGTCTCTCCAGAAATAAATGCAAAAGTTACCACAGAATTGTATGGGATTTATACCACAATACATGAATTTCCTATGTAATTAGACAGGAGATTCATGTTATAAACAGCTTTTACAAACAAGCTCTTTTAGATAGGTTATCCATAGAAATACATGCTGCAGAACAAAACTGCTCCTTGAACTCATTAATGAAGTTGGTACACAGTGTTCATGCCGCTAATGCGTGATTCAGTAAATTAAATAGAGAATGTCACTGTGAAATATTATGTAAAGTTTCTCAAAGATAAAGAGCCACTCAAACAATCTCTCCAGACTCTCACCCTATCGCTGTGATTACCACATGATGAATTGCCACCTGCCCCATGAGTAATAGTAGAACTTTCTAGTGCCATTTTATCATTTAGTCATCTTACCAATATCTCTGCTAATGGACTGTGATAACACTTCAGCTTCCCATGCTTTATTTGCTTTCCATTTCAGTTTTGAAAAGTTCTACCTCCTTATTTTAATAAATAAGTTAACAAGGGACAATTGGTGGCATACAGAAACCCCGTGCCCTGGTGTTTAGATACAAAGCCCAGCTGGTTTGTGTCAGACATTAAAGAAAGAGTTTTCATTCTGACCTAGCCTACGGTTTGATGAGCATAGATCGTTTCTTTTAGAAATGGGCTCAACTCCAATGAAATATTTGGCCATTTAATGAGTAGACTCTAGGATAACGGTTTTCGTGGGAATCCAAAAAGAAGGAGTAAAGAAAAGAGCTCCCCGTGCTATTCTTAGCTGCAAACAGTTAGATTTGGAATTTTGATTGTAAAGCATGGAATTTCTAAATGGTGCCATGCTAAATTTACTTCATTTGTATACAATTCAGCTAGATAATCAAATGGGTTCCAGTATGTTCCTGGTTAGCATCTCAGCTCTAGTTTTATTGTCTCTAAACTGGTACAAAAATGCCTTCAGTAAATAGTGCTTGTAAATTTGTGTTCCAGTGCGTGTGCGTGAAGGTTTTATATACACAGCGTGTGTGCATGAAGGTTTTATATAAATGCCTATGTGGGTGCACATGCATGCACACAGGCACTGAGCTGTGATTTATTTCTAGAGGGAAGCCAAGGAAATTCCCACCCCCTACCATCTAAACGATCTGCTCTTTGGCTCCAAGCATTCTGTAACTTCTCAGCCAAGGAATGTATTTTCCGCTTCCAATATATATAATTTATTTTGCTGCACACATTAGTTAATGATACAGAGAAACATGATTTAGCCAGCTCTGAAAACCACCACTGACAATCTAAGACAGACCCATTTCATTTAGGAAGACCTTTTTGTTCCCCAGCTGATGAGCTGGGGGAACAAAACGACGTGCCGTGGCACAGAGTGAATTAACAGCAATCATCAACTCAAGGATTTGTCCCATATACTTTGTACTCCAGCAATTTTTCATAATTAGATTGCCTTCCCGAGGTTAGACAAGTTTTTAATTACTATACTAATGTAGGTAAAAAGGACTTTACACTGGTTTTTTTGAGTGGAGAGGGAAGATGGGAGAGAGCTATTTTATTTCACTGGTACTTTGCGATTATCCCTGGGTTCATAAAATCAGTTGATAAAACGCTAATAAAAAAACCCAAAACAACAAGAACTTATCGGGGCACTCGGCTGCGCATAGAGCCCTCTTTCCAGCTGGAAAAGAACTCATCCCATCCCCGCATCTCCCGCACCAAGCCAGACTTACGTGGTCCCCAGGGCGCTGCAGCCGGCAGCTTGCGCAGGTGGATCTCATCCTTATCCATCTCCTCCCCGGAGCCCCGCAGCCCAGCAGCCACTTGGTACCAAACTGAACTTGCCAGGATCCCTGCTCCTCCTCTTCCTCCTCCCTTTTTCCCCTTCTCCACCTCCCCCCTTTTTTTTTTTTCGGGGAGGGCGCGTTCATCCAGCGGAGCAGCCCCGTGCGAATTCCCGGCCAGACTTTAAATAAGGACCTCCTTATATATATATAAATAAAGAGCCGGCCCTCCAAGTGACGCCGCTGCCACCGACCTTCTCTCCCCGCCCGCCCGACAGCGCGGGTCGAGCCCCGCCGCCCCCGCGCACCCTGCGCGGAGCTCCGCGCCCACGGGCGCTGGGGCTGCGCTGACCTTGGGCTTCGGGCACCGGAGCGACGGCAGCAGCTGCCGAGGGGTGGGAAGGAAGGAGGACAGGACAGGACAGGACAGGACAGGCGGGCACCGCGCCCGCGGAAAGGTCACCGTGCCCCTACGCGCCCGCGGAGGGCACCGCGCTGGAGCAGAGCCTGGGGAATGAAGCCGCTTTAACCGTTTCCCCTGCTCCGTTTCCTTCTGCTCCGCTCTCGTGAGATCCCACCTGGAGTGTTGCGTCCAGCTCTGGAATCCCCAGCATGGGAAGGATATGAAGTGTTGGAAAGGGTCCAGAGGAGACCACGGTGATGATCAGAGGGCTGGAGCACGTCTGCTGTGAGGACGGGCTGAGAGAGGTGGGGTTGTTCAGCCTGGAGAGGAGAAGGCTTTGGGGAGACCTTAAACCTTCAAGTACTTAAAAGGGCTAAAGGAAAGCTGGGGAGGGATTTTCTTACAAGGGCGTATAGTGAGAGGACAAGGCTTTTAATTGGAAGGGTGAAGATTTAAATTAGATATTAGGGAGAAATTCTTCACTATGAGGTTGGTGAGACACTGGCACAGGTTGCCCAGGGAAGTTATGGATGCCCCATCCCTGGAAGTGTCCAAGGCCAGGTTGAATGAGGCTTTGAGCAACCTGGTCTAGTGGGAGGTGTTGCTGCCCCTGACAGGGGTCGGAACAGGATGTTCTTTCAGGTCCCTTCCACTCCAAACCATTCTATGATTCTATTTCCTATTTTTTTTAATGGATGTTAAAGTTCCTGCACATTTTGGTTTAATTAAAAATAAAAGAAGAAATAAAGAAAAAGCACATCTTGCTCTGTGACCAAAGTGAAGCCTCCACTTGCGGCTGCCTGTGACAGCTCTCCCCGACCTGTCCTGCTGCCCCACCCAGGACCACATTTGCTTCCATCCACACTGATACAGTGGAACCCAGAGCCCCATTTCCCAATGAGGCTGTGCCTGCCCAGGGCAGCCACATCTGGTCCAGGAGGGATGCTCGGAGTATCCCAGGACACACTAACAAACTTGGGCCCTTGCAGAATGCTGCCAGGTTATCTTTCTATTACTTTTTTTTTTTTTTTTTGAGAAGTGTGAGGTCTAGAATAGCTGCCACTTGCTTTTTACACCTTCAGCTGGATCGCTACAGTATTCTCCAATGATTCCAGGCTTATTCCTCTCCATGGACTTAAAACCCTCTTCAGTGCCCCATAGGGAATTCCTGGGCTTCTCCAAGGCTGCTACCTGATCCTGCAGAAACCCACTTTGGCAAAACTGACACAGATTTATCTGCACCATTCTCTGACTGCTTTCTCTTTTTTTAATCTCAGACAAGCACTTAACCCTCAGAAATGCAAAGACAGAAGCGCACAAGGTCTCTGCCAGAAGGAAACAGGCTCAGCAGGCTTCCTGACTTCTGGCAGGCATCCTGCAAATGCTGTACAAACATTGCCATGCTCGTGCTGTACCCAGGCCCTTCCCAATCCCCTGGCACCCACAAAAGGGACATCACTGAGTGACAGCTTTCTGGTGGTACCCTGCAAAGCCATAGCCTGTGGGGCTGAGCTCTCACGCAGAAAACAGGGTGCCCAGCACTGTTGAGGGGTGACATGTGGCACAGAGTGACAGTGAGCAGGCATTGCTTCTGCTTGGGTCGCAGTCCTGATCCCACTCTCAACTCCCCTTTGTTACCAAAAAGGTAGCAGGTTACAGCTCAGATGTCTCTGTGGGGCTGTTTTTAAAAATATAAAAGCATCTTTTCTGGCTTAGTTGGAGAGTTGACACGGGATAGAAAACACATTGAGATAAATATATGAACAAGGGAATATAGACTTTTCCTCATGGAATATTATCCCTAGAGGCTTTGAAAGAGAGTTGGGATGCTTTTAGGCTACATTTTGTATCTTTTTGCTCATTTTTAACTTCTGTGCTGTTTTTTGAGGCAGTATGGATTTTGACTGTTTTTAAAATGCACATTATTCAGTTTATTATTAGCAGAGGAGCGGACAAGTACATTGTGCTGAAGGCTCACTTGCCAGCTTGCTCAACCGGAGATCAAAGGCACTTGAGAGCGAGGGTTTTTTTTTCTTTTGCCTAAAATTAATTTATTTTGGATGGAGATTTGCAACAGAACCGAACCTGGGCACAAGACCAACATATGTATTTGTTTTATGAATGTGAAACACAAAGAAATCTGGAAATAATGCTGGATTCCAGTATCCTATCTCCTAATGATCTCAAGTTCCACCAGCAACTGCTGACTACAGCTGGGGTGGGAACACAGCCCATACTTATATGTGTACAGGGCAGGCACAGTGTGTGCCTTCATCAAAGAGCTACCTTTTCTACAGGTAAAGAAAGCCCAACCAGAGGCAGGCTAGCTCATCGATGACATAATTTTGTAACGAGCTTTAGGAAGTTTTAGTCTGACAAGGCAGGCTTTAAAATTTAAGCTTGTATTCCAGCCGCATGCCTGGAAAACATTAAAATATAAAGCCAACAGTATTGCCTCATTCCAGGTGTTTAAGTGTTAATGGGCAATCATTTATTTTTAAAGTGTCCTGAAAATTAAAGTACATTAATCACCTAGTATTATTTTAGAAGGTCCTGGGCTGACATGGCCCATGTTTGAATGGAAATGGAAAAGGAAAAATCCCCATGTGCTGTGGAAGCTGTGCTCCACCCAGTAGTACTGAGAAGAAGAAAAATAAGTTTCCTTCGTGCTTGCCTAGAGCAGATCTAGCAGATCTCTTATTTGCTTTGGAGAAGCCCATTGTTGGAGAGAACTGTAATGATAAAAGGAAAATCATGCATCTGCCTATCCTCTATCACTCTATACTGCTTCCACATTCTACCTCATTTACCTGTGAATACTTCCTGGGCTCCTCCCTGTGTACAGACTTCTGTACCCCCTTGGTACAAACTTCATAATTAGACTAACATCAAATGTTGGACCGCTTTTGCACCTGAAGTGACAGAACTGAGCAGTGGGACTTCTCAGACTCTGACTGTGCATGAGAACAGAGGAAATACAATTTGTCTTTTCAAGAGCCCCATGAGCTAAAATAGGCTGTTGAGCTGATAGGAAGCAGAGATTCCAGCTACAGTTTTCTTGCTTAGCGTGTGATAAACCCAGTGTGCCATCTCAACACATATTTGTGAGCAAATTGTGATGGGGTGGAGAATCTGCTGTCTAGGCAATAAAACAAAAATGCTTTCTTAACAGTTAGGATGGAGACAGTGTTGCTTGGCATCCACACCTATGGTAATTGTGCTTGCTGGCAATATTTATAGTGTGCTCCTGCAAAATGTGTTGTGTACCTTCATAACAATAATAATGCAGTTCTCAGCTCCTGTGATTTGCAGCTGAGCAAAAGCTCTGGGTATTCGGGGTGCTCATTGTTTTGAGGAGATGCCTGTGTGTGATACCAGCTCCGGTATCCCAAAACAACCAAACCAGCTCACCAACCACCTTGCAGTTGCCTCTGAACTATTTTTATGAACTCTTTTACACTTTTGAGGGGCATGCAGTGAAGGCAGGGAACCACTCCAGCTCTCCGTTCAGCTGGGGCATCCAAAGATAAGAGTCCATATCCCTGGCAGCCACATGAAATGGCACGAATGCAGTCACATGATGGGGAAACAAACCCTGGCCGTGGCCATGACAGCAGCCTATCCCCTGCCTCCTCACCTTCCTCACTGCAGGCACCACAATCCTTGGCTGTCATTGCCATACATGCATAAATAAGTTAATGGATGAGTTGTATATGAGGTGGAGAATCAGGTTCCAGGGTCCTAAAATCACAGGCAGCGTGGGAAAGATAAACAGGGAATTACAAGTCACAATATAAAAACTAAGGCATATCCAGAGAAATTAGCAGGTGGTGAGGTTAATATAATCAGGAAAAGATATCTTTTTCCACATAATTTACTGAAGTCACAAAATCATTATATAATAGCAAATACAACAAAACTATGGATACGGAGCATTGTTACATTTTCATGTGATAGAAGTGAAGTCAGAAGCATAGCTTTCTTTAAAAAGGCATGGAAAACATTCATGAAAAATAGGTCCAATTGTGTCTTCTGTACAAAGTAGTCTGGCTATTATTTTCAACTCAGTAAGCTCTTAAGCCTCTGATTGTTGGAAAGGCATTTGTGGGGAAGGATGTTGTGTTTCTTATCTATTTGCCTTGCTACTTAACCACTGCCAGACAGTGGATCCTGGGCTGGAGGGACCTCAGAGTATGGTGAGTCTTTTGGCTGTGCAGCACTTAGCATTGATATAGACCTTACGTACCTAAAGTACAGAATATATCATTTGTTATCAACTCATTTAGGTCAAATGTTAACATGTGTTGGAATTATTAAGCAGATACTGGTAAAAATATTATTTCATCAGTGCCTCAATTTTGCAAGTGCTTCTGTGCATACTTACATTAAATATTACCTCTGTGAACAGTCTCTGCTTCTTTTTTTGATTTAACAGTTTGCCAAAGTTGAGTGAGAAAAGTGTTCCTGTTTGTAAAGGGTAATGCCTATTATGCCAAATATATGCTTAAAGCTAAAGGCAGTTTTTAGGCAGTTTAAGGACTGAATCAAACAATGTCTATAGTGAAGAACATCCACTGCTTTGCAGGTCTTCGCCTGTACCAATGACAGAAGCCAGTTGGAGATCACCTAGATGAAGAATAAATATTTAGGGTGACTGATTTTCACAAGTTTAGATAACATAAGAGAAAAGTAAGGTTCTGCAGAAGAGCAGAAAAATTAGAAGACAACACACACACACTTGCTTCTGCGTATGAGAAAACTACTCCCTTTCTCACATCCCTATAAAATGCTTTCACTAGTTACTATTAGCCACTATGGATATGCACAGGGTTTTCCCATTAATGCTGCTGAAGTTTCCAAGTGTCATTTTACAGAAGTTAGAGGAACCTCCCACTTCTTCCCTCTGCGATTTACAGTTGGAAGTGACACCACCCAAGAGCCCAGCCAGGACTTTGAAACTAAATTAGAAGATGCTGTAAACCGTGTTCACAGGAACGGCGGGAGAGAAGCTTTGACTCAGACCATGTGAGTCACAGCTGGTCTCCAATTCTCCCCTTGCTACTGATGGAAGGAAATTCTGACAGCCACGACTAGCCCAGCTGTGCTGCCCGGAGGGGTGGGGAGTGAAACTGAACCCACTCCCATTCTTTTTTTAACCCTCTGTCTTTGGATCCAAGCCCCCTCTCTATCCCGAAGTGGATTCAACTGAACCCAAGCTAACGATGATATAACTTTTCCTGACTCACTTTTGCAGGATCATTATAATTTTCAAGCTCCTGTAGGAATCTGGTGCTGTGCTGAAAGTTATCCTTGCATTTAGGAAAGATTTTCCTAATCTCAGTCCCTTTTTGCTGCAGGGCAAGTCCATTGGTCCATGGACATTCCCATTAGAACTGAAAATGTACGTTCCCTTTTCTTTGATCTGCGTGGCTAGCAGTTAGCTGCAGCTATTGACTGACTTCTTGAACTGAAGCTCCAAGTAGCCAGGATAGAAAAGAGTTTTCATGTATCTTTGCTTTCTTTTTTACGGTGCAGAGTCCAAAGCAAAAAAAAAAAATCAACCCACAGTGCTTCTGCATGAAAAGTGCAGCTGCCTGCTGTGACCTGCTTCTGTGCCTTCAGTCTTAAGCAATGAAGTTTCAAAAAAGAAAATTGCCTGCCAGAAGGGACTCTTATAGCTTTACTGCCATTTGAATCATTCAGAGGGAAAAAAAAGGGTGAAGTATTTACCTGTGACTCTACTTCCCACTCTGCATTTATAGGAGCCAGCATCTTTCTCAACACACATTTAGTCTAGGTGTTCACTGTAACATCTTTTTTGAACCTGCAATTGTTGCACCATTTGTAAAGGAAGCAGTAAATCCTTTTCTTGTAAGATACAAAGAGGCACCGACAATGACTCAAACTAATCCCTTTTAAGTGGCTTGGGTACTGGAAGGCTGCAGCCTAGTGCTTACAGTAATCTGCAAGACATCTACATGGCAGAGAGCAGAAACAGCATCCTGCACAGACTGGCACATCTCTAGGAGATGATGTTTTAACACTTTATTAGCAGTTTTAGGGAGTTTCACCGTGAGCACCAATGGTTTTCACACAGCAGGACACTCTCATTCATGTTCATTATCAGCAGATACACCACTGAAACAGCTCAAGATCTGATAACCACTGGAGATTAAACTCTAAACCTCTCAGAGACTTGATAGCATATCCTGAAGGGATCTGCTGGTGCTTCTAGTCCTTCCATGTGATCACCTGCACCCCCATCCACCAGAACAACAGAGATCACACCTACAGTCCCAAACCATGCTCTTGTGCTCCCTTGCCACTCATCTCCTATAAAACCAGAAGCCCAGACCAACCAACCTCCCTTTCCTTTCCATCCAGCCCAGATGCCACAGGCAAAGAAGCCAAAAGCCTTTTTATTCCTTGGTGACTGCTCAGGGATCCCTCCCTTCCCAGGGCTCCCATCTCCCTGCAGGGCAGGTGCTGGTGCTGCCCCTCTTGGCTCAGGTGTTTCCCTTTGGCAGCCTGGCCACAGCTGGGAAAATGCCAAAGCCTCTGTTAACCCTGCCCGTGCTGTTCTGGTGTACATGGTCCTGTCACACGTGCATTTAATGCAGTGGTAGCTGGCAATTGAATACCATTGTTTTACAAAAAAAGTAGCAAGTTAGGACTTGCATAAATAAGTGAAGACCTGAAGTTACAACCGTACCAGACTGTAGTTTAACAGCAGAGAACCTGTTGCACTAATATTTGGATAATATTCCACATGTTCAGATGTTTGCCTTCTCAGAATTGAATTACTATAGTGGAAGTCTCAATGATCTACATACAGCAATTATTTCCCAGGTACCATGTAAACATTATAAGGTCTTTCCATGAACAGGAGACATTAGCAGTGAAATTACACATATGACTTTCACTGAATTGTAGGTTTAAATTCTATATTGTCATATATTCAGCTACAACTCCTGGTAATAGGTGTTTGCTAATTTTTGAGGGCTTGTGTGTTTTTTTGAACTGGTTACGTTATCTATTTTAATATCCATAATTTATCTCCAAGGTGTTTGTGGTTTAAACATGTGAATCATGAGTTCAGTCGGGACCTCTGTGAAGACTCCCTGGAAACAATGGAACAATGAGCTGAGAAGCCAGCCCAGGGCTGTGAGTCAATTGCACGTTCAGAGAGGTTCACCAATATTTTCCAACACACAAATATCCAAGGGAGAAACTTTGAAGATGATGAGCTGGGTAAAGAAACTGTTGCGTTTGCTTTTCCAGCCTCAAACCTCTGTGTTTCTGCAAGGCAGTTCTTGAAACAATGAAATACAGAAAATTTTGAAGAAGAATGTTCTAATATGCAACCATCCACCTGGGACAGGGTAGATAGATCTTAATAAGACAGGATATTCCCTGCAACAGATGAGTGCTGGTGTTGGTAACCCTCATGTATATGTTTTTTAATAAAAAAGAGATCCAAGAAAGAATATAGGCATTTTTACACTGTGCTTTGAGTCTTTATGAATAAAATAATGCAGCAGTGATTGTTTCCTGGTCAGACTGAACACCCTATGTTTTCCAGCAATGTATCTGTAAATATAACCAGCTTGTCTATATCCAGCTGGGTAATTAAGAGTAAGAAAGCCATGTCTGTTGTTATTGTACACAAATGCACCAGCAAAATTCACTGCTTACAGTGAAACACAGAGGTGTTTTAGAAGCCAGTGGCTTATGTGGGGGCCAGTGTGTTCCCACAGCCCAGACCTCTGGTTCCTCAAAGCATCAGTCAGGCTGGAAAGACAGGCAAAGTAGGAAGGGATGAGAAAAACAAGGTGATGCTAAAGCCTGTAACCCTAGGCTAGGCTGCTGACAAGATGAGAGAACTGGACAAGAAGTGAAGAACATGTTTGATTAAGAAAAGTTTGTAAACTCATGGCACCTTATTTGCTGTCATTAAGCCAAGGTAGAACTTCTTCAATTACCTGTTGCTGCATGTAAGGGTTAGAGTGACAGCCAGGCCATTTCTTCAGCTTTAATGTCACCTTCTCCACCTAATCTTAATAAATCTCTTTAATTGCACCACTTGGGAGATAATCTTGGGATTTTTTTTGTAGCTCATTCTTGAGTGTCAAACAGACATCTGTCTGCAAGAGAAGAAGAAAGATATTTCACTACTACTTTTGTTAGGACTGCGAGCCAAGAGGTGCCAGGTTGAGGAGTTTTCTTTCAGAGTTGAGCTGCCTTTCAGGAGAACTCAAATCACAGACAAAAACTGAATTTGAGAGAGTTTAGGAAATTCATATTGCTTACATAAATCAAAGTAGGAAATAGATACAGTCACACAAATTTCTGGTGATTCATATTCTTCTCAAAATCAGCATTTGAACATTCCCTTTGAAAACACAGGACCTTCAACAGCTCTTGAGATTGGCTGGATTCTAGTGTTGCACTGGGATGATTGCCACGCACCCAGCCCATGTCTGGTCACCACTCTTCTAACCACTCGATGCCATAGTCTGGCAGTTCTTTTTCAGCTGCTGGGTTGCTGACATCCTTCATCCTATGCTCCTAAATTTCAACAGACTTGATGGGTGTGGTTTTCTGCCCTTAACTGGAACCATAGCAAAATATATGCTTGGCAACACGCCTGCTGACCCAAATCCATCTGTCTTCATTCTGGGACTGAAGAATATGGGTTTTTTCCCCATTCTGTGTTGCAGCACAAGAATAAGAGGGGTATGGTCATTAGTTACCACATGCATAACTTTTTTTTAGTTCAACCTGTTTTATCAGCTATTCCAATACTAAATTAAAATCAAGAGAGTTATACTCAGTTCTTTTATATTAACACCGAGTTGAATTCCTGTTGGAAGATGCCAACAAATATACTGAAGATGAGGGTATCAACAGCTATGAAGTGATGTACTTGGCATGAGATCTGAAAGGGGATCAGTAACAGAATTTCCAGTGGCTGATTCTACTCCAGCTCCTTTTTCACACGTATAACTTGCACACCCAACAACCCACACACATTAAAGTACCTGAAAACAAAAGTTCAGATATCTTTTACCATCAGATAGTAAAGTTAGGTATTGATTATATGCATGAGAACAATAAACATGAACAGAATATAAAGAAGCATGAATGTTCTTTTTTGAATATTTGTTAAATACTTTTAAAAATACACCTACTATAAACTTATAAATACCTTTAATTAATCAATGGTTTTGATAACACGGAACTATGTAAAAGAGATTCTGAAAATTTTCAAGCTAAGATCTGTTTTCAAGTCTTAAAAAAGCTTTGAAAAATCTTTTTTATTTGCCCTAATTTTGGGCACTTAGATCAGATGTAGTTATTTAAGTTTTTCTCCATGAATGTTATGTCTTAGAAGACTAACACGATTTATCCTTAGGATCTTTTAAACACAAGGGGGCACCAACACGCTAGTCGAGCAAGATAAAAACTGGTCTCATGCAGTACATCGAAACGCCCTGTTACAACTCGATGGTCTTCTCAAGTGAGAATAATTTTGAAAATAAAGGAAAATAATGCAATGCTTTATCATTCCTTCATATGCTGCCTCATTTCCTTTAGTAGCTAGAATTTGGATTGTTTCCGACAGCAGATGATTCTCTCAGAAGAGAGTCCTATATCCTTGTTTTTTTTTTAAAAAAAAAGGAATCCAGCTTCTAAGTGAAAAAATACTGAATATCCCCTAAAAATCCAAAGTTGAGCCAAAAGACCATTAGCTTTCTTTTTTTAACATAGAAATATCAGTTATGTTTGCATTACTCAAATTTCCACTCCCTTTTTGATTTCTTTTTACTTCCATAACACAGTTCACTAAACAAGAAGCTTTGAAATATAAATTAAGATATGAAAATTCTTAATGTAGCATGATCCCACCTGTTGAAATTCGGGCATCTGCATCTACAAACAAGTAGAATTTGCCCCATTACAGAGGGTGAGCACGAGATCCAACACCGTGTAGATCCTGAGAACAGAGCTGTGGTGTGATGGAAGAACAATCTAAGCTCTGACTGCTCCTCTTACTAAGTGTTGGATTTCTGCTGTGCTTTGCTATTCCCACTGCAAGATCCTGTGGCAGGTTGTAAGGCTACATGTGTGAAAGATCAATTGCAATTCATTTTCCCACTGTTGCTGCTAAAAGATACCTAAATTCAAAACAACACGGTGTTTTTGTGCAAGGCATGAAAGTGTGTCACTTTGGGAACTTCAGTGAAAGGCTTTGGCAGAGTGCTTTTCATTCTAACTTTTCCATGTTACTCTTCTTTGACTTCAGACACTGAGAGTTCCCCTAGGTGTTTCCTGCTCTCTTAGGTGCACTCTCATTCATCCTTCGTTTTTTATGTTCTTCCAGTTCTCAAGGTAATTATCCATTTAATCCTTCCCTCTTCCCAGCCTAAACAAACACTGGTAGAACTCGTTTTAAGCTGATTTAACACTTTCCAGGTGAACTTGAGGTCTCAAAGCAGACTTCCCTAACTGAGAGCTCATTCAGGAGGGACCCTCAAGTCAGCAGATAACAATCACAATGAGGAAATATGTTTTCTGCAAGTGCTAAACTATTTTCACTCATTTAAAAGCACAGCTGAGCCATGCACAGACCTGTAGAGTTAAAATGGCTCAGCCATGTAGTCACACCATACACAGGGTGATTATACCACTCGTGATGATGATCCAAGTATGAAGTTTTGAGCTTCTATTATTCTGCTTGGGAAAATGGTTCTACAATGACACAGATCTCACTGTTAAGATTTTCCTGATAATTTACCATGTTTGGACCTGCACAGAATTGCTTTTCCCACTCTCTGTGTTTGTATAGGTTATGAACTGTCTGTTCAGTGTTACATTCTTCTGTCTCCCACATTTAGGAAGCATTTATTAGTGGATTTTGAATCATGAAACTTCCAGATGGGGTAACCTCTACTATCAATTTATCTGCCCCAGAACAAACACAGAGGTGGTTTTGCAAAGCAGAGGTCTCTGAGGAGGTTGGGGAGACCAGAAGCAGGGCATTGCTGCATTAGAAGTCCCTCTGCAATAATACCTTGCAAGAATAACCTTGGCTGCCATGTGACCACAGCTGTTAAATTTATTTTCTCAGATGCCTTCCAGATTGGAGCCATGAAAGTATAATTTCTTATTTCTTGCCTATTTCATGCAGGTAGAACTGCTGATTAATGTTTTCCAAATTGAGCAAACCTTTTTGGCTTTGTAAATATATGTGTTGAAGATGTAGCTTATTCTTTAAATTCATCACAAACCCAGAAGTATCCTGTGACTTAACAATGGTTTTGTGGATAAAACAGAGAAGAGGAGTTAAGAGATGTGAATTGTTTTCACACCATTAACTACCTTGCTAGTGAACATGAGTCAGCTAACTTGTCTGTGTTTTAGTTCTCATATGTAAATGTTTACCTTGTACATTACTGACAACAGGCCCAGTTAATAGGAAAGAACAGACCATCACTCCTGCAAACTTGAAACTGAGGTCTGGCTTTTCCAGCCTTAGCAACAGTGACTTCCAACTGCACTTACCAGCCCTTGAAATCAGGGAAGTCTATGCTTAATAAAGTTTGTAAGTGTGTGAGAGGGACTTTATCTTCAATCACTTAAGTAGTTGGTGGGATGGAGTTGAGGAGAGAAGCAGGTCAGTTCAGGATTGTCTGACTGTTGCCCTAAGCCAAATCTTTCTTCCCTTCTTTTTACTTAATTCCCAAAACACCAGTGAGCCTGCTTGTGTTCTTCCACATGTCTCCAACTGTGTTTATAACATAGGCATTTTGTGTGTGTGTGTTAGCATCAGCATTAATTCCTGCACTTGCAAAAGCTCGGGTTTTGCTTGTGCTGAACTTCACATCATCACTTCAAGCAGGACTGTTCCTCTTGTAATCTGCTGGGACGTTTGACAACTGCCAACTGAATAGCATCACCTGACGCTTTCATTCAGGGCTTCAGTAATCAGTATTCACTGACATCCTCCTCTTTTGCTTACTTTTCATGAGTCATTATTCCTGCAGTTGTTTTTATGTTTACATCCACTTTTCCCTTAGATAAATACATTTGATTCCTTCATTTATGTTCTTTCCCTCTTTTATCTACAGATATTCCTCATCTTCCCGAGACTTCTGGGATGCCTTTGATAGATGTCTTACATTAAACACGACTGCATCATCCATCTCTGCAACGTATCCAAACAATATACAACACAAGTGACAACACCAGGGAAGCTAGCCAAGGACACCAGAGCTCTCTCTATCATTGCAAAAGCTGTCCTGGAATTTTTAACATTCACATAAAACATCTGTTTCTCATTCATGCACAGTAATTAATATATCTTCCTCAGACATATGAATCAGCTCTTTGGGGATTTGGATGTATTATTTTAGGGAAGTAAGGTAGTCTATATGTGATAATGATATTATACAGTGATTATTGTTCCACATGAATAAATTTGAATGGTAGCATTAGCTTCATCAGTCCCTCTGCCTGTTCATGCTGGGCCTTTTATTGCTGCACTCTCCCCTTCCCCTGCACTACGGCGCTGAATGCATATGAGAAAGTACACAAGTAATGTGAATGGGGGAAAAAAGTCTTGTTTCCAGTTAGATCACTTCCTCAAACCATCTCATGACATGACAGCATCTACTGGTGAGGGTCAGAGCAGGAGGTAGCTCTGAAAATGGGACAGAGCCAAGAGTTACTTATAACATCCTGAATAACCTTGCTGCTGAATGCGACGCCAGAGCCTGAATTGGAATCAATCATAGGAAAGTTAGAAAATGCCCCATTGTGAATATTGAAAGTTCTAACATCGTGGGTGTCAGGTCTGATAAAACTTCATTTCAGGCTGCAATGCAAGCTTCCTGAATTTTACTTCATTCACTTTGTCAACTGTGACATCTAATGTTTCAATAAACCTGAAATGAAGTGTTCTTTCTAAAGCATGGAACTTTCCTGCAGACGGGAAATTCTTTTACTAACCAACCAAGTAGAAATAAAGTTAAATGATGAATACAATCTGGTTTTCTTGCTGTTATATTTAAATTTCCACTCACAACAATTGAAAAAATAAAAAGAGGCTCTTGATGTGATAGAGATAATATGACCAAAGCAAAGTAAATTAACCTTTCTTACCCCGAAAACTCAAACTCAAAAGCAAAGCCTTCCAGCCAAAGTGCTCTTTCGTATTTGTGCTGTGCGTGTTTGCTGCAGATTTCCACTTTGATTTGCTAATGGAACATGTGCTCCTTCCTTAAAAGAACCTGGCCATGAAAAAAAGCAAAGTGCTGGTGGTAGTTTTCGCCTCTGAGGGCACAGAGCTTTGCTGCTATTGAATATCATTTGTTCAACTGATGATAAAAACCTGACCTGGCAGAACTATACCAGCATTACCTTCAGCATTAGAAAGCTTTAGAAATTATAATACCTATTGTAAGTGATAGGATGAGAGGAAGTGGCCTCATGTTGTGCCAGGGGAGGTTTCCACTGGATATTAGAAAAAATACCTTTACCATGAGAGTGGTGAAGCACTGGAACAGGCTGCCCAGGGCACTGGTGGAGTCTCCATCCCTGGAGGTATTCAAAAAGCGTGTAGACATCATGCTTCAGGATATGGTTTAGTAGGCACAGTGGTTTTGGTCTGATGGTTAGACTCAATGATCTTAGAGGTCTTTTCCAACCTTAATTATTCTATGATTCTATGATTTTTGTCAGGATTGAGGAAGATACCCTTTCATCCTCAATATACCTCATTGTCATTGTTTCTAGGGAGTGAAAACCCACTGGCTTAAATTTACTTTTCAAAATATGATGCAGACTGAAGGTTTCATATGCTTCATGTGCTTCCATCCGAGTGTGATGCCAAACAAACCTCTAGCAAGATGAAGATGAAGGGGTAATCAACACCAGGTAGTGCTGGCATCACAAGAAGGGAAACCCAAGGCAGCTCTGCTAAAGAGCTACTGGACTTGACAGTAATTAAAGTATAGGAAAGAAAACTGTTTAATGAGAACTACACGGTCTGAATTTGTCTCCTTTCACTGGTGTAATCAAAAGAAACTCTGATTAAGTCAATACAGTTACAATGGTAAATGTGAATAGTTAAAAATATTTAGTCATGAATGAACTTCAGGATTATGTCAGACAATATAAAGTTTTGATAACAGGATAAAGCAGTAGTTTGAGAGTTGTCTAGTATAGGGTTTATGTATTTATACATATTTTATTAGCATTCATTTTATAATTATGAGACTGTTATTGTGCCAGATGTATATTTATAAATGACACCAGATTGACTACAGCACCAACTTTATTTATTTGATAAATATTGTCAGGTTTGTCTTCAAAAATTATCTCTTTTGCTTGCACGCCTTTAATTAGTTCCGCTTTCTGTCATTCTCTGGCATTAGTTTTTGCATGTTTACCCTTTGTGAACTGTGTGTACAACCCTTGTATAAATGCCAGAACTTGGGTGATATGTTGTTCACCTCTGAAGCTTTGTTAAAGTGTTTGGAAAAGTGAAAAGTGGAGTTTTCTATAAATCTGCCAGAGAATCATAGACAGTTGTTGGTTTTTTTTTCAAGAAGTTGAAGAAACTTGGAAATGGGCAGGAAAAGTTTAAATATGTTTTCTTTAACAGTTTGAAACATCGTATTTCATACAGCTATTATAAACAGTGAAATGCTCTATTCCCTTATTTGGTTAAAAAAGCAGACAAGCTATATGCAGTGGGTATTCTGCCTTAAAGACCTTTCTTTACAACAATTATCAATTACAGTGCCTGATAGCTGGCACAGCCTATTGGTGCTACTGAGCTGAGAAGCCAAATATTGAAAGTTTCTGTTTGAAGGTTCAGTTCATAACCCCTCTGTTTGGATTAAGGGCCGAATGTTTGTGTGATTTTTTTTGCAAAAAAGTTGAGCTTCCAATGTTTAATAGCAGTGGTATTATAACACAGGCCATGTCTCCAAAGTCAGCTGAAAATGAACCGCAAAACAGTTCTAAATGCAAACATACTTTTCATAAACTTGGGGTTATTTGACTTTTTTTTGTAATGAGGAGATGAATTTTACAGCTGACAAAGTAGAAATTAGACAGCATTATGTTCAACAAGCATTTTACCCTGAGGTTTCTTGAGCTTCATAACCAAGATTGCTATTTATTTTTGATTACACAATCTTCAGTGACTGGGAGTCTGTGTAAGAATTTTCACATTGCTCTGTATCCCATTTTCTAGGTCAGTTATTTGTTGCAATCCATGCTTAAACATAGATGTAGCATTAAAATTTCTGTCCTTGTCTACAGCATTCAGACATGAATCACCACATAACTTCCCAACATGTTAATGGCATTTATTCAAGAGGATGAAGCTGATCTCACAAAATACATGTTAATGCTTGCCCATGGGTTGTGTGGTGACTCTCGTTTCTAGAGATGTTAAATTACTAAAAATGTATAAATATATTTATATGAATGCATCATAAATGTTTCATTTGTAAAAGTGGAATAAAATAAACGAATGTGGAAGGTTGAGGAGAGAGATTTTACCCAATAAGATTTTGCCCATCCAAGATTCACAGTGTTGAGGTGCTGTAAAAATCCACTGGCATGATTGTCACTGGAGTTCTGCAGCACCGAGTCGGAAGTTTCTATTTGTACAAAGGCAGTGTGAAAGGAGAAGGTTCACCAACCTTAGATCCCTGCAGTGAGGCACTGGCATAAAAGCTTTTTTCCTTGTACAGATGATCTGGGATCATACCAGAGACCACATGGAAAGCAGCCACTCTGTAATGCTCTGACTGAGTGACAGACTGTGTCTTCCCTGGAAACTTGTAGGTACTTTGCTGGTTTAGATACGGGGTCAAGTCTGCCAGAAGATTGTTAATACTTGGCCTTACCTGGCTCTTTAAGAGCCTGTGTTATTACTACCAGGAAAGTAATTAATGATTTTTATGAAGAACAGAAACACCCTTAAAACTGACATAGGAATACTCTTCACCTTTTTAAAATTTTTAAATTCAGCATTGTTTTTCCACGTTCAACTATGGTTACAAAGGGAGCTCAATGATTTTTAACTTGCTTTACCTGTTCTTGCTTACTTATAGGCATGAGAAAACATGCCTAGAACATAAATGTTCAGATTACCTGTCCATTAGTATAAATTTGAACTCTAAACTCTGAGCTAAATGCAAGCACTGAAGAGTGGTTTGTTTTCATTTCAGAAAGACTTTTCAATTTTGTTTCTGAAAATGAGTCACTAAAACGTAGTTATTTGATGTGGTGATGTGTAGCACAGGAGCTGATCCTGTCCTTGCTAAATGCTAACATAAAAGATGGTAGGAAAATTTGAATTCAGGTGCAAACTCTGAAGTGTGGGATCATTTTCCTTTAGGATTTGTGCCCATTACATTGTACGATTCAATTGAAATTGACTGCCCAAGGCCCTTCCAATCTCCGGCTTGCTCACTGGAACATCAGAGCACGTCATTTATGAAATGTCTCACTGGAGTGTTTCCCCTTGCTCAGCATTGAGCTGGCAAAGCTGCTCTCTCTTGTTTCAACTTAGTCCTCAAGGAAGGCGTAAAGCAGTACCTAACCCAATGTGTCCCTTGCTTGGGAGAAAAATCTCACTTCATCATTTAAAAGACTCCTGAATTGCTGTCCATTTGGCAGCTTTTCCAATAGCTACTGTATGTGATGAAGGAGCCCGGTGGGAAATATAACACCAGGAGTCACCAAATTCTCACCATTGTGTGAAAACTGGAAGGCTTTCAGGGCAAGCATCAAACAAAATATTAGATTGTGCTTCTGCTTTGAATGTCTGGGAAAGTGTCAGCTTCTTGCTGTCTTTGCATAGAATTTCTCTTCATCTATTAGCAGCAGATTTTGCCATTTATTCTTGCTGCCAAACACGAACAACCAGTAAAACAAAAATATTGGGCTAATATCTGTCCATACATTGCACATCAGCAGCAGAATGGCCTGTTATGTGACTACACATTAATAGAGTTTCAGGGATTAATGATATTAAAACACATCACTGAAGGCATTGGGCAAACTGGTAAATCTCTTTTCTGTGACATTAGAAATAAATCCAGTCTCATTCTTAGATCTCAGACTGAGATTGGAAGGTCTGCAGAGGAAGGAAAAGAAAAATTATCAGCCCAAAACAGTATGTAGCTGAGGAAAATTACAATTGGAATTTAGTGGAGGAAATAAAACCTTCTACACACAAAACTAAGGTACTTGAAACTCACAACATACACTCAGACATAAATCCATAAATTGAGGCTATTTTCCAAGGTGGTATTTACTCAGCACCTGCCTTTAAGTCTCATTATGTAAAATCCAAACCTCATAAAAGAGAAATATATTCAGGTTAAGCAAATTGCTCTTTCCTTTGCTGCTCTTGATTTGGATTATGTATCAGTGAGATGGTCTTAAATTTTTAATATGCACAACAGCCGTTGCAGAATTAGCAGAGAAGGGAATAGCTGAATGGAAAGAAAATGTTATCAAGTGAATAGAGCTAACAAAGACAATTCTGAATAAGTTTTGTCAGCAGCGTTTCTGGCATCTGAGAATCTGAAGGGTCTTGTTTCTGGGATGTCAAGTCACAGTGGGGGAGTTGCTGAAAATAAAACATAATTTAAGAATAAATATAAATCCTATCTAGTTTAGAAGAACTCGTCATAGGGTAACAGTTTCCCACAGGCTTGAATACAGTCAGGGAAATGGTCCTTCTAAGGACATTTCCGTTCTGGAGGAATCCCCCTTCAAAACTTCAACATGTTTTTACAAAGTCACTATCTACAGCTGCCAAAAGAGTCCTATGAGAAAATGAGTACCCTGACATTTGCCTCTGAGGTCTCGTCTTTCTCATTTTCCTTCTGGAGAGCTTCTGCCTGGGAGTGTGAGTCAGTGGCGATGGTGGGATTCAGCACACCAGGCTCTGACCTACCATGTAGAAATACATCTTTTCCATAGACTCCTATACCTCATTCACTATTGATTTATCTGAATGTCCTTCAAGTGATTAAGCAACAAGACTAACATCTGCCTTATGCTTGTTCTTCCATCTTGTTCCTAGTGGGAGAAGAGTGTACAGTGAATATGTTTTATAATACACACGTATGTTCACTGATGTGCACATAAAGCCGCACAGAGCTGTGTAAATAAATTAGAAAAAGATCAACATCCAAGACATGTTCTCTGAACATTGTTTGGAAGATGATTGTGACGTTTAGAATGGTCACCAGCTCCTTGGGAAGTCAGCAGAAGCTGGGGTGACATGCAAAGAAGCTTTGTTGTCTATATAGGTGAATTTTACCCTCATTATAAAGAGCTTGAGCACAGCAGATGATGGCCTCTTGCATCACTTGAGCCAAAGGTGGCTTTGTATGTTCTTCACAGCCGTAGATATGTAGGAGTTGCTCTTGAAAACCCAGGAGCATTTTTAAAGTCAATGCAAAACTACAGACTTGACTGACTAATTGTAATACCTTTAACCAAGGGCATGAAAATATGACTGTTTTTCACAAGTTCTATCAACATAAGATAAATAGTACTTTGGAAACACAAGGTGGGAGAAAACAGTGCCTATGAAGGACTTGCATAACAGTGTAATGAGATCTGAATTGAAGTAACTGACTTTATACGAGTAGCTCTACAATATGGTCAGTATTTAGAACAAAACTGTAAGAAACCTGGCCTTTTATGCACCATGACTACTCAAGATTCTTATAGAATCATAGAATCTTCCAGTTGGAAAAGACCTTTGAGATCATCAAGTCCAACTGCACCCATCATCTGCTAAACCCTGTCCCTCAAAAACTCGTCTATCTGTTTTTTAAACACCTCCAGGGATGGTGACTGCTTGTCTCAAAGTGCTAGTCCATGGGAGTTTCCATGTCTTGTTTCTCAAAGGAATCTTAAAAGTACAGCAAAAGCTGCAGGAAAAAGGAGAGCCAGGTAGTGCTCAGAGGGACCCACTTTCTGTTATTCACGTAATGTATGACCTTTGGTATCTCTCTTTGCCTATATCTTTTTCTATTGTGGTCTGCTTAGACTGTACCTTGTTAAAAATGCTAATCATATTCAAGATTATCATTACCATATTTCAATAAAACTATTACTAATTTAAAAAAAAATAAGGAGTTGGAAGACTAATAGGAATTTTGACTCAGGACTCAATAAAACTGAGTTCGTTTCTCAGGTCCAGCCCAGAGTTCCTATGGGAATTTTAACAGGTCTTTCCCTGTGCTTCCATGCATTATCTGTATAATAAAGTAGCCTTTCTTCTTTTCCATGTCTTGCCTGCTTGAATTATAATTCTGTAGTGCATGGATGTCTTCTAAGACATAGGTATCTACACACAGCACCCACCACAACCAGACCTCAAGCCAAGTCTCCAGCACAAGACAGCATCACATCTATTGATTCAGATCAAGTTTTGCCTAGTGTTGAAGAACTATCATACATGCCAGAATAATTCAGACTTTTTCCAAGCCTGGAAGACAAAGCAGCTTTAGAATTCAAATCCAAATTCAGATTATTTGTGAGATTCACAAACTCTTCAAAACTTTTTGGGTAAGCCTGCTTCTTTAGATAGGGAGAAAATGTAAAACCTGATAAGCTTCATCTATTTTTGTGTTTTGCTATCAGAACTTCACACAGCTGATTTACATTTACATCAGTTAAAGACAAAATTACAAATCTAAATTTCTTACTGAAGTTAAAATGTATTAATGTTGACAGAACTGTTGCCCAGGTATGGATTCCTGTATTTAATCTTTGCTGTTCAGTCTTAAAGTTGTCACCAACATTGTTACAGAAGTGCCAATGTAGGCAGAAGGACGTGCTGGCATCACATCTTTTCTGAAATCATCCTATAAATACAGAAGTATTTATCCCACAGTAGATACTATTGCTCATAAGCAGAACTTAGGATTCAACAAACCTAACAGCAAACTGCTATACAGGAGAATTAAGTTTGAAGCTTAGGTGTCAGTTATTGTTCCCTCTTCTCCATATTTACTGTGCCTTAAGAATTCCTCTTCTCTTCCCACTGCAAAGAGACCTCCTTTTAAGCCTGTTTTCCCTAAGGAAATAAGAATGTGTATCTACTTAATATAAAAGGACTGAATATAACTGTGTTTTGGAAATTTTTTAATCTGACTATGAGCTGCAGTCCTTCTCACTATGCTGCAGACATCATACCAAAACAAACAAAGTATTTGGTAACACTCCTTGCTCTCCAAGAGGATTTGCACTCCTCAGAGGGCTAATGCACTAAAGTAAAGGGCATAAAGAGAGGCTACAGGCATCTTTGGTGGGAGTCTGTGGGTTTTCAGCTGAATCATTACTGGGAAAAATTAAACTCCTTTCCTTCCTGTGGGCATTTCAGTTACTAATTAGAGGTGCCACTTGGAAGGTCTGCAAGACGTGACACTGACAAGCATATGTGCTGGTAGAAGGGGAGATGTGTTTTACTTTTTTCACATACAAACACCCTGATGTTATCGTTTTTACTCTTTAGTGTAAGTAAGTGTTGCAAAATGCAGACAAGAAAAAAAGAAACCTATGTTTTTAGACAGCTGTCCTTAAACTCAGTCTAGCATTCTTTTTGCTCACTAGATTCTTACCTTATTGTTGTGGTATAACCCCAGCTGGTAACTAAGCACCACACAACTTTACCTCCCCTTCCACCCCCAGTGGGATGGGGAAGAGAATGGAAAAAAGTAAAACTCATGGGTTGAGATAAGAACAGTTCAGTAACAGAATAATGCAAATTGAAGGGGAATACCTTTAGAAAAATCAAAAAGCCAATGAACTGTGCCTTTTCAAAGCTTTCTATAGGCTGAACTAGCACATCGAATCAAAACCATATTACTGAGTGCATGCTGTGCACAGCAAACCACACAAACACATGTCCGAGTGCTCCTGCCTTTGTCAGGCCAAATTCTGGCACTTCTAGGTGCTCACAAGTCCCCAGACTAAATCTTCTTTTAAAGTGTTTTTCCTTTGATGAAATAATGAACCTCTTTATCATTATTAACATTTATTCTAATACCTCCTAGGTAACTCCAACAACTGGAGCTACTGGAAGCCCTCCTGTGGCACAGGAGTGTGGCTGTGCTATGGAGCAGCACCCCACCATCTGGATGCCCTTGGGAGCACCCAGCCTTGGCTTCAACCCCACACAGGCAGCATCCATCCCTTCAGCAGCTGGGAATTGATACAGCAATGAAGGAAGCAAGCAGGAGACAAACAAAAGAAGTTTCAAAAGATAAGGAGCATGTGCTATGGGGAGAAGGTACTCTTGGACCTACTTGATGTTGGTCCACAGCCCAACTTAACACAAACTTCATCTGTGTTTGATCAAGTTTCAAAACCCCATCGGGCCTGGTGCTGCTTTCTTCAGGGGCAGCTGCTGATACTATTAAAGCCAAGAGGGAGTTGTTATTTTCAAGAATGGGCAGAATATCCCAGCACTTTTTCAATATTCTCCTTTCATTTCTGAAGCACGTCCTGTGCAGTGGCTTTAAAGCCCAATTAATTCTGATTAACTAATCAATATCAGTTGTAAAATACCAACACATGGGAATAATTTACTACACCTGAAGATAAACTGAAAAGCATTTAGGATGTATATTTGGAATACAGGGTAATGATTTTTTTTTCTAGCTTAAAGTTGTAGGCTCATACAATATCTCAGGTTGGAATAGACCCATAAGGATCACTGAGTCCAATTCCCTGCTCCTCACAGGACTACCTGAAACCTCTTGGGAGGGAATGACTCCACATCATTTAAAAATGTATGCCACTAAACCCCTGTGAAGAAGTCTAATTTGTCTAAATAATTCCCTTTGTATAAAAAACAAATGAGTCCACTGTGCTACTGCTCAAACTTAAATCCAGTACTGGATAAACCCAGATTTCCCACCGGTTTCATTCTGATTATCTCAGAAAAATACTTCCTTTCATCCTTTCCATTTTTTCTGATTCTACACAAAAATCTTCATTAAAAAGCCCACATTAGTAATTAGTCAAATAGATTTTGCATTGTTCACTTCATTCTTGTTTGAATAACTTTTCCCTGGAATTCTCATTGCAGATCTCATGAGACCTTCCTGTCGCATTATTTCCTTGCCCAGCTGGGTCAGAAACACTGCAAAAAATGTTCGTGAGCTACTTAGAGCCTTCATTTCTGGCCACTACCAAGCAATGCACAGGCATGCAAACAATTAACATAAATGAACTTAAAGGCTTGATGAGCTCCACAAGAATAAAGTACATTTGGTTGAAGGCTGGGCCACAGTTTAGGTTATATTAATTTATTCAAAGACTAGCACAGCTGTTCAGTAACAAGTGGTCATAGAATGGCTTGGGTTGGAAGGGAATTCAAAGCCCATCCAGTTCCAGCCCCTTGCCATGGACAGGGACACCTTCCAGTGGATCATCTTGCTCAAAGCCTCATCCAGCCTGGCCTTGAACACCTGAAGGGATGAAGCGTCCACAGCTTCTCTGATCAACATGTGCCAGTGCCTCACCACCCTCACACGAAAATATTTCTTGCTAATATCCAACCTAAATCTCCCCTCTTTCTGTTTAAAACTCTTCCCCCTCGTCCTGTCCTTGCAATCCCTGATAAAGTGCCCCTTCCCCAGCTTTCCTGTAGGCAAATAATGATTATAGCAATAACTTGGAGGCCTTTATTTCAGTCCTTTTTCAAAAAGTTGTAAACAAAAAAAAGAAATTAAGGAGCAGAAATGAGTGAGGAATTAAAGGGATTGTTTAGAATAACACCTAAATAGGTACCAAAGTCCAAAATTCCTTTTTAATCTTATATATTTGTGAGCATGCCAACAGACAGCATAAGCCTTTCAATATTGCTAATACTTCCAAGCGAACGTGTCACCACTAACACTTGGTTTTTGTTTTTACTTTCTATAATGACCCACTTGGATTCTAAGGCAATAGGTTGAGGGAACTTCATTTTCTGTTTATGGAAAATTCACTTTCTGGTTGTGAATCCTCAATGCTCAAACGCAGCACAGCGGAGTTGTGGCTTGCCTAGAATTACATTAGGCTGCAGTGATTTGCTGCAGAGCTAATAAACTTTGGGAACTTCAAAGACAACTCAAGAGGAAATGCTGTGTCTTAAAGGGAAAACAACTTCCTCTTTTTATTTTAAGTACTCTAATAATGTTAAACTCTATCATAGGTCCTTTCAAGATGTCAGATACATTGAGGTCAGCAAAAGTTTTTTGACTGTTTCTCTTTTCCAGTTTTTATCTTTAGCAGTTTAATGTGTCTGCTCTTATCAAATATGTCATACTTGATAACTCTCAGTTAAACACAGATATTGGTTTAACAATGTCTTTTCTAAATATTATTTTGATGACAAACATGATTTGTTTATAACATTTCAAATGTTTTTCCTGTTTCTGAATCTGAAAATTCTTTCCATAGGTACATTTGCAATATGATCTCTAGCACTAAATTCAATTAAGTATAGATTTATTTACTACTGTAATAATTGCAACAAAAATTAAAGTGTTGCTTGCATGGATACTAACTGCAAAATACAAGAATCTAGATGAACACTCTTGAGAAACTGGGAGGTTTTTTGATTGCTTCAAAGGAATCTGTTGAGAAAACAGGATATTATTTACATAATGTATCAAAATGACTGTTGCTTTTCCTTTATGAAGGCACAAAAAAACTTCCTGACACAGATAATATCCTAGCAACTCTTTGTGGTAACTGAGACACCATTACAGCAACAGAA